>CM067883.1:2038-618182 GCA_034621355.1 Mycalesis mineus
CTTCCCTCAAGTTGTCGCGAAGGTTTTTTCAGGCCGGCCAAGTCTGTTTTTGTTTATATATTAAATCGAACATAAAGTACGTAATTGTATTATTACTAGATGTAATATTAATAAATATGAGAATATATTCTACTTTACAGAAGTCCTTAAACTGTTTGCTTCTTCATCAATATCAGCCTATTAATTCCTATAACCTCTCTTATTGTAGGTATGATATCGCTATGAGCAGGGTGAACCACAATATCGGGTAATATTTTTTTTAGTCAAAATCTATACACCTACTATTATTTCATATATTATTTGTTTGTGTTCTGTTGAATAACCAGTATCAAGAAGAACTTGACATATCTCTTCCGACCAGGAAAACTCGCAGTTCAGCATTCCCGCGCCCGTCAATGGGGTTTAAAAAGGTAACCGAGTCCGCCATTACATTAGTCAGGCTAAGCCGAATGTGACACCAGGCCCTGGATGGCGGATGAAATTGAGCAGCAAACAGGCCCATCCCCTGATTTATGGCGCGAAGCCATTTTGTTTTATGCGCCACACGCGGCGTCATATTCGCGTATTGTTTTGAGTGATGGCGGAATTGCGAAATGCGAATTTTTAGCGTCAGATAAAGTTTGAAATTTACTTCCTGTGTCTGTTACAAATAATACAGATTCGCTCGGTGTATTTATATCTCCAAAACGTTTCCAATTATTTCAACATATTGGTAACCTTTGATGGGATTATAATATAATTTCTTTTATACAATTTCTTCATAATATACTCCTATAAATACATTTTCCACGTTCCTATTGATATCGTAAGGAAAAAACACTTCCGATATATTTTTGGTATAAAATGTATCGGTTTAGCGAAGGAAAAAATATTTAAAATATTTAAAATAACGATTGTATTTTATATATTTTATGTATTTTACATAAAATATATAAAATACAATCGTTATTTCACTTTCACTTTCACTTCAACTTTGTTCTTCTTAAACAATTTTAATAACTATAAAGTTGTTCTGTTGAATACAAAAAAAAAAAAGATTTTTTCAAATCTGACTAATAATAATGCCAGTGTTGAGCGCGTTGAAACAAACTCTTCAGCTTTATCCCATCGGTGTAAACGTGGCTAATATTGTTTAAAAACAATCGCTTTGTAGTCTCGCTCGGCAACTAACTGCGGCTTATAACGTTTTTCCAAACTAAGCGTTGTCACGTCGGGGCGCTAAAGAGATCGGTTCAGGCAATACTCGACTTAGGGGATGTAGCAAATTGACAAAGGGCAGGCGTCTGCCGCCGACGGGGGCGGCGCGGCGCCCTGAATTCGGATGAGAGACAAAACGACACTCGTGGAAATACAACGGCGACGGGTTACACCGTGTGATCGGACGGATCGGACGTGAGCGGTGCGGGGACGTCCGGGGGAGGATCATCAGCCGCTTATATTATCCGAAGATTTCATGCAGTGAACATGCTATTGACAGTATTCATTCATAATATGTCTGTTCCTTTTTTGACATCCTTTATGAACATTCTGGACATAGAAAAGGATTGTTGACAGGCTGAGGATTAACGTTCTTTCCACGGCCAAATGGCCAACACCGAGCTGCTTTACTGTGAACTTATTGGAATAAAGCTCAATTTTAAAGCCATGAGTTGGGCCAGAACCACAAAACGGCGTGATACGTATAACTAAAATATTTTGCATTTCTTTTTAAAGGTAAATTAGCGCTAAAAAGGATATTATTCGATAATTTAACATTTGGGATATATTGTTCATCCAGTCTATGACAATTCGGTTCGGAGTCCAGCTGTGGTATTCTATGATTTTATTATTAATAGAGAAGTAGAGCTGTGACACCTTCCTGCCGGCCTACTTGCGGCTACGGCCGGAGCTGGCCGCAAGCCGCACGGCCGGAGTTGGCCGCAAGCCGCACGCCGCGGCCGCAGCGATGATTCACGGCAGCAGCTTACTGTGAGATTTATTTATGGCTCGTGAAACATTTGCACGCCTTCCACTGGGCTTCCTTGATATTCGTTATAAATGTGTGTCGACTGACTACCGCCTTATTTATAGTCTTCGCGCGGACGTTATGCTACATATTTTAAAGTCATTTCAACTTTGTACGCCGTGATTCCTTTGTTGATTTGTAGTAGACAAGTTTGAAATTAAATTGCATACGTCTTTAATGTTCATACTTATTAACACACAGTTTTGATGGCCTTCGTGGTGCAGTGGTGCTTGCGATGGATCCATATTCGCCGACAAAGGTTTTTTAAATTGGCACATGTCTGGAGGAGGATTGGTGGAGGATTTATGTCGGCTAGTTACCACCCGACTAAGACGTGCCGCTTAAAACTTAGCGTTCTGGTACGATGTCATGTATAAACCAAAAGGAGTATCGATTTTGACCTACTCCGAACAAGTTGCCTACTTCCATCTTTGATTGTATAATCACTTACCATCAGGTGTAATTGCAGTCAAGGACTAACTTGTAATAAATCAAAAAAAACGTTCGCGGTTTTAGGTAAGTATTTTTTGAGAAAGTTTGGTAGTGGTCTGAAAAACAAAGAGACGTGGGCTTTGTTTTGTACTACTGAAAGGAATTTCTCCAGGGCGGGTCCCAAGTAGCAGATATTGTCGGCTCTTTAGCTTCTAGGATAAACACGAACGACTATAGCGATCACAGCGGGCGACGCGGATGCGATCGTTTTACCTAATCAGCGGAGCGGAGATTTGTCTAAGCGCAGGATTTGCTAAATCCGCTCAGCTCCATATATATGCCAAGAGCTAAACGTGCAAACTTAAGAGATTCTTGATAACAATATAAAAAGACCTAACATCACGATAACCTATTTTTATCTAACTTGAGTATTGTAAATTGTAAATAAGAGTCGAAGATTGTATTAATATAAGTTTTAGACTATTTTGAATCGCTGTAAAATTTTCTTACATGCTTTCAAAACAACTTGAAAACAAGCTTTCAAACAATCCTTAAAACAACGAAGTTAAAATACTTTTAATTTAAGAATAACTTGAAATATATATTTTTATTGTAAATAACAGCTGTAAACTTGTTGAATGGTTGTTATACTTTACATTAACTATTGTACTGCCTCGTTGGTCTAGTGGTGCCTATGTGGCTTCGATCACGAGGTCCAGGGTTCGAATCCTGGGTCGGGTCACGGAATAATTCTGACTTTTTCATTCTTCTATGAAATTCTCAGTAAATTCCAAGCCTGGAGTCGGAAGCTGGTGGTGTTACACCCCTGTGCCGCGGAGAGCACGTTAAGCCGTCGGTCCAGTTCACTGTCTTCAACATCTAATAGTGGTCGTTAATAAATGAAACATTATCACACTAAGCCCACCAATCCGCATTGGAGCAGCGTCGTGGGTGTACGCTCCATATCCCCTCTCCTATAAGGAGGGAGGCCTGGCTCTGTAGTGGGCCGCGAATAGGCTGATAATGATGATGATGATTAATTATTGTTTCAAACAACAATCAGAATCGTCCACCAGCTCTTCAAGTAATATGTTTAGTCGGAGATTTGTGTATCGATCTCAATTCCCGGATATGCAGGCTCTCGCTAACACGAGCCTCCGTTTATATTTGAATAATATAATTTCGATCACAATAGGGGAGGATAAAGTGACAGTGGATATCAGGCGATTGTGTCTATGCTATGGCTTCCAGTGCAATATATCAACTCAGCTGTGCCTCGCGGCTTCATCCATCGTTCCCATTGCCATGGGAATTTTACATAATTACGTGTTATTCTTCATATCTTCTTCTAAAAAGAAGAAGATCCTATGTGGAGCCATACACCAGGTATAATCTTGCGGTTATACTTAATAAACACTTGCGGTTTGAAAGAGAAAAAACATACACACTTAGACGCGATAAGAGATGAGATTTAAAAACGCGTCCTAAATTGAGCGAAGCGATGAAATAACTTAAACATACTGTATCTGACATGTGTAATCGGTAATGATTTACAAAACGTTCAAATAATTAAAAAAGGGAACAGCTTAATAACTATTAATAGTGTTTAAATTGTATACTTCAGTAGGTACAACGTGCCTGCCAGCGAGAGCAAAATATCCGAAATCAGCTGCTAGATATAAAGCCAATATTTCTGGCTGCCGATTGGTCGCAAGGCACAAACTTCCGAACGACTCGCAGCAGGATATTGCTTTCCAGAGATTTTAGACGCTGCCTTTAATAATCATTTGACAAAAGCCTTTGATGGAAATACTAATCCTGGTTTTGTTGCCGAAATGTTTCTGGATTTACCAGATTAGGATATTTATACACTTTGTGGAAATTATATTAATACTACAATTTATTAATATTACAAGTAGGCGCCAGTGACTTTGCCTTCGAGAAAAATAGTGTATAAAAACAACTAAAAACATCAAGAAAAAATGGGTGTGGCTATCCTGAAAATATAGATAATGATTATGCCATCGCTGACTTTTTTATAGTCCTAATAGATAAAGCTCTTTTAGGCAGCTTAAATTTTCCAACTGATTCAGCCAATTAATACAAACCAATCTAGCCCGCTTCCATCTTAAATTGCATCGTCACTTAGCATCAGGCGTGATTGCAGTGAAGGGGTAACTTGTAATGAATAAATAAACCTTGACTAAGTATATAATAAAACCTTCTTCACTCTATTTATTTGTGAAACCCACATGTCACTCGGTTCAGTTGAGCTTATTGCGAACAGACAGACAAATAGACGTAGCGGGAGACTTGACCTTATAATATGTAGTGATGAACCGAAAAATTATATGTATTTATCAGAATGGAGATCACAAACCAATACAAGACACCATAAAAGCATACAAGTAAGTTAACACTTATGTAATTACTACCCCGTTGTGCCTTTTCACCTTTATTACGGTGGGTACGTAGATACCAAACTATTTCTACACACTACAGCAACCAATGTCTGAATGTTTTACATTGTAAACAGATTCTTTATGTAACAAAAACATTCCGCAGTGAATCTGTAATTAATTGTAAATTTGTCACAGATAAAAACATCCCAACATTCAATGAACAATATTTCCGTCGCAAACTTTTCCAATCCAATACGTCAAAGACAGGAAAACCTTACGTAACCGTTCGGCTTAAGTTTGACCCACACCAAAAGCGAAGCTGTGCGAAAGCTTAAAACCTGTATGCTGGTTGTACAAACATTTATTTACGAAAAACCTTCTACACAACCCATAGAGTTTTTCTTCTTTTTAAAGTGCCACTTCTAACGAAGGCAGGTGATCGTTTTTGCAATTTGAATTCTGAGCTCACAGCTTTGAGCAACCTAGTGCTTTTATTAAACCACTGCTGCAAGTTTTTCAGCCGCAAGCCACAAGAGAAATACGATGCGATAGCATAGTACGTACCTACATGTAGTACCTGCATTTTTCTAAGCAAATCATGTACAAAATATTATAAGGAGTTACGATGGTAGGTTCGTAGGTTAGGACGTGCGATCCCAAAACAAATGAAGAGTAAGAGTAGCCGACTGCAAACAGCAGTAACAAGCGACATGTCGCAGCCATAGTACTGATTGCTATGTATTTATATGGAAAAAACTTGTCGGTACCCACGAACTTTTTTTTTTAATAATAAGTTAGCTTAATAATAAGTTAGTTAGCCCTTGGCAGTAATGACACCTGATAGTAATTGGGGATGCAATCTAAAATGGAAGCGGGCTAATTTGTTAGAAGTAGGATTAAATCCACATCCGCTTTCGGTTTCTACGCGACATGGTATCTGAACGCTAAAACGCTTGGCGGCACATCTTAGGCACATCAGGGTAGTAACTAGTCGGAGCTTTCCACCAGCCAGATTAGTAAATCTTAATCGGACGTAGGGTAGTAACTAGTTGGAGCTTTCCACCAGCCAGACCTGGAGCAAATTAGTAAATCTTAATCGGACAAGCAGAGAATTTAATCTAGGAACTACATCTTATAAATCCACTGTATCCGCCATACAGGCTGTATGTAAATGTATTTTATATAAATCCATAGACACCAGTAGTATCGCTAAGTCTGCGAACTGGCACCCTAAAGTTTAACTCACATTAGCGCTGAGTCAAAGCGACGCATCGCGTCGTTCTTTTCACCAACAACGCGCTCTACTCCATACTACCATATTAAACAAACACAACTTTGTATCCTAATAATGAGGAAATAGAGATAAATATCCTATAGGCAAAAAGAAGACGCTTGTCGCTTCGACACGACGTCTTCTTAAGTATATCGCTATCAATAATAATCGCTTTGGCTAACTGCAGACGCATGATCTATGAACTTCACACATCTAAAAATGATTTCCCTCACCGTGAAGTGAAAACTTAGTCATATTTAATTGTATAAAACAAATCTAAAACTTCGCAAATTCAGAGATGCTTGCTCCGGACTGTATTCCCTCAAACGAATATCGTTGTGTTTACTACTAAATTTATATTTTATTATTATCTTCTAAAAGCTTACATTGCATTAATCATTAAGTGAAATAAATACTTATATGAATTTAAATTTACCCTGATAAGATGCGCGTTGTGGTTATATATTTTTACTGTAGGTAAGTGAAATAAATCTTAACTTTTTGAATTCAAGTCGATCTTGTAGATGTATAGATTCTTGGGATGTCGCTCAGTGTGCCTAAGCCGAGGTACAATCACAAATACCCCCTGATTGATTCGCCTGATTGGAGGCCGTTAGACACTTTTTGCCCCGTAATGAAATCGACCGAGACTTTCTTTGGGCAACGTTATCACGGAGTACGATATTGAATGAAATGTTTTTAGATGCTTTTCCCTTTTGAATTTCTTTGTATTTATTCAGTATTTCTTAACAAGCTGTTAAGGTAGGTGTATCGCGAAAGAAAAGCCTGTGGTATATAAATAAAATAAAAAATAAAAATTGTTTATTTTCATTCAGTTCATTTATATTACATTAAGTAGATTACATAATTATAAGCTGCCAGATCTACATCAGTATAAGTTAATTTACATTATATTATTATTGATAACTATTTTACATTTTAGTCTGAATCTACATGAGTTAGCTGTAGATCAATTTGATGTTACTGGGACCAGCCTGATCTATTGATGGTTTATGTCAAACCTGTGTTTCAGACTTTCTCAGTTGGTTCTTATTTTATAAATAACATAGAACTAATGAATGTTAATCAATATAATATAATACAATTTTTCTTACTAGTTAAAGTACATGAACTTACATTCAAAATTTTACTTTACAATTTCCAATAACTTTTCCGTGTCCTCGTAATCTAGTTTTTTTAGATAATTAGTCACCAAAGCCTTGCAGACTCTATAATTTAAGTTACTTATTGTTAGTTTCTTATTTAAGTTGTTGTACAAATAAGGTCCTAAAAATATGTGAAATTTCTTTACATAAGCATGTTGGAAGAGTGGAATTGTGCATTGTGTGTATTTTGGTATATTATTGACTCTAAATTGTAAATGATGATCTTATGGTGAAATTGCAAATGATGTTTGTAATATCATGATATTCTAGTCAAATTTAAACATCATAATATTATTGACTAGCAAACGCTTGTGACTGCACTTGTCTGGACAACTAAACATTCGTGATTAGATTTTTCTAATACATTTCCTTCTCGTTAGTAAAAAAAAAATCTACTTTTAGCTCGCCAAATCGTATTGGAGCAGCACGAGGAGTCTCTCCTCTATATCTTCACCCCTACAACGGAGGCCTGGCTCTGCAGTGGGCCGTTAATAGGCCAGTAATGATTATGATGACTAGATGTTGTCTGATATAATGACATTAACAAATTTAAATCGTAATGGATGAAATGAAAACTACTTTGACGATTTTTATCAGACGCCAGACAAATATATCTTGGCTTTTGTATGATATCTTAATATTCCATAATTTATGAGCTCGTCTATTTTGTACTAATTTATGATAGGATTTCCGTTGTTTTCGCTGATTAATCCGATTTGATTTCATTAATTATTCAGAGACACGCTTGCGGATTTCCAGCTCTAATTATGTTAACTTGTGTCGAATACTGGTTTAGTTAGTAAAAGGCTTCCGTAAACAATATGGTGAACTTGATTAGCGTCGTGGATGTGTGTAGCCGTGTATGTACGTACATTACATATATGCTTGTGTGTACACCGTGTAAACATTTATTCAATGGAATAATTATCACGCCTTACAAATTACAATCAGGATATCGAGGCACACATAATCCTTACTAATATTATAATTGCGATAGTTTGTATGGATATACGATATACGATGTATCATCATCATCATCATGATTATCAGCCTATTAACGGCCCACTACAGGGCCAGGCCTCCCTCCTTAAAGGGAAGGGAATATGGAGCGTAGACCCACCACCCTCCTCCAATGCAGGTTGGCGGTCTTAGGGTGATCATGTTTCATTTATTAACGATCACTTTCAGATGCTGATGTCAGTGGCCGAGACCGACGGCTTAACGTGCTCTCCGAGGTACGGGGTGTAACACCGCCAACTTCCCGACTCGACTGGGCTTGGAATGTACTGAGAATTTCATAGAAGAATGGAAAACTCGAATTATTCCGTAACTCGACCTAGACCTAGATTCGAACCCAGGACCTCGTGATCGAAGTCAGATAGGCTAACCACTAGACCAACGAGGCAGTCCGATGTTTGTTACTCGTTCACACCGCATGTTTTAAACCGATTTGGCTGAAATTTATAACGGAGATAGATTATAACGTCGGTCATTACTCCTACGACCGCGCATAGTGCTCAGACATTCTATCAACCCAAGCTAAAAGAAAAGCGATCCCAAAAATGTTGGTCAGCTTCTCAATCAACAAGCGGTCCAAGACGTTGAACCTGGCGTCGCTAACAGGAGGACGAGGAAGTGATGCAAGTGGTCACCCAATGAGAAAGAAAGTCGAAATAAGATAGTAGAGACCAGAAGGGTCAAAGGAAAAGGGAACAACGCAGGTGATATTGCGGGAAAAGTTAGTTAAGCATATTCATGTTTACACTGACAAAGACTTGAGAAGTCCGTTTAAAGACGGAGATAGTACAAACGCAGCTCAACAGAGCACCTCAGTAAAAGATTATATATTGCAGAAATAAATCATCGTATAAATGATATTAGCATTAAGTGACAAAGTGCTTGCGGGCCGCGTCCTTCAGGATAAATTGGTTGCGTTCGACTTGCAACCCTATCGCGACAGGGTACGGTGCAGAATCACCTCCCATTGCTAACAATCTTCATATTTATACAAGTATTATATTTCATTTTATACCCCGCGTGAAAATAGGCTGACACTCCCGGCCGCTATCGCAGTCGTAAATGTGATAGTGTCTCGTGTTTATTGGTATTGCGACTTGCTTCATCTATCTCGACATCTCGCACGGTGTCGCTCGTCATAGCTTAGCAGTTCGTATTGCATCGCGTATTTATATTTGGTCCTAGCTTGTGAACTCTCAAGATTTTATTTTATAAGTAATTATCTGTCCGATTTACTTTGCGTTTAAGTCAAATCGATTTATTCCAATTTAAAATTAATAACGTAAAATGCTGTCAGAAAACTTTTAATTTGATTTTTCCTATTGTATCTTTTATTAGGTACCTATTAATAAAATTTAATATTTTCAAGTAGTTTTTGTAAGAATATGTTGAGTTCAGTATATTGCTGCACATTCTTTTTTTTTAAGGATATTTTAGTTTTTTTAATAATTATAACTAATATTTCCCTTCCCTCCAATTCCGATGAAAGACTGTTTTAATAATCGGTTATGACAATAGTCTGTTAGTTGCAGCTGGATTTTAAAATAATATTCTGATGTCTTTAAAATAGTTTTATTTTTTCATAATCTTTTATCTACCGCCGCATCGGAAAAGCAGTCCGTGACGAGAAAAGACGCAGCATTCAGCTAAAAAGTGGCTTATTGTTTGTGTACAGATGCTCTTTTTATGGATATGAATTACAAAACCACTCAATTAAAATAATTAATATTACACTAAAATATGCATACTTTGTAACAACCAAAAGAACAGTAAATACACTAACGACTATTCTAACATATCCATTTTACATTTGATTTGGTTTTTCCCGGAATAAATTGCTGTGAAATGCATCTAATGGTACCATAGACTCAACTAAATATTATAATATTTTTTACAATATTAGATTACAATATTTTCCATCGAATCCAATTATAATATTTTAAAATGCTAACAAGTCTTGGATCGATGACCTCTATATGTAAGTGTTAAGTGCCTGAACCGTGAACCATTAAGAATTAAAAATTTTTAAATATTGAAAGAAAGTGTCAATACCAGGCACTAATCAATGTTGAGTGTTTTAGCTAAAGTATTCGAACATTACCTTCAACGCGACTGTCTGCACAGAGCCTGTAGAGGCGAACTTTGAGAAGCGCACGTCAATATCCTTTATGCTCGTTATCGAGTTGCTGACGGCCGACAAGCCAACGGTATTCAGTTCCCGCCTCAGGCGATGGCCTTAGGCTGCCGACACACCGAGCTCTACGATAATATTTTAAAAGTAATAACTTCTTATGGTAGGGTAAATCGCTTCGTTAGGTATTTGTTTATGTTTTTTTTCTGTTGCATAAAATTTATATACTACTAATGTTTGTTTGATTGGGCCAATCTCTGAAATTACCGTTATTTATTGTAAAAATTCTTTTACTATAATATGATAGCGCTTCGCATGCGGAGCAGAGCTTATGGTATAATCTAATTTATATCCTGATATCGAAACCTCCGTAGGTAAAACCGTGGGCGTCTGCTAGTCTATACATAAAACTAAAGTTGATTTAGTTACATCGTTAATTACTTTCTGAATTAGAAAGGTTAAACGGTTCTGTATTTCAATCTCATAATCGGTTTCACAAGAGAGAACTAGAGGTTTGGGTTTCTGATGACCTCCGTGGCGCAGTGGTGTGCGCGGTGGATTTAAAAGACGGTGGTCCTGGTTTCGATTCTCGGCCGGGTAGATTGAGATTTTTCTTAATTTGTCTTGGTATGGCTGGTGCGAGGCTTTCGTCGTGGCTAGTTACCACCCTACCGATAAAGACATATCGCCAAGCGATTTTGCGTTCCGGTACGATGTCGTGTAGAAACCGAAAGGGGTGTGGATTTTCGTCCCACTTCTAACAAGTTAGCCCGCTTCCATCTTAAGCTGCATCATCACTTAACTTTAGGTGTGATAGCAGTCAAGGACCAACTTGTAGTCGATGAAAAAAAAGGTTGGTAAATTCACGACGTTATTTAAGCAAAAATAGCAAAATAAATGCAGCGGTGGTATTGATAAAAACAAACATTGGTTTAACATTAGGCAGTTTTATATCCGAGTCAACCGAACCAGCCGCGAATAATGGCGCCAGTAAATTTTTACATCACGGCTCATCGGGAGTTCGCGCGGGGTCACATCTTAATACTATATCTCGCTAGATTTGGGTTCACAATCCAAACGAGCTACATAAAATAAAGTAAATAATATCAGTCGCATCGTTGTGAACGGCTTTCTTATTTATTTAATAAACTCTCAAAATCTATTGATAAACTTGTGCCGCTTAGGAACGTTTGCGCATGGTGATACAGTATTCCAACTTCATACAAGCGGACGAAGCGCGAGCTATACATACGCGCCTTAATCTCGGTATGTGCTCGACATGCGAGACAGCCTCGGCTGTGCCGCAGGGATAAAACTAAGTGGAAACACAAAGTAGGCAAATGTAATTAAATGCTGGAGGCGGCAGCCCTAGCATTTTTACGTACCGTGCGAATGTAGGCATTAAAATTCAAAGATAGGCTGAGTTAAAATACTGTATACATAATATTACCGTGGTTTGAGTGTTACATACGTTTTTCTTCCATTTGGGAAATTCTCGACAGAAGTCTGGAATTATGAAGTTGGGTGGTAAAAAATTTCAAATTTATAACAATATAAGCTTGTACCTCGGAAAACGGAGAGCACCTTAAACCATCCGAGTATGATCGTAACAGAATCAGATTCACCCTTAAATAATAGTGTATAATAACGACAAGCAGGTTAGTTGACAGAAATTTTCACTGTATAATAAAGTGTCCGCCGACGTTTTACTCCCGATCTTATAATTGTAACTATGGAATATATACCTTACATATTGTTTTACAATATAAATCGGTCTTCAGAGTCACTTCGGTTCGGAATTTCCATCACACGAAGCCGTGCGGCTCTCTATGTGACACTGTGACGTCACAAAGCGCGCTACTGTGCATCCGGGTCATCCGAGTGTAACTACAAGTGACGGCAAGTTTGTAGTCGCCTGTTTGACAACCAGCCCTCTCTGCCACGTCTCATGCCGATGGAATCGAACGATTTTCAGTACGCACTCATTGGTCCAATTGTTAGCTTACGCGGCTGCAGATCCAGAGATTCTGAATTTAAATTCTGAATATGGCTATTCTGAAACATTCTTAGTTACAATTTGGGACCTCAGAAAGCACTTTAGTTCCGCTTCTCATAAATATCATTAATACCTGTTAGTGATCGTTATGGGGTAAAATATTACCACCCTATGCTCGTCACCCCGTAATTTTAATATGAATATTTTATTACTGTCGAAATTGGAAATGGAGTAATTTACGTTCAAGTAATAATTATACTGTTATTTTTCAATCATTTATTTTCCATGTTTTCCTCTAACTTGATATCTAAATGAAACGACTTACAACTATATTATTACGCTTAATTAATAACTGCAAAGTAAAATGAGATTAGTATGTAATATTAAAGTAATAATCCAAATTGAAAAAAAAAAAATTTGTAAAACTTGTAAAAATGGAAATAAACGAGGCTATAATAATAACTGCAAAGTAAAATGGGATTAGTATGTAATATTAAAGTAATAATCTAAATTGACTCAACTATTAATATTTAAACTAGACGAATAAGACCGTTGTTCGTTAAAATCTAATATCCAATAATTATATGTTGCAAATCTAAAACTATGTTTTAGTAGAGCTTTAATAGCAGTAATTAAGAGAAAGTTTAGAACAAATCCTTTTTCGCTCGGAGCTTACACCCGCGCTGTAACAATATCGTTTTGTAACAATTATAATATAATATTATTATGGATCGGTTCCATTCGAGAGTTTGTGATAAGGACAAGGGTTTGGGAAAATAATTTAATGCGTACGAAGTATACAACGTCGGATATTGGCTATTTATTGAATGTAGATGTTTTACATGAGTTTACATCTCGTCTCCTACTACGAGTCCTGGCCCAGAAGTGGGCCGATAATAAGCTGATAATGATGACTCTGTAGTAGCGATAGATGATGACATTATAGAAAACAAAAATAATGCAAAATTAAGCAGTATTTAATAAATGAAACAGCAACACAGTTACATAAGTTAAAACTAAAACAGGCGATGTATCGCGCCACAATACATGTACCGACGCTGCCAAGTCGCTATCTCGGGACAACTTGAGGACTGAATAACTGCAGATATCCTCGCCGGGTAGCTAGTAGAGACCTGTCTCCATATTATATGTTAATCACGACACACGGCAGGGTCGCAGTTCTAGTATTTATCGATAGACGGAAAAACTAAAAAATAACCGTTTAGTTTTTCCATCTATAAGAACTTTTAATAACTTTTTGAAATATCACGCTTGAAAAAAAAATTGCGGAACCGACGAGATTCGAACCAGCGTCTCTCTGGCAACCGGGCACTTAGAGAGCCTTACCGCTCAGCCACGGTCCCGCTGACGTCGGTAGGTAAACATAAGGTGATAAAAAATGCTATGCAATAGCTTTACCGCGGCAGTCTCCGAGTGCCACACGTCTTTTTTTTGTAGTGAATCTACCACGGGTTTAGAAGACTGATTCCTACTGAGAAGAGCTAGCAAGAAACTCAGTAGTTGCTCTTTTTAGCCTCATAACCAAGTGCACTTAACAGCGCAATACTTATATAAAATCTATTAGTTTAACTAATATGTAACTTAATTTATATAATGAAAAAAATGGCTGTGAAATGTATGAATTGTAGGCATGATCTTTTAAAAATATATAATGAACAGTAAATTATTCATTTATTTTGCATTTCTAATGTGAAAATACGAGCAGCAACTCCAAAACAGGAAAAAAATGTCCATTACTATATAAAACTTTAAGCAAAAAAAATTGAACCGTCTGAAAACGCACTAAAAAGTAAAACGGTGCTAAACAAGTTTGAGGAACACTTTTTTAACGTAGTAAAGCAGTTCGTGGATTCTAATTAACGTCCTTAAAGTAGAAACCTGGGCTGGCATTCTTCGTACTAAAAAAATAATTATCAAAATTGGATGACTGTATAAAAAGTTATGCGTGGTTATACATACAAAAAAAATATACGTATCGAATTGACAACCTTCTTCGTTTTTTCCGTTGGTTAAAAATGGCTTTTACTGTTAGTAGGAAAAAAGGGTAAGGTGTTTAACGTAGTGTTATTGAGGTATTATCTCAGCAAATAATCCGTAACATGATATAAAGACATCGGCTCGGTGAGCGCGTCGCAGTGAAGTAGGCAGAAGGCACACACCCCGGAGCGCGAGTAGGTGTATTAAAACAAAGCTCGGGGCCGACAAACATACGCGCCGCAGAAACTTTCCGTATTATGTGAGCAATTAGAATATTAAAGGCTGTTTGCTCCAGTTGCGAACGAAATTTCATAACCTAATGGTGTCTCTGTGCCAGGGCTGCGCGCCGCTGCCCAATGTTACTGTCTTGTTTTTCTTATCTCGAGACGAGTTCAATTGCTAAATTGGAGACCTTTTTGGCTCAGTTATGGATCTGTTATTTTGTAATTATAAGGAACTCTATTCGGTTCCAAGTTGATGTTAATATAAGAGTTAAGTTCTCTAGTACGGCTTAGGTGAGCTATAAATTGCAACTACGTAGGTTTGACTCTACCACGAAGCGGGTTCCACATTCCTTTCGGTTTCTGCACGACATCGTACTTGAACGCTAAATCACGGTCCGGTACTATTTCACCTGTAGGTTAGTAATTGTCACGATTGTAGGTTCCCACCAGAAAGAGCTGGATCTATTTAGAAAATTTTAATTGGCCCAGCCGGGAATCGAACTCAGGACATCCGTCTTATAAATTCACTGCGCATATAGCTGCGCCACGAAAACCTCCGAGGAACAACACCTTACAAATTACTACAAAATGCAAAACTATACAAAAAGCATCGCAACTTGAGATCAAACGAGATCTGAGTCGATTGTTAACTAGACATAAAACGTAGTACATCCCTTCATAAAACCACATCAACTGTTTAATAAATTCACAGTATCTATTTGTAACAGATTAGATCAGCCTATTTGCAAATGAGCAACCGTTATAAAAAACTCGGTTAGGACAATAAACTATCCATACGCACTCTATCTTTCATATTAATTTTGTCGACATAACATTTATATAGCTCAAACAACCGTGTTGCTTTTAAGCAAGTGGGCGAGAGACAAAAGTCACGGTCAGGATACACTAAGTCCAAGTTTCAACACAGGAGGCCTAGAAATACAAAATGAGGCCGACCTACATACACGTGACGCCGGAGGCAAGAGCCGGTTAACAAATAAAACAATATAACGTAAACATAAAATATTCCACCTCCAGTTTGTTTAGAAGTCAGTTTTATTATTCTAAAGTATAACGTAGTGAAAGTTTTAACATAAATCAAACATTTTAAAACTTTGATGTTCTACGTAAACGTGGAATTGACTTTGTTATAAAATAAAAACACTAACTCTGTACTATTTTTCTTACTTACGTTACTACGTAATGCTTACTTAATTTACGTAAATATTACACAGCACGAGTGGCAAAATAAGTTTTGGACTAATTTAATTTATCTGTTGTGAGTAAAAACTGATGAAAACTTAGATGTGTTTACTTATACGCACAAGTTTATATAACTTGATTTGATTCATACAACTTTGGAAGCACTGCAAAAACACATACAGCGATCAAGTAATAATAATGTCCATACTTATTGACAGGGATTTTTCATACATACAGTTAGATTCCTTTAGAAATAGTATGTCTTCCTTTAGTTTTATAATGACAAAAATAACAAAATAATTTTTTCTTGAAATTTTCTGACATAAAATAAACAAAATATATAAATATAATGCTTGAAATACTATAAACGTAAAAATTTATATCTTCAACGCAAATTACGGAAAAACTTAAATATTCAAACAAATTTTTACGCAATCAGCCAATCTTGTTCGCATAGACTCATCGATTACTTCCTCGCTTAGGAGTTTTTAAGTGACCTTTAACTAAATGGCTGTAATGGGTTTACAAATTTTGACTTGACACCCCTAGTCGGCACGGATTACAGAAAACTGAAAACGGCATTAATTAATTTGTGTAATGGAGACCGTTAGAGTTGAAATTGCGTCTATTTACCGCGCGCCGGCTCCTGGCCTAAATGGACTTTTATCCGTACGATTAGAGACTGACAAACACCGAGCCCAAATACTGACGACACGTGGAGTCAAATGAAACAAACATTGTTTTGCATTAAAAATTAAAAAAAAATTTATTATTATCTGATACAAAATTTGGTAAAAATCGGTAAAACCGTTTCGGAGGAGTATGGCAATGAAAACTGTGACACGAGAATTTTATATATTAGATTATTACACACGCGTCGGAGGCTAGGTACAATCATGAACATCGATACAAAGCGCGTAATAATTGAGATGCAATTTCGGCCAGTATTATGAAATAAAGCGAATAAATTATCGAATTCTCCCCTGAGTAACCTACTTGTCAAGAACGGGTTACATTTGAAGCTCTCCTGAATTTCAGTAGTCACAGAATACATAAATTGGTACCGCTCAATTAGTTATGTATGATTGTTTAAGTCATGGTTGAATATACGAATCTCGAGTTAAGAAGGTGCTCAATGATATAAGAGATTCTTAAATTTTGAGTGACGTTTCGGTATTTTGGAAATGTGTACAAGAATGTTATTTACCTTTTCATCTAGTTTCGTATATGACAGAAGTCAAAGCATGTCCACTACTACCACCTTAATATTCATAAACTTTTGCAATTATTACTGGTAGTTAGATACAGAGTTAAGGTTTAAGTTACCTACTAAAGTATCTAAGTTGTTCAATGACTTATTAAAATGAACTTAACACTAGTAGATATTATGAAAAATCCTGGTGTTAGCAAATATTAGTGTTACAAGAATCTCTACTAATATAATAAGGCGAAAGTTTTTGTTTATGGATGGATAGATGTTTGTTACTCTTTTATGCAAAAACGACTAAACGGATTACAATGAATATAATGCGATAAGGTTTCATGTTGCGTCACGTGGCTTAACCCCTACACATCCCCTACATACAGCCCAACATCGTCGCCAAGTGTGGAAACAAGCCCGGGAAGAAAGAAGAAGAAGAAGAACCCATCAAGGATATTGCGGAGCTTCCAGCTGGCTATGCGTTAATGAAAATAAAATGTTGTATACTTTAAGAGTTATTAGTTTTATTACAATTTCAGCGGGACAAGCCAGTGGCAATCCTGGACCAGTCACAGTTAACAATTTATTTGTAGATAATAACAAACGTAGTTAGGGCGTGCTTCTGACGAAAGAAGTGAACTACACTAACAAGAGGCGCCCCTACAACCCGCAATCTCAACCTTACCTACTGTACCGCATAACAAGGAGATCTCGCCTCTCGAGGAGCGGGCACGAAACAATTGAACGAGAGGTTGCGGACTTGCGGAATAAATCCGCGCACAAGTTTCCGCGGGACTCTCAACGAGCGGCTGCGGACTGGCGGAATAAATCCGTGCACAAGTTTCCGCGGGACTCAACTCTAAAGTGAGGATTTCTGTCGGTGCAGAGTTCCCGCTCCGACGCCCGCCCACTAAACTTCAGCATTATATTGTTTGGAATACTAATAGAGATTGCTGGTCCGTTTTACGTTTGTACAAAATATATATCGTCATTACCAGGCTATTTGTAAGGCGTTCAATACAGTGTGACGATCATAATCGTACATACTAACATATATAATGACACTAAAAAATAATTAAAATATATATAAATATATATATACATGTAAAATATATAAAAGAGTTTTATTAAAAAATAGTAAAACGATAAACAACAGTGGTTTATATTAAACGAGTAATTAGAAGTATTTTCTAATTGAACGCAAAATCGTGTAGCGTCCATATTGTATGTCAAATACGCCCCGAGGGCTGCCGGAGACGAAAAGTGACTCAGTGTTTGAGCGATGTGCGATGCGCGATGCGCGATGCGCGGGGCGCCGCTCCGTCTGTTTCTGCTGTATCTGCTGTATCTATGTGCTCCGCGTATGTGTCAGTTCTATGAGAATGCGGTGTACCGACAGTGGCGCGGTTTCATTGTAACTCTGTGTTTTCATCGAGCGATGAATATAATACATAGAGGTCGGTTATAAATAGTGTGCGAAGGCATATATGGAAAAAGAGATTTATAAGCAATAATCCATCAAGTAAGGTTATGCACCCTTACTAAGAAATATTGAATTTAATAAAATAAATTATTGAATTATGTGATAGCGAGACACATAATAATATAAATATATTAACATCTTCATATAAACATGCCTTGACAGCTTGGGCATTTACACAATAAAATACGACTGTTGTATTTATATCTATGTTAAAGCTTTTTGAACGCAAAACACCTCGTAACGAGGTATATTCATCTAATTGGTTGAGGAGTGAGATACTAGCCACTTACATTTGGTTCAGCTCTGAATCTGCATCTGACGAGATGTTTGAAACGGATGCCTGAGCTCTATGTTGACTTACTGAGTGCCTTATTCTCTTCTAACTTCTCACAATTAGAATCCAATATAAAGAGGAACACACCTCTATAAAATGTGCTGTTTTCGAACGCCTTACACCTCGGTATCGAGGTATGAAATTAAAGAGGAACACACCTCTATAACTTGTGCCGTATACATTTCTCTCACAAAGAAATGACTTGAGGGGGGGCTCCGGTTTCTCTAATAAGAGATTCGATTATTAGATTCTTTCCACAGAATCGTGCCGGTTCTTTGAACGGTTCGTTGAGCTGTGCGATGTGGTCGGCGCAGAATGTTCTGGCAACTAGCGAAGTTCATAGAGACATTAACGGAGGCTGCATTCACGAAGTGTGGCTATCATATTATAATTATTAAGTTAGACGTTTTGCGGTAACCCTCACTCAGTCCGGGCATCATAGAACTAGCATTTCTGGTAGCGGGGCACCGTCATATTGCGGGATGGAGCATATGACCATCTTTCAATAGAAAGATGCCATCGATCTAAAGTTTGTCTGAGGACTTACTCGGATCGCTCTGTGTGCGTATCAGTGATACCACTCTGATATTGATTGGAATTTTAAGTTCTTAAGAGAATTTGATTCTAATCACATTTTTGGAACTATACGATACATGAAGATGCCACATAAATGGGAAACACTTCGTGTATTGAAAAATATAAAGCAATTAATTTATAAAACATGAAAGGGCCACATATATGAGAATCAGTTCATGTAATAAATACAGTGAGAAAGTGTGAGTTTAGGGATAGTCAAGATTTGTTTATGGTTGCATGAATTTTATCTTCCGAAACTCTAAAAGTACTTGAGTTATTTATGGACATAACATTGATAATAGGGTCCTAATCGAAAGACAATCACGTGCCAATCTAATACTTTTAAATTAAAAGTATAATAACCTTTAGAAAGATCTAAAACATGATGTAAATTGTGTTTGTATTTTTATGTGACGAATGTTTACCTTTGTATGGGACTTCGAAACAGTTACAACAGGATCATGTCTCCTTCCTTTGAACAAGTGACACTCAATATAGTTATTTTTTTTAAATACTGAAATTTCTCATCTCTAAGCTTTTTTTTTATTTATTAGGATTTATTGACATTATTAGCCTTTAGTCTGCCGTCTTTTATTTTTACTATCCGAGATTTTATTCCTATTTTTATAATAGTGTAGATACAGGTAAATGTTAATGTATAGGTGGGCTCCTTTTTCTGGGTGTAGAACCTTCGATCAACAATGTAGATCGAAGTGTACAACTCAGATAGTGATTAAGTGTTTCATCGCAACATGCTGAGCTTCAATCAACCAATATAGCAGTCATTAAAACTAGATCTAAAACAGTAGATAAGGGAAAATAATAAACAAGCAAGCAATAAAAAAATAGCGACGCTCTTCAAAAGGGCCCTTTGTTAGAGATAGACGTAGTTACTTGCGACCAATAAACGGGAGACACTATCATCTTTACGAGCCTGATAACAGAGAGGATACGCCGCTCTATTACCACGCACCAACCATAAACACTAATATAATACTACTGTAAATAAAACGAACACTGTTATGGCCACTTCCTGAAGTTATATATATTTATAACTATCAGTATCTTTAGGGCATCATAATAAATAATAGTCCACAATGTCGTAATTTTTTTGACGATGGGCTTTACTTACGTATAAATATATAATTATATTGGAATTATTTTCAATTAAAACCAAACTTACACAGTCATTACCAATTTTATGTTACCATTAATACTTTAGCTAAGCCCGCCAACCCGCATTGAAGCAGCGTGGTGGATCTACATTTTATATCGCCTCTCATCATTATCATCATTAGATGATGATAATTAATTTAGCTGGATGAATAAAAGTCTCAATGTTCCATATTAACTTCTACTTGCAAATAATTGTTATACATATAGGGTAAATTGAAAAACATATGGTTTAGGTAGGTACTGCATTTACAATTTTAACTACCGACCTTAGGACCAAGAAGTGCTGATAAATATCCCATCGGGTATGAGTTCAACACCCTTTCATGGGGCCCAGCTGCATTTCTAACAAGAAAAGCATCGTGAAAATATCTGCAAAGCTGTGTGTTATCCACAATGTTCTCAATGGCGTATAAAGTGTACAAACTGATGTTAGTGAGGACTATATAAGACTATATAACAGATACTTTTAATAAAAATAAAAAAATAACTTTAATATGGGTAATTATATGAAATACTAAATTAGCACTTTAGACAGCGCTGAATATTGGTGAATATAATGTTTGATACATTTACCCCAAAGCAATATTTTTTTTTTAATAATAAGAGGAATTTCACGTGGATGAATTTTATCAACACCTGATTCTTAACTAAAGAACAGAAAAATACAGTAAGAAAAAGAATTAATATTCTTTCACGTAGAACAAACTGGGAAGTAGTACGATATTGCACCTGCCGTCTTCGGAGCTGCTCGGCGTTAGTTTTATTTCTACATCGAAACAATCATACATTATACAGCGAGTGCTTCCGAGCTGAAACTTTTAGCATGACTTATTCTCTGAGTAAGTTTGCCGGTACAGTCATAATTATAATGGGCCATATAACATTAAGGTCCGTGTTCCGTTCAATCTTCTTGATCATCGAAGGTTTAATTATCTTAAGAGTCATGGATTTAGAGCACATTTTATTGTCCAACCAGAGCTAATGTATGTATGAATGAAATCGTTAATTTCCTTTAGTCACAGTAGTGGTAGTGCTAAAAAAATGAAAATGTCTTTATGTAAGAATCCATCTTGATCGTGAAATGCTGTAAAATATTAATCACAAATATTATTTTTTACAAAAACAGATATTTTTAATAAAAAACTAGCAACCGAAGGCAGACTTTCATCCAAAGCGTGCTCATTCCCCGCTCCCCTCTCAATTTAATTTTTTTTTCAGTACATTAACATTAACAATATTTATTTTTGGCAAGCTGATAGGTAGAAATTGATATTAAATAGTATATTTCACTCTTGAGTCTAGCCTTCAGAATAAACAAAAATAATTTTACATTCCGACACGCAGATCTAGCCCGTTTAAACAAACGAACAAACTCTTCCGTGTACTACATATATAGATATTTGAACAAAGATCGAATTCTAAATCCTTCAATTAATTTTATCATGAAATCCCCAAGCTACCCTTCTAATTTGACGTAAAGCGGCATTTTCGCGCAGACTTTTGCAATACAAATCCGACTTATTTTTATATAATAGATATAAAAATAATTTTTATATTTATATACCAAAGAACAACCAATCAATCGTTCCTAAACATCAGCACAACAACACGAGCTAATGGCAAATTTATAATTCCACAGAGAAATACACAAAGCAAATATTGACAGCTAACAACGGAAAACCAAACTTTCCGTAGATAAATATCGGGAGAGGGCAAACATGGAACAATGCGTAGGACGCCCCCCTGGGGCGCGCGCGGGGAGGGGACAAACCAAACCGAGTGTGAAGATAATACTGCCAACTCTTTTATTAGCGGAAATTGTGACGAACACGACGATAGCGCCCCTACCCGCCTTGTTAGCAGATAATGACAGACCAAACATTACACAAAATACAAAAACATTTATTTTAAGCAATCTTCCCTATCTGATTACACAAGTTGCCGCCGCTTCAGAGAGCAGGTTTCACCGAGACGACGCTGAGAATGATTTCAAGGACTACAATAAATGTAAGCGTCATCATTATGATATATAGTCCAAAGCAAGACTCCTTAAAGCAGGTAGAAAAATTTGTAGCTTACACACTCACTACAATGCTACAACTCGCATTGGTGGGCTTAGATTAATAAAGTTTGTCTGTGTGATTTATCACTACTACAAGTTAATAATCGCTGACTAAGCGTGTTCTCCTAGTTTCAGTGGTGTAATACTACCTATTCCCATTAGCCTATGTTACTATGTTCAAAAGAACCTGGGTTCAAATCTTAGATCAGGATGCAGAGTAACTCTTAGCTATTTTTTTTTTGCCGGGAACTTGGTGGTGGTGAATTCTAGCGCCTCGGAAAGCAAGTTAAGACGTCGGTGCCAGTCACTAACATTAACATCTGATAGTGGTAGTTAAGTAATTTTAAATTATCGCCCAAAGGCCGCTAGATCGCATTGGATGAGTCAACGTTCATTTCGTCACTTTTAAAAAGACTCTCTGGCCCTGTAATTAATAGGCGGGTAGTGATTAATACTACCAATTTCCTACTCCTGCTGCTATTCAGAAAGAAATGTTTAATTTTTCATTACCCAATCTAGAATCTAATGAACTATAGCTACATAAACTAACCACTATACGCACGAAGCAGCTTTAGATTTATTTCAATAACGAAAATTTTAAACGTTTTGCAGCATTTAGCAGCAAATTATATTATGAGCAGATTAAATAGTAATGCAATTGTTTGCAAATATCATTTGATACTAAAATATACGTATCAATTTTTAGTAATCTCCGCTTAGTAAATAAATTTAAAGGTATTCAACAAATTATATAATTTGTTAGCAGCTATTATTACCTCAGGTTCAATCAGGAATAATGGATGCCCATCAGTTTGTCCGTGTGAGATTTTTTGATTTCTTACAATTGTTTTTTTATTCTGGATCTCAACTTAATCAAACTTATATAACAACAAACATATAGAAAAAGGATAGTTGTTGTAAAAATTTATGTTATAGTACATGCTTTGTAATGATTTATTTAGTTACACAAACTAGCACAGCTTGTCGATTCTGTAACGAAATTCGACAATGCGAGTCTCGGCGTTGTCACTATTTTTCTCTACAATACTACAGAGATACAACTTCGTAAATATATATATACGAAGTTGAGACCCACAATGTCAAGTTTAATTACAGAATCAACATGCTGATATATAGGTGAAAGAATCTTCTATTCTAGAAAAAAAATAAGATTTCGCAACCTTTGTGGTAGTGTGTTTAAATTCTTTTGTACATTTACGTTTGTATGTATGGCCCGAGGTCGCGCTTTTAAAATTTCATACCATTCATCACATCAGAAGAACTCACTCCACACTCTCATATGTCTCAAACAATTCTTATAGGGGGTTCAATAATACATAAATCTTCAACTATTATTGGTTATCATCTTGAAATTCATGGTCTCTTGACACCAGGTGTGGCACAGTCAAGCGCTACCATTGAATAAAATCAAATGTAAAAGTAAATTGTAGGCGGAAACGTTCCCCGATCATGATGAAGGGTAACAGTGTATGTAGTCGTCCAACTATCTAAGTAAATATCTCCAAAAACGCTGAAGCAACTAAGCCCTTAAATCACGTATTGGTCCAAGTTCGGGCGCAGTTAGAGGAGTCGTAAAATAAAGTTTATGAGCGCGGCCGCGGGTCGGGATAGTGCGATTTATGACTCGTTTATTGCCACATTATACACTTTTGTTTTTACTGCATTTTAACGAATGTGTTTAGCCGCCCTTCGCTCAAGCGTAATTTACTGAGTTTTCACTTAAGAGGGTAATGGTTTAATGTTCGCGTTTTGTTTTAAAAGCGCCGTTTCGTTTTTAAACTTTGTAAAGCAGTTGAGAGTAGAACTACTTTATTATTTTATGTTGTATATTATTTACATTTATAAGTGAGCGGTATGATGTTGTATTATGAGAATTTTAGAATAATATGATTCATGGAAAGACATACGTTTTACGAAACCTTAGTTTTGAACTTTATTCTACATGAATTTTAAAATATTTTAAGTATCAACTTCCCACATCGCAAATGTTAACATAAAACTTACATACTACTACTACTAATGTTGACAAACTGTTAATTTTTTGATTAAAGTTACAGAATAGATAATATTATTTGATGCTGTTAATAATTAACAAATAATTTATACTCAGTCTTATATATCTTGTATCATATGTACTTTAAAATAATTACGGTTAATATTGAATCGCCACCATTTTCTGTCTATAAAATGGAAAGACACTAAGTTCCAAAGCAATCATAGTAGGATAAGAAGTTTGAACGACTGCCACTAAAGTTTAGATCAAAAACGAACATCGTTGCGTCCCGCTCGCTCCGCATTACAATATCAAATGAAAACGTAAAGTTTCCGAATCAAAAAGCGAATTTGAAACTTGTAACGCTAAGAAATGCATAATTAAGATAATTCCGGTGTATTTCAGATATGAATAATGAATCGGCGCGGTTCTTGCGAGTTGGGACTCGGTTTTATGGCGGTAATAAAAGTTTAGGGCCCGGATTTGAAACTAAGCGAACGACTTATCAAAGTACATTTGCTCCCGGTCGCGTTACCGACAACTCGACATGATTTCTGATGTCAGATTTCAGATGGCGTAAGTTATAGACGACTTTCTATTGCGTTATGATTTTGTGGCAACATCGCAAACCTTAATTTTTAATGAAATGGCAATATCCCACTCGCTTCACTAGATTCTATCACAGAGAAGCATTTCTCCGAATTAAGTTTAATCTTCATAGCAACTTTATGATGATCTAAGTATCTTTCTTTACACATTACGTCTACCTTGTATCATAAGTGTTTCACTAAGACTCGTGTCACTGTAATGTCATCTACAGCAGTTTGGAATACAGTGATTAATTAGTGTAATGGTTAAAAGTCTTCTAAGGTGATCTCCGAAAATTGCGCTTACACTTTTTTACCATTTCTAAAAAAAAAATTTGTTTAATTCCTGACAAGTTCCTCTTCTTGACCGTCTTAATGGTAAGCGATGGTAAAATCTAGGATGTAGTCTAAGTTGTTAGGAGTAGAATAAAATCTACACCCCTTTCAGTTTACGCCAACACGTCATAGTACCTGAGTGCTAAATTGCTTGGTAGTACGTTTTTGTCGGTAGGGTTTTAGTTACAACACGAGCCAAAGACTCCCACCAGCCAATTTAGAAAATAGCCAGAAAAAGAACCAAGGACCACCGTCTTACAAATAGACTGCGCGTACCAGTACGCCAGGGAGGCCGTCAAAATTTACTGGATTCATGTTCCATTATATGCACACAATATGATCAACATTTATTACATTACAACTTTAGAATGTTCATGAAACTTTTCAACTTTTTAAGAATTCATGCAAGGTTGAATGTTTATGTTGACTGGCGTAAGCATGCATTACAAATAACAACGGTATGCATGTTAAATCCCAAGTTAAGCCACCAATGAGCATATTTCACGTAGGTCCGGTCAGCGGCACCTGGAGAGCGCTATATTTCACTCAGAGGTCAGAGGTCAGGGGTCACTCAATAAATTAATTCCGATCCAGGATTATGAAGGGCGGATTATCCCGAACTTTGAGTTATAGCGGAAGATTCGAGTGTCCAACTTGCGGCGGATTGCCACTTTTGAGGATTAAAGTGACATTCATTTAGACTTAAGCGCCGGGGCCAAGGAAGCTGATTATACGGTTACGGTTCGTGATAGTTTGAGAGGACGAAGGAGTACGCCAAACTTATTAATGTAAACACAGTAAAATTAGATTGTCGGTAAAAATTAGAGCAACCAATACAGAATGAAAGAGATGGCCTGTATTAGTTGGGATTTTTCAGCAGTACCTTCATAGTCGGAATTGTAGATAATTCTGAATTTAGTGCACCTTTTTTGTGACGTCGTGTATCTACCTAATACTAGCTTTGCCTCGCGGTTATACCTGCGTAGCTTTCGTTGTAGAGATCCTCCTTGAGTCCTTATTGAGCGTAAATAGTATAGTTACACATCACGAAATGTGTAACTATACTAAAATTCATGTCGTTCAAGTAAATATATAGCTATCGAGATGTCGTAATGAGTCAATAGGTCAGTGGTATTTTGATTTACAGCATCTATTTTTATTTTACTAGTAAACTAGGTATCTACATAATAAAGAACAGGTAGTGAGAAAACAATAGGTATATGATCCATTTTAAAATTATTAAGTTTACATCTTGAAAATTGCAAATGAACTTCATTTCAATAAGTTCACATTTTTATTGTAAATATTATTTTACAGTTCCAACGTCATGATTAATAAAAAAAAATAATATGAGTTTAAAAATTCATCACGAAATTCCAATCCGGCTTGAATCGCGGTTGTTTTTTGCGTTATTATAATTTTATTAAAATGAAAATGATTGTAATTAATTTGAGTCCGGCACATCCGCTTTGTTCAAATATTTATTTTACGTGATCAACAGTATTATAGCGAGGTAGCGGTAGCGGTAGAGGTAGAGGTAGGGGTAGGGAGGTATGCCAGGTATCGCGGTATTGGTTTGATGTATTGACACTGAATACCGTGCATTTATTGCAATACCGCAGCCGTAGGGCGATCGCAGGCTACTATTTCAAATAAATAAACTACGGCCTTGATTCCTTACGAAAGAAAATAACGGGACATAATTAGTTTGTCCAATTGTGTCTGTTTACTTATCAGTTTGGAGATTCACACTTGCCTGGATTTTTTATTAAGCTCCTCTAATGTACAGTAAGAATGCAACTCAGATGGTAGCTTAAAAAAGGTTGCAGATATTTCAATTTATGCTAGCTAGGTTTCTTACTTCTGCAAAAGTCTGCCACTAGGCATGGATACCAGAAAATGCTTAATATTATGCTTAATAATAAAAATCCAGGATTGAGGGTGCCAAAAGTACTTTTAGTAATTTCTTAGAAAAAAATAGTTCATTTTTTATACGGTGTTTTTTATTTTCCTGGCAGACCAGACCTGTATTTTTTTATTTTGCCGCGCCTAAATAAACGTTACGTCACGTAATTTTAATACAGTCTGTGGTTTAACATATATTTTTTTTCAATCTGTCAATGTCGTTGATCTATCATCTATGATATTAAAAATAAAGATTTTGAAGTTAGCTTTCGAAGTATTTGTGTCATTTTGTGAAAATAATATAATTGAAAGAAAGTGAAGAATTTACAAACTTATTGAAGAGTAAAAAGTTAGTAATAAAATTCTTAGGAAAATGAAAATAGGTACGATTATTTGGTTATTTCAACATTATTCAAAATTGAATAGACCGATTTTCATGCAGTTGTCAGGTAAACGAAGTAAAACGATTATGAATGGTTAAATAAGAATATGATGGTTAAGAGTTTCCATGAGGACGAAGTCGCGAGCGTTCGCTAGTCAACAAGTATATTTAAAAAAAATCGTGAAAGGATTCAAAGAAGTATAATATATTATGGATAAATCTGCAGGAAATTCTTATATTGTTCAATACAATTCAATTTTTAATTTGATGGCTTCTAGCTGTACTAACTGGGTACAATTTACTCCTCACGTGGTATGAGATACACTAATATTGTTAATATTCGTCAAAACAAGAACTGAAGGACAGGAGCAATAAACAAGTTAGAGCATAGACGTGTTCGATTCCTCGCAGATAAAAATGAATGTAATAAAGTAGTGTTGATAACACACAAAGGCCGGCTTCGCAGTATAAAGCTTTATATTCTTGGGCGAAGTCCACGGCCGGCTTTGTCTCGGAGCCACGATCGTTAATCATTGTGACGCGGCAATGGACGGCAGATAAGCGGACTGATGACCGAGGGGACGGGACTGCACTGTGTATAGTAGGGGACATTCATAAAGAATGTCGATGCGACAGGCCTAGTTGGGATAGGATTGAATGTACCTGCTGGCGGAATGTTCGAGAGGCGTGAACCAATCTGTCTGTCAGAGAAGTGAGGCGAATGTACGATTTGAGAGGACTGTGCGATAAACAATGTTGAACCTGGTAATAATGTGTTTACCGATGCGATGTCCTAAGTGCTCTATTCCCAAACTCTAGGAATTGAACTATGTTCAATTTACATTTGAAGATTTCCCGGTAACAGACGTTTGCGTTTCGAGTGTTTAGTCACTTATTTCTCAAGTTTTAGGAAAAATACAAAAATATATTTGATATTCATTGAGTGTTTTTAAATGTTTTTAATAGAAAGCTGATATTTTATAAGATAAAATAAATTAAAAGCAAAAAACCTTTTTAAAACAAGCTTTTATTTAAACGCTCTAAAAAGAAGAAAATAAATATTGCTTAAAAATTTTAACTATCAACTTATAACATTATATTCAATTTAAATGATTATAAAAGCTTGACACGAGTTTTAATTAGCTGTCAGTATTTAAATTAAATTTAAAAACATAATAAAATTAGCAGATCAATTTATATATTTTTTAATCATCGGTGGCTACATTTCTTAGTCTATCCATCTTATGCAACGCATCTCAGTCAACCGTGCTACCTTGCATTTTGTGTATTGCACAAGTCCAACACAATACAAAGTGCAGCATTCCTTCTTCCGCGGTTCGGTGACTATATTTAGCTGGAAATTGCACAGCCTTGGGCTGAATTAGGTGAACTTCGTCTTTAGCAAAGTCTATACGGACGGATGGTATATCAGTGTCATACATTTGTGCTCTTCCAAAGCAGGGCCATATAGTTTATGTAATATGTCCAATGGCACCATTCACCAGACCTTTGGAGACATCTACATTGTAACGCAACATCACCTTGGTCCCAGTGAATATACCTAGCTTCTTAGGTAGCCCTCCTGTCTTACTTATATCGGATGGTATAATATTATTTAGATCTAAGTTGTCAATTTTTCGAGATCAATCTACTAGACTATCTTTGACTTGTGTGTGTGGGAGAATACACCACTTATTTCAGCTTGGAAGTTACTGGAGAAACGCAGTTCCGAGTTTGATTTTGGAGTTGTCCTTCTCTTAGACAGGTTGCAGATCAATGCTGATGACTCCTATCTCGCTAAAATACACAAGTCAAACTTATTTTAACTTGAAAGCTGAATCCAGAGATTAATTATCATTAAACAAACAAACATACTCTTCCACTTTATATATTTCCAAAATACGAGGGCCAGAAAACTTAAATCTAGGCTTAAATTTTACAAACAATTTATAGCAGGGGCTCAGGTAAATAGAACCGGGTTAGGTGCAAGACAGAAGAAGGAAGACCAAGACATAATAAAATCATTTCTCAAACAAGATGCATGCTATGAACTTAGAAATGCAAAATGAGTGGTTAAACTTAGGTGAGTTCCGCATCCCTCTAGCTCTGAAGTGGTACGCCTTGCTGTACAATTGGTCTCTTGCCTTATTGAAATTATATCTTAATGCCTTTCAACTGACTCTCCCAGATCAGAGTAACTTAGTGAGATGGGGAAAAGCCTCGGAAAAATCTTGCTATACCTGTGCTGAGGCAGTGGCACTGCAAAGCACTTGGTAGGTAGGATGCTAGGTGCCCCTGGACAGGGGTCTTTACTCACGCCGCCACGATAGAGTACTAGAAATCATACGTGAAGTTATAAGCCATTCAGTAGCTAGAGCTTAAAAAGGGTTCACGACGAATAAAGACAAACGAACTTCGTTAAAGCAAACTCAAGTACGTATTCCACCAGCTAGCCTTATTCAATTCTGGGCTCTGCGCCTGATTGGACTATATTAATGGACACGTATGAAAAGCACTATAAAATCCCGGAAGACAGCTATTTCGACATCTAGACTGGACATAATTTATTTCTTTTTTCTAAACAAATCAAACGTACATTACTTGTTGAGCTTACAATGCCGTGGGAAACAAACATCCCTAAAGACCATGTGTTCAAAGTGAATAAATATTATGACCTTTCTAAGGAACTAACTAAAATGGCTATATGTTTAGTTTATACGCGGTAGAAGTGGGTGAGAGAGGTATACCAACGAAGTCTCTCTATAACCTGCTAAAAGACCTTGGCCTCACTAGGAGTGCAGTAAGCCCCATATTGGAACGAGTATCCAAAGCTGCTCTAGTAGGGTCCTTCCATATTTGATGGTCAGGGAGAATAACTTGAACAAAGGAGGTGAGTGTTGACGGCCGTCACTAAGAGATCTCTTTTAAACCTACACCCGTGTCACAAGTCTCGGGTTCTGTTCAGAGATTTTCTCTCAGCCACACGATGGACCCGGCACCCGCACGGTGAATCAATGGAATGCTAAGATAGTTGTCTCTTATTCGTATAGATATGGACTGCCATGCAAATTTAATTGAAGTAAGATCGAATTCTCAATCCCCATCACCGTATTATCGTTTCTAACATGAATAATATTCTTACTAAAATGCTGACCCCTATTCAGTACGTATAATGTAGTATGGAGGAGTTCAACTAAATTTGGCATTCATAGCAGCAATATTGCGCTTTATAGAAATTTTGTATTATCTCCTAAACTATATAACTAAATAACATACCGTATAAAATTTTTTAACAAAAAATAGAACCGACTCAAAACGCACTAAAAAGTATAAAATAACTGTGTCATTTCGTTGCTTTAATTTACTTAAGCATATCTATGAAGTCGGTGCCAGCAAGTTTAAGGAACATTTATTTAATGTAGTAAAGCAGTTTGTGGGTTCTAGGTAATGTCCTTAAAGTACTTGGCTGGCACCGACTCCTAGATATGATTAAGCAAATTAAAGCAACTGAATGACACAGTTATTTTATACTTTTTAGTGCGTTTTGAGTAGGTTCTATTTTTTGTTAAAAAATTTTATTTCTTACTTTTTAGTGATTTATCGCCACGTAACGTACTCGTACTATACTGTCATAGTATATTATACGGGACTTGTAGCCAAAAAGCTACCGATACTTATACAAAAACCGAAATCGCTACAAGTGAGCCTATATAATTTGAAGTGTTCCTTCAATTTTCCCAGGATATCATCATCAGATCCTAACGTGATGACAATGGGACCACCTTGGAACTGTGCCATTTCTAATAAAAAAATAATTATCAAAATCGGACAACTCTGTAAAAAGTTATGCGTGGTCATATATAAAAAAATATATATGTGTCGAATTGAGAACCTCCTCCGTTTTTTTTCGTCGGTTGAAAAAGCAAATCTTATCTCTATAATATCCTTGTGATTATTAAATAATTTATTTTGATAAGGATTTAAGTTTAGTTGTATAAATAAAGGCGTAAATGTAAGCATACGAATTAAATGATTTATTAAAACACAAAAAGTTCTATATCTGCTAAAATACAAAAGATAGATATATAGTGTCGCAAATTTTTTTGTAGAACTTTTTAAGATATACAAAGTTTTCATACATTGTTTTCAATGATACCCAATAGTTACGGCAGCGCATGCGGAAAACGCCGATTTAATATATTTTTCGGTCTGATTTGCGTGACAAAAACTTCGATAATTCGGCGAATATATATAATAAAAGTATAAAATAGAGCTTATAATACTTGCCAATAATGCAAGTTTCTGGCGAAAGATTTTTTTAAATCAGATCAAAAGTTGCGAAGATTAATCCCAACAGATCCATTTACAAACATACAAAGTTACAAACTAACAATCTTTACTTCTTTATAATTTTAGTATAGATTGTCGAAATGCATTAAAAATATCTATTCTGCCATCTTGTATGGTCCGCCATATTGGATTTAGAATGACGTCACACACTATATCATGCATTGTCATCCGAAGTAAACGTAAATACAAAATTTCAGCTCAATTGGTTGAAGGTATCTGCTTCAAAACTGAGCTCAAAGATTCCACCCGAACTTACATACTTACAATGCAAGTTAAATAAAAGCTTTCAATAAGCCAATTTGACGATATTAGTACCCGTTATCAGAAAAATCATTTTTGAAACAAAGGGACGACTAATTACTGGAAGTTTACATAACTTTGGATTTTAACTTAATTACAATTTTTTATACTTGTGTGCTCTTATAATTATTATAATATGTGTGTTAATATACTAGTCATTGCTGATTAGCCAACTGAACTTTGCTAAACTGTGGCACTAGAATATAAATCAACGGGTAGAGTGAACAAAACGTCGTGTGTCGTGAGTATGAGCCGCTCGTCGATGCGCATTCGTCGCTCGCTCCAACTTCTATCGCTCGCGCGTCTGACGCGAGTGACAAACGACCTCGTGTCGCTAAAACTATTTATTCTGTCTTGTTCACCGCCTTCATAACTTCGTTGAGGCACTGAGGCGGAAACTTCATGGCCAGATCGTATATAGCGATGTTTTATGAAACGGCGCGGAGGCCGCACGTCTGCTATCGCTTTATATTCGCTCGTGCTACTTATTAGATGCTTAAGCGATCAAACACTTCCGTAGTAGGAAAATCAATTGCTAATGAGATTATAAATGCTTGAGTAACGTTAAAAGCTTGCTGTTTATGTACGGGGCACGCACTTTTACAATTTTGTTTGAGCGTCTATTTATAGATCATTGAGTTTTTGTTCGACAGCGGACCTGATAAGAAGGCAAAAAGTTACTCAGCGGGTGAAGCGACGAGTTATATTTGACGTAGACAAGGAGAACTAAAGCACTAATGTAGCTTAGCGTGTCACCTGACTTAGCAATGGGTAGAGAACATAATTTGAAAAATATCCCACGAGGAGGGATGATGCGAGTTGTCCTTGTAAGAGGCCTATGCCCAACAGTGGATATATCGGCGCATAATGATAATTTTTTCATCAAAAATTAAAATACATATAATATGGAGTACAATATTTCATATTAAACGTATAAAGATCTGCAAAGGAACGGAGTATAGGGAAAGCGCTCCATCATCTCGACCGCATCTTATCTGCAAATAAACAGAATTGATTACAATTCGATCTCAACAAATGTTTCGTTGAACATCTCTGGTTGGGATCCATTTGTTGCTGTCACGGCCGCCATCAATCATAAAACAATAAAGGTAAAAGCTAGCAGGAGAGTCCACGGGCATACGCCACGCATTGTAAACGAAAAATATGAAGAATTCATAAAATTAAATTATTGTTTTAATAAGAATCGTAATCAAGCATACATTAATTATATTAAGCGTTGGATAGAATTGTATATAGATTAGACATTCTTATATGATCTATGTCTGTAATCTACTTGATGTACCTACATGTGTCCACAAAGTGGGGGGTCGACCAACATCGCACTTCCTGATGCAGGTTCACCCCTTCTGCATCATGAAACCAACGTCTCTTTGGACTATACGATCTACTTATTGCCACTTTAGGTCTCGTTTAGTTTTGAAGTTAGTTTAATAATAACTGTGGTTTCGGTTTGGTAATTTTGCTTTTGCTTAGCTGTTGGATCAAGAGTCGGATACAGAAGGCAGTAGTCTTAGAAACGGCACGTATTGTAAGTTGAGTCTAGACTCTGATCACCGGTTATTTGAGCAAACTCAAATGCTCCGCAAGTAATGTCTCTTATATTTATTTCTGTACATTCAATATTATTGTTAGAAATTTAAAAAAAAGTAAATGTAAATAAATGAGTGAAAATCTTTAGTTTATCTCCGGATATCCTCGTTATAGATATGATCAAAGATACGCCGAGTACAGCTTGATCTAACCTCCGCCTGCGAGTATCTAAGTCTTATTAAGAGGTACAGCTATGATTTTCTTACAAGTATAGTTTAATATAAATATTTGTAGTTGATCTCCTCAGCTATGCAGAGTATGGGCGTCGTGGGACGTGTCAGAATTGACTCAATAATGAAGTGGACCCAAATCGAAATTATTTTTTATCGCCCCTCTTTCAACGGCGCGCCATTTTATCAATTTTGAAGTGACGATTTGATGTTTTCGCGAACAATTTAATTTTGCGTAAATAAATGCATTAATTTTCCGTTTAGATTCTTGTTATTGGCGGCGCAGTGTTATGCGTGGTAAATTTATAAGACGGAGGTCCAGGGTTCGATTCCCGGCTGTGCTGACTAAGGTTTTCTACATTGGTCCAGTTCTGGATAGTGGGAGGCTTTAACCATGACTATTTATCACCCTACTGTCAAAGATGTACCGCCAAGTAATTTTTTTTATCGACTACAAGTAGGCCCTTGACTGCTGTCACGCCTGATGTTAAGTAATAATGCAATCTAAGATGAAAGCGGGCTAACTTAGATTGCATCATAGACGTAGTAGAAACCCAAGGGTAGTGAAATTCATCGTACTCCAAACACGTTACTTAACCCGCTTCCATCCTAATTCACATCGTCACTTACCATCAGGTGTTATAGCAGTCAAGAACTAACTTGTAATGAATAAAAAATACTCATATTACATTTACCATAATCGCAGAATAGGCGTAAAGTACAGTTCCTCCTCACTATTCAGTAACGTAACGCTGACGTCACTAAGTTTTTCATTACACGGGCACATTTGCGCGAACAACATTCAATACAATAACATTAAGCGCGAACACAATAAATATGAATGAGCAGAAGAACACAATACGGTCCATAAATTGTGGCAGAAATGTGACGCCATTGTAACGTGATGTATTTCATTTGTCGTGGAAGCACTCCTGGAGACAGATGTCGTGTGATGTTCCGTATATTGATTAACGTCAGCTTTTAACACGCTGTGAATGAAGTGTTTGATAGATCGTTGTCAATAGCGTAATTAATGTCCTATTTGTGTTATGTTTTTCTTCATATTAGTGTTGTTCTTTCTGTAAACCATCCAGAGACATCTACAATAATAATCTAATATAATACCATATATGGTTATTTCCTCGGCCATTACTGAACTACACACTAGTGGAATTATTAGTACATTAGGTTTAACACCCTAGGTTGATAGTACAGTTCCGCACATTTTAGGTTTTGCTCCTAGCATTGGTGTTCTGGAAGGTCATGCTGTGTTATACCATACCTACCTTTTTTACTTATATAAATATCATCAATAGACACTAATCAGTTGACGGCCTCCGTGACGAAGTGGGTAGTGACCCTGCTTCTGCGTCCTAGGCTGTGAGTTCGATTCCCACATCTGGAAAATGTTTGTGTGATGAGAATGGATGTTTTCCAGTGTCTGGGTGTATATCTATATATTAAGTATTTATGTATAAAATATATATAAATATTCATCAGTTATCATAGTACCCATAACACAAGCTACCTAAGCTTACTTTGGGGCTATATAGCAACGTGTGTATAATATTTATTAATATTTATTAATATTTATTCATCCATTTAACTAAAATTCACTAAAGAACACAATGGTTTGTATATGTCAAACATTTAGAATACCATGTCTTAATTTAACCTCAACATAATACCTGTATCAAAGTTCCCCTAAGAACAAATGTCAAAATAAAATTCCCAAAAAAACGCAAGTAGTCCCGGAAGTCCGGCGCAGTATTCCGGCGTCACGGACCGGCCCCGGGCCGTCTGATAAGATTTATGTGCTCCTGACACTTAATCCCGGCCGCTTTTCCTTCACGCTCCGAGGAACTCACTTGTTTTGTCCCGGTCAAGAGTTGGGTAATGCGTAAGTAGTATTAAGGAGGTATTAGTTGCGTACGATATACAAGACATTAATGCCAAAATGCGTTTATGTTAAGCGTCTCGATTTTATGTACCGAAGTAAAGTTGTTTACGAATTGCTAGATTCTGCAGATTTCAAATTAATCAGGATAAGGATTTTTTTTATCGACTGATTATTGACTGCTATCACACCTGATGTTAAGTGATGATGCAGTCTAAGATGGAAGCGGGCTAACTTGTTAGAAGTGGGACGAAAATCCACACCCCTATCGGAACGCTAAATCGCTTGGCGATACGTCTTTGTCGGTAGGGTGATAACTAGCCACGGCGAAAGCCTCCCACCAGCAGATCAAGACAAATTAAGAAAAATCTCAATCTGCCCCGCCGGGAATCGAACCCAGGACCTCCGTTTTATAAATCCACCGCGCATACCACTGCGCCACGGAGGTCGTCAAACAGTAGAAATTGGTTATCAGTTGAATATACCTTGCGATAGGACGATTTCTGTTCAAGTTGCAACGCTATCATTGTCATACATCGCCACTATCATCACGTAAAATCACAATCGTAACTTGAATAGCTTTCAACAAGAATTTACATCATAACCATTGTTCTAAAAACATATTTTATAACATCTGCCAATAAATAAAGATTTTCAGATTTAGCTTCAAAACATTTTTTACTTTATTTGGTGTATTTAATTTATTTCATTGCGCTATTTACTACCACTGAATACGTACGTCTCTTTCAGTTCCATGTTCCACAACATCACAGAAGGTTTCAGACATAAAATATCACATCACATTAAAATGTTACGACACTTTCAAACTCGATAATGAAGTCGTAACAGAAGTTTCGGATTACTTCACTGCATACACACAAGTAACAGAGTAGGCTCGAGGCGGAATTTTTACTAACCGTATGAAATGTGCGGAAAATGAGATTCTCGTTATAACAAGTTGCTAACAAGCTAGCGCCGTATCTGTTTGATCGCATCTTTCTGCTAGTCCTTATATCAAAATGTAGGTTCGTTTCTTTTCAAATCTTAGTTCCAGTTTATGTGTTTGAAGACTCCGATGAGATTTTTTTTATTGATTGTGTCAGTGTCTATTACATGGCTGCCACCATAGCATATCAATGTCTAATCTCTAGTATAAATCTAATATGTAGTCTCTGGTGGAAAGCATTTGCTTCATCATCATTATCATCATCATCATTACCAGCCTGTAGACGTCCACTGTTGGACATAGGCCTTTTTAGGGACTTTCAAACACAACGATTCCGAGCCGCCTGTTGCCAGCGGCTCCCTGCGACACTGGTTGGGGGTCGACCAACGCTGCGCTTTCCGGTGCGGAGTCGCCAATCTACCACCTTGGGCCCCGCCCATTGCCACTTCAGTTCTACGACTCGCTGAAATATGTCGGTTACTTTGGTTCTTCTGCGTATCTCCTCATTTCTGATTCGATCACGCAGAGATACTCCGAGCATTGCTCTTTCCATCGCCCGCTGAATGACTCTGAGTCTTCTTATGAAGCCCGCAGTCAGCGACCAAGATTCGGATCCGTAGGTCATCACTGGCAACACGCACTGTTCGAAGCATTTGCTTATCAGATGCCATTTTATTTATTACAAGTTAGTCCTTGGCTGCAGTCACACCTAATGGTAAGTGATGTGTAATCTAAAACGAAAGTGGTGAAATTTGTTAGGAGTAGGATGAAATCTATACCCTCTTATCAGATACCTAATTACTTAAGATACATAATTTTTTCACTGAAAGCTGTACTGACAGCTACAGCTGAAATGAACACTTTGAATTGCTATAACGATATTTTTGTATTGTCATGAGGATTGCTTATTTATCTTATTTAGCTGTAATTAATACTTTAGCTTAGAACATGTAAAAATATGTAATTAGGTTTATTTGTGAGGGTAGGTACTTTAAAAACCATAAAAATTAGTTAATTTAAAAGTTATTTCAGAGTATAAACTCAGGAACAGAACAAACTAAAGTACCGTACACTACAGTAGGCTAGTTGAGCTCAAAATATCATTTGGCTCATTTTGGTTCATACACACGCATAGAGCATAGAGCTACCATATACGTGGACGCAAAGAGAATACAATTATACTCGGTCTGGCCGCCGACCGCACGCCTCGTCATATCTCCATAAAACAGGTGAAATTCAGACTTGTGACGCAACACTACAATTAGATAATGTGATTAGATTCGATTTACTTTTTTCTTCCTTTCTAGAAAAGAAGAATAAATAATAACTATTAAATTCTAAATTTAAAAACCCACGACTAAAATCAAATTTACCATTTTTTTTTGTGGTGGCCATCTTAAATTTTAAACTTTTCATAGTGTAGTATTCTACTATTCAAGCCCTTTCACGACGTAAAAAGATATTTACATTAAAACAAGATACAAATTTTGCAACAAAGTTATCGATTAGATTTAAAAAAGGAATTAATTAAAAAAAAAAAAATTACAAGAAAAACCGCATAAATAGAGAAAGTCTGTCAATGGCATCTGTTAAAACAGAGGAATTATTATAGTTCAAGGTGCTATCTAGCTATAAAGATTTATCCCTTTCATTCCGGCATTCCAGGGTTTCATATGTCACATCCCATTTCCAGCATCAGGTCCTCGTCAATTAGAAACATGAAAAGAACCAGTCAAGACAAATTCAACGAGCCCAAACTCGATGGGTTTACTAAAAAGGTAGACCAGGGTTACGTCTCCTACCTTCGAGTCTTATCATCAGAGCAGCTCAGTGGTTCCAGAAGACATTAGTGTTTCAAATGTCAGATCACACACATGCTTTCAAGCAAACTGAGCGTGTAACATTTCTATCAAAACGACCTGATGACCTTGAAGACCTGAACCGATTTCCACCAAACATAGCTACGAACACTCTCAACTAATATACCTTTCAAACAAAAAAAAACCGCATTAAAATCGGATCATCCGTTTGGGAGTTACGATGCCACAGACAGACACAGACACGTCAAACTTATAACACCCCGTCGTTTTTGCGTCGGGAGTTAAAAAGAAATCGCTTGAAAAAAATCTCGATTAAAGTATTGCACTGGATCCATAGCATATCGGAGTACAAAGAATGATTAAATATTCTTTGTTTCCTTTTTTTATTCAAATGGCAAAGATATCTAATAAAATTTAGATGAGGTTTAATTTTTTTTTTCATCCAAATGCTAATACTAGTCCGTGACCGACCATACTCTGTTTTTGCCAATTTCTAATTTCCTCCAACTTTCCTTTAAAATCATTGAAAAATCGTATTCGAATGACACGTTATTTTATGAGAAAGTAAATTTACTTATAATTTAATGTATAAAAAGCTTAGTTTATAAGTCAAATTATCTTCTGGCTTAGTTGCGACGCCGAGCTATGCCAACTCGGTCTCAAGCCGGTGTTTGCATTAACTCACATTAAAAATCCTGGCAAGGGCTTCTGGCTAAAAGTGGAAAAATGTTCCGCTGGCGTAAGGAAGCAAATGCGGGGGAAATGAGGTGTCAGCGGCAGTAGATAAATCTTATCTGAGCAACTCGAGCCGGGATTTAAACAATCAACCGAACACCGAAACTGCAGCGCCCCGACCCGGGCACTTGGGGGAACATCTTGCTCACTATATTACTGGATTTTACATTTTTTTATTTGTTCTAATGATGAGTGGTTAAAATAAAATAGGTAATTTGAGAAAACCTATTGACTATTTTACCTATAAGGGGTTTAGTTACAGCGAGTAGTGTCACCTCGTGGCGATAGGTTAATTTTATTTATTAAAAATAAAATGATTACGGGTGAAGTTACCATAACAGGATTACAAATAAGACTCAATATCTATGTCTTAAATTGAAGGGCGTAGGGCAGCATACTGAATAGATACACTCTAGATACTTGTATGTATTGATTATTATTTCTAATTCGTAACAATTTATTAAAAAATATTAAAAATATTTTATTTTATTTATTTATACTGACGGCCTAGTTGTTAGCTTAAGTGACTTCAAACACAAGGTCCTGGATTCAAATCCTGGATCAGGTTATGGAATAAATCTGAATTTTTCATTCTGCGATGAAATTTTCAGTACATTCCATGTCTGGAGTCGGGAAGTTGGTGGTGTTACACTTCTGTGCTTCGTAGAGCATATTAAGTCGTCGGTTTCGGTCGCTATCATCAACATCTGCTTGTGATAGTTATAAATGAAAAATTATCAATCTAAGCCCGTCAACCCGCATTGAAGCGGCGTAGTGGGTCGACGCTCCATATAAGGGTATCTTCTATAACAAGGTAGGCCTAGCATTACAGTGGGCCGATAATAGACTGGTAATGATGATGATAATTATTTAAACAAAATAAAGTTCAAAATGCTACAACCATGATCCCTGTAACAAGCGTTCGAGAAGACAACTAACCAAACTAAACAGAGCTCAGAATTCGAGACCTATACCTAATACAAAGACACAATGCTAAGATTCATATTAATATAATATAATAACATTATAATATTAATCAGTAATGCATGTATTAAGCAAAGGCCGCTCTAATCCGCACACGTAATTACATCGGAGGCAATCACTGCCCTCGCGAGACTGAACCGCACGACTCGTGTCCCTTCATAATGTTATTAAGTTGAGGATTTAATATCGTTAGAGCTACTCTACGAGTTCAGTTCTCTCTCTGGTTTGTACAGTGATAAACTTTGAGAACATGGGGTGTTATAGTTTAGTTATAGTTAGAAGAATATAATATAAATGTTTACTGTATGTTTACACGGTGAAATGGTTGTTATTGTGGAATGTATCTATATTTATAAACAGATAGTTGAGTAATTAAAAAATCCTTATCTTTAATATTTTTGTGGTAAAATTAGGGTTTATAGCAGGCCGCGTGACAGTTGGCATATCCATTTATTATGATAAAGGCACAAAGTGGAAGAAAAAGAATATGCGCCTTTTCATCTAGTCGCTGCTCTGACTTTGACCTCATTGAGGCTGACTTGCAAATCAAATCAAATAAAAGAAAAGGGCTGAACGGTATACTAATGAGTTGTTACTATAATTAAATGGTAGGTATATACGTACATAATACAATCTAAAGAGAGAGAAAGATAAGATATAAGTATCAGGTATGAATATACAAGTATGACATAAGTTTTGTTCTTTGGTACCCTCTACAGCCTAGAAATCTTAAACTCGGCATCTGAGGGATTTTAAACATATCTTACTCGACAACATAACAAATTATTAATTTTTTACTTGGTACTTTTTACGCAGGTGCGTTTTAAAATTTTAGTTGTTACCTAGGGTATGCAAAGCCGCTCTTGTTTTCAACTGTGGTATGTAATTGAAGTATGTTTGTGAATCCTCGTTCGGACAAAGTACCTCGGAGGTTGTACCCAGAGGATGTATCTCGGGCCGCTAAAACGGTATCCCTGTTGGGATCACGATACGCGGCTAGTGTCACTGAGTTACGCGACCCCCGGGGGGTCTGCCCTTGCAGAACCACAACTTGACATGACATTATAAAACTATAACTGAAAATGTACATTATAATTCAGAGATTAAATATTGCACATATAATAACTGACTTATTTTATGTTCAGAAATTTAACAAAATAAAATTTTTTAACAAAAAATAGAACCGACTCAAAACGCACTAAAAAGTAAAAAAATTTTTAACAAAAAATAAAACCGACTCAAAGCGCACTAAAAAGTAAAAAATAACTGTGTCATTTAGTTGCTTTAATTTACTTAAGCATATCTATGAAGTCGGTGCCAGCAAGTTTAAGGAACATTTTTTTACGTAGTAAAGAAGTTTGTGGGTTCTAGGTAACGTCCTTGAAAGTAGAAACCTTGGCTGGCACCGACTCCTAGATATGCTTAAGTAAATTAAAGCAACTAAATGACACAGTTATTTTTTACTTTTTAGTGCGCTTTGAGTCGGTTCTATTTTTTGTTAAAAAATTTTATTTCTTACTTTTTAGTGATTTATCGCCACGTAACGTACTGGTGCTATACTGTCATAGCATATTATACGGCACTAGTAGCCAAAAAGCTACTCCTTGAATGTATGCCCTTTCTAATAAAAAAAGAATTATCAAAATCGGACAACACTGTAAAAAGTTATGCGTGGTCATACATAAAAAAAAAAATATACGTGTCGAATTGAGAACCTTAAAAATTAACACTAATTTTCTTATTAAATAATATTAAATACCTATTAAACATTTTTGCGTTTTAATAAACATTATTTACTAATGAAAGATATGAGAATACATGCACTTTAGCCTTACAATCTTTGAATTTTATAATTAGCAATTATCGCAGTCCATCGCACAGTCGCACAAGAAAATTTTAAAACTTTTAACAAAACGATACATTTCTCTAATTATGTCTATGATAGATTTTTTTAAAGGGACTAGAGCATCGTCACTGAAGAGTAAAGACAATCATATAGAATCTTTATTAGAGTTGGAAACAGTAAATTAATCAACAAAAATAAAACGACACAAGAATAATATTTTATTAGATACAATTACAGAGTACATGAAAGATGTGACACTCCTAGCAAGCCTTAAGAGAAATTTTGGAAAAAGTTACTCAAAAGTAGTATAAGAAAAAATACTTAAGAGTAAAATAAGAAGAAAAAATATCCTGAACGGTACAGAGGTTAGAATGGAGTTGCGCTTGAAAACTTTTTCTACTCGAAACTAAGTAAAATATTTTGTCCTTTTCTTAGGACAAGGACATACGAAACGAGAACTTATTAGCTTGAACAGAGGAGGCTCCAGATTATCCCATTTTATTAACTTTAATATCATCGGTGTAAGGACTCTTAATCTCAGTTAGATTAGTTTTGCGGAGTATCATATCTGACCCGAGCCGCCTCGTCGTAAAGAATTTAGTGTGCCACTTGCGACCCAAAGCGTGACTTGAAATTATAAAATTCACACAAAATTTCAAGGTCAATACGTGCTCTACCTACTATTGGTAGTACTTTGTGGCGCGTCTTGTGGTTGGCTTCGACTAATTCGAATGGTGATTAGCTGGTGAATGTAGTGATGTTAAGACGTATCGCCCAGTGACTTAGAGTATGATCCTGCCTAAAATCTTCTAAAGGGGTAAAAAATTCAATAATTGTCGAAGCCTGCTATCAGTTTAAATCTATTACCTACCTACGTGAAAGTACAGTTAACAGCTTTTACCTTTGAATAACACAAGACGTTGCATCATCAGGATGAACATCAAATTACTCAAAAAATCCAAATACGCTATTCAATTTATTACTTAGTGAATTGTGTCTTCTTTATATTTTAAAAAATTATAGTATATTGTAAGTATGTAGGTATATTTCACATACAGATCGATATAAGAAGCTTTTTGAAGTCTTTAAATTTTTCATTACAATCACCCAATCACTGTGTGAACTGAGAGGATCTGAACATAATGGACTTATATTTTCATTATAATTTGCGCGATTCTGTGAAAAGACGCAAAGAACTCGAATAATATACGAAATTCGCAGAATGTCTCTTAAAAGAAAATGTCTTTTTTGTGTGCTTCTACGTAAGGGTCTTTGTGTAAAATAGGCAAACTTCGAATACGCTAAATTACGTTGTGTAATTTTGTTCTTGATATTTTCAAGATTCTGTTTTACATTTTCCCGGCGTATTTAAGACCTAAATAACTGTAGTCTGGATTTAGGAACAATGTCTGTGAAAATTGTGTAACAAAAGGTTAAAATGAAATGAATATAAAAAATGTTGAGATTTACTACTAGATAAAGTAATAGGTTTATAATATAAGATGTTTGTAACATACATAAGTCTATTTAAAAAAAATTGGTTGTCTGTAAAGTCGGTTTACTGACGATAGTTGAACGTGACAATGTCTTAAGAAAATACTGATGGAATGGTAGCATTTAATTGGTTATTAAAAATTTTAATTTAAGTATATTTTTATAAATATTAATTTAAATTAATAAAATGATTGATTTTGATTTTATAAATTTATATTTTAAATTTATAATAAATATATTAATTTTTAATTAAAAATTAATATATTTAATAATTATATTTAATAGACGGATGTCGAGCGCTGCCGAACGCGGCTTCAATAATAAGACGTTGTCACGTCAAAAATTGTGTTATTAAATCACAAAACTTACAAAATAAATATTTATCCCAAAATATAGTGTGTTTACCTGTAACAAGTCAAAATTATGTTAAAATTCTCTTGCGAGTTTTTCCATATTATAAAATTGTAAACGGCTGAAATTCACGTCAATGTTTTCGGAATATGCCCAAATAGTTTCGACCCCATACGGGTTACGGTCGTCAGTTTTTAGTTACAGTGGCAAACTGTTTTTCGCATTTTCACACCGCTGGATTTTGTTCCTATTTTTTCTTCACGCCGCGTTGCATGAACGAGTGTGCTCATGACTAAGGATCCCGTAAAGGTTCAAAACTAGTCGGGCGTACTCCGACAACAGTGACGTGAATTTCATCCGTTTATATTTTAATAATAAGTTAAAATTAGTTACGCAAGTATATTATATTCCCAGTGCAAGGCAATGACATAATTTCTTAGATATTATCAGTATAATGTTGTCATGTAGTACGTATGTAAGTTAAAGCTTTCTATATATCGTGTTAAAACAATTGAGTGAACTCACGAGTAACTTAAACTTAGACTTAACTTAAGTTTCGATTAGTTGTATGTAAATCCTACAACGGACTTCCCTCAAGTAAACGAAACTATTGTATAAGTTTATTCTTGTAGCAGCTTTAGCTTAGACTTAGAATAAAGAGACAGATATATAATAAAGATTGTGAAGACTCTTGATATTAATTTTATCACTTATTAATAAGTTTCAGTGTCAATTTAATACATTGATAAAAAACCCAATATTTAAAATACTAACAAACCACAACCAAACCTGTATATTTTGTTTAATGTACGCTGGCAAGTCCTACATGACATAAAAGTTGAAATAATCCTCTAAAAGTTGAAAGGGTCCTTCCTCTCTGTTATAAGAAATGTGAATTAGTACCCCTTTAGTATCGATGGTCTAAAACTTCTTACGGATTGATGGGATAAGAGTGAAAATGACTATAAAACAATAAGTATAATCAAATCTTAAACATTATAACGATGACTGGTGACCTGACCTGCTCCCTGTGGAACAGGGGTCCTGAATTTCTTGGTATCTTCTGCAGAATAGTTAGGTGTTTGTCTAAAATACTTTTGCTAAAAATAGATATGCTATATCTATGCATTCGCGCATCGGCTTATATAGCAGTTTGATTTAGAAATCAAGATCTCATGTATACTTAGATAACTTAAGCATTCTCTGTCAATAATATTGTCAATAAAGTAGATTACGGTTACGGTTCAAATCAAACCAAGACGTAAATCCGCACTCTGGCAATGGCAGTGTATTATTTCTTTAACCGGCCAAAACCGACCGGCAAAGAAACCTTACCCTATAATAAGTTTTACTACAAATTATTAGTTTCCAGACACAGCCAAAAGGCTTTAAAAATATAAAAACAGTTTTTGCTGGGCCCATTACTGAATGTGTATAATTCCACGCGCCCGCCACCGAGGCAGTAATTCGTGGTATGCGCCCACAAGTGCGGGGTTTGTAGCCATCGGCTATCATTACAGCGATCGATTCCATTACACCTACCACTATGGGCTTAAGCGGAAAAATAACAAATATATTTGAATGCGACCTACATTGAAATAGATTCTACGTTTGTTTAAACGGACGCTCATTTCGATGGCCTCCATGACACAGCGGTATGAGCGATGCTATTTCTAAGACTTATATCTTGGGTTTGATTCTTGGATGGACCGATTTAGATTTTTTTTATTGTTACAGGTCAGGCTGTTGGGAAGCTTCGGCCTCGGTCTTACGGTGCAGAATAATGCAAGATTACTGTTTAGCGAGTGTATAATAAGCTGAAAGTATTCCGGTTGATGCCAGCACGACTAATTACCGTTTGGCACTTGTATAATAGACAGAAAGTGTCGAGGCTGATGACGCCTGCACATCTGGTTACCGTTTAGCGCGTGTATAATAGACAGATAGTGTCCCAGCTGACGACGCCAGCACATCTGGTTACCGTTTAGCGCGTGTATAATAGACAGAAAGTGTCCCAGCTGACGACGCCAGTACATATGATTACCGTTTAGCGCGTGTATAATAGACAGAAAGTGTCCCGGCTGACGACGACGCCAGTACATATGATTACCGTTTAGTGCCTATATAATAGACAGAAAGTATCCCGGCTGATGACGCCAGCATATCTGGTTACCGTTAAGCGCGTGTATAATAGACAGATAGTGTCCCAGCTGACGACGCCAGCACATCTGGTTACCGTTTAGAGCGTGTATAATAGACAGATAGTGTCCCAGCTGACGACGCCAGCACATCTGGTTACCGTTTAGCGCGTGTATAGTACATATGATTACCATTTAGTGCGTGTACAATAGACAGAAAGTGTCCCGGCTGACGACGCCAGCACATCTGGTTACCGTTTAGCGCGTGTATAATAGACAGATAATGTCCCAGCTGACGACGCCAGCACATCTGGTTATTGTTTAGTGCGTGTATAATAGACAGAAAGTGTCCTGGCTGACGACGCCAGCACATCTGGTTACCGTTTAGCGAGTGTATAATAGACAGATAGTGTCCCAGCTGACGACGCCAGCACATCTGGTTACTGTTTAGTGCATGTATAATAGACAGAAAGTGTCCCGGCTGACGACGCCAGTACATATGATTACCGTTTAGCGCGTGTATAATAGACAGAAAGTATCCCGGATGATGACGCCAGCGGCAGCGCGCATTACAGTGGATTACAGCCGCGTCCGCCACAGGCGCTACCGCAGCCGCTGACCCCGCTGCCCTCCCCCGCTCCCGCCCGCCGCGGCAGTGACATCTAGTTTCATGCTATTTTAAACAGAAATCGAAATTCCATTTCGAAATAGCTGTCTAATAGGACCCTGTGATAACTAGGTTTTCGAAACTAAAAAACAAATTAATAAATAATAAACCCGACTTCAAAACACACTAAAAAGTAAAAAACATAGAGACAGAGCGACAAAAATTGTAAAAAATGTTATTTTGGAGTATGTACCGTATTCATATATATGTAGTAAAAAACGGTTATTTCAATATTACAAACAGACATTCCCGTTTTATTTATATGTATAGATCACTAGCTTCAAATTCGAGAGAAATAACCGTGTTTGGATTTAACTGTAAACCAAACACCTAATAAACTAAAAACAATTATCTCAAGCAGACTATAATTGAAGTTGAATACCAAAACTAAATGTATTAGCAACAGTACTAATCTCTATTACGTTGTCTAGTTGTTTAGCTAGCACACGTGAAGCTTTTAGGCAATTCGACCTTCTGGAGGCGTCGATAAACTACCAGCCTGGTTTATTGGTCCACTAGGAAGGTCAGATGCCGATCGCTCCATTTAAAACTAATAGCCTGCCGCGGAGGACGTTGCCTCGATTCAATAAAAAACTAGAGTGCCTTATTCATACCTATTGTTAGCTAAATGCGCAGTTCTATTTCAAATTGATTTATTGTCAGTTTATGAATATGTTATACTCGCTATGCTCCACAGGTTCATGCTTATAATCGCGCAAATAAACTGTGTCTAGATTAGTGATAACTATACTGCGGAGCGAGAGCGAAACCAATATCTTATTTTTAGCTATGTAACTCTGGATGACGCTGTTGTACGCCAATACTTTTATCAATCATCAATAAGTGAGTTCAAGCAAACCAACAAAATCTTCCGTTTTGTGATATAGGTATAAATTCCGAAGTAAATATCGTACGTTTACATAAAATAACTATAGCCTTGTTAAATAAAAACATTCTTTAAAGGGGAACTAAAAGGAATGTATGAATTCAAAAATCAAAATACGTTTATATCAAGTAAGTTAAACGTTATTAGTTTGAAGTAACTCCACCAACGGTTTGGAAAGCAGTATGAGTGAAGTTAATAATCGGTAGTACAATAATGCAAAAGACGGTTATCGAACTTACGAAAAACAAAGTTCATGAATACCACCGGTCGAACACGACGACGTCCTTGGCTGCAATTCTCCGCTAGTTTCATATAAAGCAATAAAGCGTAATGTCTTCGTATAGCGCAAGAGTAATAATTTCGCAAAGTGCATGCGGAACTTCAGTTTGAGGAATTTCAGAGAGTAGGTTGGATATTTCTAAACGGTCAAAGCGCGCGCTGTTCGGGCGGCGCAGCAAGTCGGGCAGAGTGCAGGTGGCGTGACCGCCTGCCGTAATTGAATTTCGCCACGCGCTTCACAGTTTCTTAGAAATATTCCTATAAAATTAAGCCATCACTTCCTTTGAGCGTACGGTATTGGCAAAAGTCTTTCAAATATTGTAGAACAATAAATTAATACAGAAAAGTAAAAGGAGCTTTAGTTTAGCTTTAGTTTTAAGGTAATAGGTGTTTCATTTTTAAACTGTTGCTACATTTAATTTATCATGGAGAAGATTGCATTAAACATTTAGATGTTTAACATATATAACTTCAAAAGATCCAAAGAGAGTCTGATTCACACATCGAAGTTATAATTTTGAACCTCCGAGCTTCAAACTTATACTATTTGTATCTTTTTCTAACACGGCTTACAACGAATTAAAGGGGAATCGAAAATACTTATACCTGATAATTAAAACGCACAAATTTTCATTTACGTATTATTTATTGTTATGTTTTAAACTTAAAATCATTCAGAATCGGTAGCAGAGTGACTACTACTTCTTTAACGTTTCAAAATTTTTCTTGAAATAAATAAAGACTGAAAATAAATATTCATCATTAACTTGAACATAAATACCAAATGAATAAACCAATAATACACAGGTAAGCGGACAGGTCCGTGATTTGATGTAGGTCTGAAGGCTGTAGGGAGCGAGTCGGAGGCTATTTCTGCCCCGAGAGTATCTCATTTCTTTCCCCGAGCTTCGCTAATTGGAACAACCTGTCCGTCCATTAACTTGATTATCAATTTCATTTCATGTTGACAGTGATGTCTTGGCTTGAAGACTAATAACTGATGGTGTTGGAAACACGTCTTAAATAAATTTAATTTTCTTATTTATTTGAAATTTCAATGCTAATATAGCGTAATTTGGTGATAATAGTATTGTTTTCTCTCATTTATTCCTTATATAAACTATAAACAGATACTTTTTATTTATTTATTTGTGATAAGCGTCTCAGAGAATTATTTAAAAATTTAGTACTGAAACCCAGCTTTTTAAGGCTTCAAATTCACTCAAAAGTGGTACGATGCATTTTTACATAGCACCCACCTCTCCACTCGCAGCAATAACCGTGGCTCGTGTTTCAATTACCGCCTGCACCGCGCCGGATGTCCGCCCTAAGTACCAAACGTCATTTCCGGTTGTGCCCAAGCGCCACTAAAAGAACGCTTCACAACACGCTATATTACCGATTTCCTCGAACTAACGATCCTATAATTATTTTTATTGACGCCATAAATATAACACGTTGTAAGTTATTAACGCGATATTTATTAGTTCACTGCGAATGGCGCTGCAATAAATTGATGGTGGTTAGTGTAATTTTATATTAAATTAACTAATTTTGTTATATCAATGTTTAAATTTCTGAACATGTTATTTACTTACTCAAGCATTATTTAAACTAGATTGATTTCCTACGTAATAGTCAGAGTTTCCTCATATGCACAAAAAATAACCTATCCTTATTGGCAAATAATTCTTTACATTTTACAGATAAGTAAAGAAATGTATGTGTAAAAAATATAAAATATACAAGATTTTTTCAAATGTTAATATTAGAATTCTCTTTAATTTATAATTTTCATTAAATTTAAAATGTTTAATTTCAATAAACTCTTTTAATTTTATGTTATAATCTTAAGTTTTATTCGCTACATTTAGTTTATTATTGGAATTTTATACTTTAAAGTGTAAATTGCTAGTATAAGGACCCAATAAAGGTCATTCAAAGTCATGTTACTTTTAGTCGAGAAAGCCTATTGCTGACTGAAAGATTTCACTTTTAAAGAATTGACATAATCTGTCAACCAATAATGATTTATAGGAGCTATTGTTCTAATAAGCGATAATTTGCGATCGATGTTATCAAAAAACATCATGATTGTACTACGGTACATCGCGTAACACGTACACGCCACTCGGTCAGATTTCACAGGTTAGCTCAGCGGTGGCGTTGGAGGCGGCCCTCGATGAAACAGTGAAACAATGAAACAGTCCCGCGCACGCGACCACTTCGTTACACTGTCGTGTTGTTACACCCGAGCGTGTTACACATTACACTAACACATTCCTGCATGTCGACATTATATAGTCCCACCAAATCCATCTTTCGAAACTCAATTGATAAATTAAACAAACCAACAGCATTTATAATGTACAAGGAATAAGAGTTTTGTACTTTATATCCTAAAACAATCATGAATGGGTATAACTAATTTTACAGTTAAGTTAAAAAATTTTAGCCTTTAAAAACTTTTATCCTACAACAATCTTAATTATAATATGAATGTAACAAAAAATAATTTTACAGTTAACGTGTCATTTAAAAATTTTAGCCTCATGTTAACCAAAGCCAGGCGCCTTCGTCTAACCAGAATCTACAACAGATCTGTGGTTTTTTCCCATTGATACTATCAAGGTAGTAACAATCTATAAAATCGGTGCCAGCAAGTTCAAGGAACCGTTACTTAACGTAGTAACGCAGTTTGCCGGTTAAAAGTAAAAAATAACTGTGATATGCTTAAGTAAATTAAAGCAACTAAATGACACAGTTATTTTTTACTTTTTAGTATTTACTTGCGTTTTTAGTCGGTTCTATTTTTTGTTAAAAATTTTAATTTCTTACTTTTTAGTGAATAATCGCCACATAACGAACTCGTATATTACTGTCATAGTAAATTATACGGCACTTGTAGCCAAAAGTTCATTATTAAAAGTTTAATCAGATCCTAACATGACCACCTTGGAAGTGTGCCCTTTCTAATAAAAAAAGAATTATCAAAATCGGACAACTCTGTAAAAAGTTATGCGTTGTCATACATAAAAAAATATATAGTGTCGAATTAAGAACCTCCTCCGTTTTTTCCGTCGATTAATAAAAGCGATTCATGCTTTTACATAATGTACTGATAATATAATATATACTTGTTGCTGGAGATGTTACAAAACTGCGATCATCTTTGCGACGACTGACTAGTGTTCTTCCATCTCACTAGACTTCTATTGGCTATTATAAATATGAATATTAGTTTAAATAACTCCTTGTGATCTTACATATTTATATTACTTAGATTATAAACACCGTGAATATTCAAATAGAAGTCAATATAGGGTTGTAGGAGTGACATGTTTTCCAGTCATTTGTAGGACAGTCGCGCAACAGTCCGCCGCGTGTCGTGACCGACGGCAGTAGCGCACGCTGTAATTGTCTCTGTTAGGGGACATTATGTCACTTCCAGATGCTTATCTGCGGGCCGTAAGTGAATTCACGTCATGTTTTCAGGGATTTTATTAGGAAATACAAATGTTAATCCATTATTTTTATTGGAGGTCGATTTTAATATATTATAATAACATTTATATTATAATAATTTATCTAAAAGAAACTAAAACAGCGTTCTACAATTTATCGTTCATGGACGATGATAGGGTGTAATTTTTGATTTCCTCTGTTAGTATATCAGCATTTATCAGCTGAATACAAAACACTCATCACAAGTAAGAGCTAACTTACATTGACATATATTGAAAGCATCGCATCACATCACGTTTCTCAAGTACAAAGCGCGGCGACGTACGTGGATACAAAAATGATGCGTTGCGACGCCAATCTGAGTTGAACCTAAAGGAGATAATAGTTATAAATCTGAAATATCGATATATCACACGCAATTGACATCATTATATATAACTTTTAAGTTTCACCGCTGCAGCAAGAAATAATTAACTAATTTATTAAAACAAAAATTTCCAAAAAGAAGCGTAGAGAAAATACATTTTTTGCCTCCGAAAGGAGCACCGAAGTCTCGCTCACTAACTTGTAGCCACCTAACATACATAGTAAGCAATATTTATGACAAGATAAACCATTACCTATTCATGGTACATTCGTAAACTAGTTCTGTCAAAAACAATACAAAAGTTTCACAACACAAATACAAAGGAATGCTGCTCATTCATACACGAACACATAACACATCGGCGTGTTTGTGTGACAGATGTAGGCGAGGTATGGGCTCATGGCATTTGGTGTGGAGTGTGACCTTGAGCCGCCCTTGGACGCCGTACATTCATCACGTGCCACGCGATCTCGTGCGACTCTTTAATTGCTGTAATATGTACGCCGGAAGCGATCGCTGTTATACAATAGTTTTGATTAGAAAGGAAAGTGTGCTTTCCTTCCACTTGGACAGAGATTCACTATTTAAAAAATATTCATTTATATATTTTTTGTACATCACAAGTTAGCCCTTGACTACAACCACACTTGATAGTAAGTGATGATGCAATCTACGAAGGATGCGGGGTAACTTGTTAGGAGTTGGATGAAAATTTTCCTTTCGCGTTCCGCACGAAACATTTATTAACATTACTTAATATTTCATTTTATTCTATATTCGTTATATGCTGGACACCTATCTATAAAAAAGGCAACTTCCATTTTTAGAATAATTTATAACTAGCTTAAAATTGCGTTATTAAAAACAAATGACTCTACCTGACATGAATGACATTATTATCTACATATTTGAATGCAACAAAATAGCATGTTACTCTGGTACTAGTGTCTACGAAATAGCTAAAGTTTGAATACGAAAACCCTTTCACGTAGCAAGCAGCGCGAGTGGGGAGGGCGGGGGGGGGCTCGTCAGTCCTCATACACGTCAAGTGGCCCATTTCCAAATTTCATTAATCGCGTGTACCGGACTCGTCCCGGACACGCTGCGAACACGTCCCGGAGCGCTCCGTGACGGGACGGCTAAATGTAATTGTAGCTAATGGAGTTTAGCCACGTGGAGAGAAAATAGAGTTACTCTGCCGAGGTATCGCTTTAGACGGCTATTTTGAAACTGTTACTACCTGAGTGGGGTTTGTAATACCAATTTACCGCATGCTGCCTGCGCTGCTTGCTTGAGAGAATAAGGATTAAAAAATATTGTAGAACTTCATTCCTTTTATCCGATCCGATTAAAATTATGAAAACCCGCCAACCTTTTACTTAATGTGAAAAGATGAATTTGTTATTGAGAAAAACATGTTTTCTATCATTAGCGTATCGCCGAGTAAAGCTGTGAAAGTTAAGAGTTACTAAAGTAAGTTTTAATATTTTTTTGATAAACTCTCCGAGATGTTTAACTTGTAAACAGATTATTATAATTGCACGTTCAAAGTTTACCGACGGTACTTAACTTTTACAAGTTTGGTTCATAATGTTTCTAATGTTCGCTCGTAGTGCAGACGTTAAAAAGTCGTAGCAGTGCTACGCGCTACACGGCACGAGCTACGCGCTACTTGCAAAGTGCTAGATGCTACGCGTCATATATTTTTAACTACAAGATTATCAGTTTGAGTTTTGGAGATAAGAATCGATATAAATTAATTTAAGTAATTCATTTGATTATTTGTATTGTATACGATTTCGTACTGGTTGTTGTCTATAATACTTCGTTGGTCTAGTAGTTAGTTTATGGCTTATGTGACTTAGATCACGAGGTCATGAGTTCAAATCCTGAGTCCGGTCGCAAAATTATTAATTTTCAGTACATTTCCAGCACGGTGGCAAAAGCCCGGAGTCATCATCAATATCTAATAGTAATCATTAATGTAAGCAACATTATCACCCTAAGCCCGCCAACCCGTATAGAAGCAGTGTGGTGGGTGTACAGTCCCATTAATAGGCCGTTAGTAAGCCGATAATGCCAGGTCATTCATGGTTAGTCCAGTGGTAGGGTTACCACTAAGCGAAATCACTCAGAATTATGGGTTCAGTAGAATGATGTTTTCCGATATGTCTTTGCCATCTCTATGCGCAGTAATATTCAAATTTATTGTTGTTAATATACACATTGCATTTAAAATATTATCTTTGCAGGTGGCTCCCACTGTCGGTCGAGTAGAGCCGATCATAGATTATTGAACAAATAATGCCGCTAGTGAGCAATCGGCTTCACTCTCGCTCTCCAGTCGAGAGCTATCGTACGTAGAGCGTAACGAGCTGGCTTTGCCGGCAACTTATTAATGAACATTTTATATTTTGTATAACTACTTTGTTTCAGGCTTCTTTTAGATGAATTGAAGACCATTAACGTTATGTGAGCTTGATTATGACTATATTATAGACTCTAGATGAGCTATATGATAGACTTTTTGAAGACTTTTCGTTTCGAACAGTCTAGTAGTTTTTGACGACCTCCGTGGCGCAGTGGTATGCGCGGTTGATTTATAAGACGGAGGTCCTGGGTTCGATTCCCGGCGGGGCAGATTGAGACTTTTCTTAATTTGTCTTGGTCTGGCTGGTGGCAGGCTTTCGCCGTGGCTAGTTACCACCCTACCAAAAAAGACGTATCGCCAAGCGATTTAGCGTTCCGGTACGATGTCGTGTAGAAACCGAAAGGGGTGTAGATTTTCGTTCCACTCCTAACAAGTTAGCCCGCTTCCATCTTAGACTGCATCATCACTTAACATCATGTGTGATAGCAGTCAAGGGCTAACTTGTAGTCGATAAAAAAAAGTCTATCGAAGAATTTACATAAAAATAATGCATATATATAAATTCTTTGATAGCTATGTCATAATAACCGTATTAACATATTTCGATTGACCATTTTTTCTCAATTTTTTTTTCAATCTAAAGACAAAACAATTTCTTATCTCAAAAGACTTATTTATACAAACTAAATTAGCAAAACAGATATAAAAAGCTAAACACGCCATACACAAAGCGATTTAAAAAGCTTTATACAAAATACAGTAGGTATAAATATTGTTGGAGTATATTGAATTCAAGTGAATACAAACAATCAAAATGAAAAGTAACATAATTATATTCTTTCCCTTGTACAAAAAGGGGCTCGTTGCAAGATTTTTTCCTGACACCAATTTGATTAGCAAACAACAAAACCGACAGAAACGTCAACAAAGATGAAACAAACGTCCCTCGAGCTCATAAAAAGATAAAACATAACACAAGGCAGCAAATATAACAGTGAATTACGCCGTCCGGTCCGTAAGATTTTACGAGCGTAGGTGCGGCGTCCTTTCATTCAATCGGGCGATGAGACGCCGCGCCGTCTCGTGACCTGCCGCCATACGCGGCCGCGTGTAATTACTGCCACGCTCACAGACATACATTCGCTTTTTATTGTTCCACTGTATCACATAACGCTTATCATCTCATCATCTTTGCTCCACCTGGCTAGCTTTCTTTATGTCGAGTGTCACGGTAAAGTTTATATACACCTATGCTTAATATTTATATATACCATTCTCAATCTAATATTGGAACTAACCATGTAATATTAGTACACAAATTTATGAGCAAACACATGTCCACTCTCTATTCCATCGTCCTCAAAATTGGATGAAACAGTAAATCGACATGACATGATTTTTTGGAAGAAAACTACTAAGTATTTATTTTCGGTCTAACCTGTGCCTGGATACCTACGAGTAGACAATTTAGCTAATCAGGGCACCAGAAACATAATATACAAGTTCTATGGAACTATGGCCGACGCTATAGTATGACGTACTATACATTTGTAATATAAGTAAGAGATGAATACCAAATATTTTCTTAGAAATATGAGCCAAAATACAGGGCAATTCAACATATTCAGATGGTAACCCTTTCAGTAAAATCGCAGTAAAGTGCTATAAGTTATCATAACCGCGTGATTGGCTGTAGAAATAAAGGGAAAGCAAAGCGCAATGACAAATAGCAGTTTCTTGGGAGCATTGTGTCGGAAGTGTGACGTCACGGAACAAAGCGCGCCGCTGACAAAGGGCCCTAATTAAAACAGCACTTGCAGGCGCCCCCTATTTACCTTCTTACGAAATGGGAGGTGCAAAGATCTGGAACGAATCCAATAATCTAGCTAAAGCTTTAGCTAAGAGGGTGTGCTCATAGTTACAACAAATTTGATATTAAATCATAAATAATTAAGCTTTTGCTGCTTTGATTCCTATTAACTTATATTTACATTGCCATTTTTTTCAAAATGTTGTACATAGGTAGGTTTTCACTTTACGATTTGCTATGTTTTTTAAAATAGATAATATTAGTTTTATTAACAGCTAAACATATTGATCTCTCTGCAGTCATCTCACTTTCTGATCAATGACCTGTCAGTGTTAGAATATGAAGATTAAAGAATCATCCTAGTCTATGATAGAAAGATCGCACTGTAAACACAGCACCTCTAAGTCTTAAGCGTAAATAGACTGTCATTAAAGGCTAAAGATGATAGAATCTCGAGTGTACTTTAAACAATTAGCGAAATTGGCGAAGGCTGAGCTGAATGGGCGGTATCTGGTGATATTATCTGTTTTTGACGTGCCTAATAATGATTAATGGAGTGGGGCCCGATTCCAAGGCGATAATTATTCAAAGGCGGCACAATTCCTCGAGCGTCGGACGAGACTAGCACCGGCCCCGGGCGTGACGTGACTTATGTTTCTGTAGGTTTTGTCTGTTTGATGTGGGTTCTATTATACTAGATGATTTTTAACCTATTATATTCTAAGATATATAATATACTGTATCTAATAATACATATATCGATTTAAATTCCTATTGTGTTGTGTTATTTTGTTTTATTACAGTTGTAATTATTACCGTCTAATTAGAAATTTAAGTTTTAAATAATGTATATATAGTAAAATTCCCGTTTTGGGTCACTTTGATTTTTTTATTTCTTATTAGGGATTTGTCTTTTGTATTATTGATTTAACATCGCACTTTTAAAGTTAATATTTTACCATCAATACTGTATTAACATTTAAACTTGACTGCAGTTAGTGCCTTAACTAGGACTAAATGAATCTGCAGCTAAGTTTAACTCATCAAATATAAATAATGAAAACATGTTGATTTCTTGACAGGTTGTATGTCAAAAAATACAATTTTGGAATAATTAAACTAACCTTGACTCTCGATAATAACAATAACGAAAATAATAATAACTTAAAATGCAAATTATTTAAAAAATAAGTTGAAAATTATCATGATATGATATTGAACTAATATCCCAAAAATCGGGCTGCAGAAATGATAAACAATTAAAGATTCTACGCAACCAGCAACGAGCCACGTCTCTCAGTCGATCAGTTTTCGTGTAAAATCTCGGTAAACATTTTTCTCCTGATTTAACAGCTTTCAGAATTTCATTTATTATTCAAAGATAATTCCGACTTCTGTCCGTAATATTTTTTTACAGATCGAAGGAAAAGGTTTGTGCAAATATTGAACTTTGAACTTGTTAGCTAACGATTTTATAATCAAAGAGCTCCCGTACCTGTTGAAGATTTCAGCAAACTCGGATGTTTGTTGGTTTTGGCTTGTCTCTACATATTACGCTCTCACACTGTCTAGTCTCAGTTCGTAATCAACAACTTAAGACATGCGTAGACATTTCCTCTTAAACTTAAAACGAATGTTAATTTTATGACATTTATTTAGGTTTTCTTTTCTTGACAGATACGTTTTAAGAACTCGCTAATGTACACAAATGTACATACGCATAAAAACATCATATGCCTTAGTGTACGGTTATAAAAATATTATCGAACAACCACCGAGGTCGACAGTAACTATAGCTTATTACATTCTGACAAATGACGCGTTATTCAGCGTCGGGTTATTGAATGAATATCGAATACTAAAAATGAGAGCAACAAAAAGGAATTCCAAATAAAAATACCAGTGGCATAACCTGAAAGTATAGGAGTTTTGTAACGGAGCCCGCTAAAGGGACGTCAAAAAATATTGTAAGCATATTTTCTGCTCTGCAGTATCACAGCACAGCGGAGGCACGAATGATCAGTGACGTCACGCGCGGCTCCCACAATATGTCACGTACGGCGAGTTCTTGGTTGTTTTGTGGATGAATTTTAGGGCGACATGATTGGGATAACATCGTTGGATGCAGAGATTCATTTTAATTTCTCTTGATATATTGAGTATATACATTTCGAAATACACTGACTTTATTTGTGTATATTATGTTATATATTCATTCCGTACTACTCAACATTATTTTGCATGTAATAAAATTTTTACAGTATTATGAGCTCATTTTGTATTATCGCTTTATCAAAAATGATATATTTTTTTTTATTGACTACAAGTTGGCCCTTGACTGCTATCACACTTGATGTTGAGTGATGATGCAGTCTTAGATGGAAACGGGATAACTTGTTAGTAGTGAGACGAAAACCACACCCCTTTCGGTTTCTACACGACATCGTACCGGAACGCTAAATCGCTTGGCGATACGTCTTTGTCGGTAGGATGGTAACCAGACCAAGACAAATTAAGAAAAATCTCAATCTGCCCCGCCGGGAATCGAACCCAAAACCTCCGTCTTATAATTCCAACGCGCATACCACTGCGCCACGGAGGTCGTCAATAATCATTAACTTACTTAATGATATTATTAAGTCGAAATAAATAGTGTTGAATTAAATAAAATATTGCTGGCAATGTTTGCAAAATATTTACGGAACGATCACTGAAGCTTTCTGTAGGTAAAGAAAAATCCAGGAATTGGATGTTTTAATTTTAATTTTTTGGTAGTAATTAGTAAAGATAAGCAAACTTCATCTTCATTTATCTGAATGATATTTGACTAAAACATAGATTTCAAATGTACCATCTTAGACTGCATCATCACTTAACATCAGGTGTGATAGCAGTCAAGGGCCAACTTGTAGTCGATAAAAAAAATGTACAAGTTGTGGATATGTCAGACAAAGTTCGACCACTGGTTTTGGCTAGTTACCACCCAATCGTCAAAACGTCGTCAATTGATTCAACCAGATCAAACGTGCACCGTGCTCGTTGATCCCCATTAAGAATATTAGTTTAATACACCGTAACCCTCTCATATTAAAGTGCCACCTACATTTAGGATAGCAAAAAAATAGGAAGAGATCCACAATTACAAGACAACTTCATCATTGAACAACTTCTTCATCACACGAGAGTATTAAACCCTGTGCCTCATAGTGTATGTTAGCCCATCAACCCGCACTGCTAAAGCTTGGTAAGTCTAAGCTGCCAACTTTAACACAATTGAGCGAAACATAAACTAGTTCACCCGGGAACGGAACTCCAGGTCATTTTTTTAGCTACCTCAGGTTTCCGTCATTCCGTGTCGGGGTGGCAAGCACGCACCAGCCGCCCTCCCAATTTGTCACGTACATTGCGCTCGTATAAAAGGTTTGTCGGTTCTCTTTGATTGCTTCCCGCTTCTTTCATAAGAATCTTTTTGTGTGTATCGTCGTGCTTATGTTTCATTTATACCAAAATACCGCCAACCGGATGAATTGCCTCATGAAAAACTTTCCGCGTTCATATTTTATGTTAAAAAATTAAATTTTTATGCTGTACAATTCACTAGTACTTGTTCACACATCTCCTCATGTATCAATTTAAATTATTTAGCAAAATATTTTCGCTATTCTTATAGTACAAAATATGTCATTTCTTTAATTTACAAATAAGCGCATTATTTTGTGCTGTCTCTTTACTTAATCATCCAAAGTCAAACTGCCATAATGGAACTATAAATTAGCTCTATCATGCAACACTATGCGGAGTTCTCAAAAGAACTGATAACTTAGAAAGAACAATGAGAAGATAACATTAATATTAAAGATCACAGAAATCACAAAGTGGTGTCAGCGCTCTGTGTGCACAAGCAAGCAAAGGCGCGGTAAGCATATTTCCCGCCAATACGTATCTCATCAGGCCACGCTGCGCGACGCGTTCGTCACGTACGTGCCTACAAAAGATTTGCCACTTCCCTTTGATTGCTCCCTTTATATTATGCCTTTTCGTTTAGCTTTGTTTGTAAAAATAGACAGCAGTAACAGTTTGTATAATTTACCAAGGATAAAGAGGGTTTTTCGCTGAAATTATGAGACTGTTTGTTATTTACAACACAAAGAAAATATTGTTCGTGACTTGTTGTGTGTTATTGTATTCCTACTTATGTCAAATAAGGAATATGAATTTAATTTTATTTCACTTAAAAAAAATTAGATATATCATTATACATAAATACTTATAATATATAAAGAAACAGGTATGATCACACAAATATTTTCCAGATGTGGGAATCGAACCCACGGCCTAGGACGCAGAAGCAGGGTCACTACCCACTGCGCCACTCGGCCGTCTAACACAGGCCGTATATCACAGAGAGAGACGGAACGTGCACTGAAACGGAGCAATAAAGGAGGTGTAGATGAATTAGTGGTTATTTTGTTAGCGTCTACAAATTGAAAATTGCTTAGAAAATACTACGTCCCAGGTTTAAATATTCTATATACATAATCATGTATAATATTCCATATACATAATTTTTCAATTTAAAAATCTGAAATGGCAATGGAAGCGGAGGAAGTATACACAACAGCTAGTTGTTAATAAGCCGTTCGTCTCGTTGGCCTGAAGACAATCGACGGCGCGCGCTGAGCGAGGCGGCGCAGTTTCGCGGCTCGTTGTTCGTAATAAAACGGACGTAGTCGGGGGCGTGAACTCGCCCACTTCCACAAAGAAAAAGGAAAATAAATTCGCTTATTCGAGGCGTTTTATTCGCATGCAAATTATTATTATTGTGCCGGCGTCGGTATTAACGGGGTTTTATAGAGGGACCCTTTTCCCTTTTCCCGTCCGAGGGTTTTTGTCGCCGCATCTAGAAATCTATCGGCCTGTCGGTTCGCAATCATTTGATATTCGCTACGATTTATTTCTCGGAGTAGATTTATTTGACGGACACAAGGAGAATTTTTTATCTGAAAAGATTAGGCATTTTGCTTTAATAAAAAATCTATCTAGATCGCTTTGTAGCGAAACATGTAAAGATGTCTAGGTGTGCCCTGTTTGTGTCGTAGGTAGGTACGAATGAGATTTTAATTTTAAGATTGTATTTTAGTAATTATTATATTTTTTCACGCTTTTGGTTAAAATAAATTTTGAAAATTTATTCACTTGTATACCCGTGTTTTTTATTTAATGTTGATTTTATTTTTACGTAAACACTTATAAAATTTTATACCAATGAACCGAGGTTCTGGCAGTTATTATCATGGTATAATTTTCGTTAATTTTCATTTTAATCCCGAAAAAATGTGTTTCCCTCGTCCCTATATTATATTAAGAGATGATGCAATGTGAAATTGAGACGCTTTAACATTAGGCACATACTGCGTATGAATACACACTGGATTAAAATTTCTAAAATGCATCCTCTTGCTTGATATTGGACACCCACAGTAAGATAGTAATTACTACAAATAGACAAAATGAAAGAGAGAGATGCCCGTACCTACCTTCTCAAGTACAGTTATAATAGCCAGGAATCTCACAAGACATAGTTATTATATTGTTTCCAGAGTTTACTCGCTACAGGGATGATCATGATTCTCTGTCACAAGAGAGTGACTAGTTATTAGTTGACTAGCTTACTCAAATTATAATGAAAAGTTAATTTTAAACTTTAAATAAAAAATGTAGTAGAATGACCCGCGGTAGTGACGCAGTGAACGCAGCGCAGCAATCAGCGCAGTTGGCTCTAAACCCGTTGCACACATAATTAGCGCGCGTCCCGCATCGCACTCGTGTTTATGATCGCACATCCCGACGATTTGCATCTACACGCGGCGCAAGATATAAAAGCATGGCGGCGGACTTTTCCTCGCAATTTTGTAGTTTTATTGCGCTATAAACTTTGAATTATAATATTCAAATGATTTAGTTATTTTTTGATGCAAAAATGTGGATACGTATGTAAATATACTTACTCGTCAGTTAAGCGAAAATTTTAGTAGACAGTGTAATAAGGAGGAACTAAGGTTTAAATTCTCGATTTTAGCCAAATCCAATCCTGAGTGGAGCTATGAGAATAGTTATGTGTGTATATGTAATATTTAAAGCAATATCATAAAAAGTTATTTGTTAAATTCATCTATCATCATCAACAAAATTGACAAAATGAAAAAGTCCTCATGATTCATGCTACTAATATGTACAATAATTAAATGCAGATAACAAAAAGAAAATAACTAATAGATTAACAAAAATATATTTCAATATAATGGTCATATTTAACTAAATACATACGTTTATAAATTACAAAATACAGCATTTTCACAAGCTACTACAAACTCAAACTAACAAAGAATCACACGAGTAGTTAAACCAATTATTGCTGAGATTAGCGCACAAAGGCACACGAGGACTGTATACAGCAACGTGTTGTCCAAACTCAATCTCCTTTGCTTTGCGCCGCGTCAGCACGAGTTTGAATGAATTTCATTAACGTAACAGTGCATGACGGTTGCGACTAGCTACGGTTTATACGCCATTATTATTTACAATCTGCTGTCAAAATCTCATGACTTTTGCTAACGTACTAATCCTGATAATTTAAAGTTAATCCTATCATTTAATTTTTTGATCGAGTAACATGGAAAACAATGGAGTGCATTCCCAGTAGGCATATATGTATTCAAATCGCTTTATATATTTAAAAAGGCCGTAAGCCTTTAAGTGAGTCAATATTTTTCACAATAAAAATGATTTTTTAAAGGTTTTATGTAAATTGTATGAATTATGACGCTAATTCTTGGAAAAGTCAGTAAAATACAAGCCGGATAAGCTGCTACACCTATTTAAGATATAATGAAACAATGTATGGAAATTATATATGGATTATAAAAACGTCTGTAATGACATATATCTATCTTTTGAGGATAACTTACTACAACCATTTTTCTTAAAAAAGGGATACCTATTTTTTATTTTATGGTGTTTTTGGAAGACTACAATACACTACACGCGGGCAAAGTCGCGGGCATCTGAAGTAAAGAATAAATAAATAACATATTAAATGCATTATAATGCTTTTAGCTTGAAAACAGCGTCATTACGGAGTGACACTTCAAAATTAATCAAATAGAAATAGTGTTTGATTAATTATGAAGTAGTAATCAAAACTATTTGATTGTACCCGGCCAGTTTTGATTGAATTATTAGAAGCTGTGTTTGATAAATTAGATTTACAGTTACTATATGTAAAACAAAGTTTCCCGCCGTCTGTCTATCAACTCAAATACAACTGAACGGACTTTCGTAGGGTTTTCACCTATAGTGATTCTTGTGGAAGATTTGCGTAAATAAGTCGTTTAGAGTTCTTTATATATTTTTAACCGTAGACGTAGATTATTTTATTTTAGAAATGATTTTTGAAGTAGTCAAAAAAATTAACAATTATACTTTCATAATATTTATATTGAAGAATTAACATAATATCAAGAATTGCGGATCTGACGGGATTCGAACCCGCGTCTCTCTGGCAATCCTAGCATCTAGAGCGCCTTGCCGCTAGGCTACGATCCCAATGACGTCGATACCGAAGCCAGTAAGTAGTAGTAAGCTTTGTTAGTGGTAAGTATTTGCTATTTTTTGTCTCAACCTCACAAATCCGTAGCCGGTACACACACACACACACTACACAGTTTAGCATAGCTGTAACTAGGGCAGTGCCAGCGGTTCCGAGGCACACGGCGCAGATTCTGGAGGGGCGCAGAAATGACCAGACTATATACAAAAATAATACCTTATTTAGAGTCAGTTACAAGTCTGTAGGGCGCAGTTACGCACGCTAGCACAGGGCGCATAAATTGCTGGTTATGTTTCTGCAATTAAGTATTTAGAATGTGTTGACTAAATCAAACGAACTAAACTATCCATTCAGTAATTTCATTACATTTAAATGAATTAATTCTAGTAGTTAGGTGCGTATATTATTTGAAATTTGCTTATGTAGTAACACAATTAACCGAAATTAATATTATTATTGTTGTTTCGGAATATATCTGGAATTAATTTAAACACCTTTGTGCTTAACGAGCGAGTTTCGGATCGCCGTCATCACTGACAATACAATAAATAATACAGGTAGAGAGCGATAGAGTCGAAATCGAAGCATACAATGCTGTAGTCCGACTTCAGACTCCAACCCAGGACCTCAAGATCCGTATCCACACAAGTTAACCATGAGGTTCACTACCAATAAAAGCTTAGTCAAAATGAAACCTATCGTTATTAACAGTTAGCTGAAAAGTGTTACTCAAAGTTTGACAGCTAGTTTTCAAAGTAACTTGTCGATCTTTTAAAAGTAAGCCGAGGCCAGGAACAGTAGCGACGGCGTCAAATTAGGCAAACAAATGAAGCGGTTAATTCGCCCTCAAACTTTGATTAATGGCCGCCTACGAGTATGAAAGCGAGCTCTAAACAAGTTCATTATTATAAAATAAGACGTCACAGGACGTGCAGTGAATGGTGCTCTGTTGACGCATTGTCTTGGATAGACGATGTTTGAATACGGAGCTCTTCGCGAAGGGGGGCAAATGTAATAAACACCAGACCATCATGGTTATTTTCATGATGAATCTGTTTGAATAGATGAATAGATTCCAAAGATACCTACTAGGCTGTCTATAGTCAATATGCCTCAACATTAAACAAATTCTGAACGCAAATACTTTAAAATAGGCGTGAAACTTGTGACAAACTACCCACTTTTTAAGTCGAAGATTTAAAATTAGGTTATCACAACTTTTGTTGTAGTAGTTGAACTAGGTTAAGATACGATTTCTTGATTTTATTTTAAATTAGCGATTCAAAGCTCTCTTTAAATAGTATTAAACCTATAGCGCTATCCAAATATAATGCTATCTAGCTCATTTTGTTCACACCTTACTATGCAATGTCCTACTCAACCACTGTATAACTTTATCTCAGTGAATGATAGAATCCTAACCCTTCCTCCAACAAATGCATACTCGTACACATGGTCAGAAAAACTCTTAATATTTTTACTACAATCAGCAACCTCATCGGCAGCTGCAAACTAACTGAATTACCACTGACATAACAAATTAATATCTTAATAAAAGTATAAAAGCATTGCGGTAAAGCTCCTTCGTCGGCGCTTAAAATTACTTTAATCCTTGAAAAATTTATTTATTTTTCTGTTCTTTCATTTCTCTGAACCGTCCACCATTTTTGAAGATAAAATACACAAACCGAATTATATTTTATCTTTGCTTTATGCTGTCATATTTGAGTCAATTTACCTTAAAGACTTTCACCTCAGAAATCTATCAAAACACTCTCAGGGCACGTTTCATAGCATCCTTTTATATTTTTTCTTGGACGGGAACCTTGTTGGAATTTTTATACCGGTAAGGCATTGACTCCACATTAAGTAGATCGATGACGTCAAGCGTCCTACAGGGAGCCGCTGAAAGTAAGCGAGCAACATCGTGGTGTTTGGGAAAACTTACACCACGATTTAGACAGTGTAACGGTCATGTACAAATAGTTTCAAGTATGTCCAAATACCAATAGTTTGAAGTTGTGTCCAATAGTTAGTTGTTGGATGAAGGGTCCGATGCAGAAAGCGGTAATTCTAGAGACGTCGCGTATTGTGCGGAGGTTCCTCACTCTGGAGCCATAAACACCGGTTGTTTGGGCCCCCGAGCCCTGTCGCAGGCTAATTTTTTAATCAGTTTTAATAGTGTTTTTTTTATAATTTTTTATAAACATTGTAGAAAATTTTAAAAATGTTAATGTTAATAAATAAATCATAGTGAAAATCAATTATGATTATGATAAATGACCCATTGTCATCGTCATCATTATTTCTGATAAAAAAGTATACGGTAAGTATATTAAAATATCCATCTAATTCAGTGAAATAAAAACTTTAATAGAAAGAAGCTAGATTTATTCGAAGATACGAAAAAAGGGTCCCGCGGGGCGATGAAATAAATCCAGTGTGACAAGTAAATCTGTGCGAATATCAAATGATTATAAGGCAACTGATAGATTTCTGGGCGCGCAAAAACCCGGACGTGGCGAGGACGGGAAAAGGTCCCCGGATAAACCCAGTTAATACCCAGCGACACAATCATAATAATCATTTGCATGTACTACTTACTTCTCTGATTAACGAATTCTTTTTCGGAGGAGGTTTTAAATCGGGGACAGTGCTTTTGTAAACAGCCTTGTCACTATATGCAGCTTGATCTCGGGATTTATCGAGTTAAAATTATACTCTGTTAGTAAGCTAGAAAATACTGGTTTAAATTTAAAAAAAAATTATAATTCTTAATATATCAATTTTTGTTTTTGTTTTACTGACCCGGCAATTGATCCTTAGAGATGTCTACAGCTAAAATGAATAACCAATAAATTAACCGCATGTAGTAGATGTATATATACAATACATACAAAGTTTCAGAAATCTTGTTAAACCACGCGAGATGACAACCAAATTTTGTTTGAAGATGAAACACGAAAATTGTTTGAATTATAACAAAGAGGGCGGCGGCGTAAAGGCTGAATCATAGCGAAAATTGAAAGTGCGGGGTGAATGTCAATCGACGCCGCGACGCACACGACGACGGCGACGCTTATGAGACAACTTTGTCAATGTTGTGTCCAAATTGAAATTGTTTTGTCACACTGTTATTAGTTCCACTCAAAAATAGGCAACTTTCGGCATCGCAATTTGTTTGGAAACATACAAGTAAGTTTACGTATAATAAATAGGTGATACTTTCGTCGTAAATGTTCTTAAATTACAGCTTATATATTTCGAGTAATATTTGATGAACCCATTCAATGACATTAGTGGAAAACCAACCGCCTATAAACAGATAAACAATTTATTCACAAGCAACGAACACAAACTACAAAATTTCACCCTGTGTCCATCAATTTAATGCGTATGTGTTAAAAAAAAAGAAGAAAGGTAAAGAAACGGCACGGAAGCCAAGGGAAAAAAGGGGTGATGGAAGAATCACAGCAATGCTGCTTAGTGGACAAAACAAGCATGACGCTTGTACTTTCCTGGTTGCACTAACAATGTTATTCAAAATTTGATCTCGCTCTTCTAAGATCGTTAGCGAAGCTCTTGCTTTTGAAAACCATATGGAAGTCTATGCAGTACCTACTTTAATACATTGGTCGGACAAACTCGATTAATTTAAATTAATAAAAAAAAATAATTTAATAAATAAAAGGTGGTTCTGTTTTCGGAGCGTATTCAAATAATTGAAAATTAAAATTTTTAGCGAGTATGTTTAATTCATTTTCACGTTGTATATCCAAAACCGTTTGACGGCTTTCAGCATTTATGAGTTTCATTAGAGTCCTCTCAATTTTAGAAGTGACATCACGTGTGCCATGTACCTATATTGCTTCCCGGATTTTCTATTAATATTTTATTTTAACATTGTTTATTAAACATGAAAAAATTATCTAATGTCCTAAAGCATTGACATATTAATACTATGGACTTCGGGTCAGCGATAAAAAGTGTCCGAACCAAAAGTAAGCCAAAACGCGAAATGTGTTCCAATCGCAATTCAGTCTCATATTAGCTGACTGACAGAATACACGTCAATAATGCCGTAATGTGTTATAAAAAAACTTGTAAGAACTACCCGAGTAAGGTGAGAAAAGAAGACGGTGTACCATATTTTCAGTAAGTAAATATTTACTGATGATTTTAAAGTATTATTTTGCTTAGAAACAAGCTATTTTATTAAAATTTTAATAAACTATAGAAACGAATTGCATAACCAACCAAAATGAACAAAAGTATCTATCTGTCCTTTTCCCATACGCTACCCGCGTATAGGATAGAAGGAGTGCAAATGTTTATCTAATTAACCACATTTAGTTCGGATCTGCCGTGAGCAATAGAATGTTTTAGAACAACGACTGCATAGAGGTGTTTTGTTGTTTAACATTTGAATTATTTAATTACTTAATTTTTGAATGAAAATAATTTGATTATTTTCAATTCAAAATTTTTTATTTTTTATGTCAACTTTTATTTTTTATGTCATGAATATTGATCAAATGACTTTTACCATAATGGTATATTTATTTGATAACTATAAGAATTATCTACATGAAATTAGGAACAGTTATTTAAAAAAGTGATCTAACGTCATTGAAGTAAAAAAATATATTTTCAGTTTAATTAAAAAGAGGAAAATATCGAGAACTTAAAATTTCAAAGTATAGAACTATGTCGAGTGGCATATCATTTTGTACATTAGTGGATTTGGTTTGTAATAAATTATTATTATAACTAATTATTATTTTATACAAGATAATTACAACAATTATTATTTGGTACAAGATTTATCCCAGCATATAGAGGTCAGGGATATGTAAAAATAAATTAAAATTTGCTGTAAATATAATATATAAATATAAGATGCCAAAAAAATTTGAAAGCTACCAACTCCACACCATTTATGTTGTCCTATTTTCACGGGAAGCTGTCATGTCAAAAAAAGGCTGCCATGGTAACCGTCAATCGAAGCTGATTACTTATTGCATGCAATTAGACCGTTGCAAATTAGACTGTATAACAATACGATAAGACATATATTACAATGTTATTTTGTGTATAAAAACATAAATACATCCTAGTATGTATAAAATATCTTGGGACACTTTTGACGTAAATTTTGCATTAGACCCGAAGTCCATAGTATTAATATGTCAATGTCCTAAAGACACAAATCAAGAAAACTTTTTCCTCGACTTACCTTTTATAATTTGTTACAAGCATCTCATCTCAATATTTATTATAAACAACAAAAATAGTAATATGATTATTTAAGATCCTATCCCTGTAAGCCTCGAAGATTAATCTGGCACCTTGCTCTAATAACAAATTTACTCATGAACACTTTTATATTCTAAGACCAGATAACGTGCGAAGTCAAAGTACGAAATTATTTTATTTTATACTACTAATGCTGTACTTACATCATCATCATCATCATCATCATTATCAGCCGGTGGTCGTCCCCTGCTGGACACAGGCCTTTTTAGGGACATCCAAACACAACGATCCTGAGCCGCTTTTGGCCAGCGGCTCCTATAATATATACACGTAGTATAGTACTATTATAATGTACATTTTTTTCAAATTACAGTATTGCTTTTTTTTATTGACAACAAGTTGGCCCTTGACTACTATCACACCTGATGTTAAGTGATTATGCAGTCTAAGATGGAAGCGGGCTAACTTGTTAAGAGTGGGATGAAAATCCACACCCATTTCGGTTTCTACACGACATCGTACCGGAAGGCTAAATCGCTTGGCGATACGTCTTTGTCGGTAGGGTGGTAACTAGCCATGGTGAAAGCCTCCCACCAGCCAGACCAATACAAATTAAGAAAAATCTCAATCTGCCCTGCCGGGAATCGAACCCAAGATCTCCGTCTTATAAATCCACTGCGCATACCACTGCGCCACGCTCCACTGCACATCACTCATGACTAGTGTTGGCAGCATTGTAGACTATAGACAATATAGTGGCCTTATTTGCTGTATTGTGGTACCGCGGGTAAACTATAGATAATAGACTAGGGGCGGTACTCGTCGGGCGTTAGGCTATAAAATATGCTCCTATGGATAATTGTTTTCATTCACCTTAGTGTCCGAGTCTTGTGGAGTCATAATGTTTGACCACTGTAGAATCTGTGCTTGTAATGTTTAATTAAGTAATTACTGTAATAATGTTTCATTTTGATCATATTTGATGTCTTTATAAATATGTCGGCGAGGTGGCGCTGCGATCGTGCAAAATGTTGTCGGCGAGGTGGCGCTTCGATCGTGCGAAACGTCAGGCTATGACATTGACAGCTGTCATCGCTTGGGATTGGTCTGTGCTTGGTTTAAAATGGCATTCTAACGCCGGCCGCGCATTCTAACGCCAGCCGCGAGACGGAACGGACGCAAGCGCAGAACTCTCCACGTTTCGTATTGCGATCCGTCTACATCGCATTAGAGTTACCATATTTCGTGTAAATTACTAAGTAAATCGATTAAAGAGGTTATTTGTGATCAATCTGCGAGTTTATTCCGAAGAAACATCACCCACACTACCCAAGATGGCGGACGAAGATGAACCAAACTCTCCGACTATCCCGCTCGTCCCTCCCTCATCAGAAGTGGGATCTGCTCGCCATCTCCCACTTGGAAACGACGACGACATGTGGCGCAATCTGTTGGAGCAACAAAATCAGAACTTTTTGGCGATCATCGAGGCTTCAACAAGAACTGTCTGCTGTATCGTTCCTAAAGAGGAAGCCGAACGAACATGATGGACCTGATACTAGGCGATTCAAGCCTTCAACCACACCCAGCCTAGGAAAATGCTTCAACTGTGGAAAACCCGGACATAAAGCGTCCCAGTGCAAGTCGAAGCCGCTTCCTACCACGTCGGGGGATCCGAGCAAACAGACGGACCCCATAGTGTAATTAAACCAGGTGAAGAAAATGGCGGTAACAGTGATAATAATTGGCGCCTATTGTTCGAAATGCAAAATTCTAATATGAGAGCGTTGGTTGAAGCACTTGGCAAATCAAAGCGTTCTACTCAAACTGAACCTTCCAGAGTTTTATCCTGATGAGACTGACGGTAACACACGTTCGTGGTGCGCAACATCGGATCTGTGTTTTACCGATAACCCCGTGGAAGGAGGTCAGTTGATCGTTACTATTAGCAAGGCACTAAAAGGTGCAGCATCAGCGTGGTAATCTGAAGTAACTTATCCGGGTATGATATGGACGGAGTTCAAGGAACTTTTCATCGCAAGTATTGCGTGCCTGGAAACTACTGCCGGAACAAAAAGAAACTACCGACAACGAACTACCTTCATCTTCGGAAATGCATTTCATCGACCAACGACGGCGCTGGCAACGTCGATGGCAGAGTGCGCGACGCTGTAAGCAGCGGGACCAGGCCGGTCGAGCGGTGGCGAGTGGACACGTGCGAGTTTCGCTCGTTTACAGGTTAATTAAATCAGTCAGGTCAGACGTTTTCATTATGTTATGATTTTGGTGCCGAATGCTCTCTTGTTAAAGAATCTGTTGTGAATAAACGTTTACCTGATACGTTTTAATAAAATCAGTAATATTACGGAATTTGGAATTCAAGCGTTAACAGCAAAATTGTCGATGAATGTAGTGTTTCTAATTCTCATATTAGTTTTAATTATGAGGATAGACCGCAACTGTTGTCTTTGGTTAGCATTCAGATGCTTTTGTTAACGCGGTAAACCGTGTTCAAAGATCACTACCGGAAAACTTAAGATTCGTTTAACACTATTCTCGATCGCTTTCCTTTAGGTACCTATTATAACAGATCAAAATGCACGTTTATGTATCGCGTTTTATTTGAGTCACAGGAAAGGAGTGTGGAACTGCTCGTGGAGGCGTGCACTTAACAAACTACAGGCTGTGTCAAAGATGAAGGCAGTGCTGCCCTGGTTCCAGCTAGAAGACGAGGACACGGGCACACGAGTCTGGGTAGCGACTGCTGATATTACAGGGACGTAGTTATTTTTATGCTAAGTATAAGTTCGTCCGGAAAGTAGCTTGCTATTGCTGAAATTAAGTGGGTAGAATCTATCATAATTCCTTTAATTTTTCTTTGGTTATGATATACGCTAGGTGTGTGAGAAGTGACAATTTTAAAAGGTCTACTTAAAAACCGCAGGATGGCGAATGTTTCGCTGCATATACTAGCCAGTATGTACATGGTTTTATTAGAAATTAAACTTGTTGTTGTTTTGTTGGTAAAACGCGATTGCTTTTATGAACGCTGCGTTTATCAAAAAAAGAAAATGGTTCTCTAATGTTTTGTATTGCATTTTACAGTCCTTCATGCTGTGTATGGTCGTGTGGTGGTGGCTACATCGAAGCCTCCTGTAACCAGTTGAGTTGAAGCCACGGGGCTTCAAGATGCTTAGACGTGGCAAGTCCTGAGTGGCGGCGCGATTTCTGCGTAGAGAGAGCAAGCGTAGTATGTCATCGTCTTGGCACTGAATTTGGTGAGCAGTTTTCATTTTGTTTGATTATTTCTTAGTTAAAGAAAGTATCACGCGTGATTGATTGGGATAGAAAAATAGCAAATAAACATAATGCAATATAGGGTGCCAGGTACAAAGGTTTACTTTTTATTTTTAGGTTGCCTAAATGTGAAGTTCCCTTAGAGTTAGATTTAGAGATGATGTTGATGAGAATGTTTAAACGTACATACATTGGCTAGGCGTAGCTGCAGACATCGGACGTGTCGCTTCCAAACTTTAGTTTTTGGTGTAATGAGCGTCTGACTATGTAGTGAAGCCCGGGTCTCTGAGGCTAGTTGTGGCGTAACTAGAATCCCTGTGGGGGATAGTGTTTGGGTGACCAATGGTGGTCGCTGCTGATGTGCTGCTTGTGAGAAATGGGCTAAATGTAGTACGATTAAACAATTATTCTTTCCTTAATGGATTTTGTAATGATTATTTTGATTTGAAGGAACTTTTACATTTGGACGCGTAAGATTTTTTTTAGAAATTTAAAGGACCATTTGAGATTATAGAGGTTTCAGATGGATAGTTAAAAATCGAAAACACTTAAGTCTAGACGTACTTACAAATACGCACATGATAGACTGAGAAGGATGCCTGAAGGTCAGTTGGTTGTAGAAAAGTTGGTTGATCAAAGTGATGATCATGTGTCTGAAGTTTCTGGCACATCGCGTGATTAAGTTCGGTAACACTCGATGGAGGTGCTGCCTGAGCGCTCGATGGAGGTGCTCGCGGAGACATTGCTCGACGGAGGCATTGTCTGCTTATGTGCTCGATGGAGGCACGCTGTCATAATGCTCGATGGAGGCATTGTCTGCTTATGTGCTCGATGGAGGCACGTTGTCATAATGCTCGATGGAGGCATTGATAGCATAACGCTCGAGGGAGGCGTTTTGCTTGTGTTGTTAAAGGCACAAAGAGAACATAATGCTCGAGGGAGGTGTTATGTGTCTGGTGTGCGTATCCTATGAATCACGATATGTGTTCAGTTGTGTACTGATTTGTGTTAAATTTGATTTAAAAGTCCGAACTTCAGATATCCTTCGAGGTTGATTTACTAAGGCAGTATGTGTTCAGTGTACCTGGTATGTTATCAGTGTACCTAGTTTGTGATCAATGTACATAGTATGTGATAAGTGTACACGGCATATGAGGTCAGTCGGTTCAAGAGTTTCTTTGTAGAGTTGTAACAAATGTGATGGTTATGTAACTGTGTTTGTATTGGTCAGAGATGACCGAGCGATGACGAGATTACTGGTAGTGTGCATTTCTTACAGACACACACGAGGACGTGTGATGCGGCAGGATGGCCGTGTCGGCGAGGTGGCGCTGCGATCGTGCAAAATGTTGTCGGCGAGGTGGCGCTTCGATCGTGCGAAACGTCAGGCTATGACATTGACAGCTGTCATCGCTTGGGATTGGTCTGTGCTTGGTTTAAAATGGCATTCTAACGCCGGCCGCGCATTCTAACGCCAGCCGCGAGACGGAACGGACGCAAGCGCAGAACTCTCCACGTTTCGTATTGCGATCCGTCTACATCGCATTAGAGTTACCATATTTCGTGTAAATTACTAAGTAAATCGATTAAAGAGGTTATTTGTGATCAATCTGCGAGTTTATTCCGAAGAAACATCACCCACACTACCCAAGATGGCGGACGAAGATGAACCAAACTCTCCGACTATCCCGCTCGTCCCTCCCATAAATAAATTGTTATTAAGTTTGTCTTTTGGTGTTTTAAGTTGTATTCCCTTCTGGCTGTTTGTTAACATCAGAAGTGGTATGGATCTTAATGCCCACAAAAAGGTAACAGAAATTAAAAAAAAAAAAAAATTTGTTTAAACAGAAATTAAAATGATTATCAAAATGAAATCTTATAAAAGTAGTGATTCGGGATTGAAGTGTAATTTTGCGTACGTCTGGGTTCTTATGGGCGAGCCTCTGACACACGTTGCCGCAAACATCGTGGTTTACTGCAGCTGAGTAATCATGTGGCGGAAAGTAACGAGGAATTGTGAGTAACGGAAGATAATCGGAGAAAGTTGTGAGTAAGACAGTGGCTACGATGGTTGGTAAGAAAAAGAAAGACATTGTGTTTGACGGTATTATTGTGTGAAGTTGCATATTTTGTTTTATTACTAGTCGATTTGCTATTAAGAGTAACCTGTTTGAGTTATTGCAATAAGAAAAGATTATTACGTGAAACTATTTACGAATGAGGGTAGTTGAAGAACAAAGAACGAGTTAACAATAAACGGTCATAACGAAATTACGAGAATTTGTTTCGACACAATTACGACTACCTTTGTTGCTATGCTGGTTTGTTTGAAAAAAAAAAAGTTTGTGTACTTATCAAATGAAAGACTTTGCCTCGCTTATGAGTAGTACCATTTTTAGAATAAATTAGTGTTCAATGTCTAATTAAGCAATCTAAAATTAAAATGTATCGGTTAAGAAGTACCTATTGCTCTATAGTGTGGCGTTTGTGTGATGTTTTCTAACATAGATTTTTAAAGGTTACAGAATGGTGGCTTTGTCGCATGCTGTTGATGATACTACGTGACAAAATGATGATGAGCTGATGACAAAATGATGAGCTGTGGACATCAGTTGGCTGGCTGTGTGAGAATATTGTGAGAAAAGAAATTCGGTAAAGTTGACCAGGATTAGTAAGAAAAATAGTTTTATTATTAAACGAAAAGTAAAAAGTTATTAGTAAAAGTATCTATTATAAGTTGCAAAGTAAAATAAAACGTTAAGTTGAGGTCAGGGCTGACCGAGCTATAACGATCTAAGTTATTAATTTTGAAAGTACCCACCTGTGTAAAAAAAAAAGTTTCTATCTTTATTTTTCGGAATCGGAAGTAAATAAGTGAAAAGTAATTATCTTTGTATTTTCTGGTATAAACCTAGTAGTAAACCATAATTATGTAGATGTAGCGAGCTGTAATAAAATAATAGAATGTTAGTTGAAACGGAATATTGGTCTAAGAATATACGAGTAATTTGCAGAAACACAAAACGACATTTGAGCTTGAAGGCATCTTAGTATGATTAAGTGAGATACATGCTCTTTAAGTACAAGATGTCTTCACCAACTTGGTCAGCTTAAGTGAGATACATGCTCTTTAAGTGAGAGTGGTTTACAACTATGGCGAATCTGGAATCCTAAGTGTGGCTATGTCCCTTTAGGGAAGGGTGGTCATGTTGTAAGAGCTTCTTTGTCGTAAAGAATTTAAGTGAAAATGGTCTACAATAATGGCGAATCTGGAATCCTAAGTGTGGCTATGTTCCCTTTAGGTGTCGGGTGGTCATGTTGTAGGAGTCGAGTTTGAGATCATGTAAGAGATTGTCGTAAGAGAGTAAAAACGAAAGGACAATATTCCGTTGACAACTTTGTAGCAATAAATAATCTGGTATTTTAAGAGTCTCTGATGGTTAAAGTATTAAGTCTAAAGTTTAGAGTATAAAATATATCAAGTAAAGTTAATATCAAGTAAATAAATAAAGTCGATTGTCGAATATTCCTCTAAAAACTACGCAAAATTTACAAAACATGACTCAGGAGCGTCTAATCTGTATATATCTATGTGTATATGTGTGCTGTAATCTGTTGTTTCTAAACAGTGACTTTATCTCGACTCGTGGGGTGCCCGGGGCAGGCACCGTGCAGCATGGCCGTGTTGGCAACACTGCGTTGCTGACAGCTGTTTGCATCCGCGGTGTTGGCGCACCTCTAGCCGCGTGCACCACGCTCCTTGAACGATTGTCTTCATGCATGTGGTGGCTTGGTTAACCACTTATTTTCAATACCATTGATTACTTTTACTATTTTTGTTATCCTTATTAAAACATCAAGTATGCTCTATTCGTTATAGGGCGATACTAGATTCTGTTGGTCTCTATTAGACTTCATGGACCTCTATCGTGCTCTTTTAGTCTTTTATCTCTACTCTCTCTCTTTGAGACCCCTCGCAGATAAAACCTGTAAGAATGCATTTAAAATGATTCAGTTGTCTGATGTAAGAGTTAATTGAAGGAACTGCTGTGATGACAGGATGCAAGAGTTGGAAGATAAAATTTAGAATGTTGAATTTGCCTTCTAATATATTGTTCTTCACAGATGACGGTGACGATGATGAATGTGCATTGCACTTCTTCAATGCAGGTGTCAGACACTACGAGCTCTACAGGCCTCTATAGTAGAGGCTAATGGTGCGGCTCCAGGTGCAGTCGTCAGTGACTGGTGTTGCTGGTCCCAGTCACGTCTCCGGAGATGCCTGGGTCGAGGGCGACCCAATATCAGGAGGGCCGTGTTGGCAGCATTGTAGACTATAGACAATATAGTGGCCTTATTTGCTGTATTGTGGTACCGCGGGTAAACTATAGATAATAGACTAGGGGCGGTACTCGTCGGGCGTTAGGCTATAAAATATGCTCCTATGGATAATTGTTTTCATTCACCTTAGTGTCCGAGTCTTGTGGAGTCATAATGTTTGACCACTGTAGAATCTGTGCTTGTAATGTTTAATTAAGTAATTACTGTAATAATGTTTCATTTTGATCATATTTGATGTCTTTATAAATAAATTGTTATTAAGTTTGTCTTTTGGTGTTTTAAGTTGTATTCCCTTCTGGCTGTTTGTTAACACTAGTTATACTAACTGAAGACTCACTAATTGTAAGTGTAAAATGAAATCAGCCACAAGTTCAAAATAATTTATAATATATTTCTACTACCTTACTGAAAACTCAGGACTTGCTGTTTAAAAACCGATTTAACATTCTATTTCGCACACAACATTCTACAAAATAGATTTCATGAGAAAGCTATTTAGTTGTGAAAACTTAACAGGCAGAGTTGCTTTCACATTTATAATATAAAGTATGAATAGTTAAATAGACAGTACAAAGTTGGTCGTTTTAACTAATTCAGTTGAAACGAGAAGTTAGCTCTGCACAGGGTGGGTGTCGGGCCAGTGTGCCTGCTCGTGGCCCCGGGTGTTGGTGTGGGCTTTGTTTAAGTGCCCACGTTTGTTTAGGATCACGCGAACTGTATTGTGTTGATGACCTCTTGACCTCGCGGTGTCTTGGTACGTGTTACGTGTTACCATACACACATAAGGTAAAGATGTTTCTTCGGACACACAATAACAATCTTTAAACCTTAAAAAAAACTTTGGTGAAAAAATACTGTTGTTACTAAAGAAAGTTTTTGGAAAAAGCTTATTTCCACGCAAAGTTCCTCATAAAATGGCGAAAATAAATATAAATCGTTTATACATACATTTTTTATTTTATTAACATATTATTAAAAAGTATGTTTTGATTTTTATTTAAATAAAAAATCTATTTTTAGTTTGACAATACCATGTTCTGTAATATTTTGTAGAAAATCATCTTAAGGTTCATTAATTATCGAGACAGAAGCGCTACAGTATCGCGTTTGGTATTGAGACAGAACCGTGAGAGTATTACGTTTGTATCGAGACAGAAGTACGACAGTATCGCGTTTGCATCGAGACAGAAGCGCGACAGTATTACGTTTGCATCGAGACAGAAGCGCGACAGTATTACGTTTGTATCGAGACGGAAGCACGACAGTATCGCGTTTGCATCGAGACAGAAGCGCGACAGTATTACGTTTGCATCGAGACAGAAGCGTGACAGTATTACGTTTGCATCGAAACAGAAGCGCGACAGTATTACGTTTGCATCGAGACAGAAGCGCGACAGTATTACGTTTGTATCGAGACGGAAGCACGACAGTATCGCCTTTGCATCGAGACAGAAATATGACAGTATCGGGTTAGTAGAGTAAGAGACACAAATATTCTACATTAAATTTCCATTCTAACAAACATATTTATAAAGATTAATACCATATGGGCAAAATAAGCTTCACAAAAATTAATTATTTTTAATTCATAATTTTAACTGTAAAAACAGTTATTGTGAGTCATCCGTAGGAAATAGGCATATGCTATCCCGGACTTTTTACAGATTTTGATACGTTATTTAATATTGTTTTACGTTGTTTTGTTCTATTCTCTAATAATAATTTTCGCAGCGCACTCGATTGAAGCAAATTTTTATAGCCTATGACACTCCACAATAACGTAGCTTTCTACTGGTGAAATAGTTTTGAAAATTGGTCCATTAAATTCAGAGATTACCTCTTACAACATCACAAACTCTTCCTTTTTATAATATTAGTATAGATTATTATTATAATACCTACATGCATCAAGAATACATCATAAGCCTGACGTGCAATAACAGGTCTTCTCTCACATAAATAAATGGGATAAAGAGCTTAGAGCGGGCGTTCTAACCGTTCTGTGGTCTAAGAAGCCCTAACTAAACTAAACCAGATGTTCCCCAGCAAATATAATGTTCTGAGATTGCACACATCTGTAGACGAATGGCAAAACGAAGCGTCACGTCTGAGACACAAAATCCCCTTAAGACGCTCCGTGTGGCTCGGCCCTTAATCCGCGGCGTGATTACTCTGCTCCACTCCGCTCTGCTCCGCCTTTCCAATTAAACTTAGGGCGCGACCTGAACATTTAAATTAGCTTCCTGTAACTTTTCCTGCTCAGATTGGGAACGTTAAAAGGTGTTTGCGAATGGGGAAATTTTAATAAACTTATGGCCAAAACTTTATGAAAATTGACTGCTGAAATTACGATTAAGGCAAGTCATATGCCATTCGGATTCACATGGTTATTAATTGGGCAGGTGCCTTATTTCAATTTGTAATAATAGTGCAACAAAATTATTTAAGGCAAGAAGTTAATAAAGGAATAGGATAACAAAATTAAATATGTATGCTTTAACTGTACATGATTTTGTAAGGTGTGGGACAAAGACAAAACAGTCCAACATTATTCAGGACCACTAACCAGTCGCTATTGTTTAACAGTGTTTAGATTTAAGCCGCTCGTTGTTCTCTACTACTTGTTCTGGTCTGTTCTTAACCAAGCAATGTTCCACAAAGCCCACATTATCATGCAAAAAAAAATAAAAATATGTGAATTCAAGTTATTCATGCAAAAACTATATTGCAAGCGTGTGGGCGGTCGTGTGCGGTGTGCCGCATAGATTGGAAGCGTTTGCGCCGCGTGCGGTGCGCCGCGCAGATTGGCCGCCGCCACTTACCTACTCGTTTGCTTTCACGCGGCTCGCAATGAAATTGATCGGTTTCGTCCAAACAATGTTGGTTACATCCAAACATATGACGACTGACGATGTTTATCTGGATTGTATATCATGTGTGGATCACTTCGAAACTCAAAATAACTTAATTTGCTGTGTCACGTGACTTTCGTGAAGACGAGGTATTGATACTCGTAACTATTGGTCTCTTATATCTAAGCACGGTATAATCTGCGTGACTGAATCAGAAATGATATTCATGGAAGAATCAAAGAAACCGACATAGCTCGACAAGTCATAAAGCCGATAACTTAACCGAACTTGATAGGTACATACTACAAAGTAGCAAGCGTGGACCGTGGTGCTTCGAAGTCCTCACAAGAGGTCTTTGTAAAAACAGTAGACGCAGCCGCAATAACATTTTTAGAATTGTATAAATAACGGTTGTATCATAAATCAGGCTGGCAAGTCTAAAACCTAACTAATATTAAATGTAACTTTGTATGTATGTCTCGCTTTCACGGTAAAACTACAAAACCGATTTAAATGCAATTTGGTACACACATAGTCATAATCATCAACCTATTAACGGCCCACTACAGGACCAGGCCTCCCTCCTTATAGGAGAGGGGATATGAAGCGTACACCCACCACGCTTCTCCAATGCGGGTTGGCAGGCTTAGGGTGATAATGTTTCATTTATTAACGATCACTATCAGATGTTGATGATAGTGACCGAGACCGACGGCCTAACGTGCTCTCCGAGGCAAGGGGGTGCAACACCACTAACTTCCAAAATCCGGGCTTGGAATGTACTGAACATTTCATAGAAGAATAAAAAAGCTCAGAATTATTCCATGAGCCGACCCAGGAACTCAGGACCTCATTATCGAAGCCACATAGGCTAACCACTAGACCAATGAGGCAGTCACATAGTCTAGAGCCTGAAAAAGGACATAGGCTACTTTTACTTGCAAAAAAAGGGTTGTAATGGGTTAAAGGGGGGATGAAATGTTGTATGAAAGTATCAGTGACGATCTCCGTGGCGCAGTGGTATGCGCGGTGGATTTATACTACGGAGGTCCTGGGTTCGATTCCCGGCGGGGCAGATTAAGATTTTTCTTAATTTGTCTTGATCTGGCTGGTGGGAGGCTTTCGCCGGGGCTAGTTTCCACCCTACCGACAAATACGTACCGCCAAGCGATTTAGCATTCCGGTACGATATCGCGTAGAAACCGAAAGGAGTGTGTATTTCATCCTACTTCTAACAAGTTAGCCCGCTTCCATCTTAGATTGCATCATCACTTAACATCAGGTGTGATAGCAGTCAAGGGCCAACTTTTAATTGATAAAAAAAATCATCATTTTTAAAGCTAGAAACTTAAAACGTATTTTTAGGCGGTTGATTATATATTAATAAAAATGACATTCAAAGTTTAGAAAAATTAGGCTGCCATAATAACTAATTCCACGCAGACTGAGATGCGGGAAAAAGCTAGTAAACAATATTTAAAGTGATCAAAACCGCTCTGTAAAATATGAACAGTAGTTGCTCTAGATAAGGTACGAACAAATATCTAAAAACAATCCAATCAATTTAGTAACGCTCACCCAACCACACTAGCCTGCCATCCCGCGCGTCCGTGTAAATACTGGTTTCAGTTTTATATCAAAATATTTCTAAACTGGCTATAAAATTTCGAAATGGATTAAAATATTCATTCTGATTGATCTCGGATTTATTCCCGGATTTCATAGAACGGTTCGATCGGCTTAGCTTGCACAATTCGTCGCTATACAAAGAGAATTTTACATAAATTTTAAAATAATTATGACAAGTTTTTATGCTGTTATTTTGTTGATCAAAGCTGAAATAATCTCTCACTTTTTTCTTGTTGGTATAATAAATTGAATTATATTAATAACAAAAAAATATAAGTCCGGTATTGGGCAATTGATAATATCACAATCCAGTGCCTCTTAGAGCCCGTTCTGCTGTCTGTCCTATCTGATAGTGATTATCCCCTTAAATTTACCAAACTGAATTGAAGCAGCTATTTTTTTTATTCATCACAAGTCCTTGAATTGCCATCACACCTAATTGTGTAAGTGATAGTGCAATCCAAGATGAAAAAGGGCTAAGTTGTTAGGAAGAGAATGAAAGTCCACACCCCTTTCAGTTTCTACACATCGTACTGGAACGCTAAATCGCTTGACGGTAAGTCTTTGCCGGTGTGGTGGTAACTAGCCACGGCCGTAGCCTCCCATAATCCAGACCAGGAAACAAATGAGAAAACCTCAATCGGCCTTGCCCGCTACCGAACTCAGGATATCCGTGTGATAAATCCAATGTGCATACTACGGCACCACTGACTTGATGGTTATAAGCTCTATATATCCCCTGTCCTAGGAGGAGGCCTATCCCTTTGGGTCGTTGAGGCTAATAAGATGATGTTTCAAATTAAGAATTTGTTGTTTATTCCTAGCATGTCATGTATACCGTTCTTCTATTATAACCCGCGTCACCAACATTAGCGAGGCGGGCGGGCACGGGGCGACGGATGTGGCCGGCCCGCGGTCGGGTAATGACACCAATTTCGCTGCCCACTAAACTATTTAGAGAGACACATTATTGTCAATACCTACCTAATACTTAGTACAGTATCAATATAATAATAGTATAGTATTTACTATTGAGCAAACTGTTATGATTTTAAGCAAACTAGGTTTAAAGGCTAATCTTTGTTCTAATAGATTTTTTTATTTAGAGTTGCTTATAGATTATATTTCATTAAATTTATTACTTTTTTTATATAAAGTTGATGAATTCGGTAAGTTTAGTTAAAAAAAATTAGTATATTTGTAAAATAAATTGTCCACAGAGTACTTAACCAAGTAAGTAGGTATACTGATATTTGTATTTTATATGTATTTTTTTTATTAAACCACAGTCAGAATTGTTACCTCGATAGTAACTCTACAATGGCTACATTGAAATCTGGATTAACATTAGTACAGAGATATAGTCTATAGTTTGGAATAATATCTACATAGGCACATACATTCTCACGCGAGGAGAATATATGCGAATATAATAGGAGCACAGCTATATGAATAATAATAATTATGTACAGTAGACTCGTCTTTATTAGTAGGTTGGTACATATACAGTTATGATTCCGCAGCTTTTGACGGGCAACTTGCTACAACAGTATGATAATGAAGCAGTACATCCCCGCGCCACACAATGCGCAATTATTCCTTAATGCGGATCTGACATCCGCCGGCCATTGTTTGCGGCGTGTGGATGTGGATGTGGATGTGCGGCGTTTCCGGACCGCGGCGGCGGAATTACACACTATAACTATATCTAATATGGGGCGTCGAATAATGAACACGTACTTACACGTCACTGTACACTCATACTAGAACTACCGAATGTACATGAATCTATTCACGTGCAAATGGATCTTTTTCTATTTATTAAAAACTTTTTTATATGTTTAGTAATTTTCAAGTCAAAGCTCAAAATTTCTTTATAGGTGCAGTGAAATCTTTTAGATTATTTTGAATCCTCGATAATTAATTTGTAGATTTTTTAAATATAAATATAAATTGTAATTGGAAATGTAAATCAAGACGAATCATAAACATAATAGTTTTAGAGTTCTGTATATATTACTTAAAACGTTATCCGTTATTTCATCCGCATAGTTAACGTTTCCGTGACAGTAAAAATAGACTATGTTAGAATACCTTTATCACTCAATTTGTGCTAATAGTCGAAACGTGAACAAGTGCACACAAACACAAACTTTTGTTTAAAAATATATTAGTGTAATTTTTTCAAGTGACCTTTTGTAAATGTACGTACATACGTATTATCGGTTTAATATAGACTCAGAATAATTTAATTTTGCAGCAAATAAGCATATTGTAAAACAGGGTAGAGGCCCTCTTTTACAATATGCTTAAATTAAATTTAGCTTAAAATGTATGAAAGAAATCAGACTATAAATCAGCCATGTTAGACTGGCTCACGTGTAGGGTGTACGGTGTGCGGTCAGCATAACAGATAAATCGTTTGAAAACATATTTTTGACACACAAAAGCCGACGCCATGTTGTGCTACTGAATTAAATGTTTATGTTTACTTTGCATAAAGGGATCTGTGAAACACGATCAAATAAATTAAGCCGCTGAAAATGTATGAAATATTATATTATGTAGAGCTTGTTACACTAGGTAGACGGTCAGTACTCGTAGAACAATTTTATAGAGAGATAAAAAAGTTGTGTTTCAATTACCTCTTTTTGGCTGAACCTTCATAGAGTCAATCTCAGCTAAAAGAATTCTTTCTTTTAAAAAGTAAAGTTAAGAAATTTTGTTAATGAAAACTAGCGCAACATCTATAAATACAACTTGAAAGATGATACCGATATAAATTTGTATCAAAAAAGCGTTATAATTCTTGGAACTGTGACAAAAGTTTCTATTTATAAGGTAGTTGCTCGAGTGGAAGTTTTGAGAAATCCATTCTTAGTTGTCGTATTGAGTAACTATGATATGTCAGATCAGTGTTTTAGAGATTCCGCAAGAAATCCATTGGTCAGTCAATGGTATTTTGCTTTTATTATACGAGTATTTATAAATATAGATAAGTTATTTGATAACTTCAGACGGCCCTAAAGTAGGCTTTTTTCTTTTAAAATGTAATTTGGAATAGACAACAAGCTGGCCCCAAAATGACTCGATCATTAACAAATGATATTACACTATCAATCAACAGCACTTTCCACCACTGGAAATTTTTTGAAGAAAGATAAACCCAATATCTCACAGTCTGAGCTAGGAAAATAAGCCTAACACTCCATGATCCATTATAACACAGCCTAATCACAAAATCAATGAGGCACTCGTCATAAACTATGTTAAATCATTCTTAAGTTTTAATATAAGTTTAATAATAATAATAATAATAATAAAAACTCTTTATTACACCAAGGAACAAAACATTACAGAAAATAAAAAGTATAAATATAAACAATGGTGTAACGGCGGCCTTATCACTAAAAGTGATCTCTTCCAGGCAACCGTTATGCCTGAGGAGAATTGAGCAGAAAACAGGTGGTTGGTGTACGAATGAGAATAGTTCAAAAATATAATTGAGAATAGTTCAAATAAATATACTTGCATAAAATTACATATACTATAAGTTACACAGTTATACATGAATATCTATATAGGTATATATATACTTAAAATATATATTTATAATATATACATGAAAATAAACATACATAAATCTGATTACATTCGAATGCATATATATTACATAGACAAATAGTGGTTTTTCAGACGACGCTTAAATGAATGGAGTGATTTTGAATGCCGAATCTCACGCGGCAAGGCATTCCAAAGTATCGCTGCCTTTACAGTGAAAGACTCGCTATAGCGTTGAGTTCGACTGAATGGGATTGACAATTTATTATCGTTGACGGATCGGTGGTTGAAGTGATGGCTAGATCCAAGAAAATTGAACCTTTCTTTTAGATATTGAGGAGTGTGATAATGAAAGAGTACAGAATAAAGAAGAGAAAGCATGTGGAAATTACGTCGTTGAGACATAGTGAGCAATTTAAGTTGGACACGGAATTGTGAGACATGGTCAAACTTTCGTAAGCCAAAAATAAATCTAATAATTAAATTTTGTAGACGATCTAGTTTGGAAAGGAGAAATTGTGGCAAATCACAGTAGGAAGAATCAGCATAATCAAGAAGGGGAAGTAATAGAGATTGGGCAAGAGAAATTTTAGTTTTGATAGGTAACAAGTTTTTCCATCTCTTCAACCTACCGATTACCGCAAAGATCTTCCGACTTACAGCAGCAACCTGAGGTGTCCAGGACAAGGATTCGTCCATAATAAGTCCAAGATTTCTGACAGAGCAGCTGAAGTCCAATTTTGTGCCATCAAATATAAGAGAAGGTAGTGATGATACATTAATTTTAGATATTTGATGACGTGAACCGATAATAATTGCCTGTGACTTACTTGCATTTACCGACAAACCGCATGACTTACTCTAAACACTAACTGTACTAAGCTCAGTGTTTAGTTTAAATATTGCGTTGTCAAGTGCATCAGTGGATGACGTAACATAAATCTGAAGGTCGTCAGCATAGAGATGGAAAGAGAGGGAGAGGATATCAGTAATGGAGTTGATAAATATTGAGAAGAGAAGTGGAGAAAGGACACCACCCTGTGGAACACCAGCAAGTAGGCTACTAGCAGAGGAAAATGTATTATTCATCCGAATGCATTGTGTTCGATTACAAAGGTAGGAACGGAACCAGTTCATCGTATCAGAAGAAAAATTTATTGACTCTAGGATTGCAAGGAGAATTTCGATGTCAACAGTATTAAAAGCGTTCGAAAAGTCAAGTAAAGTGATAATACTGACGAGCTGATTGTCCATGCCATACCTTACATCATCACAAATTTTAGTAAGTGCAGTAACCGTACCGTGTCCAGGGCGAAAACCAGATTGATATAGACTAAGGATATTGTATCTATTAAGGTGTAATGATAGCTGCCTATGTACAATGCGTTCCAACACTTTGGAAAGAAAAGGGAGGATAGAAATAGGTCGATAGTGTGAGAAGGATGAAGGATTGTTAATTTTAGGAATAGGAACAACATAAGCAAGGCGCCAAATGTTAGGAAAAGTATTAGTAGAAAGAGAATGGTTTAAGATATGGGAAAGGACAGGTAAAATGCCATCAAGTGCCAGAAGGATCATCTTTCGACTCACCTGGTCACACCCAATCGCATCAGATTTAATTGCCTTGACACTTTTGCTTATCTCCTCAGGAGTAACAGGAACAAGCTTAAACGGCAATGTGTTTGGCTTAGACCGCAACGCGATGGAGCTTAAAGTGTTATTCTTAACTCTATTGTCTAAAACGGTAACCTGGGAAAAATGACTATTAAGAGCTTCCAAGTCGAGATTGTTGGTGGTAATTCTTCGCTCCCGACCAATACCCATGGTATCCAAGAACCTCCAGACTTTTTTCGAATCTTTGTTGTCGACGGAACTATGTATGTAATTTCGCTGAGCATTTCTACACAATTTGTTGCATTTGTTTCGTAGGTATTTATATTTATTGAAATTTGCGTCCGTGGAATTTGATTTATATTTATTTTTGGCCCTATCACGCTTAGCCATAAGTATTCTTATGTCATCGGTCAGCCAAGGAGCTGGAAGGTTAATAAAAATATCAGTCACATTTCAGGTCAGCATATAATACTGAAAGAAATTTATGCAGAAATATTTTAATACCGCGGAATAATAGCTTTTAGCTCAATTTGTTAGAATATCGAAACACTGCGGGGCTCAAAACTACAAATATTAGATATGAATTTTGCGACGAGATGTGAAATGTCCATTCGCATATTATATTGACTCAGCGCGACCCGATCATTCGATTTTATTCCAATTTCGATGTCAAATAACAATTCATTTCCTTTTTTTTATAGCTGAAAGGTTTGCTTCTCAGTGTAATACCGTTTTTGAAATTGTCAGTAATATGTTTGATAGCACGAATTGCAATGTAGCTTGCAACGTATTGGGCTCAAAGTTATCAAATTCAATTAGAAAGTTAAATTAAATTAAATAGTAAGACCATCTAATTAATTTGATAACTTTGATCTTGCTTGAAAATATAAATTAATATTCTTAATTTTCAGATGAAATTCAACCAAATCCGATGGATCGGGATTTGAAAACATCGCGAATATACAAACACTAGCAGTCGTCCGCGACCGCGTGAAAATCTCTTAGGTACTTTTTTAATTTAAAAGACAGACTTACATATAAAGTGTGTTCTTTCCCCGCTACCCCTCTTTATTCAATTTTTTTATAGTTTCCCGTCAAGCAATATCCACCGTCCCCTGCCGTGTACTAAAAAAGATCTACATTTTTGTTAAAAATTTTACGATATTACAGTACATTAACATTAACAATATATATTTATGGCAAGCTGATGTGTGTAGCTTGTATTAAATAGTATATTTCACTTTTGAGTCTACCTTTCATAATAAACAAAATAATTTACAATCCGACACGCAGATCTAGAGATTAGCCCGTTTAAACAAACGAACAAACTTTTTTGTATATTATATATGCTGTCTACCATGCCAAATACATTGAGTAAAAAGATCAAAGATCGAATTTTCAGAGAATATCAATACCAATTCAGTACGTATAACAGAAAACGGAGGAGGTCAACTTAATTTAGACGATATAGCGGCAGTGTTATGTGTTTTAGAAATTTTGTAATATCTCCGAAACTATATAACTAATTAACATACTGTAAAAGGCAAATCTTATCTCTATTTTATCCTTGTGATTATTAAATAATTTATTTTGATAAGAATTTAAGTTTAGTTGTATAAATAATGACGTAAACTTAAACATATGAATTAAATGATTTATTTCAGAGTCGCACTTTTTAGAAATTTTGTAATATGTCCAAAACTATATATCTAATTAACATACTGTAAAAAGCAAATCTTATCTCTATAAAGTCCTTGTGATTATTAAATAATTTTTTTTTGATAAGGATTTAAGTTTAGTTGTATAAATAATTACGTAAACGCAAGCATATGAATTAAATGTTTTTACAAAAACACAAAAAGTTATATATCTACCAAAATATAAAAGATAGATATATGCAATTTTTTGTGGGACTTTTTATATGCATAAAGTTTTCATACAATGTTTTCAATTATTTCCAATAGCTAAGGCAGCGTACGCGATATACAAATCTCTCGTGCGACAAATTCTGTGATAACTCGGGTAACATATACAATACAAATATAAAATATAGCCTATGACACTCACCGATAACGTAACATTCTACTGGTGAAAAAAAATTTTAAAATCGGATCAGTGCTTCCGAAGATTAACCCCGACAGAATTTTATTTACAAACTTACAAACTTTACCTCTTTATAATATTAGTATAGATATTATGTTTTTTTATGTCTTTTAATCTACTACAAGTTGGCCTTTGACTGCTATCACACCTGATGCTAAGTGATGATGCAATCTAAGAAGGAAGCGGGCTAACCTGTTAGGACTAGGATAAAATCCACACCCCTTTCGGTTTTTACACTACATCATACCTGTAACCTCTTTGTCTTTGTCGGGTGGTAACCACCCACGAGGAAAGCCTCCCACCAGAAAAAAATAAGAAAAATCTCAATTCGCCCCGTCAGAAATCGATCCCAGGACCTCCGTCTTATAAATCCACCACGCATACCACTGCGCTACGGAGGCCGTCAAACCACTGTGCCATGGATGCCGTCATAGGGCTATAATAAGGTTCTCCATTTTACAGAAAACAGAATGATCAGATCCTTTGGAGCTGATTCTGGTCAAGTAGAGTTAATGTGGCGTAAGTCATTCAACTCATACAACCAGGAAAACAATAAAAATCAGTCGATTTTTACACTCGCGCCGGGAAAATTTATAGAAATGAATTCACACATTATAAAACACAAAATAGCTTTTTTGTTTGCGGTTATTGCAAAACGGTTATTGGGGAACATAAAATATTTTTATAGGTTCGATTGGGTTGCTATTATTTGTTTTGCGATGTAGGTCAGCCGTTAAAATAAGTACTAGCTTTGCCTGAGGATACGCCCGTGCAAATTTGTGCGCAAACTATAAAAGGCTTCGTAAATAAATTAAATTTAAAATGTTTTCCACTGAGTATTCAATACAATGTTAAACACGATGTCGATAAAAATCTGACGTAGTTATCGCATGTCCTTATATGCAGTTTCCTTGAGAAACATATCAACCACCCACACACAAAATCTAGGTTCTAGAGCTTATAAAGTCATTTTATTACTAGACATTTAGTAATCCAGTAAGTACGTGAAAACATACTTTCGACTGATGTTATGTCAGAGTTAGTCGAGTCGCTAGTTTTAAGTCAGCGCTACGGGATTGCCATTTTAACGCCTTAGAAATAGGATCCCGCCATTCATCCGTTAGATCTTCAGATTATGTGTACCTACCGCTCGTATTGTAACACATTCTGCTTTGTCTCGTTGAGCTATATCGATAATTTCGATTCAACTCGACCACGCAGAGATATTTCAAACATAGCTCGCTCTTTTGCCTGCTAAGTTATGTTGAGCTATCTGATGATGTCCTTATATGCAGTTTCCTTGTAGTCGAACAAATTAGATTGCTTATCCAGAAGCGACTTAATGAAAAACTTAGCTAATGTAAACGCTGCCTTATAGATCTCTATACCATTATGTGTATCTAATACGCTAGAAACTTCGAAATTTAAATGAAGTCCCATTATGCACGTCGCGTCGACACCACGGCGCCGCGCGAGCGCTGCAAAGAGCCAATCAAGCTCGCACAAGACCATTACCGCTAACAGAAACGTTATCCACTTTATGCAACGGCGATCGGAAAATATATCCCACTACGATAAATTCAACAAATAACTCCCCTACTTACAACTACACACTTAACACTGCATACTAGCCAACCTCTAACACCTCGTAATAAGGGATAAATTCGGATGCTTTAACTTTAATAACTAGTGGTGGGACAGGGCACGTATGGAGTGTATTGGGTTACTAGTTTACGATAATTCGGGATGTTCACGCTGCGAGTCGATAGTCGATACAACGTAACTCGTTATCGACAAAGTTATTTAGTGGCTCAATTGGGTGTTTAAAAATAATACTGTTTTGTACTTCACTGAGATAAATGGATGTTACTTTTAACGGACGATTATTTCGGTGTTGTTACTTGAAAACGATTTATAGCTATGTGCCTCTGAGTTTTTAACATTTTTAATGTCGCCAATCGATACGAGGCCATGATTCGAATTTTTAAATAATAGTATTGGTAACTTCAGGAAAATTTGCAAACATTTTGGGGCACAGAATTACGATATTGTAGAAAAAGTACTAATTTCATTTTTTGGCCATTACTGTCTAATTAAAAATATTATCTACAATTGCTTTAATTTTATGTTTTTGAGGTCGGAAACATAAAATAATTATCACCAATTAGTACGTAATCTAAAAATTACACACTGACAATTCAAAATATTTCACTTAATAAAGATATTATGACTTTGACTTTGACTTTACATATAACATTTCCCACAGTTTTAAGCGCATAGTTCCTGTTCCCGTGGGAATATCTGGATCAAATTTAGTCAATAATTATATTTTAATCCAGACATTAATCTATCTCTATCTCAAAGGAGAATGCCAGATCCTAACCCAGAAAGAACACAAATTGTAAATAAGGATACTAAAAATATCCTATTATTATATAAATGTTTTACAATAAGCCATTTTTACTGTTGAACCTCGGAATAAAATTCCGTTAAAAAAAGTAATTAAACTATTTCCATTTAATTTACACTCTTTACCCATTTTTAAATCTTTATTGTTGCACTGGGTTCTAGCCTTTTAAATCGTTCTTATTGTGTTTTCATCAAATGTAGCCCACATTTGATGAAAACACAATAAAAACGATTAAAAGGCTAGTATCCAGAACGCCTGTTAAGCCTGTTTAAAAATGTGTTTCATGAAGCTTTGCGACTTTCATGTCAGTGTGACAACTATACGGAACAACAATACGGAAATGGACGATAACCAACGTTAGGCCCTTGTCAAATACTCCCGAGTTCTAGAGCTTTTAAATGTAATTTATATTAAATAGTAAAAAAAATGCAATAAAATGATGCATAATACATTGTTGTACAAAATTTTTTTATTAATGGGTTAAAGTCCTATACATTGTCTAGCATTCTCCTTTCAGTGAAAGAATAACTAACATACACACGTCTTTTAAAAAATAATGTTTGTTAACGCAATAATAAAAAAACAATTTTTTATGAATATGTAAGGCCAGTAACCTTTAACTCGATCTACCTGAAAATATTAATTTCGACAAAAAAGCTCGTATTCAATACACTTTTTGTTTGAAGCCACATCCAATGAAAATGTGTTATACAATGCCGACCGAGCTAAACAAGGCCGGAGCAAAAAGGCATTCTGTGTTTTTGTTATATCATTTATTTATATACACTTCTGAGGCTTGAATAGTAATTACAAATGTCGATAAACAGTTATTTAAATCTTTATTACAGTGGTTTTACAAGGTTTCAGATATTATAAAACTACAAATTCAAATAATGGAATATCTAAAAAGAAATTGAATTGTTTGTCGGTACTTTCAAATTAACTCCCTAACTAAATTCATATATGATGCCAGTATATATGGTACTTACGTCAAAAAGAACAATTTTTTAAAACTGTCTGTTTGTTTTGGGCTAATCTCTAAAACTGCCAAAATTCCTTTTGTATATCTTAACCAGACTCATAAGAAGTAACATATAATAATATCTGTTCTCATATTCACGGGAACGGTAACAACGCATGGCACACCGCGGGCATGCGTTAATATATAAAAATGAGCTATTACAGAAACATGCAATAAAATAATCATTCATATCAATATAAATGTTTAAATATTTCACTACATCATTTGTAGGTACACTTTACAATAATTGAAGATAACTAATCTATTTTCAAGTTAATTTAAACAAAATATATTAGAAAATGTTAAATTAAAAAATTTTCACGAAAAATAGAACCGACTCAAAACGCAGTTATTTTTTACTTTTTAGTGCGTTTTGCGTCGGTTCTATTTTTTGTTAAAAATTTTTATTTATTACTTTTTAGTGATTTATCGCCACGTACGTGCTCGTACTATACTGTCCGTATAGTATATTATAATACAGTACAGTATAATATAGTATATTATACAGTACGTATAGTATATTATACGGAACTTGTAGCCAAAAAGCTACCGATACTTACACTAAAACCGAAATCGCTGCAAGTGTGCCTATAAATTTGAAGGATTCCTTCAATTTTCTCAGGATATCATCATCAGATCCTAACATGATGACAATGGGACTACCTTGGAAGTGTGCCCTTTCTAATAAAAATAAAATTATCAAAATCAGACATTTCTGTAAAAAGTTATGCGTGGTCATACATAAAAAAAAATATACGTGTCCAATTGAGAACCTCCTCCGTTTTTTTTCGTCGGTTAAAAATGAACTTTACAATAATTGAAGATAACTAATCTATTTTCAAGTTAATTTAAACAAAATATATTAATAAATGTTAAATTAAAAATTACGATTTCTCGTCGTTTTATTGAACCTTTAATTTTTTATCCAACTATTTATTATTGTAAATCCCTATGTATCTGAATAAACTCATCGAACTAAAAGCCTGAATACATTATTTATTAAAACATAATGAGCAGTTCGGATGAAAGTATACTTACGCAAATAATTATATCTGAAGTATTTTCACTTTGAAAGTACTGGGCTCTAGAGTTATCATTGGAATTAAAAAAATATATTTTAACTGTAACAGGGCAACTGTAACTGATTTTTATGTATTTCTATAAAGTAAGATTCGTCTCGAGCGATACGTCGTTACCATGCTACATCTCGCCCCAATTCAAGAATGGAATGCCGTTGTTTTTATCGAGTTTGTCGCGTTGGCAGATACCGCCGATAGGAACACAAATTAGGCAATCGCTCCATTTTACCATCTTCTTATGCTTAAAAATCAGTAGTGTCGATGCGACACGTCGTTTGATGTTGTCGTCCGCGGGAGACTTTGAACCGACACCTTTAACATGTACTAAAGAGTTTGATTCGAATAAATTTCTATAATAAAATTATAGGTATTTGATAACTCTATAATGTTAGATTCCCAGTTTTACTCGGTTTATTAGCAGAGTAACGTGACGTCACGTCACGCCCCTTCGCCTCAAACCGCGCACTCCGACCGAGGCAACGATGTATCGGAGAGAACTTTAAGAGCACTATACATTTCACTGGCGAGGAACATTAACATTACGTTAATAAAGCTCTTGATAAAATAAAATAAACAAAAATAACTAAGTAGTGGTCTTTATGTGTTTATCACTAAAACATAACCACATTTTGTACAAGTTATTAAAAATTGTAATTTTTTATTCAATTCCTATTCAACGTCTCCGAGATATATTGATAATATCCTTATCGGCCTTAGTGCACCCTGTACCCAAAAAAGGTGATATGTCAGACCCATCTAACTATAGGCCTATCGCCATTACTTCCCTGCTATCCAAAGTGATGGAGCAAATTATCAACGCACAATTGCTTGGGTATCTAGAAGAACATCAGCTCATCAGCGATCGTCAGTACGGTTTTCGACACGGCCGATCAGCTGCTGGTGACCTCTTAGTATACCTTACTCACCGTTGGGCACAAGCCATCGATAGCAAGGGAGAGGCCCTTGCTGTGAGCCTGGATATTGCGAAGGCATTTGACAGGGTTTGGCATAAGGCACTTCTATCCAAATTGCCATCTTATGGACTCCCGGGAAAGCTTTGCGATTGGATCGCTAGCTTTCTTAAAGGTCGTAGCATTAAAGTCGTAGTCGACGGCTCGTGCTCCCTTTCTAAACCAATTAACGCTGGCGTTCCACAGGGCTCATTGTTCCTATTGCATATCAATGATTTGCTTATCTGCAAGAACATACATTGCCATGCGGATGATAGCACGGGTGACGCCGTTTACAATGGTCACGCTCAGCTTTCCCCTGTTCAGCTGGGGGTGTGCCGGTCCAGACTTGTATCTGAAGTTGAGACCACCCTTGACCAAGTCTCAAGTTGGGGCACACGTAACATTGTGGAATTTAACCCCAGTAAGACACAAGTTTGTGCATTTTCTGCCAAGAAAACACCGTTGTGCTCCTCACTGCTCTTTCGGAACACTCCCATTTCGCCGACCAAAACTCTCGGAATTCTTGGCGTCGACATCTCGAATGAAGTCTAATTCCGCGATCATTTGGAAGGAAAAGCTAAGTTAGCCTCTAAAAAACTTGGGGTGCTCAACCGAGCTAAGCGCTACTTTCAATCTAAACATCGGCTCCTACTCTACAAAGCCCAAGTACGTCCACATATGGAGTACTGTTCACATCTTTGGGCTGGAGCACCTCAGCATCAACTCCTTCCTCTTGATCGCATTCAAAAGTCGGTTGGAGACTTTAGAGCACCGAAGAGAAGTTAGTTCTCTATGTGTGTTCTATCGTCTCTACAATGGCGAGTGTTCCGAGGAGCTGTTTGAACTGATACCACCATCTGTCTTTTCGCAGCGGAGCTTGCGTCGTAGAGACCAATTCCATCCTCACAATCTTGATGGTTGGTCATCTACGACATCAAGATTCTCCAGAACTTTTCTTCCACGGACATGTAAATTGTGGAATCAACTTCCCGCCCGGGTTTGTCCTGAGAATTTTAATATGGGGGTATTTAAGGGGCGTATCAACTCTTTCTTCAAAGGCCGGCAACGCACTAGCAATGCCTCTGGTGTTGCAAATGTTTATGGGCGGCAGTAATCGCTTAACATCAGGCGACCCGCATGCTCGTTTGCCCGCTTTATTTTCGATGAAAAACGAATAAGTGACACTTATTCGCTAATTAACACTCGTCAACTGGTTTCTAATCATACACTGGAAATATTGCAAAGTTGAATTTTTATTATGTACTTAATGAATAAAGACACGGAATTGTTATATTTATATGTAATTTAAAATGTATTCAACTGTCGATCTCACTTTGATATAAGATGTTTTTAACAAAACAACCAAATCAACTTCGTATTTGAATGAACACAAAGGCGTGGAGAATCAAATTACCGAAAGAACAAAACATACCCTGCCCGTGCAGTCCTCAATCTAGTTACCCCGAGCGGAGCGGCGAATGGTAAAATTACGAGTTGAAAAAACCCTGAAACGGCCAAAGCAATTTGTCTTAAGTGGGTAAAACAGTGAAATATTTGGAAACTTCTCGAACGTATTAAACTTTCGGACTTTCCAGATGTGGAACGGCCACCGGAGGAGTCGGCGAGGTGCCGACGGGTATCCAGCTTTATAATGAAAGCCGGGGACTATCGTACCCTTAATTATATAAATAGGGTTATAATTAACGGGCCGCGACACCTCGGCGGTACCTAAGACCCGAGGCAACTTTTGTTAATAAGAAAATATTACGGAATAATTCGCTTAGACAATGGCCTCATTATGGCGTAAATGGAATTTTGCCTCCGATGAATTAAAAGGAGACATTGAAACGGGAGACGCGACATTTCTTTCTTTTTACACTAATTACGCGCCTGTTTTACCTAGATGAAATAGAAAGGATTTTTATGTAGGATATATTCCAAATTCATTGTCTTATGTAAAAAAAAAACCAAGAAATTTTCAGTAATTAGTAGTTTATAAATATTTAGAGAAATACGTGTATGTACTTCTTATGCTTTGGTAATTTACTCAAAGATCAAGTGTGACCAAAATGCAACCGGCTGCAGCTTCAATTCTTGACGATTGTCGATTCCGTGTCCTTGCGTCTTAAAAGCCAATAACTACTCTTAAGGTTACTTAGGTACGTATTCTTGTTATGTATGTTAGTTACTTTCTTATGATGAATGTTAGTGCAACAAGCTGATCAGTTTTTTAACCGACGAAAAAAAAAGCGGAGGAGGTTCTTAATTCGACACGTATATATTTTTTATGTATGACCACGCATAACTTTTTACAGTGTTGTCCGATTTTGATAATTCTTTTTTATTAGAAAGAGAACACTTCCAAGGTGGTCCCATTGTCATCATTTCAAGATCTGATGAAGAAATCCTGGGAAAATTGATGGAACTCTACAAATGTTATAGGCACACTAGCAGCGATTTCGGTTTTTGTATAAGTATCGGTAGCTTTTTGGCTACAAGTGCCGTATAATATACTATTGGAGTATAGTACGAGTAAATTACGTGGCGATAAATCACTAAAAAGGAAGAAATAAAAATTTTTAACAAAAAATAGAACCGACTCAAAACGCACTAAAAAGTAAAAAATAACTGTGTCATTTAGTTGCTTTAATTTACTTAAGCATATCTATGAAGTCGGTGCCAGTCAAGTTTAAGGAACATTTATTTTACGTAGTAAAGCAGTTTGTGGGTTCTAGGTAACGTTCTTAAAGTAGAAACCTTGGCTGGCACCGACTCCTAGATGTCGCTTAAGTAAATTAAAGCAACTATATGACACAGTTATTTTTTATTTTTTAGTGCGTTTTGAGTCGGTTCTATTTTTTGTTATCTAAAGTACAGACACAACACTTTCTCAAAAAGTATTATTATTTCGTTGGATGAACTCTAATAATTATAAGGAACATCTTACTATCTTACAATGCGCTGCAAGACATGTGTGCTAAGCTTGATCACTTCACAGGCAACCTCTCAGATCAAAACAGTAGTATTACAAACACAGAGATACCGACGGCACTTCCCCGGTAATCGATCACGAAGAGGCCTACTACTACCGAGTGTCGCTACAGTACGCGTTAATTTGCAAGGCGCTTTGGCAAGAAGCGAGGCCGTATGAATTAATTATTGCGCCAAACCGTCGGAGTCGCGCACTGTTTCTTGCACTGCTCGGTCCCTGCAGAGGCAATAAACTCCGTAAGAATTCAGACTTCGGCTAATGAATTTTAAAGTTGGACATAAATAGCGCTGCCTTCTTTATTTCTGCTACCGTTTTGTTTACTTGTGTTTGCTCCGACATAAAACTCAACTTTGATATTCTCCGCTCGTAAACTGGCCGTTAATTGCACGTTGTCAAAACTTTAAACTACTCTACGAGTGTAATTACTGCAAACTGTGCAGTAAAAATATTACTGTGTACAAATAATATACTGCGATATCATCTTCCTTGCCTTAAAAACTAGCAGCAAGTGACAGAATTTTGTAGCGTTCTTGATATCATTCATTATATGTTTGTAGTCTGGCAAAGAATCTGGTTCATCATCATCATCATCATTATCAGCCAATGGACGTCCACTGCTGGACATAGGCCTTTTTTAGGGACTTCCAAACACAACGATCCTGAGCCGCATGAGCCCAGCGGCTCCCTGCGACCCGTTTGATGTCGTCAGTCCACCTGGTGGGGGGTCGACCAACTCTGCGCTTTCCGGTGCGGGGTCGCCATTCTACCTTCGGCCCCCAACGTCCATCAGCTGTTCGAACCACGTGCCCCGCCCATTGCCACTTCAGTTCTGCGACTCGCTGAGCTATGTCGGTTATTTTGGTTCTTCTGCGGATCTCCTCATTTCTGATTCGATCACGCAGAGATACTCCGAGCATTGCTCTTTCCATCGCCCGCTGAGTGACTCTGAGCCTTCTTATGAAGCCCGCAGTTAGCGACCAAGTCTCGGATCCGTATGTCATCACTGGCAACACGCACTGTTCGAAGACCTTCGTCTTCAGGCACTGAGGAATTTTGGACGAAAAGATGTCACGCAGTTTCCCGAACGTTGCCCAACCGAGTTGGATTCGGCGGTTCACCTCTTTCTCGAAATTGGACCTACCTAACTGGACCATATGCCCTAGGTATATATACTCGTCTACAATTTCGAGTGCAGAATTTTCAACAATAACTGGGTGTAGCGAAACATGAGCATTACACATGATCTTTGTCTTGCTCATATTCATTTTAAGGCCCACCTGTTGAGAAACTCTGCTGAGGTCATTGAGCATATTATTAAGGTCATCTAGAGATTCTGCCATTATCACTACATCGTCGGCAAACCGCAGTTGAGTGAGGTACTCGCCATTGATGTTGATGCCAAGTCCGTTCCAGTCCAAGAGCTTAAATTACATCTCCCTGCCGCACTCCTTGCTGCAATCGGATTGGTTTCGTAGTCCCATCCTGTATACGGACTGACATGGTGGCGTTTTCGTACAGACACTGCAACGCTTGGATGTACCGGTAGTCGATTCGGCACCTCTGCAATGATCTTAACACAGCCCAGGTTTCCACCGAATCAAAGGCTTTCTCATAGTCCACAAACGCCAAGCAAATACTCTTAGGTCTTTTGTATAACCTGCCGCAGCGTATGGATGTGGTCTATGGTACTAAAGCCTTGTCGGAAACCGGCTTGTTCGGGAGGCTGGAAGTCATCAAACCTACGAGCGAGACGAATCTAGTTAATATAGAAATATCAAAAATGGTCCTCGTTCTATTCCTTTGTACAGTTTTTAAGTACCTATGTGTTGAGCAGATATTTATCCTAGCATACCCCAGGTTTTGATTGATTTTTTCCAATATCAGGTACTTAAACCATATTTTATTTTCTCTATCGCCTATAATTAAAAAAAAATTATTGTGAAGCTTAATTAAGTATGTATCGAACAGTTATTTATCCTAGTATGCATCAGGTTTTGATTGGTGATGATCTTATACTTAACTTCAAGTGAACCATTTTATTTTCTCCGTTGCCTATAATTAAAAAAAGACGTGTGGCACTCGGATACTGCCGCGGTAAGTCTATTGCATAGCATTTTTTATCAACTTATGTTTACCTACTGACGTCATCGGGACCGTGGCCTAGCGGTAAGGCGCTCTTAGTGCCCGGATTGCCAGAGAGACGCGGGTTCGAATCCCGTCGGTTCCGCAATTATTTTTTTTTTGTTCCCCGATGACGTCATTGCCGAAATTGTGCTTTTGATATTATGTTTTTGATACTTGGGGGGTGTTAGATTTTTTCGTTACGGAATTTCTGTATTCGGTCTTCACGCTCAAAGCCTGCGATAAAAGCTATACAATATTTTTAAAAAATTGTGAAGCTTATTTTTTGATATAAAACTAGCTAAAATTTTATCGCATGTATAAAATATGCAAGTATAAAGCTCAGCATTCAAAGGTGTTACGGGTAGAAAATGTTTCAGCGTACCACCCCACTGGGGCTCATACTCGTAATTTTAGTAACGCCAAAAAACTAACAAGTTGACGTCATAAAACACAATTTCAAGCGTGTGATTTAAATAACACAACACATAAGCGCCCGGAGGTAGGCAATAAACTGTACAACAATTCCGACTTTGGCAATGGATTTTAAAGTTGAACACAAATACTCGTAGCTTTCCTCTCGTATTCATCGCGCCTATGCACACAGTGCACTGTCATTAACTCTATTTAATACAATCTCTTTTTTGACTGGTTTCATGGATAGAAAATCAATTTGCCATGGTTGATTTTAATAGGAGATACAGGACACTTGTGGCATCGCTTTGTCTGTGTCTCTTTATTTAAATCCGTATTATCGGGAACGTGTAAGTGGTCTTACAGTGGGCTATTCAAATAAAGTGATAATGATGGTTGAAGTATTTTTTCTCAGAGCTTCAACAAAGTTTATATTAGAAACAACAATTTTTGTTGCATATTTGCCACTCGTATGGGAAATCAAACCTACAAGTACAATAATCTAATACCTTGAAATATGGCAAGAATTCTTATACCGCAAATAAAAATAAGAAACGAATTTGGCATAAAAAGTAGACCAAGCAGTGCGAGATTTTACATTATGAGAGATACGATTGTTAAGGTCGTGCAAACAATGCCGAAAATATCACGTTCCTTGTAAAGGGGTCGCCCTTTTTAGTGGAGGCTGTAGAGCGTGCCTCGCAACGAAACACGAGATACATAATCGTTTTACGTGTCTGCTTTCATACACAGTTTGATTTTTTTAGAAAGTTAATAGTTACATTAATTGCTTTAAATAATCCTTCACGAATCCATTCAACCTACACATTTTCCACCGACATGTTTTTTAGGGTCCCGTACCTAAAAAAAAAACAGAATCTTTTTCTCAGGAACGCGTGAAGGTATCAAGCTGAAATTCCAGATATCAAATACTTAAATCTACTGTCCCTTAGAGTCGTGAAAAAATCAAGCTTCTAGGCCAAGGCAATCAAAATATGCAGCCAATAAATTCCACAATTTTTGTCACGGTTAAGTAAATCAAAACCTAACGGGTAGTTTCCGTAAACTTAGAATCTTGAAATTTGGTACGAAGCAATGTCATACAAACAACATACAAAGCGTTGGTCGACCCCCAACCAGCTGGACTGACGACATCAAACGTGTCGTAGGGAGCCGCAGGCAACAGGCGGCTCGGGATCGTTGTGTTTGGAAGTCCCTAAAATAGGCCTATGTCCAACAGTGGACGTCTACAGGCTGGTAATGATGACGATGATGAACGTCATATAGCACATATATTGGAAAAATTACGAAAACTGTAAATGTTCAGTTAAAAAAATTTAATAAAAATATTTTTAACAATTTTAAACTTACCCCGTTGAGGTATTCAATTGAAATTTATATCTAAAACTGAAATCTATAATACCTTTGAGCTATATCAAAATCAAACTTCTATATCAACGGAATCAAATGATATACTCTCTCACTTTCTAATACTCGCAGCTAGCTCCTATAATCTTGAAATTTCGCATGAAGCAATGTTTTTTTAGTAGATATAAAGAAATGATTCTGAAAACCTTAAAATTTACGGAACCCTGGGTGTGCAAGTCCGACTCGCAATTGGCCGGTTTTTTTTACTTTACATTTAATTTTCACGAACATCTATATGACATTTTGGCGTCAAATAATAGGCATTAGTTTCACATAATAAAAACCAAGGATTCGTCCATACAACCACTTAGTTAAAATTGCACATTTTTAAAATCTACAGTAACATTTGAGCAATTTTTTTCATCATAATAACAAAACACTGATATCTTTGGATTGACTCATCAGATCATCAAAGTTTAGAGTTACAGTTAGAAACCATCTCGATTACCTCAGATTCAAGTTTCACATATATATAGAAACACATACCTACAGTGGTAATAATTGACTGCATGTTGGTCTAATACTATCCTTCGTGACTTTGATCAGATCAGATCAGGTCGTAAAATGATTCAGAACTTTTCTTTCTTCTAGTAATTTTTAGTAGTTTTCAAGCAGGAATTCGAGAAGTTAGTAGATTATGTACTCGATGATTTTGTAACCGCGGCCATTTGGACCGATTTTCGTCAAACATACCTAAGAACCGCTGCCAGAAAACAGTTTTTCAAATGAAAAACTCGCTTCAAAATCGATCTGTTTAAGCGCTCCGATGCTTCAGACATAGACATTCACGTGAAACTTACAACATATACCCCTCTTTTTCCGTCAAGAGTAGCGGTATTAGGTAATTAGATCAGTATTCGAATAATAATAGTATAGGAACAAAAGCTCCCCGACCGTGTAAAGCGTCTCTCCACAGCTAGTTTGTGATTCTCGTCGCGAACTTTATTGTTCGCTCCACTTGATACTTTAATCGTTAAATTGTGTTTGAATATTAATATTCTATGGCTCTACTTCATCTCTACTAATCCTCTAGCATAGTTAAATTCTTATACTGAAGTATCACCCGTATATATCTCGGTCTCGTGGGAATTTTGGGATATAATGTGGCCTATGTGTTTATACGCGGTAGAAGTGAGTGCGAGAGGTATATCAGCGAAGTCTCTCTATAACCTGCTAAAAGACCTTGGCCTTACTAGAAGTGCAGTATGCTCCATATTGGAGCGAATGTCCAAAGCTGCTCTAGTAAGGTCCTTCCAAATTTGGCTGGGCAGGGAGAATAACTTGAATAGAGGAGGTAGGTGAGTGTTGACGTCACTAAGTACTCTTTTAAACCTACACCCGTGTCACAAGTCTCGGGCTCTGTTCGGAGTTTATCTCTCAGCCACACGATGGACCCGGCACCCGCACGGTGAATCCATGGAATGCTGAAATATTCGTCTCACTGATATGTAAGCTATATTACTGTGAAGATTGATCAAAGCCCATTCAGAAGTTTTTGCGTGAAAGAGTAACAAACATATGTCCATCTAACCCCTACAATACAATACACACTTTCGCCTTTATAATATTTTTTTTCCGGTTGGGTCCAACTTACAAAATTAGTAGTACCTAGTTACCAATCTAGTTATATTATGTACTTGTAGGTAATGTAACCTTTAAGTATGTGGTAATAAATGCAGATCTTTTGACTTTCTCCCATAAAAGAAATAGGGCTTCACAAGAAGGCTGAGTCACTCAGCGGGCGTGATCCAATCAGAAATGAGGAGATCCGCAAAAGAACCAAAGTAACCGACGTAGCTCAGCGAGTCGCAGAACTGAAGTGGCAATGCGGGGTACATGGTTCGAACAGCTGATGGACGTTGGGGGCCGAAGGTGCTAAAATGGCGACCCCGCACCGGAAAGCGCAGTGTTGGTCAACCCCCCCACCAGGTGGACTGATGACATTAGACGTCTCGCAGGGAGCCGCTGGCAACAGGCGGCTCGGGATCGTTGTGTTTGGAAGTCCCTAAAAAAGGCCTACGTCCAGCAGGGGACGTCCATCGGCTGATAATGATGATGATGATGATGATGAATGCAGATCAAGTTTTACATTTTTTTTTATTTATCATAAGTTAGCCCTTGACTGCAATAACACCTGAATATGGTAAGTGATGATGGAATCTAAGATGGAAGCGGACTAACTTATTATGAGTAGAAAAATATCCACATCCCATCGGTTTCTACGCGACATCGTACTGGAACGCTTAATCGCTTCGCGGTACGTCTTTGTCAGTAGAGTGGTAACTAGCCAAAGCCGAGAACTCCCATCAGCCAGACCTAGAAAATCTCAATCGTACCTGCCGCGAATCTTATCTAGGACCTCCGTCTTATAAATCCACCGCGCATAGCACTGCGCCACGGAGGCTATTAAAACAATAACAAATTTAAAAATTACATGGTGAATATATATCGTAATCTTGCTAATTTTAAATACATAAATAATTGTCAAAGTTTTAGTTTCTGAGAAATCATTTATACTCATTCTCTTCTTAAAATAATTTTATTTGTAAATGTAGAGAGAGACGAATATCTTAGCATTCCATGGATTCACCGTGCGGGTGCCGGGTCCATCGCGTGGCTGAGAGAAAAACTCCGAACAGAGCCCGAGACTTGTGACACGGGTGTAGGTTTAAGGGTACCCTTAGTGACGCGCGTCAACACTCACCTCCTCTGTTCAAGTTATTCTCCCTGCCCAACCATATTCGGAAGGACCCTACAAGAGCAGCTTTGGACACTCGTTCCAATATGGAGCTTACTGCACTTCTAGTAAGGCCAAGGTCTTTTAGCAGGTTGTAGAGAGACTTCGCTGGTATACCCCTCGCACCCACTTCTACCGCGTATAAACTAACCACATAGCCATTTTTGGTTAGTTCATTAGTAAGGTCATAGTATTTATTCACTTTGAATACATGGTCTTTAGGGATGTTTGTTTCCCACGGCACTGTAAGCTCAACAAGTACTATACGTTTGATTTGTTTGGAAAAAAGAAATATGTCCAGTCTAGATGTCGTAATAGCTAAGTCTTCCGGGATTTTATAGTGCTTTTCATACGTGTCCATTAATATAGTCCAATCAGGAGCAGAGCCTAGAATTGAATAAGGCTTGCTGGTGGAATTTGTACTTGAGCCTGCTTTAACGAAGTTAGTTTGTCTTTTATTCGTCGTCAACCCTTTTTGAGCCCTAGCTACTGAAAGGCTTATAGCTTCACGTATGATTTCTAGTACTCTGTCGTGGCGGCGTGAGTAGAGACCCCTGTCCAGGAGCACCTTGCATCCTACCAATAAGTGCCTTGCAGTGCCCACTGCCTCACCACAGGTATAGCAAGATTTTTCCGAGGCTTTTCCCCATCTTACTAGGTTACTCTGATCTGGGAGAGTCAGTTGAAAGGCATTAAGATAAAATTTCAATAAGGCAGGAGACCAATCGTACAGCAAGGCGCGCCACTTCAGAGCCAGAGGGATGCAGAACTCGCCTAAGTTTAACCACTCGTTTTGCATTTCTAGGTTCATGGCATGCACTTTGTAGTTGTCGTCCTCATCTTGTTTAAGAAAAGATTTTATTATGTCTTGGTCTTCCTTTTTACGTCTTGCACCCAACCCGGTTCTATTTACCTGAGCCCCTGCCATAAATTGTTTGTAAAATTGAAGCCTAGAGTCAAGTTTTCCGGCACCCTCGTCTTTAGGAAGTGATGCAACTAGTTCGTCCTGGGACTGAACTAGAATGTGCGTTCTGGTAACCCTGAGGTGTTTATAGAGTTCCGATGGTCTTTTTAGTTTTAACCCAAAATTATTGTAATCTCTGAATAGAGTTGAAGGGTCAGCCGAGAGTGCTAGACCAAACCAAGACTTCAATGTTTTTATGACATTTGAATCTAGTTTTGCCAGATGGGTTCTGCCAATATCATAAACGAGGAATGGCCAAGTCAGACGTGAAGTGAGATAGTTGTCATAGACCCACGCTTTTTTTATATTGTTAATGGGCTGTTGGTCTACCTTATTGAGGTCATTTATGAAGTTATCGACGACTACCTCAAGGGATGGAGTGCGTCCTTTGTAATCAATCTTTCTACCGAGGAACTTAAAAGGCAATGCTTCAGCAATAGTGGTTACACTTTGGCCACTAATAGAGAGACCCGGATCATAAGATGTAAATTTAGTATTTCGTCTCCCCAGACATAGACAGTGATATTTGCTTGGCTTTACCCTCAGCCCACCAGTCCATGAGCAGAACTCATCCACTACATTCAATAGCTCCTGACAGTGTTTTGGGTTTCGTGTCAGTAAAGCAAGGTCATCTGCAAAAGCTAAGATGGACTCCGTATATTTATTGTTAATTTTAAACCGATAGCCCCATTTCTTTTCTTGAACAATTAATTTATCTATTAGAATATTGATGACTACATTAAAAGCTATTGGAGATAAGCAGCAACCTTGAAACAGCCCCACATTGTAATTTTAATTTAAAATGATTTTTATTGGCCTTTTTCGTCAATACACTTCTATAACTCGAAAACGAGCGCTAATTGATTGAGCGAGGTGTTTAGTAACACCTAAAACATAATCAATTTCAAAAGTTTAGTCCGATTGTCGGTTTTATTCCCGAACTAACAATCATACATGCTCTGCAGTAAATAACAAAAAAGTTAACAAAAAGTAAGTATACCGAATATTTGAATATAAACTAACATTAGTAACCAGGTGAGACAGTAAGTTGAAGCGCTGCGAGTTCCCGCAAAGAGCTCGTGGCAAGCGCTGTAATGAAGCGGCCGCATTATGCAGAGTCAACTTTATAACAAAGAGTAACACACAGCACTCATAATCTTCATCAAATTTTGTATGTTAACGAAGTAGACTTAACTTTAGCTAGACTTAACAGTTTTACATTCACTTAGGGTTGGAACTTTGTGACATAAACCCCAGTAACGTAGTGAGGGGGTGAAAACTTGTGCATTGTGTGCAGTAATTATAGCGTGCCTTTCCGCCCGCCCCGCGCCCTGCCTGCCCGCCGCCCGCGCCCGCCCCGGCGGTCACGTGCTAACGTCTTCGTTATCTTAATGAGATTTATTCGTTTCACTTATTTTGCAATGTGTTTTATTCATAACTTTTATTACTTTAATTTTATAAATATAAAGTTTCGTTCGTAATGATTATGACCATATAAACAATTAGCTAAGTAGGTGTACAGATGCAATTAATACAAATTAGCGGTCACCATTTGTAGTTCCGTGTGTGATAATAATTATTTTTTAAAGTATGTTAATTTCAGCATCTCCCAGTCAACAAAAGTAATGACAAAAAGCATAGATAGGGGAACGGGTCACGTCATACGTTATTTGCAATTATTGCCCTCCTGTCGACTAGATAAGTGCACGAGTATTTGAGTCTGCATCTCTGCATACCACTAGCAGTGCCAACGACGCGCTAAGAAAGTTGGTCAGCTTACCTGTAGAGCGGGATGCCGGCGTCGTCGCGGAACCAGAACACCATGTAGACCTTGTCGTTGGCGGCCGTGCCCAGATCGCAGGGGAACTGCGCCACCATGCCCTCCACGGCCTGCACGTCCACCGTGCGCACGCCCGCTGCAATAAACAAATACAGGAGAGTTAGGTTACGAGTCAAAATAAATCCTTCTTACAGAATATTGGCCATCGCTATCATTCTTATGCTGTGACCAGTCATCTACGTATAACATAATATTATACTTAATGCACAAATGTGTGCAGCTGCACTATAATATTTCCCCATTGGCATAGTCCGATGGTAAACCATCGCGACCGAACACAGATCAGGTCAGGTCAGCTTGGCTTTGCGGACTCTTTGAGATCGAGAGAACCATCATCAGCTAAAGACTGAGAAAAAACATCTTTAATATTAAAAAAATTTTTTAAAATTAAAGATGGTGCTGTCCTGGGAACTGGAGGCTGGAGTGTATTACCAGTGACCTTCCAACTCCGAGACTCTGATGGACGTTGTGAGTCTATAATGCTGGAACGGTACCTGGCACCGGAAAGCGCAGTGTTGGTCGACCATATAATGTAGATTAACGACACTAAACTTGTACTAGGGAGACAATGGCAACGAGCGGATCAGGATCGTTGTGTTTAAAAGTCTCTAAATAAAGCCATCAATGTCCAGCTATGGACGTCAATCAGCTAATATTATAATGATGATTTCTTTAGTAGCGATCATGACTAAATATACCTACTGTGTAAAAAGTAGTAAAGTACCAACTACAAACGTAGTCAAGATACTCCATTTGTAATGGTCTTATCACAACATTGTTTAATTTAAGCTTCTGAAAAAATCTTAATAGCTTCAAGAAATGTTTCAGACGTTATTTACGAGAACAAAGTAAATGATTAGGTATTGCATAAAAGCTGCTTTGACTTAAGTCTTGGAGTTATTTGGAAATCACCGGCAGACGCTTAAAAATTTAATTTAATTTATAAAGCAGTATTTTACATCAGTCTTGGCGTTGTTTAGTAATCAGACAGACGATAAAAATTTAATTTAATAGCAGATTGTTCTTTATAGCGAGAGGTTAAAAAACTATTAGTAGTTTTCTTAGATGAGGGAGAAAACAAAACCGCAAAAGATTGATTTTGATATATTTTGATGTTATTGGGAGTAAAGCGGTATGCTGCAAGTGTCAGAATTACTACTACTATTGATATAGTCGACGCATTTTAAACTGAGTGGATAAGACTGCCTCTATTATACTATTAATATAACCGATAGACGACTCAGTTTAAAATGCGTCGTCTATAGTAATACTAGCAATCACAAATTGCATATGCATTAGCAACACTACATCTCTTTGTTATTTTAGTTGCTTAGTTGTTACTTTTGCTATACTTAATTCAATAAAGTGATATAAAATGAAATCTACAATTATGAAGCTTTCGAACTATCAAGACTAACCAATCTCGATAGAAAGTTTCAAAGTTGCGTATCAAATGTGTGACGCAGGCGAGAACTGGTGGCCGGCAACAATTCTAACAATACAATAATATGAACGCCTCGAGGGTCCATTAGTATGCTAACGAGATACGGAAGTCGGAACTCCAGTTCTGAGCCGTGAGGGTCTCGATCCCTTCAACTAACATCCAAGTGTTGCTCTCATTGGAAAATCTACTCTAACTTCAACGTCATAAGTATTATTATGTTATGCGTCGCCCCACGTTGTCGAGTATAATTATAATGTGGCCATTCAAGTTTGATCCTTAGATGTTGCACCTTAAGAGCTTTCACATATTGGTCGTGCTTTAACCGGGATTCCTTTATACCTATTAGAATAAGCCTAGAACAATAGCCAGGAGATAGTTGCGAATATATTTTTCTTTGATAGCTGAAACAGTTGAGTTGTTTGTAAAACGAAAATAGAAGAACTTAACTAGCACTAGGATTTTTTATCGACTACAAGTTGGCCCTTGACTGCTATCACACCTGATGTTAAGTGATGATGCAGTCTAAGATGGAAGCGGGCCAACTTGTAAGCAGTAGGATAAAATCCATGCCCCTTTCGGTTTCTACACGACATCATACCGGAACGCTAAATCGCTCGGCGATACGTATTCGTCAGTAGGGTGGTAACACGGCGAAAGCCTCCCACAACCAAGATCAATTAAGAAAAACCTCAATCTGCCCCGCCGGGAATCGAACCCAGGACCTCCGTCTCATAAATCCACCACGCATATCACTGCGCCACGGAGGTCGTCGAATTATTGACGGCCTACGACTAACTCCCTACTATTAGGGGGATATGGAGCGTAGACCCACCACGCTTACTCAAAGCGGGTTAGCGGGCTTAAGGTGATAATGTTTCATTCATTAACGATTACCATCAGATGTTGATGATAATGACCGGGACCGACGGCTTAACGTGCTCTCCGAGGCATTGGAGACAAACGAGATAGTCTATAAGAAATAACCTTACTTGTTTTATTATTTGATTGTTACTGTTTTTATTAAAAGCATGTGTCAGGGAGATAAGTAGATGTTCCCAATAAACCCTCGCTCATCCTTATCTCTACATTTAAAATATTCATTGCTTCCTTACTTTACAACCAATTTCAATGCTGATTTTATAGAAAGGTTTTCGCTGATAAAATAATGTATAACATCAAACACAGGAAACGCCATTGTTTGAATTTAATACAGGACGACCAGTGTTAATATTATTATGTTGGTAGTAATAATATTAATTGATTTCTGAATCATATTAACATACAGAATGTAGCAGAGTATGCACTGTGTTGCGTCATTTGGGAAATGTTTATTTGGTTTAATTCTTTTTTGTTCACAGAAGTTTATAGGTACCTACTTGGTGCTGTATAAAGATTATATAGAACTAAGTAGGTTTGGAATTTCTAATCAGAAAGCCTTCAAGTAAGTACGGGTATACTTAAGTGTCAGCAAAGGTTCCGCTCTGAGCAAATGGGGTATTCCTACGCAATGTATAAATATATTCTGTAGCTCAAATTAGTTCTCAGCATCTCCATGACCTACGCAGTGAGCGTATCTAACAGACGGGGATGGAACTTTTTTTTAAAAACCGTTCATCCAAACCATTAAGTATTGAGGTATGTTGTTTATCGCGAGTTGAATGAGTGTGGAAGAAGTTAAGGAAGTATGCAAGGACCGAGGCAAATGGAGGGATGTGGCTCTGTCTACCCGCATGAGAATGAGGCGCACTGTCATGAATGTATGTACCTAATGTGTATTTAAGGCTAGGTCATGAAGTCGACAATTTATGGCGTTAAGACAGTTTTGTCGCACGTGTATAACTCTAATAAGATCAAGAAAGGGCGTGGCGGCGGGATTAGTGAGAATAGACGGATGGGATTCAAACGGCCATGATTAATATTACAGCACACACATTAGAAGCACTAACTCGTATTAGTTTGTGATTACTGTGTTGATATTATTTTAATTAAATTTTACTGTATTATCCTGATTTTTGAGTATCTCTTTCCTAGAATATAGGATACCTAATAAAAGATTATAAATCCTGCTTGCACTTTTAAACATTCATTCAAACTCTTTTATTTTTTTGACTTTAAAATTTTAACAAAAAAGTAAAAAATAACTGTGTCATTTAGTTGCTTTAATTTACTTAGGCATATCTATGAAGTCGGTGCCAGCAAGTTTAAGGAACATTTATTTAACGTAGTAAAGCAGTTTGTGGGTTCTAGGTAATGTCCTTAAAGTAGAAACCTTGGCTGACTCCTATATATGCTTAAGTAAATAAAAACAACTAAATGACACAGTTATTATTTACTTTTTAGTGCGTTTTGAGTCGGTTCTATTTTTTGTTAAAAATTTTTATTTCTTACTTTTTAGTGATTTATCGCCACGTAACGTACTCGAACTATACTGTCATAGTATATTATACGGCACTAGTAGCCAAAAAGCTACCGATACTTACACAAAAACCGAAATCGCTGTAAGCGTGCCTCCAAAATTTGAAGAGTTTCTTCAATTTACCCAGGATATCATCATCAGATCCTAACATGATGACAATAGGATTACCTTGGAAGTATGGCCTTTCTAATAAAAAAAGAATTATCAAAATCGGACAACTCTGTGAAAGTTATGCGTGGTCATACATAAAAAAAATATATATACGTGTCGAATTGAGAAACTCCTCCGTTTTTTTTCGTCGGTTAAAAATGTCACCCATTCTGACCGTCATAATAAATCGATTGCTCATCGATTCTCAGTCGTTAAGGCGCTATGGTGGAACATATAGCAGCATAATTACATAATCCCATCAATCAAAATATCTAAAGTCATAAGAATATTTAGGCTTTATTATTTTTATATACCTATATTGTATATTATATACCTATAAAAATTCTATTGATTTCTTAAAACAAAGCTAATATTAAGCAGTTTTAGAAGTAAGAAAATATAATAATATATATTGGATATATTATAATTGAATTGAATTTAGAAGTAATTTAAAGTTTTGAAAATTTTCCTTTTTAGTTACTGTCAATTTTACAATGGTTTTATATTTTATTAATGATTTCCGGCCCTTTTAAATCACATTAATTTTTGTAATACTTACAGTGTCTGTCAGTGTATTCTACGTTGAATCGCCGACGGAATTTGCCCGCTCCGCTGTGTTCGCATCGTCAGATATGACTGGCGTTAATGTTTTGAAGACCACATTAACGTTCTTCTTTACAAACTTTATTTTATTTCATTTTAGTTTGTAAAATGAAACCAACAACTATTTTTTTTATTGACTACAAGTTGGCCCTTGACTGCTATTACACCTGATGTTAAGTGATGGTGCAAGCTAAGATGGAAGCGAGCTAACTTGTTAGGAGTAGGATGAAATCCACACTCCTTTCGGTTTCTACACAACATCGTACCAGAACGCTAAATCGCTTGGCGGTACGTCTTTGTCCGTAGGGTGGTAACTAGCCACGGCGAAAAGCCCCACCAGCCAGACCAAGATAAATTAAGAAAAATCACATTCTGCCCTACCGGGAATTGAACCCAGGACCTCCATCTTTTAAATCCACCGCGCATACCACTGTGCCACGGAGGCCGTCAAATTAATTATTAGTCTATTATCAACGTCTCACTAGAAATATTAAGATTAGACCCACCAAGCAACCATTCATCTAATATAAGCACAAGAGGCTGTACTACATCTTGTGTTTAATAAGATGGATGGATAGATATCATTTGTAAGAGGAACAGAAAGTAGCAGTGAAACTTTTCCTAGCTCAAGCTATAACAAAGAACTCTGCTACTCTTAAAACTTATTCCAAAAGTTTGGTTGTTTTAATTAAAAATCGAGCAAATAAATGCAGTGGTACAATACTGCAGGATAATTATTTATAGTAATTCAATCGTAAATGTGTTAAAGCGGAAGCGAGGCGTTTTATAAAATTAACTCTATCCCCGCAGTGTCACCAGTCATCAACACCTAAAATGTTGAAAATAAATCCATTTCCGAAATCATTCGATTAAACGCGCCAATGTTTTCCACAATCCGCACACAACGCGATCATTTCGATGACGTTGCCAAAATCCACTGCATCATATCTCGTTGTTGGCCAAAAACATCATTATTATGATATTTAGGTAATTACGACAAGGGTGGCTTTGGTTGAATTGTTCTGTAGACTAAGCGGATAAGTGATAAGATTGTATAGTTATAAACCCGTATAAGCACTAAACACGACAGCCGTAGAATCGATAAAAAATAATAATTGACTCGCTTTTCAAAAAAAATTAATCTTGGGTAGTTATTACCGGCCTGTTGACGGCCAACAAAAAGGACAGTCATACCTCCTACCTAGGACAGGGGATATCGAGAACAGAACCACTAAGCTGCTTCAATAAGGGTTCGCGGGTTAATATTTAAGTCATTAAAGATCACTATCAAATGATGTGATAATGACTGGGACCGAGGCTTAACGTGCTTTCCGAGGCACGGGGGTGTTACACAACCAACTCCCCGTCCCAGGAGTTAGGAGTCGAACCGAGGACCTGGAGATCGAGACCTAGAGATCCATATAGGCTAACTACAGTCAGATAAATAAAACCATCGATCTTGCACTTGATTTTTCGGTTGACCATCGCGCCTGTTAGAGTAAGAGAATCATCATCATCATTATCAGTCTATTGACGTAAGAATAAGAGAATAGAAAGAATTGGTTGTCTGTAAAGTCGGTTAAGAAAATACTGATGGAATGGTTGCATTTAATTGGTTATTAAAATTTTTAATTTAAGTATATTTTTATAAATATTAATTTAAATTAATGAAATAATTGATTTTGATTTTATATATTTTAAATTTATAATAAATATATTAATTTTTAATTTAAAATTAATATATTTAATAATTATATTTAATAGACGGATGTCGAACGCTGCCGAACGCAAAGGCCGATTGTGCTTCTTTGTCGCTCGTTCCACGCTCTCGCTTGCACTTCAAGCCTTACATGGAACGCCTCAAAGCGAGGTAACGCTGCATGAGTCATGTTTTTTTGTGCGTGGAGCCGGCTCTATCGAATTATAAGATGTTGTCACGTCAAAAACGGTTTTGTTTTTAGACTTATTTTGTGCATTGCGTTTATGGCTCTTGTGAAGGTAAGGAGGCCACCAAGCGGAAATGCATGTTAAAGTCCACAGAGTGTTGGCCAACGCATTCGTTTTCATCGCTGCGGTTTTTTAACAAAGAAGAATAGGTACTTAATGGTTAGACTTACAGCTTCCTGTTCTAGATTAAAAAGGACCACTGCAAATGGCATTAAGACTTTAACTATGCATCATTTATGCAATTATTTCCTAGCAATAACGGATTGATGTGTTTCGGACGTCAAAATTATCAATCCCGAATTGTTTCGTAATTCAAAGAGACTTCATTTCAAATCACCAAATGCATCAAACGGTAAAGCTATGTGCGAATGTATTTGATGTGGGGACATGCGAGGCCCCAGCCCACACTCAAATTACACACGCGTTGCCACTCGTCTTTGTCCACTTCTCACTTCAATTAGCAAATGGAGTGACAACACCGCCGCATACGTTGGCCTTTTATTACTCTCGTCCGACGTCACGGATGATTTGCCACTGTGTAGCAATTTGACATGCATTGCTGAATTTACATGATCTCTGTCACAATGTCGCAGTCAGTACGGTCAATGTACGCTTCTATTGAAGGATGGTCGTATGCCCCTTTGTAATACAAAATTGGTTTCATAGAAGACTCATGAATAAAGATACTGTGGGTGATTCCCTATTTCAATGCTTACTGTAATGGATCTGTTAAGTCATTGTTATAAAGTGACATTATTAATTGATTTATGTCTAAAATCTTCAAAGTGTTTCAAATCTTATTGCATCTGTGCCTAATAAAGTTTAGTTCTTGTACCTAACGTACAGTAAAGAATACGTAAAATATAAGTCAATCTTCCGTAATATTTCACCGCGCCTAATTGCCTCAACTGGTGACCGAAGGGCTGGCTCATTTTTTGCGCAAAGGATTAGCCTGGCTATCCAACGCGGGAATGCAGCCAGTATTCTTGCCACCATTCCACGTGGGCATGATTTGTATAGTTATTAGGATAAGTTAGCTTAAGTTCCTTATTGTATTCTTTCTCAATAAAAAAAAAAAATCTACATTATTTTTAAATCTCAAAGTAGTTTGCTATAATTTTTCGTCTCAACCATAATCATTATCATTACAAACATTATATTTATTAATTATACACAGAAACTCCATTAATGTGAACCCATTAAATCAACAATTAATAAACAATAACTAAAATTTAAATCAATTACTACTGCAATGGTCGCAGAATAATAATAGAAACCAGTGAGATAACTATTCATGACCCCATCCGGGAAACTATTTTGGTATTCCGATTGCATCTGCGAGTCTGTTCAAACTTAACAGTCAACGTACATTAACTACTACGACCGGCGACTTGTGATGCAGGTCGTGTTAATGGAGCAATGAATGTCGAAATGCAACAGTGAACTGTCATAGTTAACCAAGCATCCCTAACGTTATGGTTATTATGTTATTTCATGTAGATACCGATAGAACATTGAAATATTATGTACTTCAATTGATGCACTGAATGATATTAATATTACAAATACGACAGTATTTTTTGTTTGATTGTTACTTTTACCCAGTTTTACCGCTGAAGTTGTCTATTAAGTAAGCTTTGTCTGTAAGTAGAAATCGAAAAATCTGATTTCACTAGAGCCTCGGCTTTTAAACCCAGAAATATAAGACTTTCTACGGAATTTTGTATAGTTGTAAATCCACGCGGACTAAGTCGGGAATAGTGAAATGAAGCTGTTTGCTTTCGATATGTTAATTTTAATGTTATTAACTGCATAAAAGGTAAGGGTGGTAATCTGGAACACTTGACTGTGTAAGCTTAGCATATTTTTCTATGACTATCTTTTTTTTATCAACTACAAGTTGGCCCTTGACTGCTATCACACCTGATGTTGAGTGATGATGCAATCTAAGATGGAAGCGGGCTAACTTGTAAGGAGTAGGATGAAAAATTGATTTCGGTTTCTACACGACATCGTACCGGAACGCTAAATCGCTTGGCGGTACGTCTTTGTTGGTAGGGTGTTAACTAGCCAGATCAAGACAAATTAAGAAAAATCTCAATCTGCCCCGCCGGGAATCGAACCCAGGACCTCCGTCTTATAAATCCACCGCGCATACCACTGCGCCACGGAGGCCGTCAAAATCTCTATCAGAGACTGGCTTTACCACACAGTTTCTTCTGCTGTTGAATAAAAAAAGAACTATGAATACTTTTAGATAGCACATAACCATCCCTAGCGAGTGATCTGTAAAATGAAAAACATCATAGTATATTAGCAAATTATACAAACCCTGTTTGGTATCAAATCTACATACAACTTAAGTAACAAGTTTGAAAATAGTTGTTACTGGTTGCCATTTTTGTAACCCCGAAACAAGGGGGTGTAACACCATCGACTTATGGAAAACAGAATAAATATAAATAAATAAATAAATATTATAGGACAATAACACACATCGCTATATAGCCCCAAAGTAAGCTTAGGTAGCTTGTGTTATGAGTACTATGATAACTGATAGATATTTTTATATATACTATACATAAATACTTATAATATATAGATAAGTCCCAGACACTGGAAAACATCCGTGCTCATCACACAAACATTTTTCCAGATATAAGAACCGAACCCACGGTCACTACTCACTGCGCCACTCGGCCGTCAAAATGAATGAACCTAAATCATCCGTTCCATCGAATCTACTAAAACGTACTGAAAGTCATTAACCAATGACTTTTAGTAATTTACTTAACATCAGGTGTTACTGCAGTCAATGGCTAACTTGTTAAGTTAATATAAATCATCAACAATTTAGTCTACTAGCTTAATGACCTCTAGCTCAAATAGGCAAAAACAATCATTTTTGTTTTCCCCGATCAAAAAGCAATAATCTTGGAAAACTGAGTACACTCAAAATGAAAACCACAGAACAGCAGCTGTCAGAGCAGTGCCTCTACAATTACCGGAACGATTGCGTCATTGTTTCACAATAACAACGGAATCGAAACCTTTTCGTTCCCATTAAAGGAGCACTTGAAAATAATATCATCTTTGTCACAAAAGAAATGCTTTTACAACAATTATTGAGTTAATTGTACTGTAGGTATTCGGTTTGCTCAATAATTGTTATGAGAGCTGAATTTAATACTACTTTGTAACTGGTACTTGACTTACGTCTATATAGATGTATAAATATTCTATTTTGTGAAGACGCTTTGGCTTTGGTAGAAGCCAGATGTTACCTTATTTATTTATGTGGTAACATAAAGAAAAGAGCCACCTTCCATAAAGAATCGAGAATGCGCAGCTTAGACCCACAACGCGTAACCCCAACCTGACAAATCACTTTGAAGTCGTGTCGTGGATTACTACCTACTCTCTCCTATAAAGAAGGAGGCCTGGCCCAGTAATGGATTGTTAGAATAGGCTGATAATGTTGATGAAAACAGAATAAGTTTAATCATGGATGTACGGCAATTTTCATTAGATTATGCGAAGTAAGCTCTCTATGCCCCTCTGCTATGTGAGAGGAGGCATACCCCGGAGTGGCGCATTAATTAGGATGATGATAAAGCTTCCCGTTCACTGTGCACGCGTACCTGTAATGGTGGTAGCGTTACACTGCTTACACTTATACAATAGTAACGAGTATTTTCATCGGCATCATTATCAGCCTATTAAAGGCCCACTACAGGGCCAGACCTCCCTCCTTACAGGAGAGGGGATGTGGAGCGTACACCCACCACGCTACTCCAATGCGGGTTGGCGGGCTTAGGGTGATAATGTTTCATTTATTAACGATCACTATCAGATGTTGGTGATAGTGACCGGGACTTAACGTACTCTCCGAGGCTAACTTCCAGACTCCGGGCTTGGAATGTACTGAACATTTCATAGAAGAATGAAAAAGCTCAGAATTATTCTGTGACCCAACCCAGGAATCGAACCCGTGATCAGAGCCACATAGGCTAACCACTAGACCAACGAGGCGACGAATATTTTATGCACCTAGTATTGGTCAGGATCTATCTTCATACGCATCTGCATTTACAGACATGGAACGACATACTCTAGGCATGATTTAATCATTATTTAAGTATTTACGAAACTTTTGTATAACTGATACTAGTTCATAAGATTAATCAAACAAGATTTTGAATTTAAATGCAGTTTAGGATGGAAGACAGGCATTATGTATTCAGTGCAATCAATAAAGTGTGGAAATTTTGTGGCAAAGATAATAATTTATTTTTAGTTTGAGTTTGCTTTTGTCTCTCTTTTATCCTACAGTGGTATTTTTAAAGTTAGTATGTTGTGTTCACTAATAAGTAGGTTTACAATTAAACATTTAGTTTTTAAGATCTTATTGTGTCATATTTTTGCTAATTGTAACCTGTTGGTAACCTTAATAAACAAAAAATATAAAAATATAATAAAAACACGATTTAAACAGTTTTGAATTTTTGTTTGTTTGGTTATTTTATAATGCAATCCCTGGTTATTTTGAACATGCATTTTGCGAGTTTTGCAGGTAGATAACTCAAAACATAGCTTTAATTGCGATCCTAGTACCACAGTTACCTACGCACCTACTAGACAAAATGCTAATCTACATTGACGTCAAACTCAGGCCTATCAATTTAAAAAACTACCAAATAGGCTACTACGTTCGAGAAAACTTATAAAGATGCACCGAAAGTATTTACTCGCAAATACAATGATCGAACAGCTTTACAACCCATAAAAATTCGAGTTAAACAGAAAAAACAACACAACGGCTTTCATCGGGGCCCAAAGCTCCTGAATTTCGAATGGCGATTGTGTTTTCCGGAAAAAATTCCGTATCCAATATTATGATAGGCATTTTATTCGGCAAATTTTCCGGAATTTATCAGAGGAGATGTCTGTTGGCGATGCGCGTCGCTCGTAAAGAGTTCACTCTGTTGATTGGCGGCTGCATGTTTTTGGAGAAAATCTGGAAATATTTTTCAATTCTGCTAGAGAAAATCTATAATATTTAAATAACTAAGTCTAAAATTTCCAACAGAGCATCTTGAAAAGCATGTAAAGAACACCTCCTGTGCTAATGAAGCTTAAGCGAACCTGTTAAATAAGTGCCTGTAATTACATCAGCACCTTGTTGACAGGCCTTACCTCCCCGGTCTAAACTCGTGTCAAAATCCAAGCATACACATTGCTAGAAGCTAATCTACCAATGGTAACTCGTGAGAATAAATTTAATGCACAAGATTCGGTTACCGTCGAGAACAGTCAAACTAACAGCTGGTCCAGTCCAGATAAACTAACAGTTTGATTTTAGAAATAAGTATCACTAAACCTACTACTGTATGTCTGTTGTCGATAAACTAAAAGACTACGAAACAAACTGTCACTCGATTTTGACCAACGGATAGAGTAGTTCCCGTGGAAGGTTTTCTATAAAATGAGCTGAAATATGGCCATAATAGTTGATAGAGTTGAAAAAATTAAGCCTCCTGGGAGCTTTTATAGAAAACGCTGCCTAAGCTATATGAGCGATACTGTGATATGTGATATGATACTACAAAAATCTTTTAAGGATCATTCGATAAATAATCGATCTATACAAAAATTTTCTTTAAAAAAGAAGTCATTTTTGAACTCGAAAATCTATTTTTGATGTACTTGGTAGGTACCTAATTTTCCTCGCGGGTGAAGTCCCGGGCTGCTGCTAGTACTTGATATAATAATGTCAATATTTCAACATTTCGCTGACAATCCGTTGACAATATTACTGTCACATTAAGGACGCAATAAGCCAGGTTCATGGTGTTAAGCCGTCACCGGTCCAGCTCAAAACGTTAATGTTACGATATAACACGACTTAATCGTGTGATAGCTTTTAATAAGGCTGTTTATATTGATATAGCTGATAATAAAAGAGTGAAAATTGATTTTGATCGCATTAACTTGCATAATTACAATAATCCAATTTTTGAAATTCCTATATTAACAATAATAATTTACTAACTTTTGATCTGTATTAAATTTTATATTAATGATAGAATTGCACTCGGTGGACTTTTGTATTTGTATTTATTTATTTCTTCGTTTTGGGCTAAACTTAGCGCTTACGAATGTCAGTGCATAATATAAATCTTGTAATAAAAAATTACATTTAAAAATAATATATGTCAAATTAGGTTAAGTACTAAGATTAAACAATAAAAATTACCAATAACTACACAATGTAAATTACACACAATACAATGTGAATAATAAAATAATAACTATTACATACAAATATGTATATTTTAACAACACGTTATTTAACTATTTATTCAGTTCTATACCGTCCATGCATTTCTTTGAAGTGAGGATTGGTGTAATTGGTGAAATGGAGTGTATTTGGAATCTAGAACTTTAGTAATCAAAAACAATCGAAATAATGAGTAAAATGACAAACTTAAAATCCCTAAGAATTTCTCAATCAAAAATAATTAATTCAATTTCAATCCAGAACTACGGAACTGTTTCTAATTTAAAAACTACTTCGGCGATAACCAAATTTAAATTTTTAATATTGTGCCTACCACCAATTAACAACATGTTGTTTTTTAGCCATAATTTACATTTGTTCAGATCTTATGAGTAAAATTCGTGAATTCAACGAAATAAACAATTTATAAGCATTAACCCTCATCGGAAGATCGTTCACAACATCACATAAATAAAAGGAAATACGATTAATATTCGTAACATAACGGGATATAACACAAGACCAAATCGCGGACGCGCAATTAATTACAAAGCGAAATCCGCCATCATTAAGCACTACAGACTCAACTGCGGTGTTTCTTTAACTGGATTATGAATATTAATTGCCACGCCACCCCGCGCGCCGAGAGCTGGCGGGCTATTATTTTGTGCCTCTTGTGTGGCTGTTGTCGGCGTATGCCCGACTAGTTTCGAACCCATACAGGGTTCATCCTTCGTCATGAGCTTGATTGTTCCTGTAACGCAGCTTGATAAGGGTTTGCTTACTTACCTGCTCCGACTACAGTGACGTGAGTTTCAGCCGTTTATCTAATATATAAAATTTCCCTGTCACAATGTTAGTTACCGTACTCCTCTGAAACGGCTTTACCGATTTTTACCAAATTTTGTATGCGTATTCTCGGTCCCGTGGGAATTTCGGTATAAAATGTAGCCTATGTGTTATTCTGATGTATAAGCTATATTGTGGTAAAGTTTTATCCAAATCCATTCAGTAGTTTTTACGTGAAAAAATGTAACAAACAATATCCATACAAACTTTCGCCTTTATAATAGGAATTATAATTCAGATAAAAAATTTCCCTGTCACAATGTTAGTTTGAATTTGAATAGGCAAGACCATACGCCTCCGAATCATACGACTTTATCGATTTTTACTAAATTTTGTATGCGTATTCCGACAGCTGCTCCATTGCGGATGGCGGCTACTATTAACGATCACTATTTTTCATACCCCTAAGTGATAAGGGTTGTCCACCCCTAACATTGTATTTTAATTTTTTGGACAATTTTTTTATAATGTGGCATTAAAAATACATACAACCCTAAATTTTCACCCCTACACGATCAACCCCTATGTAAAAAGTGTGGTGGGTTTCAGAGCTATATCCCCTCTCCTATTATGAAGGAAGCCTGCCTGAATTGGGAATATTATATAGCACTTGAATGTTTGATTCTAGATCGTGTATAAAAGCTTCAAGTAAATCATCCGTTAGCTCTCGGTGCTTTCACCTCGCGCCCCCACACGCAGCTCGCGGCAAACAAAGCAGAAGCCTCAATTGTTTGTATTGCCTCTCGCAAATATCCAAGGGTGCCGGAACACGTCTGCGTCGGATCATCGCGTCTATCACGTGAACGCTCAGCGATGCTCAGTGATGCTCAGTAATGCTCAGTAATGCTTGTAATTGAGCGTCTTAATGTACGAGTGGGTATGATATTCAAATTGTGCTAATTGCTTTGACGCTGTATTAGAACATGAATAGTGGTAGAGCAATTATAATTACACCGAGTACCTACCTATCTCTACTAACTGTGGGCGATGACAGCGTTAACTTGAGCGATTATTGAGGTTTATTGTGACCCTATTTTCTCGGGTTTCTCTTAATTTTTGTGGACTGCATTTTGCCATATTTCTATAGATACCTCTTTCTAGGCTACTTCTAGTAGCCTAGTTCCAACCAGCAGTAAAATTGCTACAAATATGAATTTAGTATATTTTGAAAACCATATAGTTATTACATTACAGGGTAAATGTTATGCTATATGCTCAGATTCTGTTAGCAAACCCTTGGATGAGATTTTAGAGAAAGAGTCCTGTTACCGGCAAACTTCACACGTCCAGAAATGAATGTAAGTTCTGCAACGCACAAGCAAATCCATCAACAAAGACTATCCTCGCTGCGAGATAAAGCACTCCATTCAACCGGCGGGCAATAAATCATCATTTACATATATCACGACTCTTGAGGCAGACAGTAACGGTTATTGATTGCGAGCCGAGCGGAGCACGGGAGGGCTCTCACGCACGGACGCGATAGAGCACGCTTCTCGAAGGAACCGCAATTAGGTCAGACGCTTACCTCGGCCAGCTGGCGATCGGCATTAAAGGATGAAAGATGAAAAATGCACTCTGTATGACAGTGTAATAAAAAACTTTCAACTTATATTAGGAACTAGCAGTCGCCCGCGGTTCTACCCGCGTAGTTCCTATTCCCGTGGGAATATCTGCATTGAAATTACCTTTTGCTACTACTGATGAGTCTGGCTATCAAACACAAAAGGTTTTTTTTACAAACGACCAATCGCGCTTAGATAGAATAGCCGGAACAAACAGACAGAGAGACAGATAGATAAAAATTGTAAAAAAATGTCATATTAGTGTACGTGCCGTATATACATTCATATGCAATACAATACAAAATTACAAACAGATATTATACCCATTAGTTCTATATAGAACTAATGGGACAAATGAAAGAAATGTCGATATCAACATCTTGTTTGTACGTTACATATAAAATATTTATAGTAATTTAAGTATATTTATTATCAAAATAAATGTCCACTTAATTTGAGAGTATCTTATAAACATACTATATCGATTACAGCTTTGCTTAAATACACAAAACATCTTACTTCTAAAATTACAGAATATTTTTTACAAACATGTTTTAACAACTCTTTTGCGATTTTTTTGTTAAATATATATTAAAATAATATAATTATAAATATGGTATAAGTAAAGTCAAATGCAAAAACTATACTACAGAATTTGACAGCTCGGAAAATATCCCAACTACTGGGATGCATCCTATTTATTATATTATGTATTCCACTGACAAGAACTTGAGTCTTGGTCGAAGAAGTCAAGTATTATCTTGGTTATTATTATATAGGTACTCTAGGTTATCGTCATACCTAACACTTTTCCCTCGGGTGGAGGAGAGTGGTATAATAGCAGTCGATAATTACTAGCTGATGTATGCAACTTCCTCCGCGTTAAATTTTATTTTAACTTACCCACGCAATCTCCTTATCCGGGATCCGAGGGAACTCATAGGACAAATGCTTTCTTATTATTTTGATTATTATATCCCTACTTGTGCGTTAAATTTCAGCAAACCTATCCAATATAACGTATTCATGTAAAAACTATTGGACGCAACTTGCAAAAAAATTTTCATTTATAATATTTATAGAACACTGTATTATGTAAAGTAATAAAGCAGTTTCCTATTATTGCGAGCAGCAAAAAGGCATTTGGTCGCAACGGAAACAATTGTATCCCATTACGGTGGCCATAACAAGTATATCAGTAACATCGGAGTGCATTACCGCCGGTGTACTTCGACTCTATAAATATTCACAAAAGAAGCGGAAAACAAAGCGAAGAACCGACCGGACGCGCGGCGAGGCGGCAATCCACTTTGATCTTTTTGCGTATCGGCCTATCATCGTGATTGACATGCGCCTGCTTCAAGGAAAAATATAGCTTTCAAGCCTTTATTAAGATTGATGGCCCCAGTGGCCTTCGGTGGGCCCAGCGAGCGCCGCGCTAAGGATTACTATCGCGGTTGCTTTTACCGTGTAATGCTAGGTGTTTATTAACATGGCTATAATAGAAGGTTACTTTATAATATTTTACCTGTACTGCCGTATTTGTATAAAGACTCACACTAGACGACATTTAAATAAATATTTACAATTAAATAAATAAAAAAGTAAAAGCTTAAACATTACAATATCCTAAACTATATATAATATATTAAACAATAAAAATAAAAAAGCAGTAAAAAACTTAGGCGTCATAATATTCCCACGTTGAATGGCAATGCTGATCCTCTGTCCTAAAAAAAGACCAGCCTTCTGGTCACGGGAGGCGTCGATCAAACGCTTTGAGATTTACGTAGTGTATTCGGTAACTAATATACTTTCGATACATGCACAGGCCAAGGTACGTTATAGAGGTTGAATATCATTTATTAGTAATTAATCATGCTATTAATTTCTAATTAATAAATATTCTAAGCAGAAAGAAAAGGAAGAGGAGGCATCTCTTCTGTCTTGGCAATTGCCATCTTCGACAATAAATTAGCAAAGTTATAACCGTGTCTACGGAGATGAAGCCACTGGGCACAGCTAGTTATAATAATATTTGTAGTGTATTGGGTAACTAATATACTTTTGATACATGCACAGACCAAGGTACGTTATAGAGGTTGGTTAACATATATTTCTAATAACTCGCAGGACTCGGGGGTGGTTAATAAATAATAATAAAGGAAGTGTAAGACAAAGCGGCGGTCCCGCAGTGGCTAGCCGTAGAATACGTCCGAGCTATTCCACTTTGATCTTTTTTCCAGCAGTCTATCATCGTGATTGACACGCGCCTGGAGGGAGGAGAAATATGGCTTTCAATCCTTTATTAGGATTGATGGGCCCCGCCTCGGATCACAATCGAGGCGGCTTTTAGCGCGTAATGATGCCGTGTCTATATTTAGATTGACACGATTACACTCGTCGGGGTTTCCCATCGTTTCTTGTGAGATATTATGATTTTATTTTATCTTTTTTATTTTGTTAGGCGTGATACCTTTGAATCAAAAGGTCTCGTACAAAAATGAATAGGTATTTTTCTTGGTGTGATATTTATAACGAGATATTCGCACGATTTGTAGAAGGTTAGACTAGTGTCTAACCTATTCAAATTCTGTTAAACTCAGCGTTCAGTTTAATTTTCTTCTTTTCCTTTTTTAACCAACTTCAAAAAAAAGGAGGTTATGAATTCGACCTCTCTATATGTATGTAATATTTCCAGATTTGCCCAGTCTTGGCATATGTTAGTCTATATCAGTGTCTGAACAAATGTGCCAAATTTCAAAAGTGTATGTATGTATGTACTCGTATGTATGTACGTATGTATGTATGTATGTATTTATGTTTGGAGGCATAATTATCTCCGGTGTTCAACTTAGGGAATACTGCAGAAAGCTTACAGATGGCATCGAGTTTATAGATATGGTTAAGTAAATGAAAGTAACTAAATGAAGCTTTTATTATTTAATTTTCAGTGCGTTTTGAAGTCGGTTTAATTTTTTAATATTTTTTTTTATTTATTAACTTGCAAACGACAGCAACTTTTCACGCGAGGAAAAATATTGTGTACTATTCTAAAAATGGGTATAACAAGTAGTCTTTAAAAGATAGATATATGAAATCACGGGCTTTTTTTAATGGTTTTAATAAAAAGTATAAATCCTACCATACATTGTTTTATTATATCTCATAGATAAAGCAGCGTTTTCGATAAAAGCTTTCAGGCGGCTTGAATGATTTCGACTCTTCAAACAATTATCACCATTGGTCAATTAGTGAAAACTGCATGTCAGTGCGTTTAGTAGTCTTTGAGTTTATCGAGAACAGACAAACGACGGCGGTGGACTTTATTTAATACTTAATATGCAATAATAAAATAAATCCTAAGTAAATAATTTTATAAAATGCTTTACAATCTGCAATTCTTATAAAGAAGGTAAAAAAACACTGTACACATGCACAGGCCGATAGTCGATAAAAGCGACATTGGTAAAAAACGCAAAATCAACAGACGACCCGCAAAAATTATCACCGCACTAAATCAATCATGTCGCTCGCTAATAAATACAATTTCAGTACAAAACTGCGTTGACAGCGCGTCAATATATTGTAACAGTGGAGGGCGGCTAATATCCAGAGATCCCACTGCTCGATTGTGTCGGTATTTGTTTTTTTGATAAAACTAATTTTAAATGAATTTTGAGAATGTACGTAATGCAGGATTGTATGTAATAAGATTACCTATAAAAATAGCCTCAAATGCATTTTATTAAATTAAATTATTATTAAAAAAAATTAAAGGCAATAATATGTTTTTTAAATCATGTTTACGTCATTTTAAAGGAAATGTTGAAAAAGGTTGTCAGTAATTAATTAACAATAATAATGTTTGCCGGGCAAACCTAACGTTCTGGCTGCCTCTGAGCTGGTAACCATGTTTTATATTAAATGCTTTATATTTACACTATAAAGAGACTTAAACATTGATATCATTAAAACAAGTAATTGTAATAAATATCGGCAAATAAATTTTTCATGAATTTATTACAGATAGTTTAGTCTTTGAAGGGAAGCAAATCAATTGCATACTACCTTAACATTCATTTAAAATTAGTTTAATCAAAGAAAATGATACCTGCAGCATCGAACAGAGGAATCTTAGACCATAAATAACTACTACGATTTTCAGTATAGCTCGTACATGTTCGTACACTGCTTTGGTCATCCAGTGGCTTACGGCTGAGGATACAAAATCCTGGGGTTGAATTATATGAAGCAAAACGACGCACGTGAGAATGAAATCTTGCCGTCTATTATAAAATCAAATAAACTAGACTTTAAACAATTTATTATATATTGCTGTCTAATCAAATTAATCTTAGTTCAATAAGAATATTCTCAGGAATCATTTGTCCGGTTGCGATTTCATATCATCGATATTAATTAAAATGTTAAGCGTCATTTTTAAGCGACGAAAAAACGGAGGAGGTTCTCAATTCGACACGTATATTTTTTTTATGTATAACTTTTTACAGAGTTGTCCGATTTTGATAACTCTTTTTTTATTAGAAAGGACATACTTCCAAGGTGGTCCGATTGTCTTCATGTTAGGATCTGATGATGATATCCAGGGAAAATTGAAGGAACTCTTCAAATTTTGGAGGCACGCTTACAGCGATTTCGGTTTTTGTCTCGGTATCGGTAGCTTTTTGACTACTGGTGCCGTATAATATACCATGACAGTATAGTACGAGTATGATACATGGCGATACATCACTAAAAATTAAGTTATAAAAATAGAACCGACTCAAAACGCACTAAAAAGTAAAAAATAACTGTGTCATTTAGTTCCTTTTATTTGCAGCCAAGGTTTCTACTTTAAGAACATTACCTAGAACCTACACACTGCTTTACTACGTTAAATAAATGTTCCTTAAACTTACTGGCACCGACTTCATAGATATGCTTAAGTAAATTAAAGCAACTAAATGAGACAGTTATTTTTTACTTTTTAGTGCGTTTTGAGTCGGTTCTATTTTTTGTTAAAAATTTTTCTTTCCTTGCCAACATAAAATCTTTATATACCTTTTCTAACTACTGAATCATACAATATGAATAGGAAGCTTACAGTGATTTTTGAATTCGTGGTATATTCACAACCTAGTATTTCTACACCCCAATTGTTTCTATATTCCATCACGCGTCTATTGTTCGTAGAGCTGTTGTATCATGTCACCAGCACGTTTCAAAGTTTTTAGATAGGTTCAAAATTCACACGCCGGCCGCGTGGGCCCCGCGTAGCGGAAAAATGTGCTTTCATTCGGTTGAGTGGAAAATACGCGGCCGAGCTCCGGGCTGTGTTTAAACTGACAAATTTTCCATTTTTATATTCTAATACCTATTGTCTGTGGCTTTGCACAGAAAATTCTAATAAGCAATTTTCTGATGTTCTTTATGACAAAAATAAGATTATTATGAAGTTCTTCATAAAAATGGCAAATCGCCTATTTACTTAATATACGGTTAAAGTAAATTTTTTGACGGCTTCTGTATGTCTGCATGCACAGTGGATTTATAAGACGGACTGTTCTGGGTTCGATTCCAAACTGGGCTGATTAAGATTTTCTAAATTGGTTCAGGTCTGGCTAGTGGGAGGCTTCGGGTGTGACCATTCTACTGACAAATACGCCAATCGATTTAGCGTTCTGATACGATGTCGTGGTGAAACCGAAAGGCATGTGGATTTAGTCCTACTCCTGACAAATTAGCCCGCTTCCATCTTAGCAATATCACTTATCATCAGGTGTGAGTTCAGTCGCGGGCTAACTTGTAATGAATAAAATAAACCCTAACATATTTTTGTATAATATTTCAGAAACTTTGGTTTAGTGACTCAGGAGTACAAACATTTTTTTCATTCTGTATGTTGAATAGACAAGGATAAAAACATATTATCCTTCCATTATGTATGCCAAGTATACAATATGAGTCTATCAATCAATATATTTTACACTAAAAATTTCATTTTGGAAATTATGAAACAATATGTTGTAATGTCAAGAAATGAGTATTCAATATACTTAGTGATAGGTGGTGCAAGGACGGGTAGAAAGAAAAGGGTCCAGAGAGAGACAGTTGCCTACTGACTGACTAATAGTTGAAAAACCTAGTGAAGGCGGCCACACAAAAAACCATAGCCAAGAGTTCACGCAACGTTACCAACCGTTAAAAGTGGAGAAACACCGTAGCAGCCACGACCACTCTGCCAAGAGTGCACAACTAAGAAGAATGTTGATTTGCGCTCGTGTAGCTTAGAAAAACTGAGCTCATGAGAAAAGCCAATTTACCATTAAGTGCAGTGTGCACCAAGATTTCGGTTAACATAAGCTAACTATAAATTTACTGTTCACGACAACCCATACGCCGGTTAAGGACGTAAGCAAGGATGTCGTGAACAGTAAATTTTACGTTTAGCTTATGTTAACCGTTGGTTATGATAACCGCAACCTTGGTGCACACAGGCCTTAGACAAGAAATATTTTGACTTTGTTTTCAAAGGTGAAGTTTTTACTTGTACAGTTAAAAAGTTAATTCTTCTTCTTCTTCGTCGTCGTCACACTCTTGACAGAGCGGTCGTGGTCATCACATCAGGAGTGATGGCAAGCTTCACAAGCCGTCGCCATTGCTCCCGTGCTGCTGCGCTTCTCGTGTATTCGATTTAATTTATTTTTCCAGGATACGAAATTTACCTTGCTGAAGCATTCCACGAACATTCCACGTACCAATTTTTTGGACCTTTCGCATCTCCATTGCAGAGATTCCAGTAGTATGATTTCCAGACGATGCCTGGTTTCCTACATCATTCTGAAATCTACAAACAGTTATTACCTACTTAAAATAATAAAGAAAAAAGGTATTAGCCACTTTTCCAACAAACAATTTCATGACTAGCTAAAAATAAAGTCACTTCTCTGTATTAAATATTGAATATGTTTCCCAGTAAAATTCTAAACAATTCAAAGCGGTCATATCGCGTTACACGTTTAAAAAGTTTCAGCCAGATTGAAAACTCACCCGCTCCGCCGCGCTCTGCGTTTTATGAAAATAAAAAAAAACATGTTTTCATTCAATTGAGTGGAGAATAAGCCAACTAAGCGATTGGGTCGCTCGCGGGGATCCGTCCGACATGTTTGAAAAACTATTTCATCTAATTTTACAGTTTTTGGCAAGTGGACTGGCAAACGACACACGGATGTTCGGTAGCCGACAGCTGTACATGATGTACTGCGACAGTACTGCTTCATTGTCCTTACTCACTGAGACATGTGTGTTGCTACTTGACAGCAAACTTTATGTATACTGCATAGCTTAAATAAACTGTTTAAATTTTATAGCAGAACCTTTCGTTAGTATTATTTTCTTCCATACATTATTATTCCATATATTATTACATTACAAGCTAAACATTACGAAGTTAAGAGTATAAAAAGATGTAATCACTAAAATTGAGAAAGAGCTACTCCGATGGTTTAGGCATGTAGATAGAATGGATGAAAGAAGAAGAGGCGAGGGTAAATAGATGGAGCGTAAATGGGTGTTGCAAGGAAATTTGCAGGAATATTCCTGGACCAATATCAGGAGATGTTAAAAAATGGCCATGTCTAGAGTACCCTAAACCAACGGATCTGTATGAAAGGATGTAGTCTCTCCCCACTCTACGGAAATGAGGTGTAGTCACCTGTATGTACGAGTATGTATGACTCATCACGAGCCCTCTAAGATTTACATTACGATGTACAGTTACTAATTTCACGATAAAGTCGCTCACAAAACCGGATTCCTCGATACTTCAACGGGAGCAGAATCTATGCAAGATAAACCACTGAGCATAGATAGCTTAACGTGATCGCGTAAACAATGATACTGCAATACACTTGAACAAGTAGGGGAGTATTGAGATCACAATTGAAAGAAGGCAATCTTCTGTACAACCTCTAAGCACTCATTGAATACTAACCGTTTAAGTGTATTGTACAGTCAGTACAACTATACTGACCTTATATCTAGTAAATAGACTAAAACAGGGCCAAGCTACCCTCCTTAACAAAACATACCTACTTAATATTATATTCACCACGCTGTTCTAATAATGGTTGACAGGCTTAGGGTGATAATGTTTGATCACTTAAAGATGACTATTAAATGTCAATATTAGTGACCGCGACTGACCACTTAACGGGAATATACCACGAACTTACGGGGTGTTAGGGGTAGCCACGTATCTAGCCACCCATAACATTATCATAATATTTCTGCGGAAGATTAGAACATATCACCTTGTTAAATTTTAAATCCAATGTAACATTCATATCTGATATGTTAACGCGATATGAAGATATATTGTGACGCGATAGAATTCTCTGTGACTTAGAGCCAGCGTAGCATGAACAAATCATGCAGTTTGTTGCATTCTGATTCTCAAATGCACTGCAAGTAGACTCGACGTACCGACGCAGGAAACCGTGACTCTAAAGTCGTGCAGACAACTCGGAAGGCCTTGAGCCGCTATTTCTATTTGTCGCATTGCTGTCCGCGAAGGAACTACTCCAATAATATTAAATATCTGTCCCCCGCACCCCGCATCCGCACCCCGCGCCCGCCCGACAACCGCAATAAATGCGCCACGCCTCGCCAATACTATTTGTATAAGGACCTCATTTGATAGTGATGTTACTACATCGATATTGTTATTGTGACGGTTATAATTACAGGCCGATATCGGGAGGGGAATTTGTTGGGGCGAACTCAAGCGGCACTTAGAAGGAGAATTATTGGTATCGTCTAAACAGTGGTATCTAGTTGGGAGATATAATGAAACAAAAACTTGTATGCTCTATTGTATGTAATTATTATATATAATGTGTCTTGTTTTCCTAAAATCTAAATCTTAATCCATGTAATATTCGCATTTTATCATAATAACTGCTATTTTAATAAATAAACAAATTATAAACAATTAATTTTTAAAAATTAAAAACGTATTATTGCAATTTAGTCAGACTCTGCTGAGCGACTTCAACATATTTATTAAATTATAGCTGCCATCTCAACAGATAGTAAATGATGATGTAATCTAATATGGAAGCAGGCTAACTTGTTAGGAGTAGAATGAAATCCAAGATTTCTACACCACTTCGTACAGGAATGCTCAATCGCTCCGTCTGACGTCTTTTTCCGTAGCCTCAGCCAAAACATTCCACCAGCCAGACCTAAAAATGCCTCAATTGATACAGCCGGGAATCGAAAATAAGATCTCTTTATGAGTCCACAGCGTATAGTCTTAATAATCTACCGCGCATACCACTGCGTCACGGATACCGCCAAACATATAAATACGTATTTGAAACTTGTTTTCATCGACATTAAGTGCTGCACTATTAGCAGTATGTAGTAGGTAGTGCGCTTTCAAATGTGCCGCGAACCAGTTTTCAAATTTGAATTCGTTATTTAGAATGACTTCATGTTATGTATTTAAATATAGAGCGGAGTGTAGGAGCGCAACACGCGTGACGACACGGCTGCGATACGTGAACGGTAGAGCAATTCTCCACATTCCACGTCAGTATTGAAGCATATGTACAACGGTTGTAAAGCAGATGTAACAGAAATCATTCCCCAATGATATTTTGTAGTTGCAATGACAGTCGAACGAAAAGTGGGATGATCGGCGAAATGTTCGTTTGATGAATTTTTAAGAATCGCAATACAGGGTAGATATTTATCGCAATAATAAGCTGACTATCATGAAATTTTGCATACGGGTATTCTGAAATACAAAAAATATACAAAATTAAGTTGTACTTAAATAAATTTTCTTATTTAAACTTATACTTATAGCATACAATATATTAATAACTTCCTGATTAGTACAACTGCAAACAAAATTTATCTATTTAAAAAATAACATCTTATAATTCGAATTAAAACTAAGCTACCCATGGGGTAGGGTTGGTACTAAATAAAATGGGGTAGTAAATATGAAGAACCATCTGCAAATAGTTTCATTATAACCAAAGCCACATGTAATCCATCAGAACGCGACACATCTTGATGCGTCGCTTCGCTCAGCAACTTCGCGTGTTATGTACAGCGCCGTGTTATGTGTGAAGTTCAGTGAAACAAACGAACATTCAGTATATCGATTCTTGAAAAAATATCAGCTGGTGTTCACTGGGAACAAAGGGGATGTAACAGAAATTGGTATTCTTCAATGACATTCTACCATATTGGACTGACAGTCGAACTGAAGGGGAGATGATTGACGAGATGCAAGCGAGATGTTTCAACAATGTATTTTTTTCAGGTCTCAAGTCCAAATGAAACCACGAAGTAACTTTATACTACACGCGACGTATATAATACGACACGATATACTCGCTCTACTACTAATAGAACCTACGACGTAGGTACCATTTTAGACTTATCTATTTCACCCATACGTCTAGCTGACAGTTGGTTTGTATATCCGCAATTTCTCAAAAACTATTAATCGAATGGTTTAACGTGGAAAGTTTTTAGTGTAAAAAAGGTGGTTATGTTTTTCTAAAAATACAAATCATTTTTATTTTAAATATAACTAATGAAAGTGGATTTTGATTTCTACTAATAACCATTAAATTTTAAACATTCTTTAAAAGGTTTTTTTATTCGTCTACGGAACCCTTGTACGAGCCCAGGGAAGTGAGTTGTTCAGAAGAGCAATAATGTATGAGGGCGCGGTGAAATGGATTGTTTGCTATCGCGATGTGCCCCGCAGAGCACGTGTTCCACCATCTTATCGATATAACCATAAATTGTTTCGGCAATTTCGGCTCGTTCGCCTTACACGCCCTTTTTTACAACTATCTCCGCTTCTTACCTTTTCTTTAACATACTTATATATTAGAAAATAGGTGATTAAATACAAACTTACAGGTATTTTTTTAAAAAGAGAATTTGCAATCATAATAATTGATTAATTTTGCTTGACTCTAATTTAAGCGGCAACGATTTACAATTACATTTACGAACGATTCAAAATTGGTTAATAAATAATTTGAGCATTAAAAATTATGTTTTGAGTTGGAATTGTATTGTAGCAGTATTTGTTTATATTAAGCATGGTTAGCCAAAACTGCCAAAAGGCCATATACAAAGATTTCCATATTGTACGGCTCGTACTAGTACTCGTATAAATGTCGTTTGTTGGTCGGATATGCCGACACAGCACTTCAGTGTGATTCATATACTGAAATAGAAACCGACGCTCGCTATTTTATAGAAGCTTTCTATTTCAGTGTGACGCGACCTTTCTAAAGTTAAACCTGTCAGTAGATGATATTTATAGTGGATAACGATGAAAAGTATAAGACGCTACAGTCAATTTCTTAATAAATCCATCACTACCCGTATTTTATCTTTACATCTATACTAATAATATAAAGAGGTAAAGTTTGTAAATGAGGCATCTGTCGGGGCTAATCTTCGGAACTACTGATCCGATTTAAAAAATTCTTTCACCAGTAGAATGCTACACTATCGGGGAGTGTTATAGGCTATATTTTATATTTGTATTAAATATATTATAAGGAATGAAAGTGAATGTTAGCAAATAGAAAGTACTGGTTTTTAAAAGAGATGAATATGGGACAGATTGTACTATTGTGATAGACGGAGAAAAAATGGAAGAAGTAAAAGAGTTTGTATACCTGGGTAGTAATTTTACGAAAGATGGAACGTGTGAGAGTGATATTGAAAGAAGAGTAAATGCTGTGAACTTGGTGAATGGTGCTCTGTATGCATTTATGAACAGCCAGTAAATGTCCCAATAGGCAAGACTGGCTGTGCATAGAGGTGCGTTGGTGCCCACACTTATTTATGGTAGTGAAAGTTGGGTATGGCAGAATAAGCACAAAAGTAAAATAAATGCGGTAGAGATGAGAGCACTGAGGAGTATGTGCGGGTTAAAACTGTGTGACAGAGTTATAAATTGTATGATAAGAGAAAAGTGTGGTATAAAAGAAGATGTAATGACTGAAATTGAAAAAGGGATGCTTAGATGGTTTGGACATGTAGAGAGAATGGATGAAAGAAGAATAACAAAAGAGATTTACAAGGCGAGGGTGAATGGAAATATTGGAAGGGGAAGGCCTAGGCCTAATGTTCCTGGACCAAATTCAGGACATTTTAAATAATGGCCAAGTCAAGAGTACCCTAAACCGACGAACTTGTATGAAAAGATTAATGAGAGTGGAAGAAGCTAAGCTAATGCAAGGACCGTGGCAAATGGAGGGATGTGGTCTCTGCCTACCCCTATGGGAATAATGCGTGATGTTTATGTTTATATTAGCCGATTATATATATATTCGGGGGACGATGTCGCTCGCGTCCGTAGGATTTACCACCTTCTCCTCAAGGCCCGCCCTACACGTGTCCCCTGGGTGGTGCTAAATGAGCTGACAACGCCGAGCAACAGGCGGCGGTCAATTATCCTGTATCCAGGCTACCACAAGCCTGGAAGAACTAAATCTCTTCTAAACAGAGTGGCAGTAGAACCTTAGGAAAGTTCTACTAGTATATTCTCCTAACCCCCCCTTTTTTGTACTATGGAAATGTCGAATAATGAGAGAGATTTGCCATGCACTCCGGCTAGCCCCCGGCGCTATCGGGTATCCGGGCCCGATAGTGGGAAGTATGTTACCGAAGACTCCACAGGAGTGAGTGACCAGGCTCCTGTGCCAGTAAATACTACTGGAAAGAAAACATTTGTCCAGCAAGCTTTCCATCCAAGCTTATTTGTTACCCGGCCAAGAAGCTCATCCCTGGGTAGTAAATCACAAATTAGTGAAGAATTCAAGACTAATAACACACAAAATTTCGTGTCAAACAACACAAATGAAAACACAACAAAAATAGCTCCTCCAGATTGGCAAAGAGTCCCTACTCTGAGAAACCCAAAGAGAAAAAAAGCAACTCTTAGCCCTTCTCCGGAAAGAATACCAACTGCTAATAAATACAGCCATCTCCCTGTCGATGAGATTGATGAACAGGATAAAAACTTGCCACCAAAGCCTACAAAACCTCCCCCAATTATCTTGTATGGCATAGAAGATGTCCATAAATTAACTGAGCTGCTTGGTACTGCAGTTGACAAAAGCAAATTCTACCTAAAAATTGTCAACAAAAACCAATTAAGAGTGAACTCAGATGATTTAGATATTTACAAAAACCTAATTGCCATTATAAGAGAACAAGGACTAATTGGTCACACTTTCAACAGAAAAGACAACAGATGTTGTAGGCTAGTTATAAGAAATCTTCATCACACTACACCTATCGAAGTCATTAGGGAGGAAATAGAAAAAACAGGAAATACTGTATCTGGCGAAATAATCAACGCTAGATATGGACCGGAAAAGAAACCTACATCCACATTTTTTGTTAATATCTTGCCACATGCAAACAATAGACTTGTTAAAGAACTTAAATACATTTATCACCAGTCTATCAAAATTGAAGATCCTAGAAAAAGAAACACTATTGTACAATGCCAAAGGTGCCAACAATACGGCCATTCCAAAAATTATTGCATGAGACCTTTCCGCTGCGTCAAATGTGCTCAATCACATAAAACATCGGAATGTCCCAAAAGAGACCGAAACACGCCAGCTAAGTGTGCCTTGTGTCTTGGGTCGCATCCTGCTAACTATAAAGGCTGCGATGTGTACAAAGAGATCCTAGCCAGAAGAACAAATAAACAACCATACAGAAAGCCAACACGCCCCACAGAAAACATAATGGGACAGAATTCGGAACAAGCCAAAGTTTCAAAACTAAGAATGGAGTATGCAGAGGCCGTCAAATCCAATAATAAACCACGACTTCAGGAGCCACAAACAACACAAGATGATCGCTTAAACCTAGAACAAATTCTCATTAAACAAAATGAAAAATTTGACGTAATCCTACAACAAATGGGCACTCTGATGAGTCTCATCACAACTCTTGTCGAAAAATTGGCCAAAAAATAGGTTTACAGGTTGCAACATGGAACATTAATGGCTTAAGTCCTAATAAGGAAGAGGTTGAACTATTAATAAAGCTATACAAAATAGATGCTCTGCTTATAACTGAAACACATTGTACTAAGAACAGTAGCATCAAATTTAATGGATTTAGTACATACCTGACCAATCATCCTGATGGTACGGCTCATGGTGGGACATGTGTTGTTATCAAGAGCTGCATCAAACATCATTGCCTTCCAAGCTTCCAGACAAGCCATATTCAAGCTACAATCGTAGGTGTTGAGGATAAATGCGGCTTCGTTAACTTAGCATCAGTTTATTGTCCTCCAAGACACAACATCAGTGAAGCCATGTTTTCAGAGTTTTTTGCAAAGATTGGTGATCGTTTTATTGCTGGTGGGGATTGGAATGCAAAACACACCTATTGGGGTTCAAGGCTAATAACAACGAGAGGCAGACAACTTAATCTAGCTTTACTTTCGAATCATCTTATTCCTATCTCTACTGGCGAACCAACATATTGGCCAACAGATATAAATAAAATACCTGACCTCCTAGATTTTTTTGTGGTGAAAGGATTGTCACAGAATTACTTTAGAGCAATGTCTTGCTATGATAGCTCCTCTGACCACACACCTGTGTTATTAACTATGAGCTCCACTATCATCTATAATGAAAAAATGGAGAGCTTATATAACAAACGCACAGACTGGGATGGTTTTCGGGATTTTTTAGAGCTAAATGTTACATTAGATACAGCATTAAAAACTCCGGAAGATGTTGAAAATGCTACTCTCCACATAACTAACCTCATACAGCGAGCTTGTTGGAGCAACACACCTAGTCTAGAGAATGATAAAGAAACTGCAAATATTCCCATGCAAGTTAGATTAAAAATCCTGGAAAAGCGACGTTTGAGGCGTGTGTGGCATACTAGCCGGCATCACACTGATAAAACAGCTTTTAATCGGGCATGTCAAGACCTCAAAGTACTGTTAAAAGAAATAGAAGATAGCACTATAGAATATAAACTGCTGTCAGCCACCGCAACTGCTAGCTCTGACTACTCTTTGTGGAAGCTTACAAACTCTTTGAACCGACCAATACAAGCAAAAGCACCTATAAAATTACAAGATGGCAGCTGGGCCAGAAGCTGCCAAGAAAAAGTCAATGCTTTTGCCGAACACTTGGCATCAGTATTTTCTCCAAATAAATCAGGAAATAACAGTAGTTTTGAGAACTCAGTTGATTCTATCATTAACGCTACCTATCAACTAGATGTCCTCCCAAAGCCAATATCTCCCAGTGAAATAGCTAGGATAATCATGAAGCTTGAGAACAAGAAAGCACCTGGTTTTGATTTAATCACTAAAGAGGTGTTATCAGAGCTACCCAAGAAAGCATTACTCTTCTTGTCGTATTTATTCAATGGCATCTTAAGAACCCAATATTTTCCTAGAATTTGGAAGGTGTCCCAAATAATAATGATCCACAAGGCAGGAAAACCACCTCAAGATATTAAATCCTACCGACCTATAAGTTTATTGCCAATATTATCCAAATTGTTTGAAAAAGCCGTATTGGAAAGATTAAGACCTATACTTAATAGAAATAATCTCATTCCCTCACATCAGTTTGGCTTTAGGCGATATCATTCGACAGTCGAACAAGTCCATAGGGTATACGACAGGATTCGTAAATCGCTGGAGGAAAAAGAATACTGTGCTTCGGCCTTCTTGGACGTCCAGCAGGCTTTCGATAAGGTCTGGCATAAAGGCCTCATGTGCAAACTCAAATCAGTTTTACCTCACAGCTACATACCACTTCTTGGTTCTTATCTAACTGATAGGATATTCCAAGTAAAAGAGAGAAAAACGACATCTTTGTTTTTTAACATAAGCGCTGGTGTTCCCCAGGGATCCGTGCTTGGACCCACGCTGTATGCAATATACACAGCTGACTTGCCTACAATACCAAACATTACCACAGCAACGTTTGCAGATGACACGGCCATATTAGCTAGCCACAAAAATGCTACGTCAGCCTCAGCACTTTTGCAACAGGGGCTCGATCAGATTTCTACATGGCTACAAAACTGGAGAATCAAGACTAGCGTTAATAAATCTGTCCAGGTGACCTTTGCTCTAAGAAAAGGTGATTGTCCTTCAGTTTACCTGGGTGACAATGCATTGCCCCACAAAGACCATGTCAAATACCTAGGCCTTCATCTAGATCGAAGACTGACATGGAACAAGCACATAAAAAGCAAAAGAGAAGAGCTGAACATCAGATATAAAACTTACCACTGGCTATTGGGCAGAAATTCCAAACTGTCAATAGACAACAAGCTTCTCATTTACACTAGCATCTTGAAGCCTGCCTGGGCCTACGGAGCACAATTGTGGGGTAGTGCTTGTAACTCTAGCCTCAACATCCTACAAATAATGCAGAATATAATTCTGCGTACTATTGCCAACTCGCCATGGTTTATAACAAATCAAGAACTCCGCCACAATTTACAAATCAGCACTATAAAGGATGAGGTGCGGGAGCTGTCAAAAAGATATAAAAATCGACTCCGTAATCACCCTAATCTTTTGGCAAACAGACTGCTGACCGACATTTGCCAGAGGCGTCTGAAACGGAAACACATATTAGATCTGGATAATTCAAGCTAGGAATAACCAAAGAGGACCGACTCCTAATGAGGATCAGGTTCTACAAGACAATGATTCACGCAACACATCTGTTTAAAGTCCTGGGACTGATCGCAGATTAGACGCACAAGGAAAAAATATATATATATATATATTATCACAGTTCTTGTCGCACGAGTCGGACCGTGAAATTTATTAAATCGGCTTTAATTGTAAACATTGTATGAAAACTTTATGTATCTTTAAAAGTTCTTCAAAAAAGTCTGCAATATCTATCTTTTATATTTTGGCAGATATATAACTTTTTGTGTTTTAAAAAATAATTTAATTCATATGCTTACGTTTACCTCATTATTTATACAACTAAACTTAAATCCTTATCAAATAAATTATTTAATAATCACAAGGATATTATAGAGATAAGATTTGCCTTTTACAGTATGTTAATTAGTTACATAGGTTAGGAGATAAAATTTTTAAAAAGCGCAACTGCCGCTATTAAGTCCAAATCAAGTAAAACTCTACGTACGTATGAGTACGTGAATAGGCGTCAGCATTTTCATGTTAGAAACGATAATACGGTAACGGGGTTGAGAATTCGATCTTTGTTCAATTTATTTGCCATATAAGACCATATCTATGCTATTAATATCAAGCGGAAGAGTTTGTTCGTTTGTTTAATCCTAGAAAGATAACGTGCGCCCCAAAGGCGCCCGCGAAACAGATATATCGCTGTATCTTTTCATCCAACGCGTGTACACGCTTGTGCTTTCAAGCCAACTCAGCCGTCGGTCAACACTACCGAGGGACGACCGCTGCTGTTCGGTAAGTACCTTAGTTTCGTTTCTATGACAACGCGTTGCGCTCGAGAGGCGCATGTTTATCTTCTGTGTAACTTTTATGTTTTTCTGTGTGATTTAGTTTTTATTACTTTTTCTTTATTTACACATAAATAAAGTATGTATACAATTAGGTTATTGTTATTAATTAGTTTTATTGTTTTTAGAAACACCTTTACTGTCCAAAATTTTGGTCAAAAGATTAATAAGTGTCCAGAGATTAATATAACCTGTACGTCTATGTTCTGTTTTGATGGACCTTTGAATATAAGCCGAAGCCGTCGAAGATGGTGTATATGTTGTCCTCATGCAATTAAGACGCTGTTATGCCTAAATCCTACAACTGATAAACCTGAAATCATTACGTTCTTCAACAAAACATAAGGCGGCGTTGATACCTTTGACCAGATGTGTTCTTCGATGTCTTGTTGTGAAAAGTCTAACAGATGGCCAACTAATACATAATTCACACATACAATGATTTGTCTAAGCAAGAAAAATAACTAAACCGAAGAAAATATATGAAATAACTAAGTACTGAACTGTCTACACCATGGATGACATCGAAATTGGAAATCCCCACTTTGTCAAGGCGTTTGAGAGAAAATTTTGTGAATATCCTGCCATAAACAAACAAAGAAGCTTCTCAAGAAGCTGAAGAGGAACCTCCTGCCAAAGTTCGCCGTTACGTACAACCAAAAAGAAAAGAATGTCTAAGATGACATATACAAAATGCAAAAAGACTGTGTGTGGTGAATATAAAAAAGATGTTTGCACCTACTGTCTATAATCTAATTTTTTTTCATTATTATTTGTAATTTGAGACTGAATATATAGTGAATTATTAGTTAGTAAGAAAAAAACCACAAATGTTACTTATTTTTGTAAAAATTGTACTTTAGTATAAACACTTTTAATTTTTGTTACTTTTTGTTAAGCCTTTATAAAACACTGTATAATTTTCTTAATACTAAAAATAATAATAAAAATTTGTGTTTTATTAACTTCATATTAATCTAAGAACTCATCGAAATTATAATGAAAAGAATTCACTTTCAGTTTGTTAAAAAATAGTCTATATTACTGTGCGGCGCCTCTGAGGCGTATGTTTATCTTTTCAGTACAAAAAAATAACGTTATCTCTTTAGGGTTAAACGGGCTAATCTCTAAATCTGCGTGTCGGATTGTAAAATTATTTTTGTTTATTTTGAAAGCTAGACTCAAGAGTGTAATAGACTATTTAATATATCAGCTTGCCATAAATATATATTGTTAATGTTAATGTACTGTAATGTCTTACAATGTTGAACAATAATGTAGATCTTTAGTACAAGGGACGGGACGGAGGATATTGCGTCACCGGAAACTATAAAAAATTAAATTGAGAGGGGAAGCGGGGAATGAGCATTTTATATATGAAATTCTGTCTTTAAAATTAGAAGAGTACCTAAGATGTTTTCACGTGGACGAAGTCGCGGGCGACTGCTAGTAATATATACATTATTAAATTAATTTCAAATAACTCAAGTTATGACCGTACGAAATGATGCCAAAAACTAAGAGCAAAATCAGTAGGTATTACCTACGAGTATAAATGAGAAAGCCAAACTGCAGCATTTTTAAATTAAACAGATCGGTAATAAGTTAGCAGGCCATATCTTTTTATTAATAATTGGTAATACCGTTTGAGAAAGGGCCGTTTACGACGCAGCTTTTTTATAATCGAACCAAATGGCGTAAAGGTTTTCGCGCGCGTAATTGACATTCCAGGAATACGTAGGTGCGAAGTTACGCGTCTCGTTTCTAATACGCACTTCTGAGTCGTGGAATTTCCTATTCCATCCGTCTTCCGCCACCATTATTAATATGGATAAATACTTATGTACATACCTACCAGTGTAGAATGCTGCAAAAATTCGGTTGCTCTGCTTATAATTTCGTGTGAACAAACTATTCACCACAACGTCTTATTAGCGTCTTATGCTAACCAGAATCGAATAATTGATTTTTTATAAATGTTTGAAATTGAATGTCAAAGGATCCCCAGGTTCTCAAAAGGAAAACCAATGCCATATTTACCAAAAGATCACTTTGTAAGCTATTTGTTAGCAATGGGTATATATACATAAGCACTACCCCGCCAAAAGATTTCTTGAATCTGTAATTTAATTGCCAAACAAAATAAAGCAATACCGCTTAGGGGCAAAAACAAATATGGCGGTAATACCTTTCAGGATGAGCTCTATTACTAAAAGCGAAGAAAACTTAATACCCAATTCACTAAATCATTGAAGGATACTTTTTTCATACTTACTTCATTTTCTGAACACTTTATTCTACGAAATACATGGAACTAATCGGAAAAAGATAAAGCAATAAGGTCAGTATAAAGGAACTAATATAAACGTCGGATGCTTGTTAAAATTAAAGTATAGAAATGCAATTGGCTAATATTGTGTACGCGAATTGTTTCCCAATAACACGCTGTTAACTACACCGGGCGAGCATATCCGGAATATATCCGGCAAATTTAGATGTGAGCGAAAACACGCCGAAACGACCGAACAGAAATAAAAGAGCAATTTGGACACGGTACAATTTTCAATGCGTTTGTGCCGCCGCCATATTTGCATGAGAAAATGCTTTTGTCAAGTAAGTTTGATTCGCGAGTATACCACTTCAGGTACCACTGATATGATCGTTGTACTACTGTGTATCGACAGCTTAACAGCATTGGGTATGTTGTTGTATATTGGGATTCAAATGTATGACGTTATTGATATGACTTTGTTTTACCAAGAAATTCTTATCAAAATTTCTCTTTCCAGAGTTAGAAACAATCCTCTCCACCTGATTCAGAGAGTATGTTACCCGGCGCCATTGTGGCTATGTAACACATTGTGGGTATTTTATACCCGACGGATTTTTAAAACCGTGATAACTTAAAAACAAAATACCCGGGTTAATAGCCGTTCACAGTAGCTGCGGTTGTTGACCTGTTCAAGCGTATTGACAACTCTTTGTAGTGTTGCTGCAACTACGACGGAGTATACACGTTTGTAAAAATCGCGCGGGTAAGATATACCCGGCCCCAATGGCCATGTAACGTTTATAGACACAGTCTGCTCGTTCTTTTTTGTTTTCCGCAGTTTTATTAATCATATCCATTGAGAAAGAACAAACACGAATTTTAGCCTTATTTGAACAAGCTAGCACCAGTGACAATGAATAGTACAGTTTAGAAGACGAAGGTGAAATCGACCAAATTTCAGAGTGAAGTCTGGGCAGTGATACGGTGCAAGTATGTAGCGATGATGAGCAAAAAGAAGTTAATTTCATATTTAGTACCTAAATGGTTATTATTTTATGTTTTTGAATATATTTTTCAAGTTATGTGCTAACAAATTAATCTCAAGATGAAAAAATTAATTTCTTTTGTTTGATAGTAGTACATCAATTTTATAATAAATAAATGTTTAATTTTTATAAATAACATTTATAAATACTTATTTATTCAATGTAGAAAACAAGTATTGAAATAAACTTGATTCAGTGTACAGAAATGTGCATGGGTAAAATATACCCGGCCACAACGACTAAGTTCCGTTTAGTAGCCACAATGACTCCGGGTTAACCGTCGGCTCCGGTCATTGCTAGTAACATTCTGTTTGTGATAATTACAAAATTAAACATCATGATCTGTTGATAATTATGATGATCGTTCTTTAGGTTTATATCGTTATTAGCCTAAAGAAAGAAGAAGAAGAATATTATAAACATCATTGTTAATGATAGTTTTTAGGAAATTACATCAAAATTGATGTCACCCATTTAACCACGCTTCAGTACCTATATTCACGCACGCCCGGCTCCGGTATGACGCCTATTACGCAATTCCGGCGAGGCAGTCTCGTGAGGTGTTTAATTTCCCCGCGATTTGCCTCAAAGCGAGCAATTACCACAATTGCGCCTCTCAGACGGCCCTCCCGTCCCGGGTTCATGCTTGACATGTGAACATTATGGGTGGTTACACTCTCGGCTGAGGCTTATTTGGCGATGTATGTAATCATGTTGTTTCGGCTAGTGTAACTTCCCGTCGTGCCTTCGGGAGCACGTAAAATCGGCCCTGCGTCTAATCTCTCTGCGGTCGTATTGTGATGCCGTCCCATCGGATTATGATGATGAGCGAATTGGGAATGCACGAACGTTTGCATCTGCGTTGATTGGCGAGATTGGTGATACGACGGAACATTTGGAAATACAGCGATCAAAAATAATTGCAAAAAAATAGAGTAACTAAAAAATGTGTAGTAGTTGCTGTATGTGATTTTATAATTAGTTCTAAGTTGTATTGCAAAATGAATAAAATTTAGTCAAAGTTTTTGCCATTCAGGTTACTTTTAAGTTTGCGATTAACGTAAAATTAGATATAAATGTATAAAAAATCGCTTCAAAACAATTCAAAATAAATCTTTCATTCTAAGTAAATAAACAAAATTTAACCAACCGTTAAAGTTAACTGATTTGTATATATTTAATTCCTATATAAACGTCTGTCTGACAACAAAATACAGTTACAGGGTGTCCTGCGAAAGATATGAACGCAACGCGACGGGAAGTTGCCATTGCGACAAACGCGATCACTAGGGCAATTATGTAACGACACTATAGTGTACGTTTCAAATCTGTCTCAGTCTCTCTCTATCTGTAAAATATTTTTAGATAGAGAAGAGATAGAGAGAGAGACGAATTTGAATCGCACACCATCGAGTGTCATTAAAGTTGATACATAATATTATGGCCTCAGAACAACGACATTTCTTACTTGGGTCCCATGTATCAGTCTGGGGGGCGGAACGCGACGTAATGGGCACCTGTGTCGCGTCGCGTAGCGTCGTACCTTTATGACGCAAGTAACGATACCCGTTGTTAAATCGCATTCGGCGCGTAGCATCGTGTCGCATGGCATTGCATGTAATTATATTAGTATTTAGATAGAAAGGTGATATAATTACAGCTATAGCGTGAGTAGCACATAGCTACTCGTAGCATGTATCTAACTGCAACTTTTACTTCAAAAAGCTTTGCGAGCTAGCAAAGACATGTACCGGTGTAAGACTTCCTATCAAATTATGTGGTTTCGTGGAGAGCGTTTCTAATCCCTTTGATGCTGGCAAAGGCTTGACATTTAGCTTGCTCTATAGTTCTTTGACTATTGTTACAGCTTTTTTGTGTACTAGAGATGAAAATCTCAAATCTAGTGTTCATAAGACCTAAAGGTTTTGAGTCACATTTGTCGGACTTATAATGTTCTTATAAATTTATCCAATACTAACTGTATCCCATGGGTTTACCCGCGTAGATCTCGTTCTTGGAAAATATTGGAAATTCCGTTCTTAGTGAGCGTCTATATTATCAAGTCATTATGCTTTTGAAGTCAATCGAGGGTGTAGTTTTAGAGATCTCGTGATGAGTCAGTCTGTCAGCGGTATATTTCTTATACCACTATATATGCATAGATTAGATATATCCATCGTCTGATCCCGCCAGCAATTTTATCTCTTGCATCTAGACTTTATAAGGGAAGATCAAAATTCGTATTAATATAAATAGGCTTAGTTTAGAAGCACTTTTGAAACTTCAAATTCATCTGTTTGTAGTGACTCTACCACCGGCTCAAAATGATGTCGTAGTAGATACCTACTATCCATTACCATCATCATTATTTTCTTTTTTCCAGTGTTAACTCCTGACACTGTCCGCATTCAATAGCCTAAAAATTTCTTTTTTTTCAATTATTTTTGTAAGAGTGTATAATTTTTGTATACTTAACTATTTATTTAAAGTATTTTGTTCCGAAACATGTGTATCATCAAAAAATTTATATAAAAAATAAGTAAACATCGATGGTCAGTTTTATTTCTTTTCAGGCTAGAGAGAAACACTCCGCCGACTCCACGAATCGACGAATAATACGAATGTGCGATCAGTATAAAAGTCAGATTAAAAATGTAAGAAATATTTCAAGTTCCAGCCCAGCCGAATACACAACATAAACACAACACAAACAGGTAATTCCGAATGTTACGTGCCTCTCCATTTACGAGCTATGCACATAAAGGACACAAATTGTTTACATCGCGCACAGGAACCTCCTCCCTATTATATAGCACAAAAGACATATAATTGTTTGAACACTTTTCAATAATAGGAATATATTATTTCACTTTGTACTTGACGTCGCACGGAAATGCAATCGTAGAGAAATTAAATTGATTCCAGAATGGGAGACATTTTTCTTGAGAGAAAAAGGAAACCAGGCTTTGCTGCGTTACGTTTTCCTTGCGACCATTTGTTTTTTATATGCATATTGAAATCTGGTTACAGAAAAATATGTTCGAAAATATTTAAATTTAAAATAAGTTTATAACATTTATTAAATGTAACGTCAATAACGAACTTTTTCCTAATGAAAGAAAAAAATTTAATTTTTTAATTTAATGAATAAAACCCATCAAACGTGGAAAAACTGAAAAAAATCTTACTAAAGGAGACTATCCCCTTTCTCTTTGAAGCCTCATTTCAATTTTTTTCCCATAGAACCCTATTTCTACTTTTTATTATAGTAGAGAGAATAAATTAATGTTTATTTTGTAACCGAAAAATATTTTTCATGAAGTCGGTTAAAAATAAATCATTACACAAAAGCTGTGGTTCATAATATCAGAATATAATGCTGGAAGCACACTGGTTCATCCATCTTGTCTCCAGTCTACGCTCGGTAGATTAAACCGTTGTCATGTCAAGGAATACAGTTGTAACAGATTGCGGTCATAATTGATTACAGACTGAACCCATTGTGGTGTAATCAGGAAAAACTGTTCGCGAACCGATAGCAGCGCGGTGTCACAGCGGTGTCACGGCGGTGTCACGGCGTCACGTGACAGATATCGCCCCGTCACATTATCCGCTGCGTGGCAGTGATTAATACCGCGCTCTGATGTCACGTCGCGTGATGAAGCGTGTCGACTTGTGTCATATTGGTTATCTATCTACACTGCCATAAAACTGTAACGAGTGCGTGTTGGAATGTTACATCTATTGTGTATACACGATAAACGAGAAACAAACCAATTTATTAAATGTTTATATGTCTGTATGATTTTGTCAATTTATATTACATTGAGCTCACAAGCTTTGTGTCCTTGAATTGAAAATGAAATCTACGTCGGTGATGGACAAAGCTATCTAATAAGCTTTCGTTATGTTCTTTGTACTGATACCTGGATGAAACAATTGGTGAGGTAAGGAGGGCTTAATAAATAGATGCGATATAGGTTAGACTTCATCCATACCTTTTCTCCAAAATTGTTTACTTTATTAAAGCCAAAACTTCCGTATCATTTTCTCAAAAGCTTGATGCCTTATATAATTTTTATTTTATTATCATTAAATGTTTTCGAATAAAAAGCCCCTTACATGCTAATATAGTCTCGGGCATTCACTGGATGATTTTACAAAACATATTAAATATTTTTTAAGTCTATAGTATAATTTATTATAATTAATTACTTTGTAACTAAGGGTACTAATCTAATTGTATATCCAACTTGTATATTAACTAATCATACAAGTTAGATTGGATAATTTTTCAAACACAACTTCAAATGCTGCAAATGATCCGCGACGTACGACTTTGACGCGTATGTGTGTGTTTGTTTGGGCATATATGCATGTGTGTGTAATGGCAATTAATGTCCCGCACAGCCTTTTAGGCGGCTACAAATGACTGAGAGTCATTACACGACGAAAATAAACATTAAAGCTCACTCAGCTTTCAAAATAAAGTAACGTGACGGGAGCGTGACGCGCGGGACGGCGACGGGACGGGGACGGGACGATTTGCATTTTAACGAGCTATCATATCAGGCGTAAAAGCCACTACGCATGAGAACACCACTTGAAGTTTAATTATGCGGGTTGAAAACTCGCTCGAGTTTTAGCTGGACCTTTGTTTTTCCCGACGTATTATTCTCGCCTGTTTAATTTTAATCCTTCATTATTATTTTTTATATTAATAGTAAAACAAACAAGCTTCCGTAGAAATCTTTAGCCTATTCATTATTTCCATGGCAAGTTAGCTAGGTACGTGTCTTGTCATGACTAGTGTTATGAGTGAGTGACTTTTTGGTGGAAAAAACAATGGTAATAGTACTTTTCCGATCCAGTTTAAACTAAAGGGAGCCTACTTGCGTAATTTACAGGTCAATGAAAATTGGATGCTTTTATTTCAATGTTTAATTTAACACTTTTAAAAGTTAGTAGTATAGTATTTAGTGCAGCAACTTAGCTAAGCCAACTGTAAATCAGCAACATGCTCGTTTTTAACCGACGAAAAAAAACGGAGGAGGTTCTCAATTCAACACGTATTTTTTTTTATGTATGACGCATAACTTTTATAGAGTTGTCCGATTTTGATAATCCTTTTTAAACGACTTCAAAAAAAAAGGCGTTTCTCAATTCGACCGTATATATATTTTTTTTTATGTGTGTTCGCGCATAACTTCGTCGTTTATGAACCGATTTTGATAATTTTTTTTTTGTTGGAAAGTAGATAGTCCGGTGGTGGTACCATGACAAGGAAACCAGGATCTGATGATGGAATCCTGGAGAAACCGAGGGAAACTTTCAAAAATTGTAGGGACAACAAGTACGTTTGTTAATTTTTCCGATAAGTATTTAAAAGCACTACAATTTGATGAAGGTCTGGAGTCGATCTGATGATGGAGCCGATCTACATATAAGAGAACTCCTTGACGATTTACTGCAGTTACCTTGTGTTTGGGCTCGATTAATTTGTCTTGATGAGAACTTTACATTTAGACGGACTGTGACTGTCATTGAGGGTCTGGTGATGAAGACGAAGTACAGTTAAGGGAGCTCCGTAACGGCTTACAGTAGCTACCTTGTGTTTGCGCTTGATTAATTTGTCTCGATGAGAAATTTACATTTAGACGGACTGTGACTGTCATTGAGGGTCTGGTGATGAAGACGAAGTACAGTTAAGGGAGCTCCGTAACGGCTTACAGTAGCTACCTTGTGTTTGGGCTTGATTAATTTGTCTCGATGAGAAATTTACATTTAGATGGACTGTGACTGTCATTGAGGGTCTGGTGATGAAGACGAAGTACAGTTAAGGGAGCTCCGTAACGGCTTACAGTAGCTACCTTGTGTTTGGGCTTGATTAATTTGTCTCGATGAGAAATTTACATTTAGATGGACTGTGACTGTCATTGAGGGTCTGGTGATGAAGACGAAGTACAGTTAAGGGAGCTCCGTAACGGCTTACAGTAGCTACCTTGTGTTTGGGCTTGATTAATTTGTCTCGATGAGAAATTTACATTTAGATGGACTGTGACTGTCATTGAAGGTCTGGTGATGAAGACGAAGTACAGTTAAGGAAGCTCCGTGACGGCTTACAGTAGCTACCTTGTGTTTGGGCTTGATTAATTTGTCTCGAAGAGAAATTTACATTTAGATAGGCTGTGACTGTCATCAAGGGTCTGGCGATGAAGACGAAGGACAGCTGAGGGAGCTCTTTAACGGTTTACAGTAGCTACCTTGTGATTGGGCTCGATTAATATGTCTCAATGAGAAGTTTGTAAGGTTATAGATTCCAGTTGGTTTAATGTTAACTAAGTCATGATCTGATGATGAAATCTACGAAAACTCGAGGAAACTCTTCAAACTTTATAGGCACATTTGTAGGGATGTTGGAATGTTATGTATATGTCACTAGCTAGTGAATATTGGTACTTATGGTTTAGTTCGAGTAGATTCTTTAGTATTTTCGTTGTTGATAAATCACTAAAAAGTATGAAATAAAAAAATTTTAACAAAAAATAAAAACGCCTTCAAAACGCACTAAAAAGTAAAAAATAACTACGTCATTTACTTACTTTAATTTACTTAATAATATCTATGAAATCGGTGCCACCCGAGTTATCTACTTTAAAGACTTTACCTAAACTTGGATGGCACCGACTTCATAGATGTGATTAAGTAAATTAAAGTAAGTAAATGACGTAGTTATTTTTTAATTTTTAGTGCGTTTTGAAGGCGTTTTTATTTTTTGTTAAAATTTTTTTTGTATATTGAGTTATAGTCGTACCAATATGAAATCGTATGATTCAACGTAACATCAAGTAAGTGTTAACTATATTAGGAGCCTTAGATATGATATTATTAGAGTGTAAACTGTATACAGTTTTATAGTAAGAACTTTTTGAATTCTTTTGGAAAATAAATCCGCCAACATAAACTATAATGTAGCACGGGTTATCGAGTATTAAAGTAGAAGCTTAAGGGTTGGAAAATAAACTTATCAAAGGAACGCTCGCTTTGCTTTTGAAGTACAAAAGAAAGATTTTTGATGTAAATCCTCTCAACAACCTACACGTGCAATCATTATAATATCCAGTAACGCGAGCTTTGTCCTTAATACAGAACATACGCATTGTTATCTCTTTGTATGACCATTGACATAATTATACGCAAAGATACACCATTATGAGCATAATAACTGCTCACATTTTTTTAAATTTAAAACAATAAATAATTTCTTTGAACGAGCTCTTACAGACATCATTTAACTTTCAGTATTTTTAAAGAAACTTATCGTATGTATAAGAAAATATTTTGTCCGATATTATTCAAACACATTCAAGGTTTATAATTCAAATTAGAATATTTTAAGTAAAGACTCATTTGGATCAGGTTAAAAGTTGGATTGACCCGGATATTTGTAGTAGGAGTATATGCTCCAACGGATCCGGGTCCAAGAAAGTCCAAAAATGCCGCTAAAGAAATAAATGAGTTTTGGGAAAGTCTGGGAGATACTTTGAATAAATGTGAACAGAATGAGAGGGTAATTATGTTAGGAGATTTTAATGGATGGGTTGGTTTAAAACGTGATGGGTATGAAAGGGTACTTGGTATGTTTGGTGACAAAAGAGTGAATGAAAATGGAGAAAGTTTGCTAGGTTTATGTTTGGAACATAATCTTTTTGTAGCAAATACTATGTTTGCCCACAAAAAGATTCATATGTACACAAGGGAAGAAGGGAGTGCAAGAAGTATGATTGATTTTGTGGTAGTGGATGAAAGACTGAAGAAAAACGTTCTAGATGCTCGCGTATACCGCGGGGTCGAAACCGATACGGACCACTATCTCGTTATTAGCCGAGTTAGCGGTCTTTTTAATCGGTGGCGGCATAGACCAAAAGAAAAAACGAGCATCCTAGAACGGATAAAAGTTGATAGATTGCAAGAAGATGATGTAAGAGAGAAATACATTAAAAATCTGAATGATCGTGTTATGAATGTTGATGAAGTGAAAGAGGTTGAACGTTTTTGGAGTAAGTTTAAAGATGGAGTGGTAGGTGCTGCCATTGATGCATGTGGGATGTCTAGAAGGAGGAAAAGTAAAAAAGAAAAGAATCTGTGGATGGATAAAAGTATACAGGCAGTTGTATGTGAGAAAAAGAAAGCATGGTTAGATTGGTTGGCTACAAAAGCTAACCAAAGAATGAAAAAAGCAACAAATGATGATATTTTGAATGCAAGGATGAACTACAAAAAAGTGAAAATGAGCGTTAAGGAAGCTGTGAGAAGAAAGAGAGAAGAATGTAGAGATATGTATGATAGGAGACTAACCAATGATTTTCAGTCTAACATTAAGTTTTTCTGGAAATCCATACGGTATGCTCGAGGAAGGTCCACTACCTCGGATCTGAGTAAAATCAGAAAATCAGATGGTAGTATGATAAAAGGTGAAGAATGCATGTTAAAGAGATGGAAGGAACATTTCGAAAGTTTATTTGAAAGAGATGAAGCAGGGACTGACATATCCCCTGCGGAAAATAATGAGAAAGAGATCAATATCAGTGAGATTAGTATGGAAGAGATTATGAAAGCGTTGAAATGTATGAAATCAGGTAAGGCTGCTGGGTATGACAGAGTGTCAGTCGAAATGCTGAAGGCTGGACGCGGTATTGTTGTAAGTCAGTTGTACTGCCTTTTCAACTTATGTTGGACGAAACGGCAAGTTCCAGAAGACTGGACTAAGGCCGTTATTGTTCCAATTTATAAGGGAAAAGGGTCACAGCAAGATTGCAAAAATTACCGCGGGATCAGCCTTCTCAGTGTTGTCGGCAAACTGTATGCAAAGGTGTTGACTGAGAGGTTGATAAATGAAACTGATGGGAAAATGTGGGATGTGCAAGCAGGATTTAGGAAAGGAATGGGGTGTACAGATCAGGTCTTTTCTTTACGGTGTATAGCTGAAAAATTTTTAGCTAAACACCAAAAAGTCTATTGTGCTTTCATTGACTTGGAAAAGGCCTATGACCGTGTGGTGAGGAATGAACTATGGTCAACATTGTCCACGTATGGGGTGAGCAGCAGTTTGATCCGAGCACTGAAATCTCTTTATGAAAATTCTAGTGCTTGTGTCAGGATAAATGGGGCATACACTGAGTGGTTCCCAGTGGAGCGAGGGGTACGACAGGGATGTGTAGCGTCGCCATGGCTGTTTAATTTATACATGGACAACTGCTTGACAGATTTGAAAGAAAGTGTATTTGGTTTAAGAATGAACGAGTTACTCATCAAATGTCTTCTCTATGCCGACGATCAAGTATTGCTTGCATCGTCTGCTAATGAGTTACAGAAAATGGTAACTATTATGAATGTAGCTCTGAAAAGGAAAGGAATGAAAGTGAATGTTAGCAAAACGAAAGTAATGGTTTTTGAAAGAGATAAATATGTGACAGATTGTAATATTGTGATAGATGGAGAAAAAGTGGAAGAAGTAAAAGAGTTTGTATACCTGGGTAGTAAATTTACGAAAGATGGAACGTGTGAGAGTGATATTGAAAGAAGAGTAAATGCTGGGAACTTGGTGAATGGTGCTCTGTATGCATTTGACGGTCGAGTGGCGCAGTGGGCAGTGACCCTGCTTCTGCGTCCTAGGCTGTGGGTTCGATTCCCACCTCTGGAAAAATGTTTGTGTGATGAGCATGGATGTTTTCCAGTGTCTGGGTGTTTATCTATATATTATAAGTATTTATGTATAATATATATAAAATATTCATCAGTTATCATAGCACCCACAACACAAGCTACTTATGAGTACGCTTACTTTGGGGCTATATAGCGATGTGTGTAATTGTCCTATAATATTTATTTATTTATTTATTTATTTATTTATGCATTTATGAACAGCCAGAAAGTGTCCCAAAAGGCAAGGCTGGCTGTGCATAGAGGTGTGTTGGTGCCCACACTTATGTATAGTAGTGAAAGTTGGGTATGGCAAAAGAAGCACAAAAGTAAAATAAATGCAGTAGAGATGAGAGCATTGAGGAGTATGTGCGGGTTAAAATTGTGTGACAGAGTTAAAAATAGTGTGATAAGAGAAAAGTGTGGTGTAAAAGAGGATGTATTGACTAAAATTGAGAAAGGGATGCTTAGATGGTTTGGACATGTAGAGAGAATGGATGAAAGAAGATTAACAAAAGAGATTTACAAGGCGAGGGTGAATGGAAATGTTGGAAGGGGAAGGCCTAGGCGAATGTTCCTGGACCAAATTCAGGACATTTTAAATAATGGCCAGGTCAAGAGTACCCTAAACCGACGAACTTGCATGAAAGGATTAATGAGAGTGGAAGAAGCTAAGGAAGTTTGCAAGGACCGTGGCAAATGGAGGGATGTGGTCTCTGCCTACCCCTATGGGAACAAGGCGTGATGTTTATGTATGTTATGTATGTAGTTAAGTACTTTTGGAACATATTAGACTATTTTTAACGATTTTACCACCAGCTCGAAAGAAAAGTTAAGCTAAGTAGTAATTAAGTTAATAAGGAACTCGCCGGTTATACATACAGTATACAGCTTTATCTGAAGTTACCATGTTCAAAAAATCGGTTAGCGATGACTGTATTAAAATTATCATGAACGTAAATTCAGGAAAAGTAGACGCTCCATATACACAAGATCCAGAAACACTGAGGCTTAACTCAATAAGCGAGAATCGACGTGTCATTAATTTTGCCACTAGCAAATTTATTTCAATATTTTAAAACAGAGAGGAATAATACAATTTGTAGTTGACCAATATGACGCATTGCTTTGGTTCCAGTCTATGGTAAGAATAAGGCATATGTCAGACATTAATTACCCAAAACATAGATAACGAATTATCCACAGACAAATCTTACCACACCTCTATAAAACTATTTTATGTCCAATAGTAACCCTCATTTACGGCGGAAAAGATAATATAAGTCGTGTTTAACATGCCCCTCGTTTCATAAAATAGAAGTTCTAAATGTAGGTCCGTCGACGTTGAGAGAACCAAAATTAATATTTATAAAAAAATTATCATAAAATTGGTCCTTTATTAAAAGATCGTTTTTTATATTATTTTCGTACTTCAAGTTCTGTTCTGGGTCGACGGTTCGTGAAATTCGTTTTTAATAGACATTTGAAACAGGTAAATGGGGGAAATATCAATTTTCTGAATAATTAAGGAGACTCTCGGAAAAACAACACTTGACGAAACGAAAGTTGATTCTTTTTGATGTTAATTAAACCTTTTCGCTCGAAAGATGCTTAATGTGGAGTATTAAGAATATTTGTTATATTTTTTCCTTGAAAAGGTATAACATTGGACAGAATGTTCGATAAACGAAACTTTTCTGGGTGTGCGAAAATATTTACATGATCCTTACCAAGAGTTATATGTTTGATTAAAACCTTGCCATATTTTACAAAACTAAGCATCAAGTAGAATGATGGTAGATTACGGCTTTATTGCATACTACCGACAAAGACGTACCGCCAAGCGATTTAGCGTTCCGGTACGATGTCGTGTAGAAACCGATAGGAGTGTGGATTTCATCCTACTCCTAACAAGTTAGTCCGCTTCCATCTTAGATTGCATCATCACTTAACATCAGGTGTGATAGCAGTCAAGGGCCAACTTGTAGTAATTAAAAAAAAAATACTAAAGGACACCCGCGGTTTCACCCGCGTAGTTCACGTTCCCGTAGGAATTTTGGGATAAACTGTAGCCTATGCGTTATGCTGATATGTAAGCTATATTAAATTTCATCAACATTCCTTCAGTATTTTTTTGTGTGAAGGAGTAACAAACATCCATTCATCCGTACATACAAACTTTCTCATTTATAATATTAGTATGGTTTATAATATTATATATAAAAATCCTGTAAATATATCAATTGTAATTTCTTCTTAGGAATCGACATAAATTAGTTTTATCAGCGTATCGCCTCCGAAAAGTTCAAAAGTCATTCGTTGGACTGGGTGTACTCTTCTACAACAAGATGCCTAATTCAGTTTAAGATCTGCCATTGCATAAGTTTAAGCAATCTATTAAAACTCACTTACTGAGTCAAGGTTATTACACTATAGATGAATTTTTAAATGACAAAGAGGTTGAGAGGCAATTGGATCAGCTTTCAACTTCACACAAGTAGTAGAATAAATATTTTTATGTAACAATACAGTTTATATTGTAAAAAGTAATGATTTTAAAAGAGCAACTGTTGAGTTTCTTGCCGGCTCTTCTCAACAGGACCTGCCTTCCGAGCCGGTGGTAGAGTCACTACAAATAGTCTAATTTGACGTTTCAAAAGTGCTTGTAATTGGCCTACTTGAAATAAATGATTTTGAATTTGAATTTGAATAATTATTACAAAAATTGATGTCAACTTCATTAAATATTAAGACCTTTTTAAAATCGATTTATAATAATTATTGGCGAAATTATATTGCGCAGACAAAAATATTCTTGAAATTTCTCATAATCAAAAACAATTATTTAGAATTTCTGCTTGAGTTAAAATTGTGACCACATATTTTAATACAATTCATTGTCTTGTCACAATTTAACACTTTACTCGTATAACACAGTAGGTGCTTTAAGCAAGTAAGTAGTATCTATTGAATATTAAAAATATAATTACTTTTGTCAAAGTTTCTGTGTATTAATTTAATTGCTGAGCAGTTTTGTTCATATAAGACGATCCATAATTATTTCAAGACAGGTATTATGGGCTAGTAATTCTACAATAAATAAAGAAAACATCAAGAATGTTGTTAAGTTAATTGCTTTGGAAGAGGCCCATTTGTGTATTTAACGCCCTAATTTCTCTCTCGCAACTGACGCGGGGTAAATTTTTACGGCCCTAAAATAGCACAGGGACCTCCCACGGGTCTTATATCAACACGCATTTGTGCCCAAAAGGGTCTATTCCATGTCCGTTTGGAGCCTACAAAGAGCTTTCTAAAATAATAATAATATAATATTTTGTCTACTTTTTGGGCTCAAGGGCTAATAACTACAGTAATAAACCTTGGCCTGAAATGTTTAGTAAATTTTGAGACCACACCTTGGTTTAGAAACGAGAGATGTGCGGTGACCTTATTTTTTTAAAACGTGGAGACAACTTCTATAAACTTACCTGAACTTGTATATTCTAAACATGATCTTACTATTTTTATACTATGGTATAGGCCATATCTGGGCGAGCATCACTACAATGAGTATATCTTAATACTCACAAATTGTGAGCAACTATTTAGTGCGTTTTAAGTCGGTTCTATTTTTTGTTAAATTTTTTTATACGATGTATTGCTTAGAAATTGATAATTCTCTACTTGCCATCAGGTCAACTGTTTCGTTAGTTAATACTATTAAAAATAATAACTAGCAATTTTTGGAAAAGTCTAATTTCACCACTTTAAAACAACTTCACAAAGTAATACAATGTCTGCAAATTCTTTATAAGAGTCATCGCATGCCCCGCGCCATTAGCGACCGTATTGTTGTTGCAGTAAGACCGATAATTTAAAAAAAAGGCCCTCTAATCATAATATTCATGACAGGCAATAATCCCGCTCTTGCCTCCTAACATGCCTCCAACATGAAACTAAGCCCGCCCGGGACATTAACCGATATAATTTTTGCAAGACTATAAATTCTGAATGCGGAAAACATGCAACAACTCGTTAGGCAGATTTTTTGTACATAATATTGCACGTTGATTGTTCTGAAACACGTACCGCCGATAATATTTTAGGCTTTTTATTGCGGAGCTGTAAACTGAATAGCCGCCACTCGTAAAAAAGGATTTCATAGTATTTTTGAGTGGCTCCATAAATTTATTATAATTACAATTATATTTTAAAAGCAGACGTTACTTTGTGTAAGTTTATGACATACAATGAACAATGAAAGAGAATTGGCATTTTTGCCGAAGAAATCAATGACAACATGCGATATGTCATTGGAAAGCATTTTTCATGTACCTTAATATTTTATTTTTATTCTTATAGCCGTAAATCTGAAACAAACACAAAGATTTGATGCGACACTCCAACATCAACAAACAACAGCTAAAATACTAGAATTAGTAGAATTATACAACGCATGGTGCTAGTTTCATAGGCAAGTCTTTACATACATTTCTGCCGATTCTCTATTATTTTAATAGTAAAGTCTTAACAATGCAAACGTGCATGTACACCACACCACAAATGTTTTAGTTTCTAAATTCTAACAATAAATGTTTTTTACATTATTTTGATTATGATTATTGTTAAAACGGCTCCAAATCTCCCTGACATTGTAACAGGTTGTCATGTAGCACTGCGCTAGGATGACAGTGAATACCTCATAATCTAGTAACAGTCCACGAGTGAGAACCGCACAGGATTAATGTCTGTAGGTACTTCAAGACGCCGCACATTCACTATGCAGGAGATTCCGTGACTCGGTAAGTGGCATCACTTCAAAATAGCCCCGAATGCCTCCAATGTTATTGTTATTTCTGCCTTGATTATCTCATATACGTTGGGTAAAGTCGCCAAATATCGTCTCCAAACCTAATTTCGTCCCCGTCGGTTTCGTTTGTTTGCAACTTGCGCCCCCTAATTTCAATGTACACAAATTAAAGTTACGTCAGTAGGCAATTGCAAAAAATTGATGGTGATACGTCACTCCTATTTATATTATACATAATATAAAATGATAAAAAATGTTCAAAGTGAATTTTTGATAGAAATATTATCTGAATTGCTGATATATGCGACTGCATGAAGAAATATTCTTGTTAAATTTAATGATTAGTGCTTAGATTCAAACAGATTAGAAAAAAGTTTGGTTATAAAGTATATGTTAATATAGATATTAAAAACGACGTCAATACTATTAAATCAGAAGAATACCTAAACTTAACGGCCCAGTACGGCTTTACTCCTGGCCATATGCTTCCAACTAGAGGCCCAAGCTGTCTGGATCATGTTTTGATTAAGTCGCGGTTACCAGTTACCATTCTAACTTGCAGATCAGATATTAGTGATCACGATTCTGTGCTGTTCTCAATTGGGAAAGCGAAAAATAGTACTTCAGCCCAAATAAAATACTCTAAAAAGGTCGACTACGACCAAATATCAAGCGAACTCAAAGATATGGACTGGTCTATGTTTTACGAGCATACTGATATTAATGTAGCCACTGACAATTTCCTAAACATACTAAACGCGACAGTAGCAAAAAACACAAAGATGCGCCCTGTTCATCGATCGCAATGCATACTCAAACCGTGGATGACTTCAGGTCTCCTTAGATGTGCCGAAAAGCGCGACCGCCTCCACATTTCATTACGAAAAAACCCTAACGACTTAAATAAACTAAATGAGTACAAAAAATATAGAAACACCTGTAATAACATCATCCAAAATCTCAAGGATACTCATGAAAGAAATAAATTACTAAAAAGTAAAGGTGATCGTAAACAGACTTGGGAAGTACTTAAAGATATCTGTAACTTAAAAAATAATAAAAGTAACCAGCAATTAATTCTAAATAGTTCGCAACCAAAGTGTATACTCGATGATGCAAATAAATACTTTTCCAACATAGGTGAAAAATTTGCTAATAAAATATTAAGTGATTTTAGAAAAACTGAATCGGACCTAACAAAAAACTATAGCACGAACATGATTATTCAAAATAAAAATCAACATTCTTTCTTTTTCACGCCGACTGACGAATTCGAAATTTTACAAGTAATTAATAGTCTTAAAAATAAGTCAGCATCAGGTCTCGACAACATAACTAATGTGCTCCTAAAACAATGCAAGCTCCAACTAGCTAGTCCTCTCGCTTTTTTATGCAACCTCAGCCTCTCTACTGGTATTGTTCCAAAACAGTTTAAGGTAGCTAACATATGTCCCATATTTAAAGATGGTGACCCTGCGGAAATATCAAATTATAGACCTATCTCACTCCTCTCCAATGTATCCAAAATTATTGAAAAAGTTGTAAACAAAAGACTCCTCAAGTATTTAGAACTGAACAATCTCATCTCAACAAATCAGTATGGTTTTAGGGCAAATCGTTCGACAGAAGATGCTGTCTCTGACCTTGCAGACTACGTGGCTATGAAAATGGACGAAGGGCATAAATGTATTGGTTTATTCCTAGACTTAGCTAAGGCCTTTGATACAATATCTCGAAAAATATTGATCGCCAAATTAGAGGCACTCGGAATACGTGGTGTGCCACTAAAGTGGTTCCAATCTTATCTCACTGAGCGAAAACAAAGGGTCACTGTGGGTGAGTTATCAAGTGATCAAAAAGAAATACATTTTGGGGTTCCACAGGGCAGTGTGCTCGGCCCTACCTTATTTCTCACCTACATCAATGACCTTTGTGCACTTAATGTTAATCAAGGCCGGCTATTTAGTTTTGCGGATGATACAGCTATTATATTTCATGGGGATAGTTGGGAATCAGTTAGACACTTATGTCAACAAGGCTTACAGGAAGTTTTTTCTTGGCTTAGAAGCAACTTACTGACTATAAATAATAACAAAACCAAATTTATAAATTTCAGGATATCAACTAGGACAGATTCGAAACAACAATTACAAATTCAATTACATTCATGTCAAAACTATCCTCATGAAATCTGCCAGTGTCCCGTACTCGAGCAAGTAAAAAACATTAAGTACCTAGGTGTCATGCTGGATGAGGGACTAAGATGGAATAAACAAATACATGCCTTGAGTAGTAGATTAAGAAAACTCATGTTCATTTTCAAAAAACTACGTAATGTCGCCAATGATGAGGTTATTAGGCTTGTCTATGAATCTTTTTGCCAATCTATCTTAACTTATTGCCTTCCCGCTTGGGGTGGAGCTGGCAAAAGCTACTTAATGCAACTGGAGCGCGCCCAGCGAGCAGTTCTGAAGGCTGCCTACAAAAAGCCGTTCCGTTATTCTACTGATAGGCTGTACTCCGAACTGGGATATTTGCGGGTTAGGCAATTATATGTAAAAACTGTTATCCTAAGATTCCACAAATCCGCAGCACTTACTGTAATTAAATGCTCACGCCTGCAAAGGTGGAGATGTCCACGATTACGTACACAATTTGCTCGTAGATTTTTTGCGTTTACCGGACCATTCTTATACACAAAAGTCAACAGAGCTCTCAAAATCATGCAAGTGTGTAGGTATAAGTGTAAGGAAATCTTAAATAAGTGGTTTACGGGAGTGAATTATGAAGATACTGAAAAACTACTGTTAATTAATTAAATCACACCCAAAGTGCACACACACACACACACACAAACACACACACACAGAGACAGACACACACACACACACACACACACACACACACACACACACACACACACACACACACACACACACACACACACACACACACACATAGCATAACTAAAAAAATGTACCCTATAAACTAATGTTAACTACCTAGGTACCCTTTTATAGGTTACCCTTTTCAATGTACTACATTTCTTCTTGTGTCTTAATTGTTTATTTTTCTCTTTTCCTAATTATTGTTAAACCTAGTGTAAGTAAGTAACATAATTATCCTGTACCTATAAGGAAGGAAGTGAGTCCCACGACACAGGGAATCCTAGTGTGGGAGTCACTGCTACTGTAATTGTACTTTACATGTAAGATACTTACCAATAAAGATATTATTATTATTATTATATTATTATTTTGATGTTGAATCAACGTTGTGTCAAAAGGAGCAAAATGATAATTGTCTAAACAGCTTGTGAAATAAATACACAAACGGTTATTGTTACAAACTTATAGGCAATTACCCTTATTATATCTTCCAGATGCCAAAAAGTAAGTTTTGGGACTCTAAAGCAAGGAAAAAGCCATTGAAGGGGTACGAACCAGAAAAAATTCAGAGCCTTATTTCATCTGTGCCATCTGTCCGAATAGTTAAAATTTGCTAGAATTACTTAAAGCATTAATGATTATAAGTCTGAATAGTATTAGTAATAATTATAATATGCAAGCAATTATTTTTAAAAACAAGTTTTAGTATTTATTGATTTTCATGATCTCAATATCGTCCCCGGGACGAAATAAGGAATCCAAAAATACATTTTTAGAAATTCCCTTTTTTGTTAAATTTTATTTTGCACAAATGATGACATAATTTTTTTAATATTAAATTTTTTAATATTAAAGCGAATATGTTTAATAATAAATGAATGTTTTCTACATCCGTTTTACAAAAAGGGGACGAATGGATTTTATTAACTTTTACTGGCGACCTGATAGTACATTGTAGTAACTTGTAATATTTTTGTGGTTAAGTGGTATCTTCTGTGTGTAATAAATCTAAAAAAAATTGTAGTCAAAAATCCTTAATAAATATTAAACATGTTTAATATATAAGCAATAAGACCGCCAATTGTACATTCGATTTTTTAAGATATTGTCTCTTTGCAACTTTGTTTTTTATTATTTGGTGTACAATAAAGAATATTTCACTCATTTCATTTATTCATTCATATAATATATCTTCTTTAATATATTATACATGTTTTCAAATTCAAAATTAGAAGTGCAAACGAACGAATAAACTAGTACAGAGCAAATCCGCTATAGCAAATTCTGAAATGCCACTTCGCTCGTGTCGTTACTTTAATTGTAAGTAACAATTTTCAGCTTCGCATATCCCGAAGCCAGTATCTCACACTGGCAATTATTTAGAGGACAGTTAGCTGTGACGTCACAGTACTCTCATCCACTAATCCAACTGCGGCGTTTATAATAAACTTTGCACTATATTCACTCCGCCGCCTTTTAGCGTAATTTATGTTTTCAGGGCGGCAACTTGAAAACAGTTATTTACGTGCAAGTTATTTTGATTAAATTCACGGTTGCCGGCGGAGTCGGAATCAAAGACAAAGTTGGAAGTCGGCCGGATTTGTTGGATTCCGGGAGGTGGTGGAACTTGCGTATGCGCGCGTGTGATACTTGCCCGAGCGTGAATGGACAGCGGGAGTTCACTTACAGTTTGTAATATATTAAATTAGTCTTATAGCCAGTTCACATCTAGCGATGCAAACCACGTTTTCATTTCATTTACAATCTATTATTGAAATATATGTTTCGCCAAATGTGCACCGTCCATAAGAACAGTAATATATCAGAGCATTGCTAATGCTAAACTAATAAAAGTACTAATATTGTACAGAAAAAATAACATGAAAAATATTATTATAGAAAATTGCGGAACTAATGGTCTCGCGTTTTTTTTAATTAGTCTTTCAAACATTGTGGTTAACACTATCCAATAAAATATATAAATAAAAATTGTTATAGTGGTTAATCTGCATTATAAATCATATTAAAAAGGCAGTTACCGAAAAGTAATACGCAACAGATATATAATATACCAAGCATGATGCAGGTAGGATTTCTACGCTAGCATGCTTATGGTCGTAGCAAGTGTTCGTAGCACCGTAGCCACACTCGTAGATTGAGTGCGTAAATGCTTTACGCACTCAATCTCATAACAGTATCTAACTCTACTAAAAGTAATTCTCTTTTATATTCTACCAATAGGGTTTTAAACTTTCGACAGTTTATAGAATTACAAGAAAACGAATGACAATTTCTGATAACAATTATTTATAAGTATTGGAATAACCAGATCAGAAATATTAGACAGATTATAAAATTCTAATTTAATTAACATAACATACTTCCTTCCTTCGTTCTTTCAAAATTACTATATAACATGAAATGATAAACATTTTGTGAATACAACATAATAGATACCTAAATAGTGAATGACTTGCGAAAGGTCACTGGGGTTTCTTGCAAAAATACAAAATAATATTTCCTTCCCTCCTGCTTCGTTCACAAAAAGGCGCGCAGTTGATTTAATTCATTGTATTTGCGGGGAACATTTATAACCCGGTCATGGCCGCTGCTCACAATCCTAGTTTAAACCCGCTGTACACTATCCAACTTGCATTGTTCAGGTATTTTACACACAATCGCGTATTACCAAGGACATTAAATTGACTACTTTTGGCATAAGGTCTCATTTTACGTGCACGTAAAACTTACATACTTAATATGTTTAAAATTTACATTTTAGGATGTGAAATTAAACTTTAAGTTACAACAACTTTAAGGTTACTAACGAGACTTTATAATTATAATTTAGCTTAACTCAGCTGTTAATTTATATATAAATACCTCCGTGGCGTTGACGACCTTCGTGGCGCAATGGTATGCGCGGTGGATTTATAAGACGGAGGTCCTGGGTTCGATTCCCGGCGGGGCAGATTGAGATTTTTCTTAGTTTGTCTTGGTCTGGCTGGTGGGAGGCTTTCGCCGTGGCTAGTTACCACCCTACCGACAAAGACGTACCGCGATTTAGCGTTCTGGTACGACGTCGTGTAGAAACCGAAAGAGGTGTGGATTTTCGTCCCACTCCTAACAAGTTAGCCCGCTTCCATCTTAGACTGCATCATCACTTAACATCAGGTGTGATAGCAGTCAAGGGCCAACTTAGTCGATAAAAAAAAATATAAATACATAATTACATTAAAAATTATAGGATCTTGATAGACACAAATGAGTTATAAGGTTTACAATTTTTTATATTTAAGTATCAACTGATTACTTAAACAAAAACGTAAGTCCGCGCGTGTGTAGAGGCGGTACTCGTAATGCAAAGATTTCTTAGCGTCAGTTCGGGATGAACATGGCGTAATGATATGGTACACAGATGATAAATGATAGGCTCTTAAAGGCGCTCAATTTCACCCAACCTCACATAATCGTTTACCCTTAAATGTCTTATAATGTAGCCGGGATTTTATTTATGACGTCATCGATTACGCCGCTGCGGGTACGGTGTCATTTAAGTTTCATGTCACCAAAGAAAGCCAGATAAAGTATAGTTGATACAAGATGAACTTCATGTTATGTTATTATAAGAGAGTACAACCTTCTTAACGTAAACTAATTATAAATAATCGAGATACTACAAACACAGAACAATTTCTTTTTCTCACGTCCTAGTGATAATATATAAAAGTATTTTAAAAACACATACTAATTACGTAAAATAATTCCGGAACTAGGTATTCTTCGGCAGTAGATTAAAATCGCCTAAGAGTCAGTATCCATCTTTGTTTAATAAAGCATTAAAGTTTGTCACTCACTGATCTTACCGTATTTAAAGCTTTAAATTTATCACTCAATACTCTTCCCATAAAAGCTTAAAAATTGTCTATCTTAAATACGACAGGCAATTATTAAGCCTACCATGGTCCAACCATGGTTGGTACTAAGGTAACGGGTAACAAATATCTGAATTTTGCTTCATTAATAATATCTAGCAAAAGATAGACTTGTGGTTGGGTGTCAAACGCCTAACTAAGGGCATGGTTTCGTAAATTATACCGCTTCCAAATCCACCGTGCCCTAAACTCTATAGTTCCATCCATAATCACCAATACTAGCAAAATGGACTGACAACATTTAAGCTTTACAATAAGAAGCTTTAAAAATGACGTTGGTCTAGTCACTACAAACTCACGCAGTAACAACAGTCAACATGAAAAGTTACAACTCTTTTATAATTGTATGTTCATTAATTTGTGCATGTTTACTCTAGTGCATTAACACGCAATTTCTTAATAATAATTATAGAGACAGAACTGTTATTATAATTTTACAAACATTACCTAATTGTTATTACCTTAACCCCGTTTACGTTGCCTGCAGCAAGTGTGATTGCCTCAAGTGATTGCCGCACGTGATTTTTAGCACGGATTTTTTAGAACATATTTTTCTGTTTAGGCTTTATCAAAAATTCTTAAGACACACAACACAAACTTTTATCCCATATTTCAATTTAGAATTTTTCCAAATCACCTTACGGTCTTCATGGAAGAACAGCACGGTGACCAAAGGACACCGCGCATCCTAATGCTGAGTGAGGTGGGTCCTCACTTGGAATCGCATCACATTCCTTTTGCATCGAGTTATTTTTTTGTTTAATCTTAGTTTGATGTTTATTTACCCAAAATAAACTTTATTTATTTATTACTTTTTTTGCGATAAAGGCAGCCACTTTCTTTCAAGTTTTTAATAAATAAAATAAAATGTGTCAAATCTTCGAAAAAAAACACCTACGTACTTGGTCGCAAACATGTGATACAGTATCAAACGTCGTGAAACAAAAACATTAAGAAAGCTCTTCCCAGGAGAATAAATTGGGTTTTTCACGCACTAAGTTAGCGTGGAACACAAAAACAAACTTTCATTCGACCTGAAGGCAACAGCTCAGATAATGTATAGCTTTTAAATTAATTGCTTTACGGTTCAACGTCCTGAAAATAAGTCGAGACTTCCTAAAACTTACAAACAAAAAACTTGGCGTCTTATTTTAGCTCTCGACAATATTGAAGATGTTCTTTCTCGTATTAGAGGAAATTTTTTAGGTAAACACAGTTAGAAAATGTTTTGATTTTTTTCTGTAAAAATTGAATTCGTCCTTTCGTGAGTGGGACATTTGCAGCATTTAGTTAATAACAAAGTCGTACCATGATTTAGCGTTCCGGTACGATATTGTGTAGGATTCGAAGGGGTATATTAGGTGATAAATAAAGGGGGGATACTATCGTACTCCGAACAAGTTACCCTGCATCATCACTTACCATTAGGTGAATGCAGTCAAGGGCTAAGTAGTATATAGAAGTAGTAGTAGTAGTAGTATATAGTAAAAAATAACGGTATTCAATAAAATCACATAAGTATGAAAATGTATGAAGTAAATTATAGTTTATTTTTTAGTATTTTTAAACATCACTCTCATAAGAAACTAGAAATTCTAATTGAATAATGCAGAACCACGGGTTCCGCTAATAAAAACCTGTATGACTAATGGAAATTAGACTTTAATGTGTTGTCAATAAAAGAGAGAAAAAATCGTGTTCCAAATCATTATCGTGATTAACATCCTTCGTGACGACGCAATATGACTTACGCTATCTTATTTTTTGTTCGCGACGCGATTCAATATTCCGTCTAGAAATCGCGATCGCTTTAAAAACGAACGACAAAGCGGATCGCATAAATTTGCATGACAAACGCTCGCCGCACCGGAGGGACATTACTTTTTTTTTTAAGAAAAATATGACAACCTTCCCTCGATGGAGTTTCCAGGTCTATTTCCATAAATAATAAATAACGATCGAAGACGGAGCAAAAAGTATTCGGCGATATTTATTCTGTTCGCGAATTTTCATCCACTTATCGAGTTTGTGCCGAGTGCGGACGCCACGCGCCGTCACAGCTTTCTATGCTAATATTAAATCAAAACTGGTTGTTTGTGTAATCACTGTGTCTGTCATTCTATTATTAAATATTAATAAACATTTCATAGTCATCACAACATATACTCTTTTGGAATTAGAACTACCCATTACTCACCATACCATTACATGGAGTAGGTAAAGGAGTAATTTCATATTTAACTACAGCGCTATTTTGATATGAAACTCGACAGTGTGAGCTACTAATTCGTCTCTATCTTCATTATATTAGAGAGAGAGAAATAAAGACAAAATCGAAACACACAATGTCAAGTTTCATTACAAAATAGCGCTACTGTGTTTAAAATGGGTATAATGATAACCAACCGGGTGGAGATCGAACCAAAAACATCTGAAATTTTAATAGATCCCTGTAGCTGGCATTATAATATGAATTAACCAATTGTGGCGCAGGTTTACTTCGTTACCGCAGGAATATCAAGAAATACGTTGTTTAAGACTCTACAGTAAAATAAGTAACCATGCTAAAGTGAAGGCAAATATACTATACTCGACTTATATTGGAAGCGAGATGATCCTAAGCTTAACACACCAATCTAACGATCGCCCCGGCACAATAATATGCACAGTGGATTTATAGGTACTGAGTTCGATTCCCGGCTGATCCGATTAATATTTTCTAAAACTGTCATGTCTGGTTGGTGGGAGTTTTCGGCCATGGCTAGTTACCACTCTACCGACAAAGACATTACCTCCAAGTTATTTAGCGTTCCAGTTTCGGATGACGTGTGGAAACCAATAGGGGTGTAGATTTCGTTCTGCTTCTAACAAGTCAGCCCGCTTCCATCTTAGATTGCATAATCATTTGCACTACCGTAATCCCACATAACTACTTCTGATGGTGTGTGTGCTTACGTGTATGCGTATATGTATATGTGGTAGCACTTATAATGCCAAAACAGGCATACTCAAAACCCACCAGAAAGCTGACTATTCGAGTTCTAATACATATAATAGACTTGAGTAGTCACCAGTGTCGCTGTAGCTAAAATTGGCTCTGAGATAGCTCCTAGGCATCACGAATTTAAAACAACCGAATAATTAGAATCAAAAGCACTAATTTAATTAAATAATAATCGAAATGCAAATATTAATATAATAAAATATTTTAAATTATTAAAATATAAAATAATATACTTATTGCTTCCGATAGTTTTAAATACCAACTCAAAATGTTCTTATATATAACTTTTTACTTTAAAAATAATTAAAACTACAAAATAAAAGTTCAACGCAACAAAACTCGAACAAAGCTTACGAACTGGTTCAATATAATTTGATTGTCGGGTAACAAGAATCGATCATATTCCCGCGACGCTCTTTGCCGCTTCGTTCGATGTCTTCCTCCATGCAAATCGAAGGAGGAACTTTTAATAAAACCTCCTTTATCTTTTTATGTTTTGCGGAATTCCTTTCTTCTGTGGAAACTGACGAGGTTTGCTGCGGTAAAGAAATATTGTGCGCATACAAATCATTCTTGCACTGTTTCGTTGCGGAATAAAGGAAAGGGGAGGGGAGGGGGTGTTAGTAGCATCCAACCTGACTAGTTAAGAAGGTTATCGTAACGGTGCACAGTAGCAAAGATTTCTCTGTAAAACAACTTTTCTACCATATTATTATCATCGAGCCCCTACAGGGCCAATCTGATATGGAGATATAGAGCTTAGACTAACCACATCACTTCAATGTTGATTGGCGTAGCAAGGGTCATAGTATTTGATTCTGTTACGATCACAATATTCGTAGTAATGACCGCTGCGTGTTATATCACCAATTTTCCAACTCCGAGCTTCAATTTTTAGTACTTTATCGTAGCCAAGAATCGATTCTCGTGATCCGAAGTCATATAGTCTAATGAACGAGTACATAGCAAGTAAATACTATAATACAAAAGGACACTAAGTATTAGGGTAGACACAAGAAAGTAAATTAAACGAATATAAAGATTAAAGTTTCTAATTTATAATAGCTGTCAGCAGACCTATTTTATATCAGCATGTGCATTGTGGTAAAACTTTTTGTTAAACTAGATTATCCACTTTAACCTTAGCTTGTTATAGTATAAGCAATCCAACAGTACGTCGGGAAAAGTCAAAAATAATACACAGTGTTGTGGCATACTAAAAGTTTAGTGTAAATGAAAAGCTCAATATGTTTATATTAAGAAAGCAATAAACTGTGGGAACTCTCGAAATTTAATTAACCTCATAGTCAAAGATTTCCTAAATTTAATACAGGAAAATGTATACGCTACCAAAACAATCTATTTCTTCTACCTATTTATCTGATACAGATATCAGAGGACTTGTATTTGTGCTAGATGCTTGTAAATTAGAGAACTCCAGCAATAATACACGTGGCTTAATTTTCATCAATTTCGATATATTTTTAACAGTTGGAGAATTTTCATACAACTCTACCATTAACTTACAGTAAAAACAATCTTATACAAATTCTGTAGATTTATGTGTTGTAGGTATTTGTGTAGAATATGCCAGTAATTTACCTATACACGTGAACTATAATAAATATTTTTAATGTAATATATATATTAAATAAAAAAGTCTTATACAGTTTTGCTACAAATAAACTGAAAGAGAATCTCATTTCTTTCAGTACTATTGTATAAAATACGAACAAAGAATTGTTTATCATACGTTTATTTCAATTAGATCTGCTTTACAACTTCTTTTAGAATAACGAGTATTTTTCAGAGACTCTCTACCTCCAGCGGCTCAGAATATAAATTCGCACTTAGAGCCAACTTGAAACTGACTTGCTCTTTCCTGAAATAAATAAACTGCAATCGGTGGAATTGCATTCATTTTAGCGTAAAAATAAACAGTATATTGTGAAAAATAATTGGTGAGCAATTGACAAAAAAAACAACAATATATCAATAATAACATTCACAAACCATTTCTGTGTGATCGAAAATTAATATTCGAATCATAAAATTGTCATAACAAATACAAAAAGCATTACGCACTCTGTCGCGCCCCCGAATCGAAATAAGCCGAAATACCAATAAACGTTTATTCCCACAGTATTTCAGTACGCAAATAAATACAAAAACATACAAAGCGGAACGGCAACTCGACCGCGGAACGGCGACGGCGAAGAGGTAATTGTGATATTAAAAGTAAAACGTTTCTCATTATGGAATAATAAAAAACGTGTCAAGCGGAGCGCGAAAAGTACAATTGAAAAACGCCAACGGCAGACGCCAAGAAAGCTTTTTAACGTTTCCGAGCTAGTGTGCGCTCCGGCGGCGGCGGGGAACACTTGCCTGATTCCTTCACCTCCTGACAAGGGCACTTAGCATTCTCAAGTTGATAATACCCCGCATAATAAATAACATGGAATGCTGTAAGGTCATTCAAATCCGCTAATCACTTGAAGCCCTGCATAATTTCAGTACAGCTCTTTGATGGCCATGATTGAATATACGATTATAGTTTAAGATGTGCTCAATAATACAAGAGGTTCTTAACTGTTTAGTGACGTTTCAGAATTCAAACATTACAAACTTAATTTTAATTCTATTCATCAAAGCTTTTCTCTCAAATATGTATACGAGTCCGCAGAGATATTATATTATAGTATGAATCATTTTTAATTGAATACTATAGAAGCCAATGAATGCTACGTTTTTGGAGTGACATGTAGGTAGATGGTATTTTGTCGGCTTCCAAGGCAATCGGGGTTTCCATTTGTTTGATATTTTTGGGATATAGTAGAATAAGATCCATTGCTTTTTTATTTTTTAATTAATCGACATAGGAGACGTGAAAATATCCTAATATCCTCGTTTTTTGGTTATAATAAAACAGAAGTGGGTTTTACGTTAAAAAAGTTTTACTGGATTTTGAATTTGAGTAACTTTTCCTGGACTTAAAAATCATAAATGAATAAAGATATTTTCGTTATCTATACATATAAATTAAATTAGAGTCTGTTTGCAAATTGGAGTGTCTGTTTGTAATATTGAAATAACCGTGTTTTACTACATGCATGTGAATATAGTATAAACGGTACATATACCAAAATAACATTTTCCATAATTTTTGTCTGTCTCTCTGTTTGTTCCGGCTAATCTCTGAAACTACCAGTCGGATTGTAAAAATACCTTTTGTACCTATATGATAGCCAGACTCTTTTGTCTTCTCCATCTTTCTCTATGGAGCAGAGACATGGATCCCAAAATCTGCTGACCGGAAAAGGATTGATGCTTTTGAAATGTTGTGCTGACGACGGATGCTGAATATTTCTTGGACCGATTACGGGACTAATGTCTCGATATTAAACAAATTAATGTTCAAGATGCGGCTTTCGGACATCTGTTTGTGGAGAACTCTCGAGTACTTCGGTCACATTGCCAGAAAAAACGCGGACAGTATTGAAAAGCTTGTGGTCACTGGCAAGATCGAGGGAAAGATACCCCGCGGACGCAGCCCGAGACGATGGACGGACCAAGTACCGGAACGCTAAATCGCTTGGCAGTAAACCTTTGTCGGTAGGGTGGTAACTAGCCACGACGAAAGCCTCCCACCAGCCAGACTAAGACAAATTAAGAAAAATCTCAATCTGCCCCAGGACAACAACACAGGACATCCGTCTTAGAAATCCACCGCGCATACCACTGCGCTACGGAGGCCGTCAACCTTTTATTTATTTCCGTCAACGAGCTATGAATTATCTGTGATGGTTTCTTCTGGTACGCATGGTCCACGCTATAATATGTGGCATAAATCTATTACTATTGGCCAGTTCTCGACTAAGACCCCCCATTGTTCTACCGTATTAACACCCGTCCGCTACTTGAGGTTTAATTACTAAATTCCGACATCAGATAGACAACCACATTAAATAAGGTAGAGAAATAGTTAATAACAACTAATTAATTAATAAATGGAAACTGATTCCATTCCCAACAGATTGACACTTCATATTTTTACATATCCTAGCCTATCGATTACATTCTATCGTAAATTGCAATCAATTACGAGCAAGATCTCGCCTGATGTTAAGTGACAATGCAGGATGTGTAACTATGGCACTCAGGTGGAAGGATAATGGTTTACTTCCCTCATTTATTAGGTTCGACGTTGCATTGATCGGAACTAAGTTTAAAAGTACCTAATAGACAAAAGATATTACATCTTTTACAGATATTACTTTTCTGTAGTATAGTATCTATCTAGATATTGCTTAAATCCACCTATAAACTAAAAAAGTAATTTTGATATTGTAAATTACTCAAAAATATCATAACTTTCATCTTAGATAACATCGTCACGGCTGGAGCGATATCGCTGGCTGGAGAGTTAGCTGACACCCGTGATTAAAACATTAGTTTCTTTGAAACGACGCGGATAAAACCGCGGGCATCTTCTAGATATTATATAAAAACCTAATACCACGCCATTAAAGATGATCAATACTGCCCTTTAATTTATTAACCTTTATTCTGGATGTTACATGTAAGTTTATCATTCTTTCAAACAAAACATAGTGATCAAAATGCCACATTACCTCTTCCACAAACAGTGTGGCTCGACTCTTAAAAGAGCCATTTCTATAAGGCTTATAATGAATAATTAAAGACATATAATCCCTTTTTATGAATACGATTTAAATTAAAGACACACACATGCACAGTGCACAGTTAGTCAGTTAGTGATTGCACGTAACGAGGCCACGCTCAGCTATAACTCTCCGTCTCTAGTAATTACTCTAAACCCTGAAGTCTAGAATCTCAACGCCAGCAAAACCATAACGATCGTTTGACTGTAGTATAACAACGTAGTTTTTGCTGCCTCAGCGCGTTTCTTATCTAATTGGCTTCTCCCAAGTTTCTCTTACCGCAAATCGAGATAGCAATTAGAAACAAATTTTTCCTTTTGACTAAAATATAATTAAATTATAATTATAAGGTTTATATTTCAGGCTATGCACCGTTTAATGAAATAAACAGTAATAAAATGAGTACCTAAGTTCAACGAATTTAACACACTGACCTAGAGGTGTAAATGTGTTTGTTCTGTACTTCTTCACGTTTCAAGTATTAAATTGATCTGATTGAAATTTGAAATGTAGATAGTTTATATCCTAGATTAAAACTACATTTTATCTTTCAAAACTACAGAGTAAGAGATATACTGATAATCCTAAATTCACGTGCAGTAAGAAGTGAACATTAGATACCAGTAATTATGTAATATGCATTTACAAGGTTTAAAACCGTATCAAACAAGTACATAGCATCTGTAATCATATGGCATAGTTTGACAACAATGATATAACAAATCGATGTGTAACCCAGTTTAGTTTCTATATCTTCCGATCACGTTTCTATTGAGAAATACACGAAAACCGAATAACCAGAAAAAGAAACGATTGAGCACGTACAGACGTTGAGAGCGTATTCAAAATCGTTCTCAACGATGCGTACCGCGTGAGAAGCGACAACGAGAAGAGACGTTATTGTATTAAATTACAAATAACTTGACAACTAGATCAAGAGCCTGTGACCGCCAAACCTGCGTCATTTTATAAAAGCCGAAAGTTTTTCAACCCCTTACCATAGGTACGGTAAAACTACTGATATTGCATCGTGGGGACTTTTGTACAGGTTTGAAAGGTCCCTCAACCATTCAAGTAGAAACCGTCTTTTATATTTTGACGGGCATACGAGTAACATGAAAACCCTCCCCACCTCCACCTCCCCAGCCACCAATGATTTAGCTTTGGGCTATCTAGCGAAGAGTTGCCACGAAGCTAATTGACTGGCCTAATTTTTTCTGACACCCCGTAAAAAATATAAAAAAATACGCTTGATACATAGATAATTAAGAACACTAAAAACCTACTAACTACCTACCTACTAAAAACCACAACGGCAAAACTCCAAAGTTGCGTATAGTACTTACCTATGGTAGGAGCATAAGCTGACAAGCTTTCGACTTTTAAAAAATGACTAAGCCCTGGCGAGCACAAGCTCTTGGTCCATCGCACTGCTGTTCGTGTCAGCAAATAAATCACGCCCTTGTTCCGCGGGTCAGCTGAATTAGCTGACAGCTTTTGAACAATACTCGTGCATGATCTCGGGATTAAGATGTGCCTTTTGACAGGGCTTTTGTCACTTTCCTATATAAAGAAAGAAATTACTTACAAAAAATTTCAGTTAATTTCTTTTTTTCAATCTTACTTAGCATTTCCAAATTGCCAGATTATATGAATCTAGTTTTTTCGGTATATGTATATAAGAACCCAAGCTAACACAAAACCAGAATCTAAATGTGTCATATAAAAACTAACACCTTAGCATTTCATGGATTCATCATGCGGGTGCCGAGTCCATCGTGTTGCAGAGAGAATAACGACGAGCAGAGTCCGAGATGCGGCACTGATTTAGCCTTAAGGTTACTCTTTGTGTTCGGAGCAACCGTCACCTTTTCTGTTCGAATTATTCTCCACCCAAATCTCAAAACCGAAAATTGAACTTTTACAAAATTAAAAGCTTATTTCCGAAAATGTATTTGATATATGCATCATAAAACTGTCATTATGAATACGCAAATAATTACGCACTGTGCGAGGTGTCCCTTGGTATAAACACAATTTACAATTAACGTTTATTTTATAGCGAACGAAAGCGGAGCGCAGTGCAAATGGCAACGCGACTGCGAAATACTCGCGAAAAGGTAATTGTAATATTAAAAGTAAAGCGTCCCTCATTACCTGCAGAACAGCGGAAAGTGTGCCGAGCGAAACGCGAAAAGTACAATCAAAAATAACAAACACAGACAAAGAAAGTTATTTTAACATTCACAAGAAAATATTGGAACGTCGAAATTGCTTTGGTGAATGTAGAAGAAGCAGCGTTCGTGCTTTTGTTGCTTAGTGGAAATATGTTGTATGTTTACTTATTCTACTCTATAAATAATATCTATTTCATGTTATTTTAATGCATTTTATTTGACAATTTTTTTTATCAACTACAAGTTGGCCCTTGACTGCTATCACACCTAATGTTGAGTGATGATCCAATCCAAGATGGAAGCGGGCTAACTTGTTAGGAGTAGGATGAAAATTCACACCCCTTTTGGTTTCTACACGAAATTGTATCGGAATGCTAAATCGCTTGGCGGTACGTCTTTGTCGGTAGGGTAGGTAAGGATTTAGGTATAAACTTAGACAACATGGTGTTTAAAATAAGAGAACAATAATGAAATATTTATTGAGGAAATAATCTAAAAATCGGAATAACTTAACATATAAATAAAATATTTAAAATTAAATAAAAAAGGAAATACTTAACCGCTACAGCAACCTAAACTAAAAATAAATTAAAACAAAATAAAAAAGAGTAACTAACTTCATATTCGTCATAGTATTCCTCCGAATCAGAGTCGAGTGCTAAAGTTATTACACCATTTTCATTTACTACAATCAAAAGCTAACGTATATTATTAAGTTAGAAAGAGTTCTTAGTCTCAAAAAATATTATGATACATTTTTTACAATCCAATTACGATTATAAACAATTGAAGCTTTTAAGAAAATATCGTCTAGCATATTCAAGACTTAATAAACATTGTATACTGAAAATATTAGGATTCAAAAGGTTCTCTTTATTAGCTGGTTCTTCGAACAACAGTGCCAGACCACTCGAGCTTCGATTGTCCCTTTCAACAATGCTTGTATTATGACCGGGAAAGTCTATAATAGCCTGAGTATTCTCGGCGTACTTCGAAGGACTGTGTTCTATTTTCATAGTGGTACGTACTTGTCAAGGAAATTAAGTCTTAGTTTATACATTGTTGAAATAATTGTAATACAAATTAAAATTTTATACCATTGACTTTTTTGAAATTTGTTTATTAATTTACTGAAATTTAATAGGGTATAGTAGGACAGGGTGGTAAGTCGACCTTGGTTTAAGCCTTCCATCAACCAGAACTGGATTCAATTACGAAAAGATGGAAATCAAACGCAGGACCAGGATCCTATAAATCCACCGCGCATTCTGCTGTGCCACGAAGACCTTCGAAGACAAGTAGGTACAAGTTAAATGCGTGTGTTATGAATTCCTTTCAAGGGTTACGCTGTTGCAATAAGGGTTTTAAAAAAATAGTTAAAAGTTATTATGATATAACATTTCATTACTTTTCGAAGTCCAACTAAAAGGACAACAGAAGTGGATAAGCTACAAAGCAACGTTAAAAGATCGCGCGTGCAAGTGACAGCTCGCAAGTTCCCCCTCACTTCTCTAGCTGAGATATCGATGCATCGCTTCACTACGACATATATTCGATTTATATTTGAATAACGATGTGGATCAATATTTCACTATTCTCTGAAGTCCAACTAAAAGGACAACAGAAGTGGATAAGCTTCAAAGCAACGTTAAAAGATCGCGCGTGCAAGTGACAGCTCGCAAGTTCCCCCTCACTTCTCTAGCTGAGATATCGATGCATCGCTTCACTACGACAAATATTCGATTTATATTTGAATAACGATGTGGATCAATATTTCACTATTCTCTGAAGTCCAACTAAAAGGACAACAGAAGTGGATAAGCTTCAAAGCAACGTTAAAAGATCGCGCGTGCAAGTGACAGCTCGCAAGTTCCCCCTCACTTCTCTAGCTGAGATATCGATGCATCGCTTCACTACGACATATATTCGATTTATATTTGAATAACGATGTGGATCAATATTTCACTATTCTCTGAAGTCCAACTAAAAGGACAACAGAAGTGGATAGGTATTCTACAAAACAACGTTAAAAGATCACGCATGCAAGTGACAGCTCGCGCGTTCCCGCTCACTTCTCTAGCAGAGATACTGATGCATCCGCTTCACTACGATATAAATTCGATTTATATTTGTGTTAGCAGCATTCTACACTCTGCTTGAAAAGCATAGACTATAGAGAGGCCATGTTAGCAGCACTTCGCTTAAAAAACTTAGACTAGAAACGGTAGTCGTCGAGTACAAATGGCGTTACGGGTTATAAAAGATGCCCATTTTTAGTATTGTCATTATTCACCTTGGTGTCCGCGTCATGTGCAGTCATGCTTGACAAGTGTTAGTTATAGTGTGCGTAATGTTTACTTAGTGTTTACCGTAAGAATGTTTCATTTTAATTACATTTGATGTCATTGTAAATAAATTGTTCCGATTAAAGTTGGTCTTTTGTTGTTAATGTTGCATTGATATTTTAAGTTTGGATAACATTTATATTAGTATTTTAAGTTTAACATTTGGATTACGAAGTGGATAATTACTTCACTATTTTCCAAAGTCCAACTAAAAGGACAACAGAAGTGGGGATTATGTCCTTCTTCTGTTGTCATTTTACACAACGCAACGTTACAAAACAACGTTAAAAGATCGCGCGTGCAAGTGACAGCTTGCGAGTTCTCGCTCACTTCTCTGGCTGAGATATCGACGCATCGCTTCACTGCGACATAGAGTCGATATTTATTTGGATAACGAAGTGGACTGAGCTTTTTGCATGCTGCGTTTAGTAAATATTGTGATATTAGCACCTGAGTTATTTGCTCACCACAAGCGCGGCTCGGATTGACGTGTGAAGATAGAAGTGTGAATACTACTCATACCTATCGAACTTAGGTATACATCAGCTTATTCTTACTTTTTCACTGAGATTCTTAACACCATCTCGTAATGTATTGAGGTATATACTAGTATAGAAGATATTCTGACTAAGTGATGCCTTCTGCAGTACTACCATCCGCTACACTAGGTCTTTTCTGCCACTCACTTCTAAGATATGGAACGAGCTTCCATCCTCGGTGTTCCCACATTCTTACGATTTGGGGATTTTCAAGGGGAGAGTTAATAAACATCTCAAAAGCCGACAACGCATCAGTGGCACCTCTGGTGTCGCAGTTGTTCATGGGTGGCGGTAGTCACTTAACATCAGGTGATCCGCTTGCTCGTTTGCTCGCTATTTTTATAAAAAAAAGTGAATTAATATATTAGATATTTTTTTTGATATGCCTTGTGTTTATCTTACGTGATAGAAGTATAATACAGTAAGTATACATCAAACATGTACAAAAGAGATATCGAATATTTAAACTTTATAATATTGTGAGCGTCGTTTTCTTTATAAGTTCTCATGTTAATAATTTGTGTATTCAAAAAACTCGCGTAAACATTTAATGTCTATTTAAATTTCTTAAGCAGTTATATAATAAGTACCTACATAAAACACGTCCTTTAAAGAAATTATATCAGAAATGTTTAGATAACTTAATTAAATTGACTTAGATCTCTATTAAAATAAATCACTGAATAGTCTTAAAGCGCCCGACATCAAAAACATTTTTGTATTTTCAACCTAAAGTACAAAGTAAAAATCCCAGTTCGTTCCGCCGCATTGACAAAAACAAGTTTGGAGGTAAAAACACAGAAATACTATTTACTTTTCCCTCTCGTGAAGAGACGTCACGCCGCTTATCACATCCAATATATTATATCAGCTATCATCAACGCCGGCAGGGAAAGTAAGTGAAATCCTCGTTCGTTGGAACCTCCAGGGAGCGCGTTACATCGGATCCGCTGGATTTATGTACTATTGACTTTCCCCGTAATGTACGCCAGTGTATTCTATATTGTGTTATTTTTTTTATTCATTGACAAGTTAAAGCTTAGCAGCGTTCTCACAAAATGTTAAGAGACGATGGATTGATCGCATTGCAATATGTGAGACTAAATTGGAAGGAGTACGATTGCCTTTAACTGATTTAATAAATAAATTAATATTAAACAAGTATTTGTAACTTTGTACAAATACAACCAAAAAGGTTTGAAGTAGCGGGGTGGGTCTAAGCTCTATATTACCGTTCCTATCAGAAAGAAGGCCTTTAAAAAAAGGACATTTATAAACTGATAATGCACTTTTCTTACGTTTTTTTTCATATATTTAAGTAACACTAGCGATTATATTATACATAAGATTATATAAATTGAGTAAATAAATTTAGTTCGTGCGATTTTGGTATTTAAATATTCTTCTCTAAATTAAGCCTAATTTACTTACCACTGTAAGTAAAAAAAGTAGATAATAAATTCATTACTTCTCCATTTTGTCACCTCATTATAAATTATGTTATTTATTTATTTATTTTATCACCTACACCAACAATATACATATGGAGACAAATACACGTAAATACGAATGAAATATTTTGCGTGTTCTACATTAACACGGACATCTGTTCTGATTGTTCTGTTGTGAATTATTTTATGTAAAAAACATAAGTCACATATTTCTCCCTACTACGAAGAGACATAATTTTAAACTTCGCAAGTCTTTGGTCGTATTTACATACTCGTATATACCCATATTTTCAAGCCTAAATAGTAATTTAATCTAATCGCTCCCCTGTCTCGAGAATCTCACAGCCAACTGCAGACGCGGCCCATTACTGGGGGTTGACGTGGGAAACTAATGCTCATCGCGTTTTGCCTAACTATCAGCCTTACTCTTGAAAGGGATTTATATTTAATCTCATTCGTAACAGGTAGGCACTTGTACAAAATACTTAATTATATTTAATCTCATTTATTTTTATTTAAATATTTTTTTTTAATTTTTAATAATGTTATATAATAAAAAAACACTATTAAAAATTTATAAAAATAAATCTGCTCCTCCACTTGCGGGGCCTTTGCGGGCCCAAGCAACCGGTGGTCAGTGGCTCCAGAGTGAGGTTCCTCCTTACAATACGCGCCGTTTTATGGACTTGGACGCCTTCTGTATCCGACCCCTGATACAACAATTAAGCGAAAGCATCTTAAGGTGTTGGTCGAAGCTTTTCGCAAAAAGACCATTGACTGAAATGACTATTGGAACAATAATAGTTGACTCAACATTCCACATGGCGGTAATCTCGTGAGCAAGGTCTAAGTAGTTTGATACTTTTTCCTTTTCGGCTTTCACGTGGTTTATATTAATTGTTAACCTAATCAATGGCATTGAACGCTTCTTGCACATGCAACCAACTCGCACTTAGCCAGTTTGTTTTAATTTTAACTTAATGCGTTTCACTTAGAAATATATACCAAAATGAAATAGATAGTATTATTTTCAAGTACCTTAAAAAAAATTTATAAAATATTTTGAATTAACTGAAGCCAACCAAGAATAAGCCTGCCCACTGAATACACTCACCGATATCGAGATAAAAATATCTTTGAAAAACAAAAACATAAAAGCCTTTATGATATAACGTGGCGGTGAAATGCTCCGACATTAGGGGGTGACATGAGACATTATGGCCGTTTAAAATGATATATGACTGTTTATTTTTCGGGGTGAAAATGTAGCCGTAGGCACCGCCGGGCGAGTCAGTTAGCGAGTGGAATGTTTTCATGAAAGATACACATCGTTCGTGTTTAATAGAGCTTGTAATGCGGGGTGCCTTCTAGCGGAAATGTCTTCTATTTACAAGTAGGTATGTGTTTGATTTTCAACGTGCATAACTTTTTTAGTAATATTAATGTTTCGCTTGTTTTAATGTTCTAGGTATATTATATGATGCCACGTCTACCAGACCAGTAAACCTCAGATAGGCATAAAGAGATAATATGTCGTGTTGACAAGGGAAAAGAGAGACATATTTCACTGCACCTTCAGAACGCTAAAGTGTTAATTTTATGCAAACACTCGATCATAGCGCGTCTGCGGTTTTCTACAGAATATATTTTGGAGAGTGTGCACTTTTTGATCTCGCCCTTTTACTATAGGGCACGTAAAGAGAGATATCCGTGGACGCGTATTTCGCTTCCTCGACTGCAAATTCCTTCCAGCTCACGTTTCCCAACCACATAGCAGTAAAGTGTTAATTTTATTCAAACAAAAAGTACTAAATAATTCGAGATATAAGTTTTAAACTACATCGTTTCAAACTGTACTATATCTTCAAGAGCATTTATTCCTTTGGAAACTTAGAGCGGGATCCATCTTGAGCTTTTTAAGCCAACAAGTCCTTGCATGTCCAGTACTGCCCGGGACATAAATGTTGAGTCTCGTGTGTAACTTTACTGACAGTATTATCATGTTATTTGTTCCGTGGTTAGGCTATGCAGCGTTGCATAATGGAATCCTAGGTTTCTTATCTGGGTAGCGCGATGAAACTAACAGGGTTTTGTTCTCAGATTTATTGACAAGCAGCACTGAGTTAGGAAAGTAGTGATAATACACTACTAGAGCATGAAAACGATATGCCTTCCTGATCATTATTAAGACCAGGAAGTTATTCAAGGCCTCTACTGCATCGTAGCTTGTGGCCCCTTTTATTTAAATCTTAATAAAAGAAAATGATGATTATTCCTGTGTTGACTTTAAAATTAGATTGATAGGTGCTTAAATCACAACTGAGCTGTGTATCTCATCAGCTCTTAGTCCTCATTCCTGTGCCCTGTCGCTCGTCAGCCAGGTTCGGTCGCGCTGCTCGTTTTGCGTCTGCTCGTGATAGCGGTGAAATATGAGCGAGATTTCCGCGCGAGCGTAGCTGTCACTCATAAAAGTGAAAATGCGCGCTCGAAATGTATGGCCGGCTTACCGGAGACGATTTACTTTTTACCTTTTGGCTATTTTTACAGCTTTTTACAAGGAAACCGGCTTTGTTCTGTAAATTTAAAATTTGCAGCTAAAATTCAAATGGTAATTAAAAATAAAATCAACCAACAAATAATAGGTTGTTTGACTTATTGTTCTGATTAAACCAATTTATCGGTGTAAATTTCAACTCCACTTTACTTACCACCGCTATGAGGTGCTAATTGATAATCAACTTAAATTTAAAATAACGTTACACAGCAAATTACATTATAAATCCTTCATTTATATCATTTTCTTCGAGCGTTTAAGAAAAAAAGCGTAATAAATGATAATTACGGACTCAAGTTCGCTAAAGGAAAATAACCTAACCGGAAATGAAGCGAAGCTATAAATTTAAAAAAGAACTGACAGGTAGAGTAGGCCATTGTTTTATTATATTAGAAAATATTATAAAACAAAGGCTTCCTAGAGATACGGGGCGATAATTATCGCATTGTGTCATTGGAAGCCAACGTCGGTACTGCGGCACTGCAGCATCGGGCGGCAAACTTGAGCCTGCGGTCACCGCCGCCGCTACAGCCTTCGCAATAAGTGTCATAGTTGAATGTAAAGTCGCACAAGGTCGCTGTAAAATCATTTAAAGTACAAAATCAGTGGCGTGAGTGTGCATACATTACGCCGCAGCTGCGCTCGCCGCTCGCCGATTTATTAATATCACGCGATTATCATTCGGGGGTGTAATCGTGCTGTTAAATCTATAGTGAAAATTTATAATGTTATAAATAATTTTCGATATCACCGCTATCATAAACATGTTTAAATTTGTAAATTTGTGTTCTCTTTGTTATTATATTAATAATAATATTTAAAGCTCAATAAAATTATTTTATGGCTTTCGCGCTCGATGACGTTTTTTATGCGTTGAGTGCTTGATGTTTATTATGCTCGTGCCACAAAACCGTCGATGTAATAATAATAGATAATAATTACAATTATTAAAACAATAAAAGTCAGTCAGCATTCGCTTACAGCTTTAGTTCTTTTTATTTCATAACGCCCCAAGGAAATAATCCTGGGTTCACTGAAATTGCAATAGTATATGCAACTATGTTTATTCAATGATCCCTCACCATGCGGCACCCGTGTTAGGGGCGTAGGTAAGTATACTTGGTTCATAATTTCCACCCCCGTATCCGTTTACGTGGCCGGAAGTTTCTAAGCAAACGGACCTTACGTAACTGAGACAATAATCGCCGTCGTCAATCAGCAACGTTATTTCGCCCCACTGGCTACTGGCTGTGTGGCTAACCTTCAATGGTTATCACTCCAACCATGATATTAACACTGTATCATTATGATCACAGATGGGATAAAACATCAAAGCCACAGAGAGAATCTAAGAATAATAACATCAAAGATCCAGCTTTATGTTGTAAAAAAATAACATTTCTTACTTATACTACTAATACAAAATATGTGACAGATATTCCGGTTAAAATTATGAAATGCACTGCACTAGTTTCTCTTTCCTATTTACATTTAATTATTGAGTACGAAGCTTAAAGTATCAACAGTGGATGCGACAATAGTCAAATGCAATTCTAGCAGTAAAAGGACTTAATGGACGTAGACCAGGCGTGCTGACGTGAGATTACAATATTTAGGTATATCACAATTTTCATGCGGCGATAGTAGAAAAGAAATTGAATAAGCAAATTTGGCTGCCTCCCAGGCGATTTAGGTCTTTAAGTACTTTGTATTATTATATACATTATTGTGCTTGAATTAAAACGTAAATAATAATAAAGAAAGTTTGGATAATCTACGTCTATAAGACGTAAGCTCGACACTAATATTGCTATAATTTTTTGAATGACGTAGATATAGCATACGTTCGACAGACGTATGATTATCTTTTGAGTAACTTTTGAACTTCGTTCTCTGTAGTAATAGTTCTTCTTATTTAGCAGTAATTTTTATATTTTAGAAATTTACTGCAGTGGCTGAATGCAGAGCACTTGATAAAAACCAAACTAAAGCAATATTGGAGAATAGTGTAGATAAGATTCCTTCAGATAGTGAAGTATGGGATGACTTGTGTCTGGATGACGTGCAGAGTGACATCGAAGACGAATTGGTCGACAAAGTTGCTGCTGCCGTAATAAATTCTGCAACCAAACAAAAGGTAGAGTAGACATATTAGACCAAATGTGCTCGTCTATGTTTTGTTCGAGAGAAACCAACAGGTGGCTTATGGCCCTATTTTATGGTAGGTATGCTGAATATATTGTTTATGAATTCGTATGTCATATACTGTCACAATATAATAGCTAAACACGAAAAACCTCTTAGTCGCAGAAATTACATGAAATTGTTGAGCACAAAACTTATATCGCCTTGGATGGAGAAAAGGTTAGAAGTTCCTATTCTTAAAATACATCTCTGTGCAAATGTTCAAGAGTTGCCCCTAAAAAATGATTATTTTAATATTAATTAAGAAAAAGAAGAAGATATTGTGTGTATTGTGAAAAATAAGAAGAATGTCGAAAATTACATGTTGTTAATGCAACAAAAGTAATTGCGGTGAACACAAAAGTGATGTATGTAAAGAATGTATCTAAATGTGATTTAAACATAAAACTTGTTGATTTTTTATATTAAACTATTACTTCATAATTTTAGTTGATTTGTAACAGAATTTCGGTAATTAAAATTTTTCTATTATAATTCAATTTTGATTATAATTTTGGTTTTGTTTGTAGCAAAAAAGCCAATACGAATTATCCAATCACTTTTAAAAAGTTTACGTGTGGAAAGTTTTCCAATAGGATCGTGTAAATATCAATACGTCTTGTAATATGATTCTTTTCTTGATATTTCTAGGGTTAAGGATGTTTAACAAACGTCAATGTGAGAAGGTTTTGTTGTTTGTTTTTCACACAAAAGCTCGAACCAAGCATACGAATGACATCATTATTTTTAGTCTATTAAACTACTTCGTTCTACTTTCTCATAAAATCATATACCGATTTGTTTGTATACACGACATAACCTTAAACTTAAATATCAGTTAAGTTGATCCAGCTTGCCCTGATCAAATCAATCTGTTTACATCACTTGTAACATTTTACGCACAAGTTTGAAATATCCTTTCTATTCTTTAAAAATATATCTTGGTTTCAACCAATTCACAAACATGCATTTGCGCTTTGACGCCACGGTTCGCCTGCGTCGTAATTGAACGGGCACGTCGCGCGGGCCCTGTTTGAAAGCGCCGGCTCCGAGTGCCCAATGTTTGATGTGGGCACACACGGGAACAGACCGGACATGTTTGAACATGTGAGGTGCGAAATATCTCAAATTGTTTCCATATTTAACACTTATCAGAGGTACTTTTACTATAATGTATTCTGTGTTGAATGGCGATTTCATTAAATATTATTTATTCAAATTTAATTTATTGTTAGCAACATTGAATAATGCGCTTCAAGTGACTAGAGTCCAGGGAGGAAAATCATAAAAAAAAATGTTCTGGCTTATATAAAGGACGGTTTATTAAATTGCGGACATTATCAATTCCAGTTCTAGCATAGGCAGTTATGCTGCCAGTTAATTTTGTTAAAAGTTAAAGTGTAATAAAATGTAAATAAACGTTCCTTAAGTAAATTGTGTGATTACCGTAAGATTGTTTCATTTTGATTTGATTTAAGAAAGTTTGTAATTAAAATGTGTTAATATTTTGATTAATGTTGTTTTCCTGCTTGTGCCTTTTGACCCCTTCTGATGATGTTCCTAAAATTATAATAATTTATGACCCCAAAAGAGCGATGCAATAAGTAATAAAAATCAATCTGTGTTTGTATGTCTATCTGTAGCATTATAGTGGATAAACCCATTTAGATAAAGGTCTTTTAATATAAGTTGATTCTAAAGAAAAAGTCCATATTTAAAATACTTGGGATAATAGGAATTATCTAATAAGATAAAATGACTCTGAAATCTCAGAAACTACTTAACAGATTTTCATGATATTTTTTTAAAGAGGTGGACCTAGAGGGTAGGTCAAGGAAAAAGATTTTTTTCAATTAGGCATATGGGTTTTTGTCAGAAAATCTCATACAATGTGAATGTAGTCGCAGACATAGAATGTATGTTTTAATGAAATAGTAAGATGTAAATGATAAGCTAATAATTATGTGCAATAAAATCAAAATAAATCAAATATATAAGAATGATTTACATACCGGCAATGATAACAGTTTCCCGCACAGTGCGAGTGCTCATGTGCTCCCGCAGCCCCACCTGCCCACTAAATTGCTCATTACAATAACCGGCAGTCAAGATAACGATGGTTTATTACGCTAATTGTGCTGCGATTTATGTTTCTATTACATAGCCGTGACGTCATACTATGTGCTCTCTATGTATCGGAGCTTAGGTCTCTATTATCTACCGTCTGATGGCATAGTCGTGTCCGCGCTTTTCGGAACAGAAGTCTACGGTAGCTATTAATATTTACTTTTTATCACCCAACAACATATTTATGGTTATGTGTGCCACAAAACAGACAATATGTAAGTTTTTTAGTCCGAAGCAGTAAGAACTATGTATTGTAATTGATTTTGAAGAACCATTTTAGTTTAGTTTAGATATTTCTACATTAATTCTAGTTAGTGTAGAATACATAAAAGACACATATCGCACCCTCAGTAATATAGAGGCACAATCCAAAAAAGTAGTTTTTTGGGAAATCGCGTTTAAAGATTTCGGATTCCAATATATCAGCTTATTTTTTTAATAAAATTCGTACTATTTGAACTATAAATGTGAAAATCGGCAAATTTGTTATTTGATAGCTACTTTATAAGTAGGCATAAAAATAATAAAAATACTTATAATAGTTTTTAAATTACAAGCTTTTAAAAAAACATTTTTAAGTTAGGCCCATATAGTACTTAAAAACGCAAATGAAATATAGTACCTTTTTAAGTTTCTTCCTGTATATGACTAAAGTGTGTGTAAATATTTAGTTTTAAATATAATTGGTACCGTATTACACTAAAACAAACTGCATTCTTCTGACATTATTTCTATTTTATAAATAAAATAACAATTTAACTGAAAGTAATAATTTGTTTATTATAAGTAATAATTTAATTAAATTTCTCATATTCATTATCCATATAAACATAAAAATTTAAACAGAATTTTCCTTAAAATTTTAGTGAAAAAAGTAATACAAATTACATTATAATTTTAATATTAATAATCTTTTAAAATTACGATAACATACTATTATAATAGGAAGCATAGTATGGATCTATCAATTGCTTATTTTCATTAATAAGAGCCTTTGAGATCATTTTTTTTAGCAGAACTAAGTTGAAGTACTTCTAAGTAAGCCTTCTGCATGGTTATTTCCTCAACATTCTTTATTTCTGGGTTTCTCCGCACTTGACCGTTGTGCGTGGATCCCCTGGTGTAGGCTACCGCTAGCTCACTCTAGCCAGCCGAGCTCGCTGCAGCTTAGCAAGCCACCCAGGTCGCCGATTGCCTCTTGGAGTGTCGCTTTGGAGCCAGTGTGCTTCACGTTGTTCCGATACTCCTCTACAACTGAGCATAACGTGTATCGGCGTCTTGTCATTCTCTAGACATATGCTGCATAGGGGGATGTCGGTCATACATAGAATTGAGAGGCGTTTGTTTAGTGGACAGTGCCCTATAATCAGTCCTGTGTCCGTTCTAAGCTTTACACGGATTAACTGTGCGAGTTTTTTGATTAATTGTGTGTCGAGACACGGTATTGCCTCTTTGATATGTTTACAGCCTGTTGTTTGTGCCCATATTTGTTGTAGGGGTCTTTGTGTAACCAGGTTTTATATTCACTGATAGGTATGGTACTATTCTATAACTTTCAGTGTTGTGTCACGTCGTGCAAGTTCGTCTGCCCTTTCGTTGCCAAAATTGCCGCTGTGTACCTTAACCCCGTTACTTGGTTTACTTTTGATAGTTCCTCAAGTGCGTTGTGACAGTCAAGCAGCAGCTTAGAGGAGGTATTGTGTTTATCTAGAGCTTTAGGTGCTGCTTGGCTGACACTGTGTATAATAATATTGAAGTTTGTTACCTTTATGCTGACCATTGCCTTGGCCGCAATTGTAATACTAACGCATTCCACCTAGAAGACAGAATTGTTCTTGCCGAGCGCCTGTACGATGTTTATATTTAGCTTCTGACAGTGGACTCCTGCACCGGTTCCTGTATCCGATTTTGATTCATCTGTAAGTACGAGTATATACCTTTATTCTGTCTGGTGTTGCTTCATCCAAAGTGGTTTCGTTTATGTTGATTTTGTAAGGTTTGTCCATTAGATAGTGGTTTGTCTTCTCACAAATCCATCTGAAATATGGATTGTTGGTGTTTGTTACCTTTAGTATATCAAGAAGACCTGTGTGTGTTTCTTGCCATTGATAACAGACTTTTCGTCTGAAGACTGTTGTTGCTGCCTTTTTTGTATGTGTTGGTGAAGCGGTGGAATACCTATTAGCGCCTCCAGGACTACGGTGGGTTTTGTGTTCATGCTGCCAGTGATGGCTAGCAGTGACAGCCTTTGCAATTTTGTAATCCTCCTTTTCCTAGCGTCCTAAGCCACCCTATCATTGAAGCGTAGGTAAGAGAGCTCCTTACTACCGTTGTGTATAGCCATTTCACTATGTGTGGTTTCAAACTCCATGTTTCCCAATGCTTTTGCATTGGCTAAAGGTAAGTAAATTTTTAAATTTTTGTTTCAATGTATTTTCAGTTTAGATTCTATTTCCTCGATAATATGATAAATATTTGACGATAAAGAAGTTTGAAAGGTATAAACAATGTCTCACTAGTTTATACCTTTATGTCGTTGTAAACATCAAATATTTATCATCAATAATTCTCAAATTCTCAATGTCATACACAGCACAAAATCACTGGACAACGCAAAGAAAACTGGAGCAATATACTCCCCATTTCAGTACATAACAGCAATTAAAAGAGCAAGGGAGACTAATAATCCATTCCTACAGCTGGAACTTGAAATACTGGAGCTATTAGAGCTGGATGAAGAGCGAGAGCACGAACAATAGCGTGTGATTAACTTCTGAGGAGATATAATGATATTTCTATTCTCTGTTACTTCTTCGTGGCTTCTTAAAGGCGCAGTCCATTGCGATTATGGAATTTCCTCATCATGACCGATGGTCATGATGAGGAAATTCCATAAACTAGGTTAGGTTAGGCTTGGAAATTCCAAGAAACCAGTTCCTTTTTGATGAGTAACAGTTTTAATTTTAGTTGAACTATAGCAGTTCAAAGACATACTTACTCTCTTTAGTTTCGTTTAGAAGAATCTGAAAATATACAAGTAATATAAATCAAGGACCCTAATTTAAATTTAAGCCATGTTAAAGTCAATTTACATTTTCGATTAATTATGGATCATCTTCACTGCAATCCATTCTATGCTGATTTGGTGGTTTTGGTAAATTCGTTATTTTTCTTGGTCGGGATTCGAGTTTTCTACAAAATTATAATATTTAACACAAATATAAAATAAATGTCATCTTTTTGATGAACCTGTATTAATTCAATTTTGATATTAATCAAAACTTTTTAATTTTCCTGTTTATTTTAAAGACAGAATTTAGATAAAAGTTCAAGTTATAAGGGCCTATAGTAAATTGTGCCATCGAACGTAATATATTTTTTTGTGTTATAATGAACTAGTAAGATATAGATTATTTTAATATCTTTGCTTTTTAGCGATAGAGTGGTCTTTTAAGGATAAGAACCACTAATTGACAACATTTTGTGCAATATAACGGCCCAATGAGAAAGTATTCTTTATAATACAAAAATTTCAGAACATTATTTACCTTTTTTTCGTCATATAAGGGCACAATACTGAATATCACCTTGTAGCAGTAAAATCGGGATGCAGGGTAGGGGAGTGTGAGAGAGGCACAAATGTAATAACTCAGTAATTATTGTCCTTTTTCTCCCGCTGTCGGAGCTAACCGATAGAGAATTTCATTTTGTGCCCTTAGCATTTAAAATCTCGATTTTGTAAAATTTTGACTTGTGCCTTTATATTACTGAGGGTGCGATATGGATTTTGTCGACTTTTCCAATGAATATCGCCATTTTATCATCCCAAGCAGCATACTCAATTTCATTTTAGAATTTGAACTTTTAATGATTGAGGTAATTTCCCGAATTCTCTTAACGCAGGCGTTTAATTAAACAATACCTATGATAATCCGTGTATGTGAGACCAAAGTCAGATTGATCCAACTGTACGTAATATTAAAACCAAAGTTAGATTATACAAGTTCTTTCTCAGTGAAAACATTTCCCCTCCACTCCCCCCACACTCGAGGAGTCTGCCTAATAAGTTGTTACACTTCGCCACTCACTCACTCTGAATGTATACTCGAGCGTCCAAGACTCGCAGACAAATAGAAGTTTTAACAAGATTGCATTCGTTTCCACGTTGCTGCTGCTCGCCTGGTACGTTTTATGCACTCCCTCTTATGTTTCACAAATATTTGTGCTTCTAAATATAGTTACCTACAAACTTTACTGTGTCGTCTTCAATCTTAAGGAACTGTAAAGTTAAGGTGCTCTCATAAAGATACCTTCTCTAGTTTTCTAGTCGAATTGTATAGGAAACTTTCCTTTTGCTATTTGAATTAAGTAATTCCAAAGATACGAACAATAAAAATTGTCACTTCAATAAGCTTGTATTTGTCATAAAAGAAATGTAAGTTTAAAACAAACAACACCATCACACTCGGAATTTAAAATTCAAAATTCATTTATAGTCAGAATGAAAGAATATGAAAATAATATGCACGTAAGGCGAGTTTTATTGGGAAAGTCTTGTTAACCTGTGAGAGAGAACAGGATCAAAAAGTCACAAAATAAAGCACGACCTAAACTATTCATACACAGCGATATAATTATTTGACTTTTCACAAAAGCTTTGTGAAACTTTCATTTTACATAAAGAATAACGAATATTTGATTTAACAGCGAAATAGTTAAAAGTTTTCAATTAAAAACCGAACATCAAACGACAAAAGGTAAAAATTTAAAGTACGCGGCGGGTATTAAAATAGTCTCGCGTAAAATGCAAAATATAATATCCAGAACAGCAATAATTCCTCCCTTTATTCAGCATCGGGCGGGTAAAGATTGAAAAACAACGGAGCGACAAAAGTCCGCCATTGTCCCGGACAATGCATATTGCGGGCCGGGCCCGGATCTTGTTGGCGCGCGGACAAATGCGGGATTCGATTTATTCTACAATATGATTGTGGAATATGATTTATTGCTGTCGGTTCATAAACATTGTAATGTTTGTGGACGTTTCCTGAAATAGCTTAGGGGGAATATCTCTTTGTCCGACTTCGAGATAAAGCGACAAGTTGGGTTACTTAAATGACTTGACGTTATTGAAACACTTGTTTAAGAATTTATTTATAAACAGAAAAGCTTTTATTTTATAGCATGGCATCACTTTGTCATCAGTTAGTTAAGTTAAAGTTGTACTCTAAAATAACTAACACGCTAATGTGTTTTGCTTGTAGAATTTTTCTTAATAAAGTCTTTAGACCTAAACAAAGTGGTAATTTTCTAGTAGTGAAAAGGTATGTAGGAATAGATTTCCACATTGAAAAAAGATGATATACAGAACATTTATATTTTGTCTCTAGATCAACATTGATTCAGAATAAAGTTAGAAAAACAAAGACAAAAGACATAACGAACTCAGTATTATGTAGTACGTAGCTTTAAGACTCAACAGACTATGATTGTTTGATTGTCCTATTGAATAAATAAATATATGTACTGAACGTAACACGGTTCTGGACTATACGAACAATCGTAGTAAAAACTAGACGAAGCTAAAAGCATTTTGAGCTTTACCTTTTTTTAAACTCAAACAGAAAAAATTGTAATTCGAGTCGAGGTTCAAACACCGTAGCTGCCACCGGGGAGAAACATTGCAGTAGCATTTTAAATTCAGCCGCCGCGGTTGGGGGATTTGCTCAAGTTATTTCCAGAGTTGGATAATGCACTTGTTGTATGGAGCACCTACTATAACATACAATATGTCTAACAGTTGTAAAAATATTATACGAGCTACGGAGAAATTTATCTGCTTGAGAGCTTCAGCATATTTAGCATACTGTTGTGAAAGTTTTGACTCAAATCGGTTTAGTGTTTAGATACGATACTGTTAAAGGACATATATTACTAGTTAACGAATGAAATATAACAACAAGTTATTAATATAAGCAATTTGAAAGTTCTAAAGAGAAGTGACAAGCAATGGATCCGAGACTTTATTGCTAACTATTGGCATCATAATAAGATTTAGAGCTAATCAAAGGACTAGGAGCTAGACACAGAGAGATCTGCCTAAGTATCAAAGCAAGTGAAGAATAAAAGTTTAACTGGCAATGGACAGGGCACATAGACCGAAGAGCCGATGGGCATTGATTTCCCAAGGTGTTAGATCAGCGGCTCATACCAGAAAGCCGTCCTCTTAGGCAGACAATCCAAAACTGTGGTTTTTGGAAGTCTTTACCAGGGCGCTATGTCCAGCAATAGACATACATCAGCTGACAGTGATGATGATGAGACTCAAAACTGTTTTAAATATGTAGTAAAACAATTTTGTATCAATGTACGATCCTTATTAAAACGTACAGTTCGTACTTAGAGTATCTTATATAATTTAAAAATAATCGCCTGTAATCACTGCCGGCGGTGGCCAAAGATGTAATACATAATGTTATTATTTGTTAGCAAGGCTATATGCAAGAGCGGGCGTCACAACACGATCGGATTTACTACACGCCGCGGGGAGTAAGACGATTGTTGGAAATGTAACAACTGAGAAAATAGTTAATGTTATAAATGAAGAAATATGATATTATCACTGTAGTACCTTCTAAGACAAGGCGCGTTTCGAATAAAATAATGTTACCTAACTTAATTTTATTTAATAGACTTCAGTCAGAACTCGAGAGTCACCTTTGTGACGTTTTCATTTCCATTTTACCTAACTAAAGAGGTACTGCATTAAGTAAGCTGGTGGGTTAAGGAAATAAATTTTTTTAGATGTGAAACTTACGAAACATCTATCGCTTTGCAACAAAGATAGTATCACACAGTTGTAAGACCAAACCAAAACATAGCGGTACTTCTTGGAGTAAAAGTAAGCATAGCGATATAGAACATTTTCCCTGGGGAGCTCTGTCACAAAGAACCCTACAACTACGTCTGTAACTAAATTAAATTGTCCCATTTTCCATCGCGTCTTTCATAAAAATAACATGTCCAAAGCAAGAATACATCCGGACGATCGCGCAGCGTTCCTCGAGGCGTGAAAAGCGGGAGATAGCAATCGTTTTAGCACAAAAGGAATGCGTCGTGAACCGTCGCGGCCGGTGAGAGTTATATTATCAAATAATTGCGGCTAGCCGCGCGGCTAGAATGAAATCAAAATGCAATTTAGTAAGAGCCGCATAGGTCGCGTCGCGTCACTCACAGCACTCTAGTCCTATTGTTTATTCGACTAAAGAAATGTGAACCAAAACTATGTATAGTGTAAATTTTTGTTTTGACGTATCATTACGTCACTGTGTTTTGGTATCTTGCATTAGAGCAAATGCATTTTCTATGTATGTCAATAATGTCACAAGCGGGTGTGACAGTTTCTCGAGAGTAGGACTTCCATAACACATAAGTGACAACACGTCAAAGCTTAATCTAATCTCACCTGTGGCCCACCCCTGGCACGGCACGTCGCGCGGCTTGCATTACCACCAGAAATAACACGACAAAAATCCGACCGCGGCACTCCACCTGAATTTTAAACCGCCCCTGCAGTGCTACAACTCTCTGGCGACTGTTTTTGGCCGACTTTTTTTAGACTTTTGAATATAAAAACTTTACTTTTTCTAGTTAAGCTGTATGAATTATTAAGCGTCGTCGTTTGTTTATGCTGTTGATGTACGAGTATGTACGTTGCGTTAATTTGCATGGTATAATAGGGCTATTTTTAACTGTGTAACAGAATATAACCATGTTTATGAATAACCAAATAAGGGTGGTGTGGATAAGGATTACTAACACTAACACTTTTTAGTGATATTGTATAATTGATTATAAGATTAAAGGTTGAAATCTTGAGTAGGAATATGGGATTAAATGTATAATTATATTTTTTATAACATTCTTGGTCTGGAATATAAAACCTGTTAGGAAAGTTAAATGCTTGAATTAATTTGATTGCTTGATATTTAATTATTTATTGCTTTTGCTATTTCTCAAACATAATAACCACGAAGTTAAAAAAAAAATACTAGGTTGAAGTTATTTTAACAACTACGACTCTTTGGGCTAAACTAATAAAAATTAACATTCCACGTAAAAGTAGAGAGACGAACGGAAACTCTATTTTCTCTTATTGTTTGTGTCAAAGTCCTACACCTGCAGTTGGTGATAAAAATTATAAGAACACTTTTATATAATAATTTCAAAATGCACGTGGATGTGAAGTCAAAGGATGAATTGAATTTTCTCTTCACGTTTCATATTTCCGGGATGCTGTGACACGTAACGACTGTCGAGTCGACACGCGACTGTCGTACGCGACTGCATCGCCACGAATAACAAGACAAAAATACGACCACGACACGCCACTTGAATTTTAAAACACTCCAGCACAGATGACTTTAAAAATCTAGAAGTGTTATCTGTACACTTTGTTATTTATTATGAAAAAATCCACAATTAAAAACTACTAAAAGGATTATTATACATTTTTTTAGCATAGTGACAAAAACTTTTTTCAAATTTTGATTTTGAATAAATTTTGACTCCTAACGATTTACTCGTAGTTTCAATTGGCTGAGGTTAATATGATGATGGTTACTAATTTATTTTCATAAATTTTTCTGTATAGTGACAAAAAGTGACAAAAACTTTTTTCAAATTTTGATTTTGAATAAATTTTGACTCCAAACGATTTACTCGTAGTTTCAATTGGCTGAGATTAATATGATGATGGTTACTGAAAATGTCAGGAAAGTTATACCCACTGATAACATTACTAGCGTGTGCCACAAAAACCGATAGTAATATTTAATAATAAATGCATATAAATACAGAAATATATCGGGTAAAGAGAAATACAACTTTTTATATCAATAAAAATAAAATTTACGAAGCTAAAGGCAGGCAGATAGTATATCATATAAAGTATAATTCATATAAACCGAATTCATTGTAAAGTATCGGATTATGTCACAAAAGGCGATCAGAACTATAAATTTTATATAAAGCTCACCAATAGCCACAGCATCACGTTCGACGTTGCAAGACTTCATGTAAAATGTATAGCTTTGAAGACGTCTGCTACAATATCACACATGTTATCCTCATCCGCCGAATTAATGTCCTATTTGTACGAGCATACGGCTGTGCTCACTCGCTATAAGTAAAGTGGGTTAGTGGGCTTACAGTTATGATTTCAGTGTTGGTGGTACTGACCGGAAGTACCTATCTACGACTTATCTCAAAAGTACATAAAGATTTTAAGAAGAAAACACAATTTTTAAGGAATTTCTCTGTTTTATTATTTCCTTCTTTTTTCAGAAGCAGATGTAAGTTTGAAGATTTTAAGTACTTATGAGGACTGCAAAAAGTAATGTAACGAGAAACGCAGCCTATTGTTTAATATAAGCAATGTCATTTACGTACGGACGCGTCCCCGCAGTTCGCACTTTTCGGTCTTGTATAACTTGTGACTAGAAATCCTATTTTTTATTGTATTGACTACAAGTTGGCCCTTGAAGATGGAAGTGAACTAACTTGTTAGGAGTAGGAGGGAAATCCACACCCTTTGTCGGTAGGGTGGTAACTAGCCACGGCGAAAAGCCTCCCACCAGCCAGACAAGACAAATTATAAACGAGATATTATTATACATTATCCTATTTATATTATAAACTCGAAAATTTGCAAGTATGGATGGATAGATAAATGTTTGTTACTCTTTCATACAAAAACTACTGAATGGATTTTGATGAACCTTTACAGTAGTAAGGCTTATACATCAGAACAATACAGGCTACATTTTAACCCGAATTTTTTTACGGAAACAGGAACTACGCAGGTGAAACCGCGTGCAACCTCTAGTATCTGATATAAGAATTAACAATAAAGTGTCACACTTATTTGCCAACCTTTGACTTAGTACCGTTCGTTCATTAAAATATTTATTTAGCAATTCTGTGTATCAAAAACTGTTGAGTTTTTAATCGTTAAAGACTTTGAAACACCTAATTAATGTGACTAAAAAGAAAATAATGCGTGTGGTATTAGACACGTTAGTAAATTATATCATGAAGCAGGATTCATTTCATTCGTAGAAAGCTACGCAGACTAAGTCGTGGGCGGCCGCTAGTCTCAGCTAAAAGAAGACTCCTGTGACGAAGTCATTCAAATATAGATTTTTTTTGACATGACCCGTCTATTTGTAAAAGGTCTTAGTACTCTTACTGCAGCTAAAATTTGTCCTGGATTTATTTTGTAATTTAACTATTTTGAAGAAAACTTGAAAAGTATTCTACTTTTTCTGTTTAATTTTAATTATTAGTTAACAACTTTTCAACTGTTCGTTTTACCTTGTTTCAGGTTCAATTTCTAGTTTGAAAATGTTAATTTACTATATCTGAGCTTTTGAATGTTTTAAGTAAGTACAATAATGTTTTACAATCTATCTAGCGCGTTATTATGTCGCTATACTGGGAAGTCGTAGTTCAATTTTAATTCAGATCTTATTATATATATATATATATATATTGGTTTAATGCTACGTTAGGATTTTTCAGTGAAACAGGAGGTTTAGTGTTTTATATGACACCAGAATAGCAGAAGTATAGAGTTTGAGTGACCAAAATAGCAGAAGTATAGAGTTTGAGGGCTACTTGTTTCGACGGGTTGATGACACACGAGGCTTAAGTCTCGTCCAAGTATTTCTTCTTATTCCTAATATCGCCATAGTCAACCATGGGTTAAATCACAATAATTATTGTTGCTAACTAGGCGTTGAAAATATTTTTTATCGTGAGACAAATAAATGAAAAAATGAAGTACCAAAACAGGATTTTGCTCCTATACCATCTATAATACTTTTTACTTTTGCTGAAACAATTTGGTCGGTAGTTTTTACATTGTAGGAAATTAATTTATTAATGACTGCCTAGTGTCTAGTGGTTAGCCTAAGTGGTTCTGACCACCACGTCTTGGGTTCGAATATTGGAACGGGTCACGGAATAATTCTGAGTTTTTCATTTTTCTATATATATATATATATTTTTTATTTTTATGTATGACCACGCATAACTTTTTACAGAGTTGTCCGATTTTGATAATTCTTTTTTCATTAGAAAGGGCATACTTCCAAGTTGGTCCCATTGGCATCATGTTAGGATCTGATGAGGATATCCTGGAGAAATTTAAGGAACTCTTCAAATTTTGGAGGCACGCTTACAGCGATTTCGATTTTTGTCTCGGTATCGGTAGCTTTTTGGCTACTAGTGCCATATAATATACTATGACAGTATAGTACGAGTATGATACGTGGCGATAAATCACTAAAAAGTAAGAAATAAAAATTTTTAAATAAAAATAGAATGCTTAAGTAATTTAAAGCAACTAAATGACACAGTTATTTTTTACTTTTTAGTGCGTTTTGGGTGTGGTGTTGCTGTGGTGGAAGTTGGTGGTGTTATACCCCCATGCCTCGGAGAGCACATTAAGCGACGGCTTAAGATGTTAATGACCGACGGATCTCGGTCACTATCATCAACATCTGATAGTAAACGTTAATAAATAAAACATTATTAACCTAAACACGCCAACCTGTAATGGAGCAGTGTGGCGAGTTTACGCTCCATATCCCCTTTTCCATAAGGAAGGAATCCTGGCCTTGTTGTGAGCCATTAATAGGATAATTAAATTAATAATCATGGCTAAAAATCCCATAACCTATGCTCAATAAAATGCCTGAGTTAAGAAACGCTAAATCCTAAATATAAATCGTACATATTATAGCGCTAATAAAATCCTTAACACCAGAAATAAACCGAATCGTTTTGATAATTGAGTGAGTGCACTTAAAGCCTGTAATAGCTCACTCGATTACAGCTTTATTTTAATCGCTCGAGCAAACTGTAATTAAGAATTACAAAGTTCAAAGTACTTGAACCAAGCTCAGATTACATTCTGTCGTTCAGATTTATTGATAATATAATGATATCATTAAAACGTAACGTTTGGTTATTAAATGTTGATACACGCAATTATAACAATAGTGCTTATTAAATAGTGTCCAAACGCTTAACTACTACAACCAATATTTCTCGAGGTAATGAATGCCTCCTTGTAAATTTTTTTTGGAATCAATAATAATCATTATACTTTATAGTGGTATAATAATTTACCTATTATAACAGCAATTGAAAAGAAAGAAAGTTTATTTGGTAAAAAAACATCCCAAAAAATAAATTAACACGGTAAAATGTAATGCAATCCCAAAAGACTCCTCAATTAGCATTATGCGGTGCAAATCAGGACTTCACGCTGGTCTTCCGTGAAGTATTAATTAGTATCCAGTCTTTGCCATCTTACTTATAGTTCGTTTGCGCTAAGAATGCAATGAGCGCCGGCCGGGCCTCAACCCTTAACCAATCAAATCTTTTCAGATTACAAGATCAAGTTCACAGTGACCAGTTGAAGGTATAGCATCAAACGCGACGCGGGTTTGGGTGCGACCTTAGGCGAACAATGAAGACTCACTGCATTCTTCATCATCATCATCATCATTACCAGCCTGTAGACGTCCACTGTTGGACATAGGCCTTTTCCAAACACAACGCCCGAGCAGCGGCTCCCTCACCGTTTGATGTCGTTAGTCCACCTGGTTGGGGGTCGGTGCGGGGTCGCCAATTTACCACCTTGGGCCCCCAACGTCCATCAGCTGTTCGAACTCACTGAGGAATTCCTCATTCTTAGCGCGAACGAACTATAATTCAATCAATTAGTTAAGTTTAGAATAGATTTATCAACATAATCTAACCAAACAGCGCACACAGTCGTATAATACAATATGTAAACGGTCTCCAACACCTTATTGTAATATTAACATAACCGAACGACCGATTATAACAAAGACCGCTCTGAGCAATGGACCGATTACGCGCCATTCACAGTTAATAATACTTTAATGAATACGGAGTTTCGTAATAATAGGTAATCGCATTTGTTTCCATTTGAATTATTAATATTCACATGAATATCTTAATTAACAAACCTCGCGCGCAAAGCCGTTATTAATTCACGGGACAGATAAAATATTTGTATTGTGAATTTTCCTCTTTAAATATGCCATTTTATAATTATTTTCTCCGTGGAAAGATCAAAGTTACTCAGCGAACGACGAAGAAAGGTATCAGACCAAATCAGCGCGTAAATCAGTGTTGGGATTAGAAATGAGATGATCTTCAACGATGTCATCAAGGACTCGCAAAGTTGATGTTGCAATTGGCGAGGCATTTAGTTCATACACTATTGAACGGTGGGTTCTAAAGTTAATGACAATGTACTGATGATTGCGTCTCTCAAAGTAGACAACCGAAATTAAACGGGTAACAAGGAGCGACTGAAGAGGAACTATGGGGTAGCGGACCAAAAGAAAAACTTTAAAATGTAATTGTTTGTGTTCTGACCGTCCTTTACCGTCCCACTTTATGATAGTTATTAAAAGTCACCCATTTTTGTTACTTTTATTATGACTACAAATGTTGAATACATGTTATTTATTCTACATTTTAACATGGCTCTTAAGTCGATGGTATACTATAAAATAGTCTTGCATGACGTTTCAAAAGTTCTTGAAAATTAAATCTGCTTGAAATAAGCCAATAGTTTTTATTTAGCACAGAAGTTATTTTTATCCTAATATTCTTACAGAAATCGCAATATCGCAAAATAAATTACTACTAGTAAATACAAGGGAGTACCTAGTAGAATATATTTTGAATTTATTTATTCTACTGTTACTTTTAAAAATCGAAGCATTAGTCATGTAACCACCACAATAATTACTGGCACGTATAAAATATGTAGTGAAACGTCGGTCCGTTATTTATGATCTGGAAAACGTTTTTAGGAGGAAAACCAAACATTTCCATTGAACGCCGTTGTCGGCGAGATCAATCGAGAGTATGTTTTATTCAGCGGCAGGTCGGGAACTGGCGTGCGGCCAAAGACCTCAAGATTCGATTCCGAGCCAGCTATCTGGTTTGACAATTTTTCTAGCCAAAGAAAAGTTCAATATTTAAATTGAGTCGCACTTGTCTTGCATACTTTAATCCTGGAGCTTTTTGCTTAACGGGAACGGTCGCCTTGTTAGCGGAAAGCTTCGACGGTATTCAGTCTTGGTGATGTTTAATGTAGTTAACTTTAACGGTAACTTCGAAGCTGTAAGCCGAGCAACTTACAATTTTACTTTAATGTAGAAAGTACTATTTAGTATTTTATATTTTTATTTTTTTAGATTTAGGCCTGTGTGCACCAAGATTTCGATTATCATAACCAACGGTTAACGTAACTTTTTTGTAAATTTACTATTTATAACAAACCCGTACGCCGGTTAAGGACGTAAACCCGGCGGTTATCTTAACCGAGCTTACGTCCTTAACCGGTGTACAGGTTGTCGTGAACAGTAAATTTTACGTTTAGCTTATGTTAACCGTTAGTTATGATAACCGAAATCTTGGTGCACACAGGCCTTAGTGGTGTTTATATGTAATGATTCTGCGATTCGGCTGCAAACAGCCGAACTTCGAAGACACCTTTATTAATTATCTGCTTTACTTGTATAATTATTTATGTGTCAGCACTTACGTATTCTGAGTACGCCCAAGCGTAGGCAGAGACGGATGAAAGTTACGGGATGAAATGATTGTTGAACAGGATTACGTATCCGTTCCGTAACCCGTAACATAATCGTAAAACACGGCGCGCGCGTGCGGAGTACAACAATTTAAATGAATTCCAATTTTGCCGAGATCATAATCTGGTTGTTGGGTATCAAAAGAGTTTTTATTTTACATTTTAATTCAAAGTCTCTAAAATGAATTTCATTTTCCCCATTTTAGAATTACAGAGCGATTTATACTTTATGTAAAGATTACTATGAGGGATTTACTTTTAGCTCCTGCGTATATGCAAGAGCTATAGGAATGGGAAATATTGTAATACTTAAGTAACCAGCTTTGTACAATAAATAAAAAAATACGCAGAGAAGTACTATGTTACCAACTCTACTTTGAAGGCTTAGAATTACAATACTTTAGGTGTGGAAAACCTGTCAAAAAACACAAGTTTTGATTAAAAAAATATTATAATATGTACCTAGTTATGATTCGTTTAAAAAATTAGCTCACATTGATTGTAAGCGGCCAACAAAAGAACGTTTCATCTGGAGCGTATTCTACGCTAATGCGATAAAATCTGCATTTTTATTCGCAACTTAACACTTTATATTGCCAAAGAAAATAGAAAAGCAAGAAACTTCTCCCGTATCACACCTTGTTCGAACGGAACTCGCGCCCGACAATGGCCCGCTCCGGCCGGGCAGAAATAATCAAGCTCCAGCTCAAACTGCAACCAACGTATTGGCTTTACAAAGCGCTTTGAAGCGCTTACGTTTGTGTCATATTGTTTTGAATGCTTTGTAGGTAACTATTGTGCAAGTATTGAGAAGATAATTCACTGCATTATTATTGAAAAAAATTAAAAGTGCTTTCTACAAGTGACACAGATATAGTATTTTCTTTATCTTCAGTAAGCAGTTTACAATTTTTTATCGACTACAAGTTGACTGTTGTCTGGTATCACACGTGATGTTAAGTGATGATGCAATCTAGGATTTTTTAACTTGTTAGAAGTAGGATGAAATCCACCCCCCACTTCAGTTCCTACATGACATCCTACCGGAACGCTAAACGCTTGGCGGTACGTCATTGTCGGTAGGGAGGTAACTAGCTAAAGCCTCCCACTAGCCGAATTTTAACAAGAACAGCTGTTCTATTTCAGAAGATAGGCTATCAAAACTAGATTAATAATAATTAGTACAGTTTAACCGGAAGCAACGATTGACTTCAATCTTTATAACAATACACATATGAACGTACATACGTACCTATTAACTCCCTCATACATACCTACCTACCTACTTTATATTTAGCAGAAAGATTATAATTCGTAAGAAAGATTTAAATGAGATATAAAAATAAATGATACTTGTAAAATTAATTCAAAAGACATTAATATTAATTTCGACCGGATTTTATCCTCTCAAGCCCCGTTTCAGCCCGGGTTAGAAGTAATATTATCACATAATTGTGTCCAGTCGTGTGTAATCTAGTGTAATGACAATCCAAATGCAATTTCGTTAGCAAGGCGCTCTCGGAAAACATCGCTCCGTGCCTCACGGCTGCCTCTTCCTCATTTTTTCACAATTTATATTGCTTTTAAACCGAAGGCATTAAGGTGGCTTCTCACGACACAAAACTGTTCGAGGGGCTCGGAATTATATCTCTCACATAATGACTGAGAATGGCATTTCTTCAATGTTAATATAACATGGTTTTAAATGTTTTTTTCCCATTTATCTCAATATTTATTGTGATTTTTTATATAATTTACGAAAAAGTTTTTAGAATAAAGTCCGACAACAAGTCTCATGGATCCTGGTAGCAGTGTTATAAAGTAGAATAAATAAGCTAGAATCATAACGTAGAAATTAATTATTGAGAACAAATTTTTATGTTGCTTTAATTTGAAAGAAGGATGCAGTTTAAAATTTCATAATATTCAAAGTTAAAGAATATATTTACTACGGGTATGTTGAATATTTTTATGACATTTCTAAAATCCTAAATCAATGAGAACCTGCAATTTTGGCGTAAAACGGTAAAATGCGTGTGGGTATTTTGTTATACGAGATTGCTCGGCGAGCATGTATCAGCGTTTGAAGCCAGCCTTACAGGTTGTTTCGTTTAATGTTATAACGTTTGCTGTGTCATTAAGTAAAGTAGTAGTAGTTCCTTGCTGCATTTTAAGCGTTTCTTAAAATATTACTAAAGATTTTTATACATTAAAGTCTTTTAGCCCTCATTTTAACCTCAATGTTAAAAGTTTACTGGAGCACTGAAAAAAGTGTGCCTGTAGAGTTTCTCAGAATTTGAATCATAAATTAGTGAAAAATAATCATGTAATGTAAACTAATAATAACATAAAATCAACGCATCATAATTAAATTTAATATTTAAGCATTTTAATCTTCAATCAGCAAACAATTCAATAAAATACTCATTTAAACGTACCAAATGTGCATCGCAAAGTTCACTCCGCTGTTCAATTTCATATTGCAATTTGAATGTTGTCGAGTCATCATCTGAAGATGTCAGATTTAACAGAAGTTCACAAAAAAATTGCAGAATTAATTTAATATTTTACGCTGATTTTAAAAGTGCAATTTTATTATGTCCAATATCAAAAAATCGTTGAGCCACGGTATATTGTACGAAAACCTGTCGGTAAAGATCAATCGCAGGTTCGCTTTGTTCAGCGACGAGTCGCGGGTGAAGTTGGCACCAACGACCTCAAGATTCGATTCTGAGTCTGGTTTCACAATTTTACTGCGAAAATTTTAAGAAGTATTGTATGAGAAATCATTTTCTTCTTTTTGTAATAAATACATACATAAAAGATTTACTGTTTTTTGCCGATTTAGCATTTTAGTATGATGCCGCGTAGAAATCAGGTTTAGAATGCAGTACATGTAATAAATACCACAGCCCATTTTAGACTGCCTTTTTTGCTCAAAATCCATTATGATTGCAGTCATTTATGCTTGATTATTATCTTTAAAATTAATGTTATTTTTGTGTTTAATTCCCTAAGTATAGCGCCTTTTCCTACACGCTATATGTTCATACAAAATAGTAGATTCCTACTATCTTGTATGACGTATAGCTTTAAAAATGTGTTAATTAGCATATTCAAAATCTTCAATATCACGTTGCAAGTATGATATTTGACCTTAATACTTTAAGCTATTGTATAGCTTCTATCGCGGGCCTTGAGCGTGGAGACCGAATTCAGAAATTCCTAACCTAACACCCGCTGGATATCAAAAACATAATATAAAAAGCATAATTTCGGCGCTGACGTCATTGTGAGCGTGGCTTAGCGGTAAGGCGCTCTAAGTGCCCGAAATGTCAGAGAAACGCGGGTTCGAATCCCGTCGGTTCCGCAATTTTTGTTTTTTCAAGCGTGATATCAAAAAGTAAATTTTTTTACAGTAACCGTTTATTTTTTCCATCTATCGATAAATACCAGAACTTTTAATGACTTTTTGAAATACCCGCTTGTAAAAAAATTACTTTTTGAAATATCATGCTTAAAAATAAAAAATTGCGGAACCGACGGTATTCGAACCCGCGTCTCTCTGGCAAACCGAGCACTTAGAGCGCCTTAGGGCTCGGCCACAGTCCCGATGACGTCGGAAGGTAAACATAAGTTGATAAAAAATGCTATGCAATAGCTTTACCACGGCAGTCTCCGAGTGCCACACGTCTTTTATTTTTTATGAATTAACAATAAAACATGAAGCATGAATAACTTCGGTCCACTATTTATTATATTATCTAATATGACTTGTTTGGCAAACAGATCGTTAGTCTTCGCTTGCGACCGTATAAATCTTATAAGGTATCCACACCACTGGCTAAGATCGACGACCACAAAATGCGACATAATTGCACTATCATTGTTCAACTGGCCACAGAATCGTGCATGCCAAATAATTTGTATTATCTACCACGTCTACAAAACGGACGCATAAAGCCGATTACTCTCAATCTTCACCAATCAATGGCAATGATAAGCCATTACATACTACCAGTATGTAATGGCTTATCATTTTTTTTTTTTTTTTTTTTTTTTTTTTTTCTCTGTAGGGGGGAAAATCCTCATGGACACCCTTGGGTAGTGCCGGACTCCTACCGGCTAAAAACCCCACCTACCTTCAAAACGTTAGTGTTCCTGCCTTTCAGCCTACCACTAACGTCGCAGTCAATTCATATCTGTTGTCTTTCATCTCTCTCTTTTGTCTTCATTATGTATTCTAAATAGCTCCCGATCAGCTCCCATTTCTCAATTGATTCCAACATACACTCAATTAAACTTTCTACTCTCAATTCCTGTCCTAGCTCTTTCCTTAATTCCTCTCTTTCATCGTTAAAACGGGGACAGTAAAACATAGTGTGCATTTGGAGCAGTCCCTTTTCTTGATGCGGATGATGTATTGCATAAAAACCCCATGCCCCATAAAGCACGAGTCATCGGAAACGTTATTTGGCCGTGCTTCCTTACTACACAGGTTTTTATATTTATAGACTGTATGTCCAGCGTCCATTCACAGATTGGTCCCATTCACGTTGCCATGTCTTTAAAGTCCTTTCTCTGGCCATCTTCCGAACCTCTGGTGTTTTAACCTCATAGGTGCATGATCTTTCCCGTGCTAGTAGATGGGCCGGAACGAGAGCAGCATCCGTGGATACGGTTCGGTATGCACAACATGTTCTTAAAGCCATTGTTCTTTGTGAGCCCAGTACCATTTTTTTATAGACTTCTTTTTCCATGGCCTTAACCCATATTGGTGCTGCATACATGACTACAGATTGCAGTGCCAGAGCTAGTGTTCTCCGTTTTCGGGAGCTAGGTCCCCGCGTGTTAGGTAGCATACTGCTGAGTGCTTTAACAGTTTTTTGAGCCTTTTTACATGCTGCGTTTATGTGTTTGCCAAAATTCAGGCGTGAATCTAGGGTCACACCTAGATAAGTCACAGAGGAGATAGCTGCTACTGATGTATTCCCACAATTGAAGGCAAAATTAGCGACGTTCCTCCTATTAAATATAATGGCCACAGTTTTTTCGGGGGCAATTTCCAACTTATTGTGCTCCATCCACAGCATTATATTGTAAAGGGTCTCGTTGCCTTTCCTTGCCAGGTCTTCACCATTTTTAGCCGTCACTGATACTGCTAAGTCATCAGCGTAGCATATTAACTTGACCCCTACGGGCACTTCTATTGACATGACATCGTCGTATAGAACATTCCAGAGGGTTGGGCCGAGCACCGATCCTTGAGGGACCCCGCCTTGAATTTCAACTCGGACTCCTTTGCTAACTTGAATAGCTCTGTGCTCCAAATAGTCGATTATGCCATTTACGAGGTATTTGTTAATGTTTCTTATTTTCAATTTGTTGACAATTTTTGCCCAGGATGCCCTATTAAACGCGTTTCGCACATCTATAAGGATTAAACCGTTCCATTGTTTTTCTTCTTTAGCGACTCTTGCAGCATTTATTACCTTCTTAATAGCGTCAATGGTAGTTCTCTCCTTCCTGAAGCCGAACTGGTTGTCATGAAGACCTCCATTTCTGTCAATCTCTCTTATCAGTCTATCATTAAGGAGACTCTCATATGCTTTGGCCAGAATATTGATTAGACAGATTGGTCGGTATTTAGTGGGTTCCGTAGGGACCTTTTTTGGCTTATCAATTAAAATAAGTTTAGCAAGCTTCCAGTCCTCCGGGAACTTGCCGCTTTCAAGAAGCCCGTTAAATAAAGTAACAAAGTATGTAGGATATTTTAATATCACTTGTCTTATCACTTCAGGCGGTAAAGAGTCAGGGCCAGGGGCTTTTCCTGTTTTAATTTTATTAGCAGCCTTTCTTATATCCTCCTCGGAAAATCTGAGCTCATTTAAGTCATCTTTCTCTGGATCTAATTCTTCTCTTCTCAAACTCTCGCCTTGTGATACTGTAAAGAGCTCATTAAAAACACTCATTTTCTCCTCAAGCGGGAGAATTCTTTTTGGGTTGGGTAGTTGAAGTTGGTTCTTTACTATTTTGTAAGCTCCACCAAAAATGTCTTCTTCAAGATCATCACAGAGATTATCCCACATTAGTGTCTTTGCCTTCATAATTGTGACCTTTAAATCTTTTTTATGGATCTTATAGTCGTTTTTCAGTTCTTCTCTTTTCTGTACATCCTTGCATTTCTGAAACTTTCTTCTTCTCATTCTAACATCCTTAATTTTTTCCTGTATAAGATCCGTCCACCAGTAGGGTAGCTTATAATCGACACCACATCTAATCATGGGAGTGCTTTCTCTGAAAGCTGTATTAATTGCACAGTCACATTTCTTATGGTTGACGTCCTTCCCTTTTATTATTCTTTCGAAAGCTGCATAGAATATGTCCATGTTCGTCTTTCCGAAGATATATTTAGCCTTATCTTTTATTTTATCATCTATATGAGTTATAACTATTCTATGGTCACTCATAGATACCTCATCTTCCAAAACTGTCCATGAAGTATTCTTTGCAGGCACATTATCGCTGACTATTGTCATGTCAATATACGATACTCCATTTGGACGCACGCAAGTTGGAACTTCGCCATCATTGAGTATGTTTAGTTCCAGAGAATGTGCCCATTCTAGCAGTTCGATGCCTCTTCTTGTTGTGATATTGCCTCCCCAACATGCGTGTTTTGCATTGAAGTCACCAGTTATAATTACTTTGTTTTTAGGATTTGCCAGAGTTTTGACATCATACTGTATTCTTTCTAGGTAGCTTAGGAAACCTTCAGGTGTGCACTTATTGGGACTTATATAAACACTGTACACGGAAAATTGTATAGTCTCCACGCAGACAAAGCAACCTATTGTGCGGTACTTTATTATATCATGTCTTTTGCTGAAGTTTAAGATCATGGCACCTAGATCTTCACTGATGTATTGGTGCTTCATATTTCTTTTACACTTACTGAACCAAACATCGGTAAATGTAAAAGAATGGCTTATCATTGCCATTGATTCCTAGTAACGAGTGGCGCAGTGGGTAGTGACCCTGCTTCTGCCTCCTAGGCTGTGGGTTCGATTCCCACTTCTGGAAAACTGTTTGTAGATAAGCATGGATGTTTTCTAGTGTCTCAGACACTTGTTTATCTATATGTTATAAGTATTTATGTATAATATTTATAAAAATATTCATCAGTTATCATAGTACCCATAACACAAGCTACCTAAGCTTACTTTGGGGCTATATAGCGATGTAATGTAATATAGTGTGTATTTGTCCTATAATATTTATTTAATTATTATTTATTCCTTTATATTAAAATTCAAAATTGCTTATTTCAAGTAGGTTATAAGCACTTTTGAAACGTTATATTATACTATTTTAGTGACTCTACCAACGGCTCGAAAGGCAGATTCTGTTGAGAAGAGCCGGCAAGTAGCTACACCCTAAGGGATAGCTAAAATGGGAGTAAATCTGACTACAAGTAAAACTATCACCGTTTACCATAGTGATGAAATCGTATTCACACATAAAACTTGTTAGAAGTAAGCAAAAGAAACTCTCAAACTAGGTGCGATACGCCCAAAGTTTTGTTTTTTATTTTCTTGAGAGTGAGAGAGTGGAAAACAAACGTGAAGCGCTTCAAAGCGCTTTTGTAAAGCGAACGTATTGTTAGATTTAGTTAGCATGAATAACTCCAGTTTGATTATTTCAACTCGGCCGGCGGCTTTGCATACACCATTGTTGGCGAGCTTATGTACAGATGGAGTATTGAAAACATTTGATACTTATGCTATTTATTTATGTATTCATTCTGTGCTCATTGTGGAAGTTTTACGGAGAACCGAATAAAAAAATGTATGACACTGAAGTAGATAATAATCTCAAAAACAAACCTACACTTAATACCAAAGATAATAAATACCTAAGTCACTTTTAATATTGCAACCCTCGGGCTACTCCTATTTAGTAAGTAGCAATACTAAATAAAGACTTATTTGAATTAAAAATATGTAGTTTGCATTGGCCAATCAAGTTAGAATTGAAACCAGTCCCAATGTTACGTATCTATCTCAAAGGTAGGTATATCTATCTCAACTGAAGGTATCAATAAACATAAACAACTTAAGACACCAGGTCAGAGCCCCAATTCCATCGAGCCGGACTCGATTAACCGATACTTATCAGTTAATGCAATTGAATGGACAAACGATCCTACTTTACCCCGCCCTCCCCTTCACCCCCACCCCTCCTGAGGAAGTTACCCTTCCCTGCTTTAGTTATATTCATTTCGTAAATGGATCACATAATAAAATCACTTACAATTCATTTACAACACACTAATGCACGTAAATTAATAGCTTTCATCAATTTAATTTATGAAGAAATGAACGATTAAATATATTATGTTAATCACTAAGGCACTTATTAATCATACAACAATTTTGTTGAAAATGGAAAATTAACGTGCATTTATTCTGACAAAATCATTATTTTTAATGTATCTTTCAAAAAGTCTGTCTGTCTCGTTTTGTCGTGCTTGGGAGGTTACACAACACTATTTGACTCGCGGACAAAATCACGGGCGTATGCTAGTACATTTTAATTATACGAGTAATTACTTTAAGTGTTCTACATTAAACTATTTAAATTTATTTAATCTTAATCGAATAACTCTCCGACAAAGTTTGGGTTTGATAAATTACCTACCCCTTCCTTTATTGATTCCCTTTTCGAAGGCCGTTCCTTTATTATCATGTTGTAGCATAAAAATGTCCTCAAATAATAATAATCGGTGGAAATTGACAGTCAAAGTGCTATATTCACACTAACATTTCGTTCCGAATGCCGCTGGATGCACACAGAACAGTTTTTCCTTATTTGCGTTACTGTTCCACTGGCTTTGAATTTACTGTTCAGACGTGCTTTTCGAGATTTGGCTGCAAAATGGCGAGTCTTTTATTCCCAGGATCGGCTTTTTGCGGACGACTTTAACTTATGAGAGTTGTATCCAATTACTGGATTTGTTTACAGCACGCTGCATTACAAAGTTTTACTGGTTACTATAGCTTACAGTAGGTAAGTAGCTAGTTCTATTTTTGTATTTATTTCTCAGTTGCGATTTTAAAGCATTTTAAAACAAAGCATTCTGCAATATTGCATATCTGTAAATACAAGCTGATTAGACTCATATAGATTATCACATCATGCACTCGATTGGATTGTTACCGATATTGTAGACGCTAAAAGGATCGGAGTTCTTGATTTTCTTTGTATCTTTAATACGTGTTTCTACTGTTGCCAATGGTTAAAAATAATGAAAATCTTATAGCTTTTATAAAAATACAAATCTAGTAATGACAAGCTCTTGGGGATGTTCTGCGTTAGCGACGAACGCGACGCGACGGGGAGCTGCCAACGTGACGTACGCAATCAAAGCATAGCCAACTGTGTTGCGTCGGTAACATCGCGTCACGATTGTCGCTTAAGCAGGCACCCTTTTAGACTATTATTAGCATTTAATGTTTTCTCGAGCAGACATAACTTCTGAGCCAGAAATAACCTGCCTGTCATTTCAGTAGTAACTCTGAGTGATGTCAGCGCCTTTGATGCTACGGATTGTCCCACAAAATGTTACAAACTAGTTAAATTCACACTCCGCTTAACTTTAAGCGGTCGGGTGCGCAGCGCACGAAGCAGTCCTTCTTTATTTATGGTTGCTTCGAATTTACAGCGCAGACGTGCTTCCGAGATTTGGTTGTAAAGAGCCGTTTTTATTCAGTGAGTAATCAGCTTTGCGGGTGTAAGGCACGGAGAATAGCCTGCAATGGCCGAGTCGATTACGGATGCGGTGAATTTGTAAGTCAGTGGTTTACTTAAAATAAATATGGAAACGCAGTTACTAAAGCAAGCCTGATTCAGTTTCTTTTTACTTAGCTTGCAATCTAAGTGCTTACTCGACGGTGCAGTGGTTTATTTGGCTTTGGATTAAAAAGTCTAGTTATTTTTTATTTGTTGAAGATCAAATAATTAAAAGTGATGGTAATGGTTAGTGTACATTTGAAATGTAAGAATTATTATTCACGATTCGATTTTCTGCCTTCCGAACTTGTAGTAGGGTCACTACGCACTGACATATTTGACGTCTTAAGTTGCATAAGTTAAAAAATGACAGCCTACTAAATGCCCCTAAATTTGAATTCGCCAGTTTAACCTAAGCTTAAGAATTATTTTACAATAATGCGATGTAGGAAAAAATAATCATCCGAAATACAAAAATCGCAGGCGTTCCCTCGTCATTAAATTAACTTTTAGGGTCACAAATATCAAAACGGTCTTTATGTCGTGTTGATAATATACGTAATCACAAATCGCCGCTAATGAATAGGTCAGGTCTCAATATCACTTAACACAACGGGCTCCGGGCCCGACGCACGTTTACACTAGTAATGCGAGCATGGCGTGACTGGTACTCGTTTTACACTAAACTTGTCGTACATTGGAGAATATTATGCGTTTGATCAATACTAGTTTTGACCCTTGGTTTCCCACGCACTAACCTGTCAATCTATTGGCCTTATAGGCACTATTATAAAGTTAATGAATAGTGGAGAATAGTTCTAAACACCAAGTAACTAATTAAAGATTTTAATTGTGATATTATAAAATTTAGATTGACAAATTTTGAAAGGCGGTACACGAATAATAAAGTAGGTAACGCTAGCTGAACGCGTCGAGTACAAGAGAACGACTGTCGGCTGTAGTGAGCGTGTGACGTAATCAGGCGCGCGCGCTGGTAAACTTGGTCGGCGCGGCATACTACAGATTGCACTCGAGTATGCGCGTGAATTATGTTTGTTGTGCGAAATGTAAATATAATAATTTGTGAGTGTGGGATTATGTTGGTATGTAATGTAAGTGTGAATGAATGTGGTAAATAAATAAATACGAATATATCTAATGAAGTGATAATAAAATATATAAATATAATGTATATAGCCTACAAATCAACGTAATTTATATTTTACGTGGGTCTGTGTGTAAACACATAATTTAGAGTTGCTTAGTGCGCAAATTTCTTCCTTTAGATTCATGAACACTTGAAATTAAAACCCACTAGGCTTTCCAAATGTGTACTAGAAAAAACATAATTAGATATATCAGCGACGATTCAATAAATATCGAACCTTGGATAGGCTCAGTTGAGAAACTGCACTGATGAAACAGTTAACGTTGGATACAGATGCAAGAAGCAGCTTAATTAAAACAACCTCTTACTTCCATTACATCTACTGTTAAATTTGATTCTGGTTTAAATTTCGAACATTGGAACTTTGTTAAAAAAAACTGAATTAAATATCGAAATTCGTTGTGTTGCGGGGTGCTGTATTTCATTTTAGTTCATTCAAAATATAAAAAAATGTTTTGAAATTTACGTAAATTACTTCATAATAATATAATTTTTTTACTCTGATTAACTTTGGTATATATTTTTAATACAAGAAAAGCCCGAGAAAAGCGTTCACATGGAAGGCGGAAGAGAAAAACCCCTTAAATTATCCGCAAATTTCCTTAAGCGCAGCTGAGCCTCGTTGACGAAGAACATCAAGTATTTATACAGCCTCGTCCCAAATGAGCAGTATAAATTTGAAGATTACTTCACAACAAGTTGATGGACGTTATCAGGTCAAAATTAAAAAAATAAAAAATTACTCTCCATTTACTTTTGTGTCTGATATTATTTTGCTTTATAGTGAAAAACTCTGATATCTTTGAATTGGTTTATCTTTATAAGTTATAGTCACTGGTATTTCGTTTATGTACCTACAAGTAAACTAGCTTCGCCCCGCGGTTTCATCCGCGTAGATACTATTGTCAGTCGAGTATATAGTTTTATACATCTAATAATGAGATAGTAAGAAGTATTTCACTTATATAATATATTTAGGTATAGATAAACTTGACTTGGGCCATTCAACCCGATGGGTGGAAAAATTAATTCTAAAAAGTTTTGAAATCAGAGAAAAAAATTTTAAATTTCACTATCAACTCTTTTTGTACTTTTTATTTTTGTCACATTTTAAATTGCATGTAAAGATAAGTATTTGCTTTATGTTGCTAATTTTGTCTTTTATGTGGTCTGTAACTGTTTCGTCCAGCTTTATTATTTTTTAGAGAAAAGTGATTTTGCACACTATAAAGTTGCGACAATATTATAATACAAAGTTATATCTTCTGCGTGTGGATTCGTCCGCGAAGTCAGACACTTTTTAGTAAGTTCGTTGTGTTGCGGTTTATATTTTGGGAAAACTCTCATATTTTATCTTTTTATATTTATTTTGTAAGAAATGTTAGTATTTGTTATTAGTATAAGTATAATCTATTATATTTACCAAAATCGAAATGTTTCACTGGCTCTGTTGTAAAAGGAAAGCATAACGCATTGATATAGTTGTTTTAGCTACAATTACAGTAGGTTACATAAAAAAAATCATTTTTTTTATGGTAGATAGGTTTGCGCTTGACTACAATCACGCCTGATGGAAAGCAGTTCATACAGCCACGCCATATACAGCCTACGTCAGGGTAGTAAACCCTTTCATCTTAAAAGGGAGAGGATCTTCAGCTTAAGACTTGGCATGATAATTCAATCTGAACTGACGAGCTTTTAGTTTGGCTTTTATTAAAACTAGTAGTCAATTATTCTATTTTTAAAAATTGTTTTATTTTTTCAACATTCATATTGGATTTTGCACAGATAATTGTAATACGTAACGTTAAGGTAATAATAAATATTATGATATGAGTCTTTATCAATCATTAAAAAAATGTTACGAGGTTGAAAAATTTGCGAAAAAATTTGGCGGTAAAAATTTTTTAGTACACGGCAGCACTCGTAAAACGATCAAACGTCTGCCGCAACGCATTTAGGAGTAATAAAAGCAGACATTCACAATCGTAATTCAAGTTTGAAATTTTTTTCACCCATAAACCAGTCGGGCGGCATCTGTTTTGTGTATCTGAGGCGGGGACTCGTAACAGCGGGTTAATGTCTCGGCCTCATCATAAACTCGTTTAAATTGTCCTGAATTATGCAGAACGTAACAATATTCTTTACTGGCTCGTATGGGTTTACTGCGGAGACACAATGTGCGGCTCAATTTGAAGAAAGCTCATAAAGGGGCCCCATAACGTTGCCAACAACTGAGTACGCGCGCGAGGATATTAGTTCAACAGGAATGAACTCTGTGTGAACTGCTATGACGATAATTGTTTTTCTTTTTTATATTAACAAGGTAACGCAATGAATCTACTTTGGGGTCGGATTATAAGTAGAAGAAGAAGAAATACTTTATTGCACATAAAAATAGATATAAGAGAAACATGAAAAAAAGGATTAAAATAAACATGCAAAGGCGGCCTTATTGCTAGAAGCAATCTCTTACAGGCAACCTATTGAAAAGACATTTGAGTATCGTAAGCGGGGTAGTGCAATGAGAAAATTTATTATTAAAAAAAAAAATTACTTAAATTATCATTAAATTAATTATTATTAAATTAATAAATATAATATTTAAAAATAAATAAATAAATAAACTACATAAAAAAGTAAATTCATGTCCAGGGATTAACAATTTCACGCAAAACGCGCCAATCTGTACTGGAGCAGCATGGTACGAGTAGGTCTAAGCCTTATGCTATAAGGATGGGAGCCCATGTTTTTAAAGTATTCTGACAAACTCTGATGACGTAGGGAGACACAATGAAATTAAATAATTAAGGATAAAAATTGAACATAATGTTAAATAAAAAAATGGAAATCTACTTTTTGAAAGTAGGTTAAAAGTGGTATTGAATATAATATTTAATTAGTGTAATAGAGAAATGCTATACAATTTTATTTTGAAGTGCGTCGATACTTGACCCGCATACAACTGTTGCACACGAGATTGTTGCGTACTTAATAAATTAATTAATGAAATAATGAAACATCAAAGAATGTTTTGTAAAGGAATATACGTTTAATTCCTGGAAAATTAAAACTAACAAATAATGTGAATAGAATTTCATGGATCTTTAAATGTTTATTATGATATTTAACTAAATATCAAAATTACATGCAGTTTGATTACAATCTCCATTGTTTCAATTCTGCAGGCTTGGCTTTGTGAAAGTTTAGCATGTGCAAGGAATTATTTAGATTCCAGGAAAATAGATTTGCCTGGTACATGGGGTTTTCATAGAAAATAGCAAAATATTGTTGTCGCACATAAATTGTAATTAAAACTTTAATTATAATTATGAACATGTATTTTAGGACATAAAATTGGAGTATGTCAGCTTGCGACATGCTTCAATTTTTTTGTTTTTGTAGGTATTGTGAATATATGGAGATTATTAACTGCTTCGGATAGTGAGCTTTTCCAATTTTTGCTTTCAACCATTTCACATGAAATGGACAGAACGTTCTATATCTCTACCAAAACTATAATTTTTTTTTATTTATAACTGGAAATATTATTAAAGATAGGTATAAAGAATTACTGACACTACCTATGTACCTACTTAAACATATAATAAAGGCAAAACTAAATATGCCATTAAATTATATATTTACAATGCTTTTTGTGATTTTTTTTATTTCAAATTAGATAAATAGTGAAATATAGTTTTTCCTAGGTTTTTACTTTAAAAAGACTATTGCATACAAAATAGAGCTATACTTTGCAAGATGTGTAATAACTATGTTCAAAAAACGGATAGAAATTACTTTGCAGCTGTTCATTATGAATATTTAATAATTGTTTGCTATTTAACGCTAAAGGCACCAAACCCAAGGTTATTCTGTAAATCTATAACCAAACTTAACAGTATCACTTCTAAAACAATATCATAGACAGAGAGTGGTAAAGATGAATTTGAAACGCAAACTGTCAAATATCCTTACAGAATAAAAATAACGAAATGAGTACATTATTAACTATAAACATGTTCTAAAAAATTTATCAGAGATAAATGATATATATAAATATCTCGACTTGTGCTTCTAATAATACTAGTAATTAATGCTAAAATAAATTAGACTGTTAAAAGTAAAAAACTAAATTATACCAAATTTGTGTTTGAAGCTAATAAGATATTTTCACATGATGCAGTGCGCTATTAGCGAATGTAAGCAGTGGAAGCAGACAGCAGGTTGGCACTCCGGCGGCGGTATCGGGAACATCAGGGGGTTAATTTAGTGTTACAGGGCTTATTAATGCCCAGTCCTTGTCGGGGCAGCATGCGGCCTTAATGCGGGCCCTGGCATGCCGCCAGCGCCTAGTTTGTTGATAGGGCGTGCGTGGCTTGTGCCTCAATACCACGGGGTGGTGTCAATTACCGGCTGAATGATCGCTGGGTAATGCGCGGCTGCGTTATCGTTGCGCTGCGTTTGTGGTCATTTGATACAATCCTAGTTCGTAGTGAAGCTGAATTATTATAGATTCTTAGTCTATTAAGCATGTGGTAACACTCTTAATAGGCCCAGCAGCTAGTAAAACAAATATCAATTAAGAAACTCCAACTGGGTTCATTAATATTTAATTCAACACCTAGTGATGAGTCAATATTTTTAATTTATCGATTAAAAAAGTTCCTTACGTTTTTTAGGTTTTGTTGTAATAGACAAATGGAAAAGCATAGTAACATTTTACAGGGTATAAACGTCCCACAAAATAATACTAGTGCAGTGCAAAATATTATATGTCAATAATTGTTATAGAACCGTAAGCCCGCTAACCTGCATACAAAATGAAACTTTTAACTTTTGTCCGCACCATAGAAGAGGATCATAATATTACATGAATCTTGTTTTCGGCTATTAAAATGGCGATCCTTCAATACAGCTTGTTTCTCTAACCGATCAAAAGCAAGCAGTTACAATTTCCTCATAACACTAAACCTGCTAAACGAACTCGACTTAAGGTTAAGCTAGACGGAATTCCGCTCTATCGTATTTTAGTCGAATGCCGCATCCCGGTATAATAAGTTCTCCAAGTTATCAAGGATGATATCATTTCCACTGTAAGTCGGTTCAATTTCACGTGACGTCCTCCGAAAACTTCGAACCCGCTGCAGAATTATGGCGCAGCTCAGTTACTTCCAAATCTCATTACTCCGAGACACTCGAATTTATCCCGAACTATACTCCGCTGAATTACGCCCCGCCCAGCACTTACAAGTTTTGAGACCTAAAACACGGTATGGAACTGTATTCTGAAATAATGAATACAATAATTATGGAGGAGTTTTTACAATCATGCCCTCGAGCACTCTTTGTTACCGACGCCGAATACGAGCATTGAAAGGTTGTATATTATTTTTGCTGAGTTCGATTCATTGTTAAATTTTTATATTTTCATTTATTAAGAGCGTTATTTCTGATTTTAGGAAAAATGTTTGCAAGCGATATATAGATATTACGATAATTATCAAACACCGATAATAATGATGATTTTTTATAAGATATTCAGTATATTAACACGCACACTACAGCTTAACAAAATTACTCGCAGTTGCAGAGCGTAATTAAAGTAATAGATGCAGTTACAAAATGCATCCAAGTCCTACGAGTAGCTAAACGGTATCGTTAAGCTGCTAAAACTAATTCTAAGTTCTTGTACGACATTTGAGCTTTTTTAATAAATAAATAAATAATAAATATTATAGGACAATTACACACCTCACTATATAGCCCCAAAGTAAGCTTATGTAGCTTGTGTTATGGGAACTATGATAACTGATGAATATTTTAATATATATATTATATATAAATACTTATTATATATAGATATACACCCAGACACTGGAAAACATCCATGCTCATCACACAAACATTTTCCAGATGTGGGAATCGAACCCACAGCCTAGGACGCAGATACAGGATCACTATCCACTGCGTCACGGAGGCCGTTTATAATAATAAAAAAAAATGTTTAATAAAGAAGCTTTTGCTTGGCTGATTTCACTCTGGAGCCCTGACTTCTGGTTGCTTGGATACTCAAAAATCCCGCAAGCGAAGGAGCAGATTTTTTTAAAATGTTTTTTATAGTATCTTCATATACCTATGTATATTTTTGCAGCATATAACATTGTTAAAAATTTTAAAAAGGAATCTAAATAAAATTACCACAGATCTTTGAAGCAAAATATCACTGTTTATTTTCATTTGTTTTTCTCTTCTTTTTATATTATTAATTATTATCAGCAATTTTTTAAAGCAACCAACCTTTGGAAATCCAAGCACATCTCTCAGTGTAGGAATATTCCCCAAACTGGCCGTACAAACTTTTAATATGCTTGAAATAATATTTCAGTTCGGATCAATTTGTGTGTCGCGAGTTATGAGAATTGGAGCCAAGTGAGCCGCGTCGTAATTCTGCAGCGGTCCAACTTTCCGAACGCCGCTTGAAATTGAACCAGCACCAGAATTACATCGTCTGTGTTAGTTCACCGAACTTATCCTTACATGCAGATAATATCAGTGACTTTACACTAAGCTTTTTAAACCATGACGCAAATAAATTAAGGGCGTTATGAATTTAATTCATCTGCTCTCGTATCTTTAAACGTAAATTATGAAATGAAAAAATTAAATTATAGTACAGCTTTCCGAACAAAAATTCTTAAAAGTTAAGTATAAATGACTGCTCTAAATCAACCTGGTCTTGTAACACTCAAAAACGAAATAGTATTTGCTAGTGAACCTAAGATCCAGAACCAGTTTAATTAAAATTTTGCATGTCGAAAACATAATAATAGCGCCAGACTGCAGATGTAATTATGATCGGATTCGGTCTACAAGAAAACAAACTTGACCTATATTTCACTCGAGCGACAGCTTCAGAATGGTAGTGAATTATGAAAAGAAACTAGGAAGTGAATTATTCAAGTGAGATATACTCGCATGTCGTGGGTAGTGAGATTTGCCGTAACTCCACCGTAGCTCCGCCGTAACTTCACTGTAATTCTTTAACGAGTTGCAACTTCTTGGAACACGTCTCATAAAATTGGACCGGCTGCACATGAAATGATATATACATGTCTTCTGTGTTAACCAAGATAAATAAGATAGAATTTACGTATTATAACACTATAAGGCTGTTCCAAGTTTTAGAACTTAATAGGTAGTTACTTAAGAGGTTTTGCTGTTTGTTTTTATTTTCAGGTTCTGTGGCTTTTATTATTTTAAAAATTCGAATACAAATATTAGTACATGCATTTTTAAGTAATCTTTTATTATTTGTAGAGTTAGTTGTGTTACAGCTAAGTTCGAAGTACTACCGCCCTTTTTTAGTCAGTAGGTAGTATTGCTGTGTTCTGGTAAAAATAGCATAGTTTAGTGCAATTACAGGCAAACTGAGACTTAACATCCTCGCCTCAGAATTGATCGTACCCGACATTGTACATGATTTTAGCGTTTTTATTTTAAATAATATTAGTATGAATCAAGTTTGATTTGTAAAATTATATTCATAAATATGACAGAAAGCCAGACATGGCTTTTTAAAACCAAATAATTCAATTTAATTTAATTTCAATTGTAATTCTTAATTAATAATTTTTAGTATTTTTGTGTTAAATTTATATTTGCTTTTTGTGTAATTTTTTTAGTACCTAGAAGTAATTTTTTTGTGTAATTTATTTTTAAATAAGTTTGTTTTTATGTAATTTTATTCACTAACTCCACTCCACTCCAGTTGACATTTTTATTGTGTTTGATATGAACGCTTATGATTGATATAAATATCCGAAGTCGTAATCTACCTATTATTTAAGAACAATGTTAAATATTTATATTGTTAGCGTTCTTTCAATAAATAAATAAATGAAAAAAAAATAAAACCACTTGTAAAAAGGCCTACTCGAAATCAACATATTTGGAATCAGGAGCAGCTGAGTTCAAATACGTTTACTTAGTTAGCACAATAACGAACAACTATTAGGAAGTACATTCAGTAGTGAGAACAAGCAATAAATACGAGTATATTAACAACATTAATACAGCCAGTAAATATATCGAAGTTGCTAAACTAAATGCAATACAAATCAATTCCCTGAGACGTTACAGAACATTGTATCATGGCGTGTTTAACGACACTATAAAGATTAATTAACGACGCTTAGTGCAAACATAAACCATAGCTCAGCCAATGGGGAAAGAGTCGTATTGTTATATAAATAAGGTCGGTTATAGAAGCGCTGAACGCAACTGACGTGCAAGATCCTGTAATTCAAATGTGTTTCGCGTCAATTGCTCCCGAGAGCATTACATCCGCCTCCGATATTAGGATTGCTAATGAACTTTCTCGTTTGGTTCAAAATAAAGAATTCTGTGCCGGTTCAGTAGATTTATTGGTAAGGAATTCTTCAAGGTTGTAACAATAAAACGAGAACCGTTTTCTGCTTTAAATTTATCTTTTCGTTCACAGTGTTGCAGGGCGTGACACGCTGAACTTAATTTGTCAGAGTGAGATGTAAAAAATCCAAATTTTGAAATTCTTATTTTGTTTGTTGCGTGTGGTTTAACTCTGCAACTGAAATTATGTAAACGTCCCTGAAAAGTTACGAATAAGAAAAATACACAGCCTCGCGCGCAGGTCAATGCTAGTCCACTCACCCAGCTTGTCCTGCGGCACGGTCTTGGTGTGTCCGCGCACGAGGCACAGCAGCAGGAACAGCGCCACGTGCGGCGCCATGCTGCGGCGCGGCCTCACGCACCGGCCGCCGCGCGCCCGCCTCGCCGGCGCATCGCCAACAACTGCAACAAAACGATAGCAATTAACATCTATGACTCGAATGCTCGAGCGCAGAGTAGTGCTGTCGTGTTGTTGGTTTTTCACTCAACATCAGGTGCATCACGTCAACCACTAGAGTCAGCTATCGTAGTTACTATACTATCATCAGGTAGTTCAACGTGTTAGTAACTGGGAGATGTTTGTTGAACAAAACTAAGTTAAAAATTGATCAGTTAAAATATAATTTTAGCCTTTCAACATCGCTTAACTTTAAGTTAGTTACTTCAGTCAAAACGCTAACCTATAAACAGACATCTTACAGTTTTATACAAAACCTGTAAAAAACATCACAAAAGGCATTTTGTACTGTCTATAAGACAAAATCATGTCTCAGTAGATAAGTTAAGTTAGGGTTAGTCTAAAATCTTTATCTTCCACATAATTTAATATCAAGAGAGCTGAGTAGAGCCTTGCCAAGTCGTCTTCCGTACTAAATTTCAAAAAGGAATTAACCTGGCCGGCCTGGCCACGGGCCTGTCGCACGACAGCTTTTATTACTGCCATGAATAAATTCCGGCACTGGAAAGCCCTCGCACCTCGTAAATTATAACGATGGTTTAAACCATCAGCCCGATTTACGACGACGGCTTAGTATCCACCGTTATAAACATATGGCATATGAAACTGGCGATGGATGTAGTGCGATTCGGTATCGCCCTATACTAGTTAAACTCGATACTAATGTGCTGTCCGTAGAAGTTTATGGGATATTATTTTCTGCTTATCCTTTTACAAACAGTATCTGAATTTATGTTTATTTCAACGTTTACGAGCTCACAGTATATTATATTTCCTTACGGCGTAAAGTTTAGATATTTTTCATAGCGTATATGTATACATATATAGAGGTCTAAATTGCTTTGTATAGTGGAGTAAAATTTGAAGTGAATGTTTTATTATTTTATTATAATTTTTTCAGTGAAAGCAACTGTATGCTTTAACATTTGAAGATGTCAATTTACAATTAATAACTTTGTTTTCCAAATTAAAAGTGATTTATTTCAAATCAAGTTTTCAATTTTATATTTGACCAGCGACCCACACGGCTCCGCACGGGTGCAATACTGATATACGCTTTGCGCGACCCCCGATCACTCGCTTTGCCCCTGCGTTTTGAATCTTAATAAAATCTCTTGGAAAATATTCACTTAAATTACATGCTGCAAAGGGGAATAGTGATCTATATTAAGTGCACAAAGTGTTTAAGATACTTTATTGAATAAGGATTAATACAGTATTGCTTAAAATCACTTCGTAAACAAGCTATTACTTTTGGTTGAAAGTAAAAGATAAAAAATGGTTATTGTGGGTTATCTCTAAGAGATTGACATATACCATCGTGGTTTTTTTGTTGATCTTTTTAAGGTGTGCAATACTGTAATACATTATTTTGATATATCCCGTAGGGTTTAGCCAGCTTTTGCAATGTAAGCGCTAAAACTGCGTTAGTTTACGACATCACATCAGAAACCTCTAAAATTATCAGTGTTTCTCTACTATATTATACATGTATTATACACATAAACATTCCTGTTGAATTACTCTGTCTGATAAAAAAACCGCATGAAAATCGGACGCGTAGTTTCAAAGATTTAAGCATACAGACATAAAAAAGCGAGTTTGTTTTATACCATGTCATGATAAGCAACGTGTCTGAATATAGTGTCTGGTTGGGAAAACGTTATTGACAAGAAGAGCTGGTTACGCATAGCTTACTTACTTCTTGGAAATTTACAATACATTACAATATTATTTATGGATTTCCGCAAACTTCTGACTCTATTCAATATAAATACTTTAATCACTATGTATACACACTACACTACTTCATCAATTAAATTATCATCATCATTATCAGCCTATTATGGCCTGCCTCGTTGATCCTGGGTTCGATTCCTGGGTCGGGTCATGGAATAATTCTGAGCTTTTTCATTATTCTATGAAATGTACAGTATATTCCAAGCCCGGAGCTTGGAAGAAGGTGGTGTTACACCCCCGTGCCTCGGAGAGCACGTTAAGCCATCGGTCCCGGTCACTATCATCAACATCTGATAGTGATCGTTAATAAATGAAACATTATCACCCTAAGCCCGCCAACCCGCATTGGAGCAGCGTGGTGGGTGTACGCTCCATATCCTCTCTCCTATAAGGAGTGAGGCCTGGCCCTGTAGTGGGCCGTTAATAGGCTGATAATGATGATGATGATAATAATGGCATAAGCAATACAGTATTATTTCAATAGGATGTACGACTCGTAAGCTCTAATCAATATTATTGTGGGGGCCATTTATAGCTATTAGTATTATCAATAAAAGGCTTTATACAATTTTAAAGTATTACTTCCTTTGGCCTAACTTCGATTGGCGCGGAGGCGAAGCGTCACTACGCGTTGTAGGCAACCTACAGGCCGAGATAAGCCTTTGAAAGTACGAAATCAGAAACCTTACTTTATTGCCAACATTACAGTGCGTGCACAAGGGTCTTAAGAAGTATTATTAGTAAGTTCGCAAACGTTTAAACGCATCAGCAATTTCCCGAGCGCCGTAAATAAATCTGCAGGAGCCGGCGTGCGGTTATGAGGCAATTTTTTTGTCTTTCACACATTCGCGATTTAATTCACAGGTGTTCCCGCGCCGTTTGATTCATGCCTCAATTTATTCGTAATTTATTTTGTTGCGGGGTCCGGCGGGCGGCGGGTGAGGCGCCGGGGACGAGGGAGGAACTTTTATATTGCTCGTGGAATAGAGGACATGAGGTAAGATGTTACGCAATCATTTGTTTTGAAGTACAAAATTGTAGAACTTGTTGTATTAGTAGAACAGTTAGTCGATATTGGAAATTACTGTTGCCAATTCATATATTCTTTTACTATATTCAATATTCAAAATTTAACTGTCTTTAGTTGACAAGATTGAAGTATTTTTTTGATCGATTTCCTTTGAATTTTGGTGTTTGTTACTATTGGGGCTTCATAATAACTCGTATTTCTAATTATTTCATTACAACATTGTTACAGAGTCAAACAACGTAAGCCCGCCTTCCTACCTCGATAAAATGTTGGGTCCAAGCTCCAGTGAGTGAAATGGCTGTCACAGAGTTAATCACTGAGTGCTGATGATGTTTGTGTAAGGTGGAGTTGCAAGGAAACGTTGTCCATCTACAAAACAAACAAGGAAAGGCAGTAAGCGCTGCCAAGCGTACGCCAAAGCTTCTCGAATGGGCGCAATATTTTTCTGACATTTGCATTTTCGAATTGAACACCCCGAACGAACAACAACATGTTCAAACGAAATATATTTCACAATATAAGCTTTCGATACTTCTGTTATACACCTACGGGGTCTTAGAACGGCTGAAAGCCGGAGAAAACGGAGAGAGATAAAGCAAATTGCATTTGTGCTTTAAATAAACGTCCGGAGGCAACGTCGGAATAAACATCGACTCTCATTCAAAACCTATATTTGTCTTCAGTTGCTTATCGAAGCGAAATTATGAATTATTAAGTGATAATGCTAAACCGCTCTGTGAGGTTATTATTTATCTCTTACCCTAAGTCAAAATTACAGTAGGTATTGCTACATATAAATATGTATTATTTGATTGGTATTTTTATAACAATTATAAAATTTCTTAATTTTTGGAATGAAATTAATTGTGACAGTCAGAAAAGATATGTTATTTTAAATAACCCCCTAAATTTATTTCGAATTGTTTTTAATTGAATTGTTTTATCAAACATGTACCTATTATCATATTGACCTTGTTCTGGAAACAATAAATTCTCATATTACGTTTGCTTCTAATTGGTTAAATGAAGTGATGGCTCCTACTTCATTTAACTAATTAAAAGCAAACGTAAAATAACGTAAGAGTGCGTAGAGAGAGACAATATCTTAGCATTCCATGGATTCACCGTGCGGGTGCCGGGTCCATCGCGTGGCTGAGAGAAAAACTCCTAACAGAGCCCGAGACTTGTGACACGGGTGTAGGTTTAAGGGTACCCTTAGTGACGCGCGTCAACTCTCACCTCCTCTGTTATTTCTGTTCTGTTTGTGTTTCTGTTCTCAGTTATTCTCCCTGCCCAGCCAAATTTGGAAAGACCCTACTAGAGCAGCTTTGAACACTCGATCCAATATGGAGCTTACTGCACTTCTAGTAAGGCCAAGGTCTTTTAGCAGGTTGTAGAGAGACTTCGCTGGTATACCTCTCGCACCCACTTCTACCGCGTATAAACTAAACACATAGCCATTTTTGGTTAGTTCATTAGTAAGGTCATAATATTTATTCACTTTGAATACATGGTCTTTAGGGATGTTTGTTTCCCACGACACTGTAAGCTCAATACTTACTAATATTATAAACAAGAAAATTTGTTTGACTGTATGTATGTTTGTTACTCTTTCACGCAAACACATAGGTTACCTTTTATCTCAAAATAATTGACGGGAACGGGAACTGCACAGATGAAACCGTGGGCATCTTCTGCGTATCTATAAAATATAACGTATCCTCGAACCGTACGACTAAACTAAAATATATTTATCATTGAACGGAAAACGTATAACTACATCAGAACGTATTATTTTCACAAGGAAAGACCTTCAATCTATGTTTCAATTCTTATAACAGCAGAGCAACTGAGAGCGCGGAGAAAATGGAGAGAGATAAACCAAATTGCATTTGTGCTCTAAACAAACACCCGGAGGCAGCGCAGGAATAAACAGCGTCGCTTATTGAAAACCTATATTTGTGTTTCAGAAGTCTTCTTGAAACACAAATATTAGAAATGAGAACTTATAAGCAGGAAACTCAATTTACTTACGAATTGTATTTAGTCCGATAGCGCTAATTCGATTGCACACCAAACTAAGTCGAAGTAAACGGACCGGATGCTGCTGTCATCGGGGAATATCGTAAAAGGATCCCCCCGGTGTTAGAACAACAGCTTGCGATAGCCAGATATTTGTCATTTTATAAAAGCTTAAAGATTTTTAACCAAGCTTATACTAAGTTAGTTTGCTAATACTACGAAGTTTAGACCTATGTTACCCTTCGACAGACACCCTTAATGTTTAATTTTTAAAAATATTTAATTTTTAATGGTTATCATCAATCAAAGTGTGTGTCTGTGTTATCTGTGATCGTATAACAAATGTGGTCAAAACTAAATTTACCCACTTTACTTACCTATTCTAGGCACTAAAATCGATAAAGTTTTTATAAAATTACAAGTTCTGAACACCTGGGAATAACTATAATGGACGAATAAACCTTGATCAACCTACACAGATTTCCTCGACCTATACGTTTTAAATCTCGTCTGTAAATAAAGTCTATATAAAAATGTACTTCACTTTGAATTGTTTGAGAATAATTTCGAACGACAACTTAAAAAGTGGCTAAATAAATTCTAACAGCTACAAACAGTTGTAATAATATATCAAAAATTGACGCCAATAACTGAAGAATAACGAAGAGCCGATAAAAGGAAAACAAAATAATGCGATGTTTCCGGGAGATTTTGGTTATTATGGAGCATTTTGTTTCAAGTTTGGGATCCACTTTAATAAATTGTAATTTACTCAATGAAAGTATAACATTTTCTTTAAATATTGATGTAATTAATACGACTACATATACAGAATCGAAGCCATAGCCCACGACCCTAGAGTGATTCTACGGAAACTGTAAATTTTTCAATGCATGCTCCAACCATAGATACTGGTACAGAACTTTTTTTAACGACTACATGTTGGCCCTTGATTGCTATCACACCTGATGTTAAGTGATGATACAATCTAAGATAGAAGCGGGCTAACTTTTTAGGAGTAGGATGAACACCACACTCTTTCTTTCTTCTCGACATCGTACCGGAGCGCTAAATTACGTCTGCGCCTGGCGGTACGTCTTTGTCGGGAGGGTGGTAACTAGCCACGGAGAAACCCTTCCACCAGCCAGACCAAGACTAATTAAAAAAAATCTCCGTCTTATAAATCCACCGCGCATACTACTGCGCCACGAAGGTTCAAAACTGTGAATAGAACTGTGGACTTTTATAATAAGGATGCTTAGGGTGTAGCAGCTAAAAACATACTTTGACTCTTCCTATTAAATTTTAAATATTTTTAGGTACATGTTACGTTAAACTTATCTATTTGTGTTTTGTATGAGACTATACCACCGACTCGGAAGGCAGTCGTCAGAGAGGAGCCAGCAAGAAACTCAACCTTTACTCTTGATTAAAAAAAAATATATTTTATAGTTCAAAATGATTTTTATTTTCATTTATTTGAGTTTTTGTGTGTAAGGAATTCACCAACTGTCTCTCTCTCTTCTCTACTCTCTATCTATCTATCTATCTATCTCTACTTGGTAATGTTTTAACACTATTATGGGAATCTTATTGTAAAAGAGTGCACCAACTACATCATCACAGATAAACGTGTAAATAATAAATTAGCAACCGTGCGCAACTCACAACATTTCATCTCACTACAGCTAGGAAACGAATAAAACAAGAACAAACTAACAATTGTAGTTACTATGTACTTGATAAAATCATAACATCTTTATCGCTGATGGAATAATTCGTGTTTCATAATTTCATGAAGTTTATCACAAAACAAAGCAAACTTGTGCTTGTTTTCTAAATCCAACAAATTGAAACTCTGGAAAAATATTTTCGTAAAGGATCAAGTTTATTTTTGTATTCATTTAGTAAACAAAGTTATGTACACACAAAAAGTATTTTACCTAACTGTTGTGTTTCATCATGTTCCTAACGTTAAAAAGTTAGTTTTGGACTTGTTTATAAAAAAAAACAAAGTTATATTTATATATGGACTTTATTCTAACCACTTAACATTGTCACCTATTTTCTAATTCATTTTCTTGCCTAGGTGGCTTTTGCTTGTTTGCGCATTTCCATGTGATCTATATTAAAAGTTTATTTGATTGACCATACCACCACAAAAAAGGTCATCACTCACTGATGGAACATTTCATTCCGTAATATAAAATAAAGTAGTATCACGAAGTGCAGCTAAAGTACATAATATAAATCTGCAGTGTGTATAGGCCAAGTGTAGCCGGTCGATGTGACACTATCCTGCGGTGTTTATGCCGTTGTTTGTAGAACAAATGAGGCTCTATTGCACCGATCCGAGCATTCAATGCTGAAGCGATGGCCGCTGTCGGCTGTTACTTGGACCTTGCCGTAAACCTCATTGTTATAGATGCGCCTCTGAACACTGGAATTGTTTAGATATAACGCGTAGTCCGTGTGCTTTGTGTATTTAACTTATAGTGTTACGAGCACAATACATTCTTTTTTTATTGTTAAAATTAATGAACCAAGTAGACGATCCATTTAATGTTATAGATACGAATACGCCTTTGGAAGTGGATGACACTGGATTTGTTTAGACATAAAGTGATATCGGTGTGCTTTGTGTATTTAACTCATAGTGTTACGAGCACAATATATGGTTTACGTTTTTAAAGTTATAATTGATGCATCAAGCTGATGGCTCATTTAAAGTTGAAAGCAATAGCGTACAAAGAGAGTAAAACGGCAAGGTATGAAATGGACGCATCCTGCAAAGGACTGTCAGCTTTTTGTCAATTTTGGGTGTAAACCGACACTTATACTTGTAAATAATCTAAAAATTATTGACGATTCTAAATAATGTTATTGTTTTTTTTTAATGGTATGACTTTGAATATCCTTCGGTAGTGCTGCTTAATGGCAGAAATAGGCATAGCGCTGGTATTATCTGGATAAGCTCGTATAGTAGATCAATACTATACGAGTATGATACTCTTGTAGTATTGATCTACTACTATTATACTGCTTGGGTCTAATGGATATCTTCAAGTAAATGTGAACAGTAAAAGGTAAGTAAAATGAATTAACTCAGACCGTAGCGAAGCGTCATCTTTCTTTTTGTCTACGATAAATCCATTTCTATTTTCCCATCACTAGAGTATAAAGTTGTATTATACAAAAATGTAATCAAGCAACGACGCGCGTTGCTCTATTTTTGAATATTCCATGTTTGAATTGAATGAACTGTGTACCTTATAGATTTGAAAATAGCGATAAATATTATAATTTGTAGTTATTGACTTTGACGGTTTACTTTCAATGCGATTAGAGCCTAAACTAGGACTAGCGATTAAGCTTCTTTATAGATGTGAAGGACTTCAATGAGAACTGAAAATGTAAGATAAAACATATTGAACATTTAATATTTTTTTAGATTCTTGAAATCATAAGATAAGTCGACTAATTATTTATAGAATACATTTTGTAAATATAACGAGAATTTTGATAATGTGTTGCAAACGTATCGCGATAAATACAAACTCATACGAGTAGTACATAATAATAAAAAGTTATATTCGTAGCAGTTGTCGTAGAAGCGTAGAGCATACGTAGCATTGTGCTACGTAGAGGAACGTAGCTTTATAATTAAAAGACTTTTGAATTCATTCCTAATTAAAATTAAAATTGCAATATTAACAAGAGCTATTAAGGCTTGATTTCCATTTTTTACATTTTCACTAGCCAATTGGAGTATGCGACTTCGAATCATGAGCATTATATATTTAGGTTTTATTTTTACCAAGAAAAAAATCTCATTCGGCAGTTGGGAAGTCAGTGGTGTTAAAGGTCTCACATCACGTTAAGCCGCCAGACTCAGTTATTATCATCAATTTTGATATGTTGTATCTTGTGTAGAAATAGCAACTATTCTCGGTTGTACAAGTCTGCTCTGTTAAGATATTATTAAAACTATGACAATACAGTACTTTTATTTTATATAAATCTGCTAACTGAAGATCCATCTTTCAGAGTAGATCACCCTCGAAAGCAATTAGTTCACTGCCTTCCTTTACCTGCCTTAACGAAAGAATAAAAAAAGTTACCTTTCCACGGTTTTTCAGACAAAAGTGTCCTTATTAGGCAATAATTTATCCACAAATTGCCTGCTATGAAAAATTGTTATTGTTACCCGCTATAAATTATCCCGATAGTAAAATGAATAAAAATCAATTTCCAATAAAAAAAATGTCACATCCAGTCAACTTTACGAAAATTCTTTAGCTACCCCCACATGTGCCAATTTTAGCCGGACAAAGTGTGCCCAGGGGGCAATTGTGTTTGGTCATTCCCCAAAATAACAATATCGGTTTTCGATCTTCTGCCCCTTTTATTCCCGAGCCGCTTCGACCCACTGCACAGAATGGGCTGCAGCTTGCTTTTAAATGTCAATGTTTTTTGTCAGTAATTGTTCATCGAGTTTATTAACTTGCGCTATTATTAAAAAGTATTAACTGCTTATATAAGCAGTATATGTATATTATTAATTGCCTATAAACTAACTGTGCTTTATCCACGTAAACTTTATTCCCATGGGGGTATCGAGAAATCCATTGTTAGTGTGCATATATCGCGAAATGCTTAAATATGGTGAAGTAGTCTATTGAGAGTATACTTTTAGGAGTCTCGTGATGTTTCAATATGCCATAACTAATATGCATTATGTAATAAAGATGGTGATAAAATGAAAAGAATACGGGATTCAAATATCAATCCTACATTTAACTAAGAACTCGGGTCAATGATTAACCGACCGATTTACGATAAAGTAACTAGGCCACACCGTCAGCAATGGAACACATCTACAAACACATAATATAAATGGGTTTTTCTAAAGTCGGATAAAAGAGCGACGTTATAAAAGCAAAAGCGCAGTCCGGGGCTAGAAAAAATCCAGCATGACCCATTTGCAGGTCGCATTAAGGCACCCGTTTAAAAACTTGCTTACCTAATTCACAGCTCACGCTTAATGACTCCGTCCGTCCGTTCATTCGGTCGGGTTAACGACTGGACCTAGCTACTGCACCTGCCGGCTACGCTAATGTTTTAGTCTAAGAGCCCACACTACTCAAGTCTATGTCAACACTACTATGTGATGTTTTATTTTTTAAAAGTTTTTCCTATTTTTTATTTATATTTATATATATCTTCCTTTTTTAGTTTTGATCAATGTATGTAAAAGCAATGGTCAAGTAACCATTGATTTTGATGATATTTTCAGAGTGAAGAAACTTATTACTCTGGAGACCTGAAATAGTTCATATTATCTACTCCTTCGTATTTTGTAATTTGCTCGTGAGATGTAAATTTTATTGATTATTATTTATTTAAACGCATAACAAAAAAACGCTAGTGTTTCTTTTACTTTCTAATTCAGTGCATTTAATGGTTTTAATATAACAGTCGCAGGGCGCAGTAATGACCAATCACCAGATCTTATACAAACAATGCCTTATTATTTATAGGGTCAGCTATAAGTCTGTAGGGCTCAATTATCACGGTGGCACTGGGCGCATAAAAGTTGGTTACGCTAATGGACCAAAGAAGATAAAAGTACTTTATGAGTGTATGAATTATTCATCCGAATTTTCATTTTTCGAGTAGCGGTTACATAGTATGTAAACACCTTAAAACTGTAAAAAAATAATTCAACCACTTAAAGCATTTTTAATGCATTAATTATGCATCAAAATGCTTGAAGTGGCGCTATTTTGTATTCAGATATTAAGGTCTACTACATTTTTTATTATTAATATCACTACTATAATAATTACGTTATGCAATTGTTACAATTAAACAAAGCTATGTTTAATTGTTATTTTCATTCTGAATATCTCTGTGACAGCTCTTTAGCTATACACCATTACTACACAAATCTCAGAATACGAACTAATTATCCAATGAAAAATGCTCTCAATAACAGTACAAATAAATGTCAAATTAAATCAACCGGCTGCCGACTTCATTACGACTATCAGATAAGGGTGAAAGAATTATATTGGTCGTGACAAAAGAGTGACACGGCCAGTGTTGCACTTTTGTAAAGTGGAAGTAATTACAATGTGCACATCACGCGAACACGTTTTTTTACTGATTTTTATGAGTCACTCACACAAAATTGTTTTAGTGAACTCGTCATAATATTTAAACTTTTTTAACCGTACATCCTTTACTTTAAACAGAGGGATTTGAAGCTTAGACTCACCATACTCACCTTTTACATATTTTAGTATTTTACCTAAAGAAATTTGAATTGAAATGAAACAAGAATTTGGTGGTCGATTCCAATTAGTTATATAACGTTATTATTTAAGTTATTCCTTAAGCGTATTGTTTTCTGCTTCGTAGTGCATATTTTACATAAAAGCTTGTATTTAAAATATATTTTTTTACATTGCGATGTATGTAGATAGCGACGAATAAAAAAAGAATGGTTCTAATTAGGTAGTCATTTTTTATTATTATAAGAGTCCCATGAAGTATGATATATTTTTTTTCACTTTCTATAAAAACGATATTCTAAAGAAGCGGACGACTATTGTTTCACCTACGTTGTTTCGGTTTCCGTAGGGATATTAAGATACAAATTAGATAACGCCACACCTCTTGAGAAGTGGTTTTGGTAATTGTGTGTTATTTAAGATCAAATTGACTTTTAAGTATTATAAGTATTACGCATATTTACGATTATAGAAATGTTGTTTCTAGAATTTCAGGCATATTTTAATTTTTTTTTCTGCGTAAGAAGGATCCTTGTACTTCAAGGAATATTCTGAAAAAATCGGTTCTGCTGTTCTCGAGATTGGCGCTTAGCAACACATTCATGATTCATTTTTATATTATAGACAAATAAACGAGATAAGAACAAGTAATTATAATAGTTTTACATGACTTAAGATCATCATCATCATCATTATCAGCTTATTAACGGCCCACTATACGGCCAGGCCTCCCTCCTTACAGGAGAGGGGATATGGAGCGTACACCCACCACGCTGCTCCAATGCGGGTTGGCGGGCTAGGAATAATTAAAACGCTAGGAATAATACCTAATTAATAACAATGTACGTTGTTTATAATAAGATCATCTTTCATTGCCTAGCTTTATAAACTATTTCCCTGTAAAGGAACAATGGATAGGTCTCTTGTTACATATCTAATATCTTTCATAAATGGGTTACCCAATTTGGATATCATATTATTAAATATTATTATCTACCTACTTGTTATCTGTATCTTTCTTTGATAAAGGGAATAATTATTAAGTATATATACAATATACCAACTGCGGTAAATAATTTTAAAAGCTATTTTATAAGCTGTACCAGCTTCTTTTGCTTATATGTGTTTGTATGTCTGTCATGTTTTATTCAATCGATTCAGGTCAAATTGTTTACAAGATAATTGTCTGGGGAACAATATTTATATTACGTGATGAAAAATCATCATCATCATTATCAGTCTACTAATGGCCCACTACAGCCTGGCCTTCCTCCTTGTAGGAGAGGGGATGTGGAGCATAGCCCCTCCACAATGGTCCAATGTGAGTTGGTGGGTTAAGGGTGAAAATGATTAACTTATTAACAATAACTATCAGATGTTGATAATAATGACCTGGATCAGCTTAAAGTGCTCTCCGAGGCGAGAGAGTGTAACACCACCAGCTTTCTGACTCCGGGCTTGGAATGTACTGAAAATTTTATAGAAGAATGAAAAAGTCAAAATTATTCCATGACCCGACCCAAGATTTAAACCCGGAAAAAAAATTTACAAATTCTTGGATTAGGAGTCCACTGTCTCTTTCTTGCAAAACGAGAGTAGTCGTTGGCCATCTCTGTCTGATTATAAATATTTGAACATAACTTTTTATTATTAAATGAATTTAATTCGTTTTACTTTAATTCTATTTGTTATCAAATCAATTTTGAAAAGTCATTAAGTAAATGCTTTTTTTGCCTCTTAGTGTGTTAGTGTCGCATCGTGTAAAATCGATATATCGACGCTGCTTCTGCTTTTACAAATATCGTTCTGTGCCTCAACTGCTACAGTAGGTATACGGTATATGGAGAGTCGTTAACAGTAACTGTTCTGCAGTGCTTGCTTAGATGGAAAGATATTAGTTTGAATATTGTTTTTGTTTTGTTTGCTAACTAACCGGAACCAAACTCAAGCACACTGCTTTATTAAATTACATAAATTTGTTGGCGATTGAAAGTAAACTTTAAGGGCTTTTGAATAATTTTCTGAACAACCAAAAGAACAGCATTTTAATCAAAAGCTCAAAATAGACAATTTAGAATAAATTTTGAAAAAACTTGTCTTATTTATATTAGCTAAATTTATTCTAAATCTTCACACTGACGATTTACGTGGAATATTGAAAAAATACTTATTTTTACTAATATCTACTTTACGCACTTAGATTTAAGGATGTAGGTAGATGTAGGACGTAATTTGCGAGTGCCAGCCAGCGAAGTTTCAAAAGTAATGTATGGATTATTTTCTATTAAGCACCGTCATGTGTAATACAAAGGAGGCGAGCGCGGCCGACGAACGAAGCTGTCGATCATTTCCGGCGGAGCTACAAGGCGTCGGAAATAGAAACGTTTCGGCGGGAAAACTCATCTTCCCGGCCGACGCCCATAAATCATCTTTTCAAAACAGCCGCGCGCCCGCCGATAATCTAATAAAGTTTACTGCGATGATCCCTCGCAAAAACTCCCTTTATGGTTGTGTCGATGCAAAAAACTGTTATCCACTCGCGAACTTGCCAACCCGTCGGTGGATATATCACATTACACGACGTGGAAACTAAATTTTTAAGCATTCTTTTTATGCTCAGATATACTCGTACAGTGCTTAAGTTAATTGTTTTTATATTCTGGTAATTACTAGTATTTATGTTTTAGCCCTAAAATTTCTAAAGTTTTGCTTGGCTTTTAAATTTTGAGAAATAATAGAGCCTATAATAGAATACTTGAAAAATATATAATATTATCTGTATCTAGAGAATATAGATGACGAACTTATAATCTGAGACGGTAAGTCATCGTGTCTAACAGGACCTCACCTTGCCGGACATGTGATAGAATCCTACAGTAAGATGATCTGACCAAGAGCCTGGAAGGTAGGAACGCAGGACATTTTTAACCTTCAAGAAGCGCGAAGATGAATCGAAGTAGGTACTTGAAACGTTTTCGTTTGTTCCTTCTAATACTTTGTCATAACTTTTTTCTTATATAGTCTTTTCTAAGTTCATTACAAATAAAACGAGTCATATACTCACTCTATTCTCCATGTTCTGTAAATAGCTTTTGGTTTTGTCACACAGGAGTTATCAAAACACGTAGAAATATTTTTGTACTATTTTACCCCAAGTTGCTGTTTTTGTTTGTATTTGCAACATAAAATGGCCGTAGGCTTATTAGCGACTCTAACATTCTTTATACATACTTCGATAGTATGGACATCGTGTCAGTATATACATAGAGATATAGATATAGGTTTTAATTGCATAACTACTCTCGCAATTTAAAAGTTCGTGCATTATTTTACATTACAGAATCTATGCAGTTATTTTAATGGCTATGTGGTTAGTTTATACGCGGTAGAAGTGGGTGTGAGGGGTATACCAGCGAAGTCTCTCTATAATCTGCTAGAAGACCTTGGCCTTACTAGGAGTGCAGTAAGCTCCATATTGGAACGAGTGTCCAAAGCTGCTCTAGTAGGGTCCTTCCAAATTTGGCTGGGCAGGGAGAATAACTTGAACAGAGGAGGTGAGTGTTGACGCGCGTCACAAAGGGTACCCTTAAACCTACACCCGTGTCACAAGTCTCGGGCTCTGTTCGGAGTTTTTCTCTCAGCCACGCGATGGACCCGGCACCTGCACGGTGAATCCATGGAATGCTAAGATATTCGTCTCAATTAAAAATAAATGATTTCACAATAATTTGGTGGTTCGAATTAATTAAATGTCCAATAGGTCTTTTCGACTATGCGCGACCGCTTTTGTAGCACATGCCCGCGCGTCTGTTTTCAAGGTTAAACATTGCAGCACATGTTGAAAACAGCTAGTAAAGCATATAACATGTAGTGTAAAATCAATTAATATTTATGGTTCTAAGCATGTTCTATACACAACTAAAACCATAACATGCTTGACCTTCCTCGCTTTTACTAGCGCTTTTCACTAGCGACCTTCGTAACCCAATTTGGGAGCATACGGAAATTACGACGTCAGATTCGATCTAATTTCTTTTAGGATCAAGTTAATTTAAGTAGCTTGATATACATAAGCAGCTACGTTCGCTAATAATGTATTACTAGTTATAATTGAATTTTGCGCTTGTGTATATCATCATCTCAATTATCACTTTATTAACAATCAGGTCACCGTTGGCTGTTAACTTAATTGAATATTAAGTGAGCATTCAGTTAGTATTTGTAGTGCAAGAAAAGGTTATAATTATAGTCTAATTCAATTACTAAATCTTATGGCAGTATGTCTTTGCCTGTAGTTTGGTAATAAAATCACTATACAGGGTCACATGAAAATATGTCACGATCAATAGCTATCAAATGACCCCTAAAGTGCTTATGCAAAAGTGTATCGTTTTTGAGTTATTACTTTTTTTCTTTTTTTCTAGCTCTCAAAGATTATCGAACGGATTTTTATACGTTATTCACTAATAAAAAGAATGATTCCTAAAGAAGGTTTTAGAATAATATAATTTGTCTAGGTATTATGTTAATTAGCTTAAATATTACCTATGAGAACTGTAGGAAGTGTCGCGTAGTATGGGAGCTTTCATTATAAACGCTGCCTAATCCTTTTGAGATATAATAAAACAATGTATAGAAGGAATGTCCCTCTTTATTAGGACTACAAAAGTCCCGCGATGACATATCTATATTTTAAGGCATCTTGCTATAATTACCCATATTTTCTTTCGGTTTTCTTGAAAAGTCATCATACACTATTTTTCACGCGCGCGAAGAACCATCTGCTAGCATTAGCTAAAACAGGCTAAATTATGACGGACCGTGTCTTTTGTTACAGATTCAAACTTCTCTAAAACCACAACCTATAGAAGACTGGTTGCCAATAACCACTTAATTTACCACTTTATTTGCTTCCAGGCACTCGCTAATTTTGGAAGCAATAACGTGCTATATATTTGAGTAGTTTGTTTGAAGGCATTAAATAAATAGTAAATATCATCTGATGCTAAGTGATTACTGGTGATAAGTGAGAGTGGGCCATCTGGTCCACTTGCTAGTTTTTGCACTATTGATACAATAAATTACTAATCGAGTCAACTTTGAATTTGAATTCAAATCGTATGGAGAATCAAGCTGAAGACCACCCAAGTAAAAAAGATAAGAGTTCAAAATTACCAATTGTCGGTATAAAAAGATAATAAAGAGCTTCTTTAGTGAACAGGAGCATAGCCATGGCTCAAAATTTTCGTTTCTCTATTATAATCCTTTTTAGAAGCCGAATGGAAATACGGGGCTGACGAAAAATCCCGTCACATCCTCCATGTTAGAGCTCGATACCGACGGACAGCCATTGATTGACGACCTATTACTTAGCTGACAGTTTGACAAAGTCGTTTGCAATATCCCCTATCCACTTTCAAAAAGCAAGTCCTTAATAAGAACATAAACTATATGGGAAAGGTCGTTTATAAATTTCATTATTATTGACAAATGAATCCATGGAATTACTTGTTGTTGTTATTATTGTGGTTGTCACTTAAATTCCATGTCGGGTTAATTCATTAATCAACATGTCTTATCGGTATTTTTTCTATTATAATATGACAATTGGTGTAACAATATAGTTTTATAATTTTATAACAATATATATAATTTTGTATTTTCTAGCTTCCTATCCCTATATATATTATTTTATTATATTTGCGAATAATATGCTTAAATTTAATAATTACTTCAAGTAATATATAGATAAGTTTCATAAAAACATTCAAGATATCAATTTTTTTTATTCATTACAAGTTATTCCTTGACTGCAATAAAACCTGATGGTAAGGGATGATGCAATCTAAGATAAAAACGTGTTTGTTAGGAGTAGGATGAAATCCACACACCTTTATGTTTCTACACGGTAGGTTGGCAACTAGCCACGACCGCAGCCTCCCACCAGCGAGATCTGGACCAATTTAGAAAATCTTAAACAGCCCAGCTGGGTATCGGACACAGAACCTCTGTCTAAAAATCCACTGCGCTTACCACTGCGCCACGAAGTTCGTCAGAAGTATTTATTAATTATTTTCCTTATCACTTTCACGCTCAATGTTATAACATACTCATTTACGATATTAAATCGATACTTTATTCACATCAGACAGACATCGCTGTACACTACCTTAATTTGATAAAGGAAAATAAAAGTTCAAATCATAAAATGACCTCGCAAATTCAAATGGGCACTTCATTAAAACATCGGGCAATTACAGCAATAATTACTTACAATCCAAAAACCCTTTCAATCCGAAGACAATTCCTTGTCATTAAATAATGTATAAATTTGTTCAAAAGAATTTAATGGTCTTCCCGGACTGTTTCCCATCCGAGTCGGATCTCAAAACTTCGCAAAGTCAAGAAAATTTTGGAGAATCTTAATTGTTTCAGTTAAGTCGGTTGGTTCCATTAAGTTTAATGTTTAGCTTTGTACGACTGATTTGCGTCTGTTTATTTTTACTTTAAAACAATTATTATTGTTGTCTTTGATAAAGTTAATTTTTAGTTTAAGTTTGGATGAACTAAAATGGTATGTGTGAAGCACTATTTTTTTGTATTTTGGAATGAAATAAAGTAGTAAAGGTATTGAAATTAACTAAAAATAAGCCTAATTACGGCTTATTTTTAGTTCTATTTTAGTTATGTTTTGTTTCGAAAGGCATTCGCATCAGACTTTATATGTCAGACAAATCAATATCAACAATTTTAAATCAATCTCATAGTAAAGTTTATAAAATAAATTAAAAAAAAATATGTAAATCTTAAAATTCCAGAAATCGAAAACAAACTAAATTTCATTTCATTGCACAGTGTACTAATAGGATACGAGTAATATCGTTCGAATTGCATTATTGGAATTCCTTGTATAAACTATGAAGTATTCCTAGAACTTTCCAACACCCTAGTAATTTTCATATCTAGTAATAGTATTAATTATAAAGTATTTAATAGGTACTAAATTAGCGTTATCAAAATATGTTTCCGTTAACTTGTAAGCAAAGCTTCAATAGGATTAATTTAGTCTTCAATAGTAGTTAATATTTCGTGTATTGGTTACTCATTGTTCTACATTACAGCTTTAATAGTTCATTATTAGATTAAAGAAAACAGCTCGTTTTCCGCCTCTTGACCTACTGGCGGACATGGATGCAAAAATCTATACCCAAAGTCGCATACTTATTGAAAAATCGGGTCACAAAACAGATCTTAACGTGATTAGGCAACGAGTGCGCCAACAAGCGTTGATTGCTTGGCGAACGCGTCTTAAAAAAGACAGGAGTATACGCCAACGAGTGGTAGAAACAATCTTGCCAAACTTCTAACGTGGGTAGCCAGAGAGAGCGGACACGTCAGCTTTAGATTCACCCAGGTACTCACCGGGCATGGCTGTTTCGGGGAGTACCTGTTCAGAATTGGACGTGAGGTGACACCGCAGTGCCACCACTGTGATCATACCAATGATACAGCTCAACATACACTCGAGCAATGCCCAGCTTGGGAGCTAGAGCGACGTGCCTTGGTTCGTCACGTTGGTAGAGATCTCTCTCGAGCTGCTGTGGTGACTGCAATGCTGTCCGTAAGAACAGCCTGGGAGGTGGCAGTTACTTTTTGCGACGTGGTGATGGCAAAAAAGAAGGCCGCCGAGCGAGATCGCGAATGGAATGATCCCGCTCGAAGATGCAATCGCCGAAGCGCCCCACAACCTTTCATACAATTTTCCCGTCCGTAGGGGACATGGAGGTCGCAAGCTGCCTGATCGAGGGCTCGGGTAGCTTACTTATTACCACCTCAAGAGCGACCTAGGGAGGAATACAACAGGCACAAGCTGAGATGAACATTACTGGAAAAGTGTAAGGCGACACCGGTATGTATTTCTCACGAGAGCCGGGGTCTTTAAAAATACACTGAGGATGGCCACCGAGGACGTTTTAGTGGGTAAAAATCCCACATAACCCGACATCTCCCTCAAGAGGTTGGATATCTCTAGATTTCCCCCCCGTCAACAAAAAAAAAGGTAAAAGAAAACAATAAGACCGTCGACCTAGCAAAACAATCCATATTTATGTTTCTGGGTAGGTAAGGGACAGAAATTATAAATTCAACTTATATTTAAAACTCAATATACGAGTACCATACACAAACAATATAAATAACTGGACTTGCAATGGTTTTACAATTAAATGTTACAAGTTATTGGGAATTTAATGAACGCATGATTACGCGTATGACAAACGATTATCCATTTTACGCATTACAGTGAAGGCACTTTGGCAATGCGAGATGAAAGAGAGAACATGTGTAGCGATTTAAATCTCTGGCAAGGTAACACAAAAATGCAACCCCGAGATTTTATTTCGTCCATGAATTTCAAAGAAAAGGAACAAGATTAAAGTTCAAGAATTGTAGACAGGCTTGGGATTTGCAGAATCCAGGTGGAATTTACAAGTGGGGAGATGTGCCAAGGATACGATTGAAAATCTTGCTAAGCTTGTGTCGATACGCGCCGACAAAGTTTACGCTTTTCAGCGGTTTCTTCGCAAAAATGTTAAGGTGCGTCTTCGTAAAAGAGTAAATGCGATTTTTTTTTGTTGGCCACTTTGTGGAATTCCGACGGCGGTACGGAATTTCCGGAGGTAGTTTGCAGCGACCGGCAGATGCTTGTAAAAAGTTGGTTTTACTTTTAGTTTGTTTCTCTTTATATTGTGTGATGTACTTACGAGTATTACTGAGATAGGTTTTTGTGTAAGCGTTTGCGGTAGCGTCATGTTTGAAAACTTTTACGTACGTTACTATGAGAAAAGCTTAGCTTATAGTTGGTTCACACGGAGACACGATTTGCCGAATCTTATTTTCATCGGATCTGGAAAAACCGAATGTTGTATTCACACAGCACATCTTGCTTGGCCGTATCCGACGGCCTCGTATCGGGATCTCGTGTGAACTCACCATCCGGCTTTTATTAGCAAGAGCGCGCACAGTTCCTCACGTTGATTTGGAAGCGATGGACGTGAACAGTCTTGCTATACTATACTGGTATTATCGCCGTCAGCGTCGTAGAAAAAGATTGTGGTTAAACCCAATAGTACAAAGAAGATCAACAGTTGGTGCCTTTACAACTCTAATGCAGCAGTTAAGAAATGATCCACAAAAATTTTTTAACTACTTTAGAATGACTATACCTACATTTGATAATCTTTTGAAAAAAGTGGAAAAAGATTTGAAAAAGCGTGATACAAATATGAGGAAAAGCATTAGACCAGAAGAAAAATTAGCGATATGTATAAGGTAAGATTGAAATACTGTATTTTATTATAATTAAATTATTTATTAAAAATATGATTAAGATATTATAGACAATCGCTTGGTAGGTACACAGTTTGAAGTTTCCCAACTACATATTATGAAAGTCTGGTAAATCAGAAGCATTCGATTGAATACTTTGAGACTCTGGTGATGCTTGGTACTGCGATGTAAAATAGCCTTGTGATTGTGCCACATTTGGTTGATAGTTGTATGTTGATGAGTGTGCAGGAGACCATTCATTTCGGTTCTTTATATTTTGCAATAAATTTAAGACGCCTGATTGAAATTCTAATGTTTGATTATCGTTTAGCGTTGCCAATGATGGAAGTAGACTTTTAAAGAAAAACAAATTACGGTCTTCTTTCATTTCTTCTTTCTTCTTGCATTCCATTTGATAATCTATAAACTCACTCATTTTCTTATCAAACACGTTTAAATTCTGCCTCGATGGTCTGCTTTTTTTTTCTTTTCGAACCACCTACTAAATTTTCATTATTACTTTCTTGTTGACTTTCATCTGTAGCATCTTGATTATTTGCGACATCTTCACCGAATAAATTGTCCAGAGCCATCGCACTGTCATGGGTAACATCTGATGTAACTGTAGCGGCTGTACTATCGTCTGCTGGGTTTGGTGTAACAATAGTTGCACTATCATGTGTGTCAGCTGGCGACACAATTTTTTTTAAGAACAACATTTGACGATGATAAACGTAGGCTCTCGGACATGTCGCAGACGATCCTGATTTTTTTGATTTCTTTTTCTCATTAATACTCCTCATCCAGCTGTCTCTAATATTAGTCCACTTCTTTACGATCGATTTAGCTGAAAAATATAATTAAATTTACTTGCAGATATATGGCTTCTGGGTGTTCATACAAGGATTTACATTACGCCTACCGAGTCGGAGTGTCTACGATCAGTAACATTATTAAGGAAGTAACGAATGCTATTTGGAACAATTTGCATGGGGAGTTTATGACATTACCCAACACAATATCTGACTGGGAATATATCGCCAATGGATTTAATACTAGAGCAAACTTTCCCCATTGCATTGGTGCAGTGGACGGTAAACATATTAGGATAAAAAAGCCAAACAACAGTGGTTCCATGTTTATGAATTACAAAGATTTCTTTTCCATCGTATTATTAGCAGTGGTTGATTCATATTATAAATTTACATACATCTGTGTGGGCTCGTATGGAAAAGAATGCGATTCGACAATATTCAAGGAGTGTACTTTTTGGAAAAAACTAATAGATGGTGATTTGCAATTACCGGCAGCATGTCCACTGACAAACGATTCCGATTTATCGATTCCGTTTGTAGTAATAGGCGATGAAGGTTTTGGCTTGCATCAACATTTGATGAGACCTTACGGCGGAAACCATTTGGATAGAAACAAAAGAATATATAACTACAGATTAACCAGAGCTCGACGCTATGTTGAGTGCGCCTTTGGGATATTAGCTAACAAGTGGCGAATATTTCATCGTCCACTGGATGTTGATACCAGCACAGCAATATCGATTGTAAAGGCTTGCACTGTACTTCATAATTTTATAATAGATATGGAAGGTGTACAGTCGAACATAGAAACAACAAGCAATGTATCATCAGTGGCTAACGTGTTCATTGGCTATGAACAAAATAGTACACGAGGTGGACGATGTGCTAATGTTATACGATCTGAATTCACAAATTATTTTATTTCTACAGCAGGAGCTGTGCCTTGGCAAGACGAATCAATCTAACGTTAATTTTGTAACACACTGCTAATGTACAAATACACCTGTTTACTTTAAAAAATTACAAACTTACCATAATCCTGCCTGTTTTTCTCCTCCATTTCTTCAAAATCTTCATTCAAATTTATACATATTTCTCGCCAGCCAGCAGTTCTCAAGTTTTTATCCTTGTATATTTCGAGAGTTTTGTCCCATAAAACTGGCCGATTTTGGACAAGAGTAATTAAATTTTCAACGTTTATATTTTTCGTCGTCATAGCGAGCGGTCAGTCAAAGCGGGCGAAAAGAACTGGCGACTGGCAAGCGCACGTGCAGTGTGTCCCTCCCGCCCACCCCTCCTTCCCAGCTTGTGCGACGCATTCGGTTTCAAGATCCGACAAAAAACCGAATCTACCCCTGCGTGTATCGTATGAACGCATGTATTGAATGCCCTATACCACTGTATCGGATCTGCATTTTGCAGTATCGCCGGATCGGTTTGTAGTCGCAAAATCGAATGTCAACTTCAGCAAGATTCGGCTTTTTTGTCGTGTCTTGAAACCGAATGCATGTGTGAACTCCTTCATTGAAATACTTATGCCACTAAACCGAATCCTGCAAAAAACCGATTCGGTAGAGAAACACTCGACGCCGTGTGAACGTACACTTAGTTGTTCAAAGATATTACGGTTTTATAAATTGTCATTTTGAATTTTGGTGTCGTATTGATATCATATAGTTTTAAAAAGCAAAGTAATCGTATCAAATTGAAATGCATTATTAATAAAAAATGCTTAAAATACATTTTTATATTTAACTACAACTTAATGCTTCATAGCAAAATTAAAACTATAATATAATTTTATGATGTCACTCTACCCAAATTCTAAACTTCTTGGCGGTACAGCGTTTACCTATAGAGGGGTAACTATTTATAGCCAATTTTAGATCATAACATTGCAATTGTTTATTTATTTTTTTGATAGCTTAGCATTAATACTTCCCTAGTAACAGTCACAATTTCATTATTTCATGGAATCGTATGCACAGTTTTAGTATATTTCAGTGCTTAAAAGATTATATAACAATATTTCTTATAATATCTACTGATTAAACATTAACATCACGCGCGAATGCGGTCAAACTCAAGCCTGTCATAAAAAGCCCAACCGCTCAAAAATAAATATTGAAATCCAAAACTTTAAATGGAATTTTGATTTGATTTCTTCGCGAGGCATTATAATTTCAAATTATACGGAGATGAAAAATCCGTATCGGACCATCAAAGTTTTGCGGGATTTTTGCCGGGCGGTCCGCAAACTCCGCGTCCCGACGCCGCACGTTTATAAACTGATTTTTAATGTTGTCTACGTAAACATCGACACCTATATATATATTGATGTTTTAACAGGTGAAATAGTGAAAATATAGCTTGGATTGTATTAATATATACAATATTGCATGTTTTTTACATAAATATGATATTGAAAACTGCAATCTCCAGACAGTTAAATCACAGGCAAAAGAGGCAGCACGTAATAAATGTTTGAATTAAATGACATTCAGATTTTATTTCCACAGCTGTCGGTTATGCTAATAACGATCTCGTTGACCAGTGTCGTGTCTTGTAGACATTACCATGCAAGGATTGTGCCTCGGCGGGCACGGCGAGCCACAGATGGATCGACACCGGTTTATCTCCCGTAGAACGCTCGTAGTATTTACAACTATAATTCCGCAGAATAATTTCGGTCATCTTTCCAGCATCGTCCAAAATCAACTAAATTAAATCTACTTCTTCCGCAAAATTTAAGAAGTATTTCGTCTACATTTCGAAAACTTAAGTTTGTAATAAGTGACATACTACTACTACTTACTATATGACATGACATGACATGACATGACATGACATGACATGACATGACATGACATACTACTACTACTATATAGATAGCTCCGAAACTTTCAATTTATGTTACCATATCCTTAAATATACAACATTTCAATATCAAATAATTATTTACTACTAACTGGCTAAGTGGAGACCATACCAGCTGAAATTCTCAAATCAAATTATCTTTAAATTAAAGAAGATCTTAATTACTTCTAAGAGTTCTCAAATGTTCACGTTATCTTATACTTATGCTTATTCCAATAAAGTTCTAATAAACTTCCCTTGACATTAATTCACTTTGATTGTGAGTTTCAAGCCGCATGGAAAAGTTGTAACGTCAGGAAACCTTCAATTAAAATAAAAATGAGCCACTAAACTTTAGCGAGCTCTAAAATGTAAAATATGAACCATTAGGTCAAGTTAACTTCAGCTTAACCGTTTCGGTATAATTTAGAAAATTACTAGCAAGTAAAGCAAAACTGTAATAGCGAACCGTGAAAAAGATTTCACCATTTTACCTTCATATAGGAAAATGCGATGAGTGAAGTTTGTGTTTTAACACATGAAACATGGAACGATGTTTGTAAGACTTTGTCTCTATCTAGAACATAATTAATTAAATGTGATATTTACAATAGCACTGCTATTCTCTACATTAAAGATAGTTATGGCGATTAGTTTTTTAATTTTGAAACCAAAATGATATTTTTATATCAATTAGTATACGAGACAAGCGAAATCTAAAAATAAATGGAAGACCATCATTAATTTAGCTGCATTTTACTGCATTTAATAAATTGTAAACTACCCTAAAACACAGTAATACTAAAATACGATAATGAAATAAATATTATGCTCTTTCATTCAGAGCAAAGATTGCTCTAGTAGCCTTTATTTTTACAGATTTGGTAAGATTAGCTAACATAGCCCGAAATTTACGCTAACAAAGCTGACAAAAGCTATGTAATATATTATAATGATATAAGATCCTTTATAAGGGATAAAGAAAAAAAGCGGCTACTCACAGTAACAAATAGGCACTTTTCAGAAATAATACAGGACTATTTCCCAGCTGTTTCCACTTATTCTCTAAGCGAACACAAACCGTAATATCTTGCCGTTATGTAGGCAAAAGATATTTTGTGTGTAAATAAACTTACACAAATTATAGTGATATATATTTAATGAAGAGTATCAATATCAATGTGTTGAATTAAATATGGGCTAGGGGCCAGAGTTAAAGCCAAAAAATCTTGGGATTGTCGAACTCTCATTAGTTCTTCTTTTAATTGGAGGTGAAAGATCATATTTAAAAATACTTGATTTATTGATGTCGTGTAGAAACCGAAAGGGGTGAGGATTTTATCCTACTCCTAACAAATTAGCCCGCTTACATCTTAGATTGCATCATCACTTGTCGTCAGGTATGATTGCTGTCAAAGGCTAAATTATCGACAAAAAATGTCTAGAACTATATTAACTTTCACTAGCATAGTTATTCATTTTGCTATATAGACGGGAACGAGATCAACGCGGGTCTTTTTTCACGCGCGTAAAACCCGCATAGAACTCCACGCTACAGATTTTTGGACGTAAGGCATTAGTTAAAAAGGCTATAATGTCAACATACATGGTAATTTGTAGGCGATACAGTAACAAATGACCTCCCGTTTAAATTGGTTCGCGTTACATCATTTACAAGTTGTAATAAAAACTTTATCAATTTAATCCCGTAACTATTTATAAGCTCATTGGTTTTTGGTGAGATGCTAGGATAAGAGCGTGTAGCAACATCACGGCGGGCATTTAGATAAAGTGGACGATAAGCCAGTAGCCCCGTCGCTTGCTCTAACTAACATTGAAACGGATATTTTGTGCCCGGTAACTTATTTTTACTGTGGAGTGTAGTAAGTTAATACTTAGTGTGTTTTTTGTGTAGGTACGGCATTGTAGCTCCTAAACAAATGAATCTAGGCTATGTAGAGACATTTAAATTATTATATAGTCGACCGGAGTTATGAAATTGGTGGTATTACATACCATTGCCTTGGTAATAACGCAAAACCGACAGTCCCGTTCATTTATTTATTTGTTTATTTATTTTTTATTTATTTAATAAGGTTACCAACAGGTTACAATTGGCATAAATATAACAATAGTAAGATCTTAAAAACAAAATGTTTAATTGTAAACCCACTTATTAGTAAATACAATCTAACTTAAAAATACTACTGTAGAAAGACAAACAAAAAGCAAACACAAACTAACAATAAACTAGCGAAAACAATTATAATTATAATTAAGACAAAAACCAATTTTAATTATAGCGAAATAGTATAAAGTGATACATAAACTAATTCTTATATTTTAAAAATTCTAACCTTATTATATAATTTTTTAATTATTATAATTAATTTATTCAATAGTTTATAATATATTTAATAGTTTACATAATATAATCAATGAGTATTATCCTAATACTTATCACCAATACGGATCGTAGCAGCGTGGTAGGTACCTACTTAAGCTCAAAATCCCCTCATGACAATCCATTTAAAATTAAATAAAAGCTTTTTAAAAAGGTAGATTGAATATTCAAACAAAATGGAAAAACTAATTTGAAACAAGTACCCATTTAACCTAGTTATCTAACTAACCTAAATCTATACTAACTGTCCTTCTGTTTTTGGAATATTATAGTCACACATGCAAATATATGTCGATACTTGAAAATATTAGTACAATCTACTAGGAAAGATTTAGTAGAATAATTTCGCAACTTAATAAATGTGCAGTAGCTATACAGAAAAGTTAAAATGTTACAATATCAATTGCCCTGTACAGCCAGCAGGCGATGTCGCGTGGCATATTAAATTATACGTTTCCACTCAATTTTACTAAGCCTCTGCGGACTGTACAAAAACAATATTATCCTCAGTTACAGAGATATCTCGGAACAAACTTAAACGAAGTGAATAAAAAGTAAACCCTTGTCTTGTCCGCGATTTTATCATTCTTGTTTCAGTTTTATCTTCCATGAAAAACTTGAAGAGTTTTTATTGCTGAGAAAAAGGAAACATTAAAAACTCTTATAGATTTGATCAAAAGTACAACAATACCTCGCCGGGGAAACTACGAAACTTTTCAAAAACTTCGCACCAAGTGTTAAGACATTGGGTTTGCTAGAGAAACAGCGCGCAAAGGTTTCCGTCGATAACTAAGATTTCATCTGAAATTATAAAAGCTAAAGCGAGATTTGAAGGAGTAAAATAATAATATTTTTTCTACTGAAATACAACTCAAACTAGCTATCGTAGATTTATACGTAGTACGTACGTTTTCATAAACTCGTGTATGTATTAAAGTAACACGTGTATAAGTGTACGCACAAGTACAAGTGCTCTCACTAGTCCCTACTCGCCCTGAGCGAATAAGATCAGGCATATGACAGCAGCTTTACATGCTCTCTGAGACTCCAAGTATCAAGTTGCCAGCACAGCCGCTACAGAAACTTTAACAAAAGAAGAAACTACCACTGCTTGAACGTTCCGAAACTCGAACTTCAGACTGCATTAACTTCAGTCGTATGTGATAACCACTAGATCAATTGTGGCTTTTCAAGTACTTTATGTCCATACCGTTTAATGACTGTTACATTTCTCTGTGGTTTACTAAGTACTTGTAAGTATTCTTTAGGATTTGAAAATTATATCAAAGACTTCGTAATAAATTTAATACACTAGTAGGTAGTTGCCTCGTCAGTTTGCTTTCTTGAACTTGGCTTAGCCAAGCTGTCGCGTGTCTTTATTAACAAACAAATATCGTTTCTTTTAAATTCCTTGTATCAAAACGAGAATGTTAGATGATTGCGTAAAATTACCATAAAATGAAATATCACTCTGAATTGAAGAAGAGTAAAAATACATTGCGTCGATCTAATATGGCGTTGTTTTGAGAAAAGCAAAATTGAGATTTGGTCCTTAAGATGAACGAATACTGTCATTATAAGCGAAATCTAATCAGATGTTAAGTTGGACAGAAATAGAATGATTATAATGTTACAGATCATATTGTGTAACTGAAGTTACAATTATAAGCTCGTGACCAAATAAAACAGTCGGTTGTTATTTTAAAATTCAATTATCAAAATGCTAACATTCAAATATTTTCTTTTCACAAATGTTTTAATATTTGTCCAACACTCGTTGAACATTTGGCTAACAGTCACAAAAACAATTTTATGTTTTTAAAAAGCAATTGCCCATTGAAATTCAAAATTGTGAACGAAAATACGTTTGTAACTAGAATTGTTATTTCAGTACATCAACTACAATAACATCAAAAGTTTTATTTATTTTCCATTTCAATCTAAATCTAACCTTTCACGTGATTATTTAACCATTTAATTCCGTTATAAAAGAAATAGAGAAAGAGAAAAATAAACAAGGCAGGTTTTTTTCATCACTTAAAGCTGTGATGTCTTATAGAGTGCTGTATATGATTACTTAGCTAGTCGTACTTACCCGCAAAAATTAACATTTATATTGTTATTATTTGAATTAAAGTTAGAGTAGGATTAAGGTTTTATATAATTCAGCAAAAAAAAGCTGCGAAATAGTGATCCGCGTACAAAGTCGTGGGCATCCACTTGTTTATAATAATATGATGTACAATAAGCGTACATTTAGCATAAACAATAATTTCATTACACGGTTTGGTAAGAGTATATTCCCCGAAGGCCTCACACGCCGTAGTTACAAACAGCAAATTCCACAACAACATCAGAAAACACATTACAAACAAATCCAATTCCTTACTTCCCCCATACTCAATTATCTTAATTCCATGTAGGCTTAAAGTAGTGTAAGAGCTGACACAACAAATTAAGAGGTCATGTGGCCCCGTAATTATGTAAATATTACATAATATCGGTATTCTAATATGTTGATTTCAAAGACAATTATAAATATACACAACTAGATAACGCTTGCAGTTTCACCCGCGTGGTTATCGTCCCCGTGTAAATGTCGGGATAAATTGTGGCCTATGAGTTATTCTAATATGTAAACTATACTATTTTAAAGTTTCATCAAAATCCAATAAGTAGTCTATCGTCTTTATAATATTTGTAGAGATAAGCAAAATTGGTAAAAACAAGGAATAACCAAGACAATTTCACATAACTTATCTAACATTTATAGATCTTTCATTTATTTATTTACAATTATTTTTAAATTTTCAACAATGCTTATAAAACAATTACAAAAAACACTATTAAAAATTTATAAAAATAATCCAATCCGCCAGCACGGCCCGGGGGTCCAAGCAATCGGTGGTCAGGGCTCCAGGGAACCTCCTCACAAACCGCGCCGTTTCAAGAATTACCGCCTTCTGTATCGGACCCTTGATCCAACAGCTAAGCAAAATCTTCCTAAGGTATTGGTCGAAGCTTTTCGTTATAAGACCATAAACTGAAACGACTATAGGAACAATAATCGTCGAGTCAAAATTCCACTTGGCGGTAATCTCGTGAGCAAGGTCCAAGTATTTTGATACTTTTTCCTTTTCAGCTTTCACCAGATTATCGTCATGTGGAACAGTAATATCAACAATCATTCTTTCATCTAACATTATTAACAGACATTGTGTAGTATAGCAAATAGAATTAAAAAGACTTGTTGTGGCACATTTCTTAGTACATTCAGAGCCCCAAATGTTAAGAATATAAATCTGTTTCTAAGAAACAGAAAATGTTCTACCCAACGAATGCGCAGTCTCTATTGTAGCGCAGGGAATACTTGCAAAGTAAATTGCCTTAAATTGTGCTTGAAGAGGGATTAATTAGCACAAACGAATTTAATTATTTCTTTTTATTGCACTAAAGACAACTTCATATAAAGTTGATGCACCAGGGAAAATATACAACCAAAAATTAATAAAAAAAAAACCGTATTTATGATTTATACATAAAGGTATTTGTTGCTAAATTCATTAATAATAAAACCAACTTGTGTTAAGATTGAATGATAGACATACGACAGTCAAAATCACTGTTCATTGTAAAAAGGTTGTTAAGTCATTTTCTCTTATGAACGTGTAGTATAATTAAAAAAAATATATACGTGTCAAATTCATATATCGAGAACCTCCTCCGTTTTTTATCGCCGGGTAATTATTGATGACTTATTGGTTTGTATTTCCTATTCTATGCCATATTACGTATGTATGAGTTTATCTTATGCATATCATAAAATATTTGTATTTTTTTGTGTATTAGTGTTTAATTATTTGTATGTACGTATATTATGCCACCTGCAACATGTGTTAATATTTTCCTAAGCCTAAGGTTGCCTGGAAGAAATCGCTATTAAGCGATAAGGCCGCCTTTTGTACTTTTACTTCCTTCTTAATATTATTTCTGTTTGTATTTATCACATGTCGTGTGGCGTACAAATAAAGTATAATATTAATAATAATGATTGGTATAAGTTCTAAATGTGATGTATTGTCGGTAAAATCACCGGTACAAGTCTTAAAAGTCGCGCTTTAAAGCTCGCGACCGTAAGCGAGTGCATGTGCGCGGCTACATTGAATTAATCTCATGGAAGTGAGTGGCGAATTATAATAGTTACCGGCTCCGCGTGAAGTATGGCTAATCAACTAGTCGTTAACGAGTTCTTGGCATTTTGCCAGAACAAAATTGACATTATGGACGAACTTAGTATCGTTCAAATATGTAACTCGAATTTTACTGACGAGGAAGTCGAAGGTGGCAAGGCGAATCTTTTCAACGCGCTCTCTTGTGAAGGAATTAAATTCATTCAAAGGAAGGGTGAAGATAAGCGAAAGAAAAACATCCGCGACGTTTTGAAGGTGCTTCATGAGACCAAGCCGGAACAGCAGCCTACCTACGTTGCAAAGGATCTTAACCGACTCCCACCCGTGTCCTTTGATCATGTGGACGTGACACGTTTGTTGAAGGACATCGTCATTTTGAAGACTGAGCTACAACAACTCCGTAATGAGTCAATTTCCAAGCCCGAAATTGATATTTTAAAGAGGAGTATTGTTTCGGAGGTATGCGCTCAAATCGAATCGTCTTCGCGTATACAAAAAGAAATCTTGCGCCCGCGCAATACCGTTGAGAATGCAAGACAAGGAACGCAACAGCCTACCGCTAACAAGAAGCGCGAGGCACCCACTTCGCCGCCGCCGCGTCGCAAGCGCGCGGACTCACTTGTCACTATTGCGTCGCCTCCGTCGTATCGCGACATCGCCAGGCGCCCAGTGACACAACACGATACGGGCGATAGGGTTGTCGATGAACATGACCATGACGGGTTCACGCTGTATGTTAATAAAAGAAAGAAGCGGCGACTACGTAACACCAACAAATGCGGTACGGCGACCGATCCCAGCAAATTAAAAGTGGCACAGTTGCCCGAAGCTGTCTATTTGTCGAGATTGGACACTACGTGTACCGTTGAGCAGGTCAAGGAGCACATAGAATCCAAGGGGGCACATGCTATTGATGTTCAGTTGCTACCCCAAAGAAAGGAATTGGACTTCAGGTCTTTTAAGATCATCGTGGCTAGACAGAATTTAGACATATTTTTGTCCACAGATTTCTGGCCTACTGACTTGGTTTTTAGAAGGTTTAAAGAACGTTTCTCTGCCGTAAACAAACCTAATTAATATGGATAGTACAGCTACTAAGATAAAAATGACTACGTTTAATTGTAAGAACGTTAAAACATCTTTGCAACACGTTCAGGACTTGTGTGATACGGCGGATCTGGTCGCCCTACAAGAGACCTGGCTCTTGCCGCACGACCTCGGCATGTTAGATTCTATCCATAGCGATTTCAGCTGTGTGGCTAGATCCTCGGTGGATCTCTCTGCGGGCGTACTGAGAGGCCGTCCTTACGGTGGTCTCGCATTGCTTTGGAGAAAATCTAAGTTCCCGAACGTATCGATTGTGAACTGCTCTAGTGATAGGATTATAGGTATCCGAGTGGTCAATGGTGTTCAGTCTTTTATGGTGTTCAGTGTTTACCTACCGACTGATAAACAAGAGAATATTCCCGAATTTACAGACTGCCTTGCCCAGTTAAGTGCTATTATTGAAGAAAATGACATATCACTGGTTTACCTCTTAGGTGATTATAATGCACATCCCAGCGCCAACTTCGGAACTGAACTATTGACTTTTTGTGTGGAGCACGAGCTTCAATGCGTGGATATTGATATGTTAGGTATTAATTCTGACACCTATACATTTGTTAGTGACGCGCACGGCTCTCGTCGGTGGTTAGATCATTGCGTGGCGACCCAGGCGGCGCGCGACACTATTGTGTCTGTTAGTGTTTCATACGATGTGTACACGTCGGACCACCTGCCACTACAAGTTGAGTGCAAGATTGATCTCTGTTCCGGTCTACACACGGGCGAGACCAGAGCGCTGTCTATTGATGATAAGATACGTTGGGGTAGTAGAGATGCTAGTCAAATAGATAGTTACCACGAATATTGTAAGCGCAAGCTTGAGAATGTAAGTTTGTCTGTTAGTTGTATAGGTAGCGATTGTGACGACTGTTTTAAAGTTATTGACGAATATTACGATAGGATTATTAATATTTTACAAGCTGGTGCTGTCGAGTGTTCAAACGTGCGTCTTTCTAGAAAGGGAAAACGTGGACCTGTGACTGGATGGAATCTTCATGTCAAGGAAAGCCACCAACTTGCTCGTCTCAACTACAGGTGCTGGTTGATTGCTGGCAGGCCGTCCACAGGTGCTATTTATGACAGTATGGTAGGCAGTAGGAAAATATTTAAAAATAAAGTAAAATGGTGTATTCTTAATGAAGAAATGATTAAAATGGATATATTGGCTATGTACAGAAAAGAGAAAAATTTTGTAAAATTTTGGAACGCAACAAAAAAGTTGCAATATAAACAAAGTCAGCCTGTATCTGTGGATGGCTTGCAGGAGCCCAAGGAAATAGCAGAATTGTTTGCATCGAAATTCAAAACGAATTCTTTGCCAACAAGTAATTCTTTGTGTATAAAGCGCCCCCGGGAGACGGATGCCATGCAACCAGAGGTTGTTTTCACAATTGACGATGTGTCCAAGGCAGTGCGCAATGTTAGGCGAGGCAAGTCTCCTGGACATGACAATCTTAGTATAGAGCACCTATTATATGCAGGTGAAGTCTTGTGGTCCAAGTTGTGTGTGTTTTACAATTTATGTGTGAAACACGCATACCTTCCTGATCGGCTGATGAAAACAATAGTTGTTCCTATTGTCAAGTGTAAAACAGGGGACTTGGGTTCGTCAAGTAACTATAGGCCTATTTCTCTGGGCACCGTAGTGGGTAAGGTGTTTGAGCGGCTGCTGCAACCGGAGTTGCTGAAGAATGTGTGTGTAGATGATGCACAGTTTGGCTTTCGTGCCGGTGTCTCAACCGATTCGGCCATCGTCAGCCTTAAACATGCGGTTGACTATTACGTTAACCGTAACACTTCAGTTTATGCTTGCTTCCTGGATCTGAGCCGCGCATTTGATCTAGTGAATTATGAAATACTCTGGAACAAACTGCGCGGCTCAGGAGTCCCTGAATCAGTGGTAAAGGTGTTGAGTTTCTGGTACGGCGGCCAAACAAATCATGTGAGGTGGGTCGACACGACATCTGACGCGTATAGGTCAGAGTGCGGAGTTCGTCAAGGTGGACTAACTTCTCCTGACCTTTTCAACGTGTACATCAATGACTTGATCGGCGAGCTCAGGAGCACCGGAATCGGCTGTCATATAGATGGGGTTTGCTTTAATAACCTCAGCTATGCGGACGATATGGTGCTCCTCAGCCCATCGGTCAAGGGCCTCAGGAAGTTACTGTCAGTTTGTGAGAATTATGCCAAATCCAACGGGCTGAAGTATAATGTCCTGAAGACAGAAATGCTTGTTTTTAAAGCGGGAAAGGGTCCGGAGAGGGTTCCAGAAGTGCTCTTGAATGGAACAGCAGTCCGGGTTGTAAAGCAGTTTAAATACCTTGGTCACATTGTCACCGACGACCGCAGGGACGACCTCGACATGGAGCGGGAAAGGCGGGCATTGTCGGTCCGCTGTAATATGCTCGCGCGAAGATTTGCCAAATGCAGCAAAGAAGTCAAGGGCACTCTCTTCAGGGCTTACTGTCAGTGTTTCTACACCTGTCAGTTATGGTACCGGTACAAGAGGGTGTCCTTCAGTACCATAAGGGTGCAGTACAATGATGCCTACCGCATCCTTATGAAGTTACCTCGATACTGCAGCGCATCGAGTATGTTCGCCGAAGCGGCAATGCCCGATTTCTTTGCTGTTATCAGAGCGCGGATATCTTCCTTCTGGGAAAGGTTGCGCAACTCTGGTAACAGCATCCTCCAGATAGTCAGTCAGGACATAAGTAGCCCTATAATGACGCATTGGATCTCAGTACATCGAGATCCAAATAGGAAGTAGATTTAGTATGATATTTTAGATGTTCCTAAAATGTACCGTTTTTAATCGTATTATATTATAGTTTATATTATACATTTGTAATGTAACTTTGTACATAATGGGTTTTTTTGCCTCAATAAACAATTTTATTATTATTATTATTATTATTATTATTATAATAAGATATCGCCGCAGCTCTGCAAGATGACGAGGTAGTTAAAAGTTCAGTAAGATACTGTTGTTTAATACAGTTATAAATACATCCACTGATTAGTACGAACACTTAATTATACAGTTTCATAAAGAGCATAACTTCGATTTTATTGTTCTTCCGTAAACTGTCTTATATTCGTCACTGTCGAATAAAAAAGTACCTTAAATTAAACCAAGACTTCTTGCCACCGTCTCTAAGACTAAGACCGATCGATATCACAATGGAGGATCCATTTTTATGTTAAACGCAAATCAGATAATCTAAATTGGTTTTTAGGCGTAAACTCAATTTTGACGTGTATTTCAGTTTATCGAGCCTGCAGATAAATTGAGTGCGATACGACGGCTGTAACCCACCTCCTGTATCCTCCTGTAGTACATAGTACATAGTACGTATCCTCGAATACTCCGCTCGAGATCACCCACATGCAAGGAAACTTCGTTATATGAACTGTCGCGTTTCCGCGATTATGGAAAATGCTATTTCAAACTTACTTTCGGTATGTTCAGGAATCAGGTATGGGAGACTTTTGAGAATTTCCGTTTTTATTTTTATAGGCAATTTATTTAAATTAAAAAACTTTACGCGGTACTATAAAATATTTACTGCTGCAACATTCATATGGGTTACGATTTGTTTATTTTATATATTTGTCCTAAAAATGTAATAAATTCGGGTATTTTTTTCGATTTTGGCTGTATTTGAATATTTACAAATCCGGAATGTCTTCACTAGACGTGAGAACAATCGAGTACTGACTCTATTTGATGCTAACCCTAACACTATAAGCTCTTAGGTTTTCTATTCAACGTTATTATTATCTGACATAATCTCCGTCACAAACTATTTGAAGAACAATAAACAAACTACGCCGGTTCGTTAACCTACGTCAAAGTAAAGCTCATGTATTTCGTTATTCCGATAATGATTAGAAAATGGGTAGAGAAGGGCACAATAAGAAGTCGCTGATAAAACCCTCGGAAGGCCCTCACGGAACAAAATACTGCAAATAAAGACACTAAAGGATCAAAGTAATGATATTTTCTTTTCAATATCTAGTTAAGAGGGTGTACCCGGGCACACGAGGGTCTACGCTGATATTAAATTCAGGAGATCTAGTTACACTAAGGGATTTGAAGGACAAAATATGGTTATCACTTTAGATTTACATCTATGTACGAGTAGGTACAGAGGTGTTGTTTGTATGCAAAACTCGAAACAACAGAATAAGAACATGTAATATTTATTTTTTGGACTAATACCTACTAATATTATAAAAAATGTGGGGTAGTGAAAAGGTGCCAGCTACTCAGCCATGCAAAACACTAAGCTAATGATAAGCATAAAGTATATAATATAAGTAAAAATACTTTTGTCCTAATGCGATATTCTTTTTTAATGAGGTCTTAAAGAGTGAAGCATCTTAAAGAGTGAAACTGTTAATATAACCTAGTTTCTGGACTGCAACTTTTAGGTACTTACTTATTGCTATATATGCATTAGTATAGTTGAAGAAGAAAGAGTAAGCAAATTGTTTTAGTAATATGCAAACAACTAAGACTAGACGTGATTTACTTCATCGAAAAGTAAAGTAAAAATAATTTATTATTAGCGTCAAGTTGCCGCCCTTTCAATTAAGACAAATCCAAGCAATTTAGCGTTAATCGTAACAGATTCACTTCCAATTGAATCTCGGTTAAATCAAAATAATTTTAGTCCATAGTATTAATATGTCAATGGTTAATCGTAACAGATTCACTTCCAATTGAATCTCGGTTAAATCAAAATAAAACCCGGCATGTATTCATTGGGCACACAACCTCCTGTCCGACAGGCTCTGCTGGCCTCCTAAATCTCAGTTATATAAAGGACTTATTGACATTCTTTTCCGACTTATGTTCCAACCTAGTCGGATAATGTTAGATTAGGAAGGTTTGTGAGCGCTAAATTAGTTTTTATATTGTCTGTCACAGTATCCAGGGAATACCATCATAATTAAATGGAACTCAATCAATGCCATCTTCAGTTAAAAGTGGAACGGTGATATACCTTTCTTTCTCTATAATAAACTTCTGTCACAGTAACGAAATATATCTACACTTGTAGGTTATAATAACATTTGTTTGCATAGTAATTAAAAGTAAGAAACAGCATGCCAAAACATACTTACTACTAACAAATCAAGCTTTATCAAGAAAAAAGTTAGCTAGAAAACTGACTCCAAAATATTCTTTTTACTTTATATAAATCTTTGAGTTGCAGCTTATATGCAATAGGACAGCGAAAACAACGCAACCTATTTTGTTAGTTTACAGAAACTATTTAAGGATACCATCTGTACGGACGTACCTACCTAAATCGCAGGTGCAAGTCGGCAGCGTGTGTAGCGGCTGGCAGGCTCGTATAAAGATCAATACGAATCGGCAGCGTGTAACTCGCAGTAAATTACCCGGGGCCAGATTCGGGAGAACCTTTTTGCTCGGTCAATGGCGAGGTGCGATCCAATATGCCGCCACTCAAGCTGTCTAAGATACAGAACGCCGGCGTGATAAATTCACTCGCTCACGCCAAAGACTTTTACTCAAGCGTGTTCTTCCAAATTTGTGCTTTGCTTGTACATCGGCCATGTCTAACGAGTAGAGGACACCATTTCAGAATAATTTTGCTGAAATAAATTGATTTTATTTCTCTGTTACAGAAGAGTAGAATCTTTAGTTTGTATAAAATTATTTACTTAGTTCTAAATGTAATTTTACCGTTACATTTTAGGTAAAGGTCTTAGTCCGGAACTGAGCCAATAGAAAAAGAATATATATATTAAATTCTCGACTCGAACTCCCAAAGGCCGTAGCCAGAAGTACACAAGAAGTCCATACATAAATTATTCACCTACCATACATACATAAATTATATACCACATAGAGTTGCACACACACCGACACACCTTTCCATACTCTTAAACAGCAAGGTATTTCGTTTGTCAAAATTTTACCAACAAAAAAGCGAAGATACTGTTTCAGTGATGCAATATAAACTATTACAGGCGGCAGTGCTTAAGCTTATTTTAATTTCTATCAATTATTTTTTACATTTATTTTTTGTATCCTTGTTCCAACTAAGCTAAGCTTAAGATGTTTTTTTTTATTTATCAATAAACTCAAAATCGTTGACCTTATAAACTGGTACCATCAGTTGTATTTGTAAGCAAGATTAAAAAGCTATCCAATAATTTATTTACACCCAATAAAGCCGGGTCCTAATCGTCCCAATCAGACTGGAAGTTAAATTAAACACATCCTCGCTCGACCAATTGGGCGGCTCTAATTTGTGTGGGTCACACACACACACATGTATACGAAACAAATCTAGACGTTTGTAGCACAAAGGCCTAAAGGATTTATTTCTGAGATTTATGTTTAAAGTTCTAGTTATTTAACCTAATTATTATTGTTTGAATACTGGCCTTTCTTGCAACAATAAACTAGACATTAAAATGCCCTATTGGCGGCGTCTGTGGCGTAACGATCGCAATCCGATTTATAAGACGGAGGTTCTGGGTTCGATTCCCAACTGAGTCAATTATCTATATTGATTCGGGTCTGGCTGGTGGGAGGCTTCAGCCGTGGGTAGTTACCGCCGTACCGTCAAATGATTTAGCGTTTCATTACGATGTCATGTAGAAACCGAAAGGTGTGTGGATTTCATCCTACTCCTAACAAGCTAGCAAGCCCGTCTTAGACTAGATTATCACTTACCACCAGGCGTAATTTCAGTCAAGGGCTAAATGGCAATAAATAAAAAATATATAAGAAATTCCTGTCAACCGGTACCCGTAACCCCTATCTCTATTGTATAGATTTTACGTTTTCTAGTCGTTGGTAAAAACTAAAACACTTTTGAGTTTATCATTTTCAATATTGACTGCGGTTGGGAGACTTCGCTCAAAGCAACATTTAAGCTCTGACGAAAAAAGTACTGATTCGAAAATATGAATTCTACGCGGACGGTATTTACGAAGTAAATATTATTCAAATACGAAGAAAACTTTCATAAAATGTTTTTCATTAATATTAAACTTAATTTATATTTACATTAATAAATAAACTCGGTAATTCCTCTCCTAAAATTATTAAATTTCTACCTTTACTGCCTACACCGAAATTGCGTATAACAAGTCAATGTTACTATTCAATTAATTTTATAAACGACAAAGCTGTTTTGAAACTCTAAACTATAGTTTAGAGTTTCAAAACAGCTTATATTAATTACTATTTCTTTGATAATATAAGATTTACAAATCTCTGTTTTTTAGATTGTAGGCTTTCGATACGTTCAACATCAGTGAAATGTAGTTTGGTTAAAATATAGTTTTGATTTCCCATCTACGATTTCCACATTTTCTCAAAGGCCTTTCCACCTCGCGAGGCTCCTGATGTATTGACATAGTGAACGCGTATCTCGTATATTTTCATAGCCCTAAGTCGTAACTTTCATCTAGTATTTATTGAGAGGTTTCCCGCTCTGTGAGTGAAAGCCTCAATGGCCTAAAAATAACTAAACCGTGCCAGGCTGAAGAAGGAAATGTTTGCTTTATTCCTGTTTACATTATAATAAATTGGGTTTTTGTAAGCCATATAATAACATTTGTATAAAATATCTTTTCTACAATAGGTGTAACAAAAAATAGAACCGACTTAAAACGCACTAAAAAGTAAAAAATAACTGTGTCATTTAGTTGCTTGTTTTTGCTTTACTTGAGTATATCTATGAAGTCGGTGGCAGCAAGTTTTAGTGATTTATCGCCACGTAACGTACTCGTACTATTACTACTCTACTACTATTAGTACTCTCTTAGTATATTATACGGCACTTGTAGCCAAAAAGCTACCGAAACCTACACAAAACCGAAATCGCTGCGAGTGTGCCTATAAAATTTGAAGAGTTCCTTCAATTTTCCCAGGATATCATAATGAGATCCTTTCATGATAATATAATAACAATGGGACCACCTTAAAAGTGTGCCCCTTCTTATAAAAAAAGAATTATCAAAATCGGACAACTCTGAAAAAAGTTAATAATATAATAAAATAAAAAAAATATATACGTATCGAATTGCGAACCTCCTCCGTTTTTTTTTCATCGGTTAAAAAATATGTCGTTTTTGCTAAAATAAATAAGCTCAAACACGATCTTTAGGAGTAACAACATGTAGTTGTTTAAAACTAGACTAATAACACGATAATACGAAAACTACATACTTATACTAAACTTAAACAAAGTCCAATCTAACGTAATGATTCTACTCGTAATTTATCTTTCAATATTTAATACACACTAAAAGCAATTGATATCTAAGAAATAAATTAAAGCTAAAAACTTTTTAGCAGTTAAAAAGTACAATAATTCACAAATCATACTCACAATAATTTTCGAAGTATAAAAGATACACTTCGTAAGCGGAGAATCAGCAAAAATCGCACCAGTAAACATCATGCATTTGAATATTTCATCCAACAAAATGCCAAAGATTCCAACGAAATCCAAGCAAATAAGGAATTGTTGTCAATCGAATGCCCCGCAGGGCTCGATCTGATTCGATTTGTCGAGGACGACCCACAGAAGCATCCCTAGACCCACCCTTAACTATCCCCACTTGAATATGCAATTAGGGTTACTTTATGTATGAGTATAGTAGTGTTTTTACAATTCCGGTTTCCTTATAGGCTTGTACGATTAAACTTTATTTTACATTGCTTTTTGACCCCATAAAGGAGTATTATAAGTTTATTTACACACCTTTTAACAATCCTTTATAGAAAAAATGTTTGTGTCTGTATAAAAAAGAGTCCCTTCTTTCTAAAAAGAGTTGTATAGGTGTATTGATGTAATATCAGCAATCAAAAAAAACTCTGAAACAAAAGTCTTGGACTTCTCAATTATATTCTTCTCAATTTTTAATTTAACATTATTTCGGTCAGTTACATCCCTGATGACCTTACATGAGAGGTTTGTGGTGCAATTCCGAGCACGGGTCAGTACAATATTTTACAATTTCTCCTTTGTTTCTCTTCTTTGACTATTAGCTAAGGTCTAATAGCTTTGATGGTGGCTAAAAATCCACCAATTGGACTACCAGACGATTTAATACGACACGTAAAATCCAACAAGGATGGAAAAGAATTTGACTCTATACTCACTTAGACTAAGTCAAATTCAAAATCGTTTATTTTAAGTAGGCTTAATTAAAAAGTATTTTTGAAACGTCATGTAAGACGTTATATACGTGACTCCACCACTGTTTCGAAAGGCAAACCTAAAAATGTATGGCTGTATTACGACTGTAAACTAATATCGAGGTCTACAATAGGGCAGTGATCATTATCATTAATATGGCTTCAATAATTAACAAAATAAATTCCTATCTAATGACTTACTTTGCAGGCTTCATTAATTGGATACCTGTTACTCTGTCCTAATTAAGTCACTTTTATACAGTTGCTATTCGTTTTAGCGAATAACACAATTTGTCGGCGACGTCGCTTCAAGTGCCTCTTGAAATATTTCAAGTCTTCTTCTTGGTAAACTCAGAGTTATTATTGTAATAAGCAATAGTGAGAGCTGGTAATTGCGTCTTGGAATACGTAATAAAAAGGTAAAGTTATGATGAAATACTCCAAGTAACAGTGAGTATAACATACACTACATAGATCGGGAATAGCAAGAAAGTAAGTATCTGTTAAATTAGTATCAAAATTGTGAATAATCATGTTTTACAATTTAAGATTATTATCATACATACATGCCATCACGTCTTATTCCCTCATAGGAGTAGGCAGAGATCACGTCCATCTACTCGCCACGATCTTAGGATATCTCTCTCGCTTCTCTCAACTTCATTCATTAAGCCTGTCATACTTTCATACAAGTATATCGATTAAGGGTACTTTTGACCTGGCCTTTAGTCAAAATGTTCCTGGACCAAAACCATTCGTCTTCCCTTTCTAAAATTTTCATTCACTCTCGCCTTATAAATAATACCTTTGATTACCTACTTTCATTAATTTATTCTCTCTACGTGACCATACCTTACCATCTTATATTATGTTCTCAAATAATTATGAACTTATAAACGCGTGATCACCTAACCATTTCATAAATGAAATTGCACCTCGCCTGTCAATTATCATCACGCTCTACTGAGCACTTGGATTTCTGTCGGAAAACAAAACAGAGAACATTTATCAGACGTAACACAACCACCATCTTAGTAGCTGATACTTAACACGACCCATCAGTAAAACGACCTTGATCTTAGTAGCTGATACTTACACGAGCCATCAGTAGAACGGCCTTGGCTGAAATGTTTACCTTTCTAATCTACGTTTCCGCGTACTACCACGCAATTTTATTTGTAACGGACTTTTTTATTTCTTTTTGTTTTTTTTTTCAGGTATTGCTTACGGTACTCAAATAGGATAGATGAACAAGAGCGTCAACTACAAGATGTATGTAGGTATGTGCAGTGGGTTCTAAAACGGAGGTACTGGTTTCGATTCCTGGCTGATTAAGATATCCTAAACCAATCCAAGTCTGGCTCGACGTCGAATGTAGTATAGAAACAGAGAGGGGTGTAGAGTTCATTCTACTCGTAACAAGTTAGCCCGCTTCCATCTTAGATTGCATAATCACTTACCATCAGGTGTGATTGAAGTCAAAATCAAATCTTGTAATAAATAAAAAAAAAACATTATTTTATTTAAAGTATAGCATTATACATAATTATAATGGTAACTTCAATAAGTGTCGTTTAGAATGCAATCTGTGTAAGAATTATACATAAAAAAATTACTCTAGTGCCTTGGCTATATGGAAAATCTAACTAAACTAAACTAGCGTCATATGTACGGCAAAAGAATATTAGAACACATGTTTGAAAGCAATCTGTGAAGTTTAAGCTAAGTAAACTTTCGTTATTCGCTGCAAGTTGGTTAAACTGTGGCTACTTATGTGAAAGTTACATTAAAAAACTATGGGCGAGGAAGAAGAATTGACAGAAAACACGCGTCTTTGTACTTTAGAACATAATGAAATAAAAAAATGATAGTAAGAAACTGATTTTTTAGAAATGAGAAGCTATTGAGTTTTTTTCGGAATCCTCTCAGCAGACGCATGCCTTCCCAGCCGATAGTGAAGTGATATATGAATTAGACGTTCGTTTAAAAAACGAATTTTAATTTTGGTTTCTGTTTATTAGAACGGAAGGCGTATGAATTTGAAAACCTGATTACCGAAAAACCGTTGCTTAACAATCACTCATAGACAAAGATAATAATTTATTAATGAAAATATTTAACACATACTGTTCTCCGTTAATAATTTATAACATTACGTTGCTGATGCTCCTTCAGTTTCACACACAAACACGCCCATCTGTGTATGTTAGTTGTACAACTAAAGCCCATACAACAGATTTCAACATAAATTAGCGGTGACATGGCCACCCTAACGTTACGGCACATTTCTCCGAGTAAAGCAAATTACAAAGGAAGAGCGCTGCTTGATAGCGGCTAGGTAGGTATAATGCCTACTTCTAAAAAGCTCTAAACTCCGAAACTGCTCGTCGCTCGGCTACTCGACGACACTCGGTACGTATTTGAAAACTTGAAACGATCTTATGCCCGAAGCTGTAGTGGGTTGGTATACTGTTCTCGAACGTTCCGTGTTACTTTGCTTTTGAATTGTACATAATACTAAGTTGAATCATGAAGGATTTGGCTATATATACTACGGCTAAATAAGAGCAGTGGATATAAAATAGTATAATAATATTATGCGTGTTTTTACTAAAGTACTAAAAGTGATATATTCAGAGTTCTGTAAATACCTCAAAAGGAACTCATTCGTGTGTGTTCGTAAACCCCTTGAGTTTTTTAAAATATCTTCATCAAAATAACCTGTTATTGCACTGGCAACCAAACGCTGCAGACCAGAAAACAGCAAACAAGAGAAATTTTGCGACAGGAATAGACAATCCGTAACTGTACTGTACTGTGTGAGTCTATTCTGTAACGATACTAGACGTGATAGTGCAAGTCCCTATCTTGTCTCTCTTTCAGTGTCTATACTATACTATAGAAAATTAGAAATAGAATTAGATTAAGACGAAATGGAGACTCGCACCAACGAATTTTGTTACTGAATCGACATACAGCTCCGAACTACATCTTTCACAATAAGCTTTAGCTAGGTACTGCTAAATTTTTGCCATTTGATGTACGGTCTACACTCTACAATAACTACACCAAGAACAGAGCGACACTTTCTAGGCTAAAAACTGAATTTCCAATTTCGGAAAAAAAGACCTCTTGTCCCGGGTTAACCGAACGGCACACAATCCAGAAGTAGGTCGGCGAATTGCCGCGGGACCCTCACTACATAAATATTAGACCAGTATTTTACGTTTCAATGCAATCCATTGCTGATTTAAAAGGGGAACTGGTTAAATACTAAGTGCTGCCGTAGCAGTGTACTTCAAATCTTTGATTTATAAAATATTTCAAAGTTAAATGGGAAAATATTTGTCACGTATTTTATGATTAAAAGAACGAGTATAAGCTTTAATATTAAGGAATAATTTTAATTTTCAGCGAAGTAGGTTACTGTAGATTAAAATAAAAATATAACAACAAATACCTACAATTTTCATTTTCCAACTATAAAGCGTTTAGAATAATTTCTCATTTAACGAAGAATGAAAGCGTAAATAAGGTTACCCATTAATATTATTGTCATGTAGTACATTGCGCTAAAAGCTGGGTGATGAAATGATACTTCCAAGTGAATGGCGAAATATATTTGATTCGAAATACTTTAATCCAATGCCCGTGGTCCTATCCCAGTTTTTCGACGGTGAATAAATTTGTTTGGGTGTTTGGCAAAAAGCAGGGTAAGTGTCCGATTTACATCCCAAATGTGTCGGTGACGCTGACGGGCCCTACACTTGATAGATATGGTGATTACCATCGATCTACTATCAGCGATGTCATACAGAGAGGATCATGTCATGTGATCCAACTTTTACTATCACTAAAAATGTTTTCAGGTTAGTGAGAGAACTACTCGACTCTTCGAGTAGCTGTGTCACTCAAGCGATATTTACTCGAAACGTAAAGTGGATGGGGGATTACTTTTATATCAATAGGGGAATGTAGTTGCCAATAGAGAGAAAACGCCTACGTTTTGTAGGACCGATAATCGGACTGTCCTTTTATGTACTTTATGTTAAACAGACTACTTGTAGGACCATTAAACTACCGTTCTATTTTACTCCTATAAAAATCGGTCAATGATTATTTTTGGACTTGAGCGGGAAGTCTAAATACGTATCACAATGTCCTGAACATCTGTTTTAAATAAACGATTGTACAGTGAAAAACTTAACTAGCAAAAGCAAGGTCGGAAATACATACATTTAAATGATTGATGAAAAAAAATTAAAACTAATTAGTAGCACCATTTCCATAGAACCAAAAACGTAGAAAACCTTCCCGCAAATTATTCCGACACAAAGTAAAGTCGAAAGCGTTAAAAGCACGCGAATTAAGCGGCCGAAATCTTTACGGACGGAACTGCGACGAATCAGGAACTTTTAAAGCGATAAAACTTTTTATTCCTACCTGCATAAATTGAGACACATTTACCTTAATCCGGCGAGTGAAATTAAAGAAGTTGAAAATACTTTTGAATAAGGCGCCCGCTTACTTGGTCGCTTTAAGCGGTTTTTTTTATTTTAATATTAAAAGAGGAACGGGTTTTAAATATTGTATTTTCTTCTCTCGTATTCATTCATTGTTTGCAAGGTTTTTCTGTTTGGATTTTTTAATAAGTACGTTTTTTGTTCGCTGATTTCTGCTCGCTGGCGAAGTTTTATAACGTTTGCTACAAGATATTGTTATCATCATCCTTATTAATTTGCCGTTTGAAGCCTGTTCAATCATAAAAAGGATATCGATATCTATATCCCCCACTAACGTACGTGGTTCGAAACCAATATTATATTTTATATGATTCCTATAAGAGCAAAGTAAGTTATTTTTATATAGTTTATCTTTTACCAAAAAACTATTATGAGACCTACAAATATAAGTACAATATACAAACTAATTAAAACACGAATTCGCTAGAACCTCTTAAGTTATTCAATCAATTTATCTATACTAATATTATAAAGCTGAAGAGTTTTTTTGTTTGTTTGTTTGAACGCGCTAATCTTAACTAACTACTGGTTCGAATTTAAAAAAAAAATTATCGATTATATTACATTACGCTGCAACTATTAGGAGCGAAGTAATTGAAAATGTGAAAAAAACGGGGAAAATTATTCATCCTTGAGGGCTTCCGTTGCGTGCGCTGCGAAAACGGTTCAAGATACCAAAAATATATGTATGAAAGAATTATTTCTCTTGAAATGATCTAAAAAAATTTCCACGACAGTATATCTATCTTCTATATATCTTTTAAGATTAACTCACTAGAACCGTTTTTATGGCAATAAAATTTGGTAGAAATTAATGCATTTGTTAAGAGTCATAAATATATGTATATTGTTAATGTTAATTTACTGTAATATCGTACAATGTTTGACAAAAATTGTAGACCTTTTATTTCTAGACAAGGATTTTACTCTCATTTTTAGACAAGGGACAGGATAGAGGATATTGCTTGACGGGAAACTATAAAAAAATTGAATTGAGAGGGGTAGCGGGGAAAGAGCACACTTTATATGAATGTCTGTCTTTAAAACTAAAAGGGTACCTAAGAGGTTTTCACACGGACGAAGTCAGCAACTGCTAGTTATAAAATGTAAATAAGGCATTACATAGAATATTTACATACAAGGACTAATGAACAAAATAACCAAGTAGTAATACAATATCCGCCAACCCGCAGTGAAGCAGCGTGGTAGGTCTAAGCTCTATATACAGGGTGTATGTGTAGCTGTAAAGAGGGAGGTCCTGTAGTGAGCCGTTAATAGGCTGAAAATGATAATTAATTGAGTTAATTCCATAAATTAATAATAAATAGTTAAAAAAACAAAGCGTCTACAAAGCTGTTAATGCCTAGTGAGCATTTCAATAAAAGCTCTCATTTTATAATTGACATCGTTCGTTAAGAATAAGGCAAATTATATTCAACCACCGTACACTTTTATCGTATAATTATAAAATTACGCAGAAAACCCGTTCAGTTTTCCACACATTATTTCCACGTCGCCTTATTTGACGATACAATGCTGAGGTTCAAAGATTTATTGCTGCACACTGCAGTACAATGCCGGCATTGTATAGTGAAATAAGTAAAACTGTCGCTATTTGTATAGACGATAGTATTCCACGCGGCAATTCCCTGACCTAGTTCCGAGATTGTACGTTTTGACCCAGAGATATAAAGCATTAAAAATCTTTTTTTTTAAAGAGTTTTAAATCTATGCAGCCAAGTCATTCTAGAATGGAAAGATTTAATATTTTAGCGCAACTCACGATTGTGTTACGAGACTTAATGTTGAGATTTTGAAGTCTTAGAAGTGTTAAGTTAATTTTAACCGAGTTTAAAAGCAAGCATCTGCATTAACGAATCAATTTAACTTGTGATATTCATAACACAACACAACGTGATATTCACAAAGATGTACCGCCAAGCGACTTAATGTTCCGGTACGGTGTCTTATAGAAACCAAAGAGGTGTAGATTCCACCCTACTCCTAACAAGGTAGCCCGCTTTCATGTTAAATTGCATCATCACTTACAATGGTAAGTGAATGCAGTCAAGGGCTAATTTGTAATGAATAAAAAAAATAAAATAAAAAACTTTGGTTGGTAGTTAGTCTATATGGTTACGGGTCCTGGGGTTCTGAGTGTAAGTCCTGGGTTAGACTGTTAATTAAAGATTTTTTTCTCAGTAGCAGCAAATCCCCACTCCAACAAGGATTATTTCTTAAAAAAAATCGAACCTTTGTACGAACGAAGATGTATTACACTATAAGCGAAAAAAATCTGTTTGAAGGTGACATGAGGGTCTGACATAGATTTTAAAACTAAAATCGGTGCCAATACATAGAAAAATAAAACTATTTTTCTGTGTATTGGCACCGTCTTAATTAGATAGCAGCTAGGTACGATGCTACGTTTCTGTATTCTGTGTTTCTGTGCGTATTTTTTAAGAGTATATTGTTACGACCTAGGGGTCGGGGATTGGAAGAACAACCACACAACAGGGAGAACTGGACGTTTATTAACCAATAAATAGATAGGTATACAAAATTCGATGCAGCACGCTGCGACGCCATCGTTTCACGCGTCTAAGCCTGAAGGAACCCATTACGGCGGCGACGATGATCTGCCTCGGCACCACACGGCCACACACCCCAACCACACTGAGGAATTACTACAGATCCATCGTCCTTACACGAACACTGTCAGTGAACATCTCCCTACATTCCTTCAACCGTCTTGACTCAACGACAACTCGCTTTGAACTCTCCAAATCTAGTCTTTGTTCTGCACACGAAATAAATTTAAATTGTTTCATTCTTTTCACTTATTCCTTTTTTAACTTGCATTTACTTTAATCCAAATGAGGTTTCCAACTATGAACTCTTTTTCTTAGTAATTCCTCCGAGGGGTTATCCGTGACAATATGTTCCGTTATAGTGTGGCCTAGAATCACTTCACTAACAGAGTCATTAAAAGTATCCTACTTTCTGATTTCATCATCACTTGATGATAACATTCATTGGGACTAATGCAGTGACCATAAGCATCACGCAAAAGTCACATAAAAGCATAAATACACAGTTTTGTTTCTGTAGACATGTTTTTTTCGGTTATTTTGAAATAAAAAGCAAATTAGTACACCGACTTTTTTAAATCTTTTATAGGACTAATTTGGAGAAATATTTACCCTTTTGAATCAAAATTAGTTAAGAAATAAGAAAAAAGAAACAAAAAAATGCGTCGAATTGAGTCCTCCTCCTTTCTTAAGTCAGTTAAAATAAGAATACAAACAGAAGCAAAATTAAATAATAGTTAATCATTTACAATAATGTGGACGCGAACATCATTAATAATTAACAAAATGGTTCGCAGTAGAGCACACCTGTAACGGGCCGTCGATTGGAAGCACCTGGAGGCTGCTGAGGGCTGTTGGGATCCGCCGACGCGGAATTTATGCTGAAAGCCACTGAGCGCCCACTCGCCGCCGCTGACTGCGCATTAAAATACACTCCACATTAACCGGCCGGAGCTGGGTGCCTTTACCCTATCACTTCATTGTTTTATTTATCGCAGTTTTGCAGTGGGTGTGCTGCAGTCTTGCAACATCTTGTCATATTTATTTAGTTTGTTTTTTATTTAATCCCACTTGTACTTCTTGACTGCAATCACACCTGACCACCACCCGACGGTAAGTGATGACCAAATCTAAGAAGGAACCGGATTAACTTATTAAGAGTAGAATAAAATCCAAACCACAATCTAAGATCACAAGCGAAACTTTTGAGGAGTAAAATAAATTCCAAACCCCTTTCGGATTCTACTCGATATCATACCGGAACGCTAAATCGCTTGGCGGTACGTCTTTGTCAGTACAGTGGTAACTAGCCTAGACTAGACTAGGCTAGACCTGAATCAAATTAGAAAATCTTAATCGGCCCAGGTATCGATCCCAGGACTTCCGTCATACAAATCTACTGCATATAAAATATAATATGACTATTTTTTTTTTATCGATTACAAGTTGGCCCTTGACCGCTATCACACCTGATGTTAAGTGATGATGCAATCTAAGATGGAAGCGGGCTAACTTGTTAGGAATAGGATGAAAATCCACACCCCTTTCGGTTTCTACACGACAGCGTACCGGAACGCTAAGTCGCTTGGCGGTATGTCTTTGTCGGTAGGGTAGTAACTAGCCACGGCGAAAGCCTCCCACCAGCCAGACCAAGACAAATTAAGAAAAATCTCAATCTGCCCCGCCGGGAATCGTACCCAGGACCTCCCTCTTATGAATCCACCGCGCATATCACTGAGCCACGGAGGTTGTCAAAAACTCGTACACAGGATGCTGATAGGTAGCTGCATATACCAAATACTGTAATATACCAAAGCAAGCCTTTAGGGTTAAACGGAGAAACAAAAGATGCGCAATTACACCGAACAAATAAAAAGATCTATGTCTATCTGAAACAAAGACGAAGAAATTATAAAACTTTTCGACCAGTAAAAATAAAGAAACTAAATAAAAACAGAAACATTCAAAAAAAATTATAACCATGCCCGGGACGTTTTAATAAAGTACGTACACGGTCGAAGTGTCCTCCCACGATTTTACTACAGAATCCTAATTAGGAATGCCCTCATAACATTTTTACTTTCTCAAAGTTTAATACTTTGATGGGCGTGAGAAAGGAGGCAGCTGAATATTTTTTTTTTTCATTTTATCTTGACGTTAGTCATTACTTAGACCTTTTCCTTTGTTTTCATTACGAGATTCGATACCATTCTTTCACTCTTTTGTATTTATTAGACCTACATTTTGTTAAAGAAACAAATATAATTTTATGATTGCGATTTTTCATGACTCTATTATTTAGCTTCATGAATGAGTTAAATTATTTTCAAGATCGTGTGATGCGTGATAAAATTCAAGTTATGGAGTAAACGTAAGGATAAGCCAGGCCACTTGAATTACATTTTATACAATTGACGGCTGAGTGGCGCTGTGAGTAGTGACCCTGCTTCTGCGTCCTAGGTTCGATTCCCACATCTGGAAAATGTTTGTGTGATGAGCATGAATGCTTTCCAGTGACTGGGTGTTTGTCTATATATTATAAGTATTTATGTATAATAAATATATATAAAAATATTAATCCAAGTTACTTACGAGTACGGTTACTTTGGGGCTATATAGCGATGTGTGTAATTGTCCTATAATATTTATTTATTTATTATTTTTTATTATACAAGGTATTACATTTATTAGTAGTACAGAGAATAGCAAACTAGGTTGAACAACTTATTAAGTTAATATTATTTATTCATTCTATTGTTTTTGTTTTAACCTATAGCTATATATATCTGTAAATTAAAGATAAACAAGATTAGATATTTCCCACAAAAGCCGACAAGAACTTACGAGCACCAAGCTGTATTTATTAAGACTGTATTATAATATACTAATAAATAAAGTTATCAACAAGAATCACAGGAATCATCTATAAATAGATATATACTAGTAGTGGCAATGTCAGCAGGTTATAATAAATCAGGCAGTGACGCCCCCACAGACCTCAAACGTAAATAACGGTATCATTCGTCAAAGTCGAATTGGCCCCGCTACAGCCTACGCAGATGATGTCTTTGCTGAAACCTATTTTAGTTGTTTCGATATAATTTTATTCAAGAGGGTTTAGTTGCTACTATACATATAGATATTTTATAGTTAATGGGCTTGTGCTTTACTACAATTATGCTTGATGGAAAACAGAGATGAGGTCTAAGAAGGGACATAGACACTTTTAGCTGTTTTACTTAGAAAGGTTGTACCAAAAAGTATCCGAAACGTGAAAAAATCGACTGATGTCCTGTTCCAACATCGGCTTACAACTTATGATCTTTTTTTAATTGGAAGGTGTTTCATAGCCAGAGTTTTATGCTATTATAGACAGATTAAAACAAGGGTCAAATTGTTAATAAAACACAAATCATTTTTTTACTATTTTCACTACCAAGGGAAAAGAAACTACCCTTTACGGATTCATTTATCTGCATGTTCAGTTTTACAAAACACAACTCGATTAAAAAAGGCAATTATGAAACTTCTTATTTCGAAATCGGTTCTCAAACATTATCGTATTGTCGTTCCGACAGACCAAGCGACGTTGAGTTCGCTAACGACATTAAAGTAATTCGATTTGGATAAGTCATCCGCCATTTTAAACTGAAATTTGTACTAATTAAGGGAATTAGTCAGCCGTGCTCTTTAAAAACAAATTAACGCCGATCAAAGAACACAACTGTCCTATCGCAGGCAGGCGGCGGGCGGGCGGCCGGCGAGGTACGAGGGGCGGCAAAAAGGCTAATTAATTAGAAAAGGGTTGGCGAGGCTCTATAAAATTAACGGTATCGGACGCTGAGCAGTTGCCTGTCGCCTGATCGCACGATACAATACATTTTTAATTTATTACCAGTAACCCTTGTTTACGATCACACCTGGCAAGTGTTTATGCAATCTAAGATGAAAGCTAACTTGCTAGGTTAAGATGAAATCCACACCCCTTTCGGTTTCAATACGATGTCGAACCGGATCGAATCATTTGACTGTACATCTTTGACAGCAGGGTGGTTACTAGCCGAGGCTGAAGCATCGCATCAGCCACGCTTACGTACGCTTACCGCGTCTAAGATTTGTAGAGACAATATGCTCCATGTGTTTGTTACATACTAAATAAACTACCTATTGACATTCATTTTTGATAAATTTTTGCTATTTCTGAAAGTTATTTAACATAGTGACATAGTTGTCTTCATTTTAAACAGAGTAGGTACAGTTAGCTAACGCAAGTTGAATTAAATGCTATGATATTATATTAAAGCTATAATTTTTAAGCATTTCTATTCATTTCTTTTTTCACGAAGGTGTTTTGGAGACATAAAAATCCTAGAGCTTTTGGAACTATCAATGCTTACCTCACTTATTACCTTACCTTAGGTCCTAATATTTCATAAAAAACTAGCAGTCGCCCGCGACTTCGTCCGTATGAAAACCCCTTAGGTACCCTTTTAATTTTAAAAACAGACTTTCATATAAAGTGTGCTCTTTCTCCGCTACCCCTCTCAATTTTTTTTTTTTTAGTTTCCCGTGAAACAATATCCTCCGTCCCGTCCCGTGTACTAAAGATCTATAATTTTGTTAAACATTGTACGATATTACAGTACATTAACAATATATATTTATGGCAAGCTGATGTGTATAGCTTGTATTAAATAGTCTATTTCACTTTTGAGTCTAGCTTTATAATAAAATGTTTTTTTAGAAACCATATAATTAATTAACATACTATAAAAGGCAAAACACTATAATATCCTTGTGATTATTAAATAATTTATTTTAATAAGGATTTATGTTTAGTTGTACAAATAATGACGTAAACGTAAGCATATGAATTAAAAGACTTTTTAAAACACAAAAAGTTATATATCTGCCAAATTATAAAAGATAGATATATGCATAAAGTTTTTATACAATGTTTTGAATTATATTCAATAAGTAAGACAGCGCACGCGATTTACGCCGATTGAATAAATTTCACGGTCCGACTCGCGCGACAAAAACTGTGATAACTCGAGTAATATGTACAATACAAATATAAAATATAGCCTATGTTATTCAGTGATAATGTAGTTTTCTAATGAAAAAAGAATCATTAAAATCGGTCCAGCACTTTTTGAGTTTATTCGTTATATACAAAAATACAAATCTTTCCTCTTTATAATATTAGTGTAGATAAAAAGGGAGTAGCGTTAACAGATCAAAGTGCGAAACTGTCTTATCAAACAGGCGTCGGCTAAAGCCTAATGAAGTGGAAAAGGGTTGAAAAAAACCCAATAAAATTAACGGTATCGGCTGCTGATCAACGCCGGCACAATCAATAGCCGTCTTGACTCGACGCCTCTCGTGCTTTATTGATGATTAATTGACCCTTAAATGAGATCCTAAAATAAGCTTTAAATCAATGTACAAGTTATGGGAAAACGCGTACACTTAACCGATATAATTCAAACATCCATATTCACATATCCACATTTTAAGCGACAAACTTCCATCATATCCTATTTTATAAAAATTTAAATTTAAGTTCAGCTTTGTTTACAAGAAATCTTACCATTTTTATAATAACTACTTCCCATACCTTATTTATCATATATTCAATGTTAACTTATATCATACTTCTAGTTTATACCTATATACCACTGCATCAGAATGCAAACTTGTCTCAGGAATTGTAATTTGGGCCACGCAGTTTGGAAGTTCTCGATTCAAACATTCGTATATACTTAGATGAGCTATCTGCAAATAGGTAGGTAGGTGTACCGTAAATAGAATTGGGCGGTTGATAATGAATTCTCAGCTAACGATTATTATCAGGTGTTAGTGACAAAGACCGGGACCGGCTTAACTTGCTCTCCGTAAGTAAGGTACAGGCCAAAGTCAGACCGTCATACATATTTATTATGTAACTAAAGCCGGGTAAAGTGAAGTTAATAAAGTTCTGAAAAAAAGAGCTTAAGGGCGCTGTCTTTTTTGCCGTAAAGTCCTTGGCGAAAATGAATGCTGAAGCGTGTCTTAATGGTCCCTTAAAACAGCTAAGTTTCGCTAATAAGCGGGTAGTTTGCTAAAACACGCAAAACATTCATCAGAGCCCGCTCTGCTCATGCCATTACCACAATACTGGAAATATTCATTTAGGCATAATAACACTGAATTATTGTATTATAAACGTTGTACTCCGAATTCTAATGATTTTGAAATAACTAAACCGTATTCAGTCATAACTATTAGATTATGGTTGTCTTTAATCTCTAATTAACAATATAATTCATAAAAACTGTCGCATATTGTGATGTACATGATGTGTGTTTCAATTGTAATTGAAAAACTACAACAGATACTACCCTAAGCTTAATTCCAATCATAGTGTATACTATGTCTTAGCTTAAACTTAAAGAGAATACATGCCTAGAAAAAAAATGAGCTTCTTAGACAGAATCCCAAGGGAGATGCGACGACTTCAAAATTTTTCTTAAAACTTTGTGGTGGCAACCCTAGCTAGACTTACACGAAAGTTACCTACCGGGCTAACGCCCTTGTTTATAAAAATCCTATACCTTTAAATTAGTAATACCATAATAGTATTACAAAATGTCAAAATAATAGTCGATAACTTTAACTTCAGTTATATAATATTTGAACACTGTACAAAGTAACTACCTGCGAACCAAACGACAGGCACAAAAGGTATGAAAGTTCACGAGCGAAAGGAATTGATTAAACCGATGTATCACGCGCGAGTTCATCGTAAAAATATCAGCTGCGTCTCTCACCAGTATGCAAGGCCTCGTTGTAGGTATCGCTACAGGCTTAGCAGGAGGCCTCACTAAAGGTTTCGCGATGGCCGACATCGGGTCGTAAAAACCAATCGCACACCTACCTGTATGAGAGGACGAATGGGAACAAGACAAACTTCCATAATAATTGGATGCCAAAAATATCATTTCGATACAAGCCTTTCATCATCAGTTATCTGTCGCCAATAAATAAAATAACATACTGTATCGTATCGTATTATATACGAATATTATTTAAAGTAAAATCAAAACATTATATTTTACAAGTTGATTTTGTCAGTCGTTTCGACTACAGGTGACACTACGAATTTGTATGTATTTCTATGGCTATACCTTTCGTGGCTAGTGACGTCGCTTTCATACAAATACATAGAAACCAGTAATGTCGCTGCGACATGTCGCCTGTGTCTATAGTTTGCAGTCGGCTACGAACCCGCACCCAATACGCGCAAACATAAAATACTTTCGAATAGCAAACGTGTCGAAAGTTTATATGAAAATTCTTCAATGAGGGTAATTAAAAATAGAAATAGGCGTAGTATATAAATGTATATAACTACTACTGAAATACTACTAAATTGAATATTTACTTTATCTATTCATCTCATTGTCTGTTTTGTCCTGATTTACCATGAGTACTTAATGGGCTTTCATCCAGCTTTCACAGGTAGATTAAGCTTTGTACTTTGTGGCTTTGTTTGGATAGAAAATTAATTTACAATATTTCAACTTCGACTGCCTAGTTCCGTTGTTAGGCAGTTTGGCTTCATATAACGGGGTCGTGGGTCTAGCTATGGAATAAAACTGAATTTTACTTACCTTACCTACATATAACAATTTTTTAGAAAAAATCTAAGCCTGAAGTTGGGAAGCCGTTGGTTCTAGTCACTTTCATCAACATCTAATATTGATTTCTAAAATGATCCAACTAACCCTAAGCCCGCCAACCTAATTAAAGTATTATATCACCTATCCTTTAAGTAGAAAGGCCAGGCCCTGGCCTGATAATGATGTTTCAGTTCCATATTCAATGAAATTCAAATTGACAAATAGGTCAGAATACAACCAAACATAGGACCTCCATTTAACAATTCGCCTTTAAAACGACAAGAAAATGAAACATACCACTAGTGGCGCTAACAAGAGTGCCTTCCCTCGTACGTTGGCATACATTTGCTTTCCAGATTTTGATAAATGAGGTGTCGTTTGTTAGAGAGTTATTACGGAACAGGCGAACGTATGTGGTTCGAGAGATTTATTGTTCTCAAATGATCGTTCACTTAGATGAGAACTTGGTTATGAATATTCTTATAAGTATTAAGACTGATAAGTTTTTAATAAACTCGAACACGGATGGTTTCTAAACGGTAAGATCACCTTTTCTATTTACCATAATATTTTTCAATTTTAGCAGTAGTAAGTACCTATAACATAAGATCAAAATCAAAATAAAAACCCTTTGATATAGTATGGTTAAAATGTTTTTGTTATTTTTTGCGTTTTCGTGGATAAAAGTATCCATCTATTATACTCTACTAGCGGTCTGATACGTGCTTCGCAACGTATAAAGTGAAATAATAAAAAAAAATTAGGTAATTGGAACATCAAATTCAATTATTTAAATAAAAATAGCTTATTAATTGCTAGCTATTTTGAATCTTAATCTCAAACTTTTGGATAAACAATATTTTTTTGTTTTTCCATTTTGAACATAAATAAACAAACGGGTACCCACTCTAGAACAGGCAACACCACCACAAACCTGAAGTGTTTGCCCTTGGGCTTTGTTGATGGACGCAAATGATAAACGCACAGGATATTGTAATCGTTTGAATTCAAATGGCATATCAGTTGGTATCATAGGGATACGCGGTATCAAATAAACTTCTCCTTTTGATTTATCAGTTAAGATCGTAGCTTCAATCAAATTTGGCAACCACTTATTCACTGCCAATCTGGTGCTATCACATAGTTTTGGTGGAATAATATTTCGCAATAATATAATCAAAGAACCAATTTTCAGAATTTTTTTTGAGATATTTGCTCGTCTGGCTCGTAACATTTTTCCTTCATATAAAAAAACCATTAGTATGAATGCACTCAACAATTATGTTTATATATAAACACGAATTTAAATATAAACACAAAGTCACAATAACATCACAATAATTATTATCACTGACAATTGAAATGTCCGCTTGAATGACATAACAAGACGGAAAAAAATAAAAAAGTGACAGCAAATCCGCCATCTCAAAAAGTTTTTAATACAAACTGATCCGCCATTTATTGAATTCATTTATAACAAAAAATGTGATAAATAAAGAACCACTTGACAGACTATAAGCAAACTTCACATAAACCATCTGCTAATTACTCCAAATAAAGCCTAAAATTTTGGTTTGGATAGGGGAGCCCGTTCTTGAGTTATAAAGTAACAATGAAAAGTAGCATGGATTTTTATATATATTTATATTCTATTTATATTTATTTTGCAGGTTATGATAGACTATGTTATCATGGAAATACAGAGTTTCAGAGTTAAATTAATATAATTTAACTCTGAAACTCTGTATTTCTATGCTAGAATAGCCAAAGTTCATACTATTTGACGGTTGTGGTTAATGTAGCTAGGTTTTATGTTTAGAAAATTTTGTTTTATTAGTGTTTTCAGGCAAATATAAACTGTACTTGCACAGCAACACTTATGCTACTTAACAGCAGCTGATGGCGTTATTGTGTAATTTGTATCTGAATAAAACTTAAAAAAAAATTCGGTATAACTATAACACTAAAATTTTATTATTCGGAGCCAAATAACAAGCATTTCCAGCTAACTTTACATCTATATTAATATCAGGCGCCTGGGTCCTAATGTCCATACGCCATAACTCGTGCCCCTAATAAAAAGCCCCAAACCCGTATGGGGTTTTGTTTGGGGTCCTTTATTAGCAAAGATGAAAAGGCAAAAGTGTATACCTACACTAATAGGTATTCATGCGCATTCAACTTCGATGTGCGTCTTTGTGTATAGCATAAATTTGGAGCTTAAACCCATCACGCTACACATTTGAGGATTGGCGAAATGTGTCTTAATCTAACTCTGCAACGATGCTGTCGATGTTGGCCGGTAGCAACAACGTAATGACTATAACGCAACTCTACAAGTAGGGTTGCCATCCGTTCAGGTTTCCCCAGTTTAGAGGGCATCCGGGAAACGTCCGAAGGGGTTTCATTTGTAATCCGGGTTTAAAAATTTAAAGCCTTGGGCTGCCACGCACTGTGCTCTCACACAACGATCAACCGACGAACCGAGTCGCTAATCGCTATATAGTTTTATTTATGACATTTTCGACTGTTTTTGAAAACTTATTGAGTTTAAAAAACCTGTTGACAAGTCGAGTTTTGGACTCTAAAATTTAGGGTTTTCACTCGTCTTGTCCTGGTTTCCAAGTTTTAGACATGGCCCTATCTCCGAGGAACCGAGATGTAGCGCTGTCAACTTTCCAAATCCGAACTTCCACTATCCTATTTTTTTTTTTTAATTCCTAGCCCTAGGACTTTATGATTTAAATAGGCTGACCACTGGTATTAAGGTTTTTTAAACCATAACCATACCATTAATTCTCGCTCACGAGAAATACAATCTAAAGAAAAATTGTGAACAGTGTTTACCGTATCCTTTTTAAAAATGCGCCGACATGGATAGTTTGCTCACAATTTTGGTGTTTAAAAATGTATGTACAAGTTTATTATGGGGTCTCTTTAGAACCGAGAACAGAACATCGTAGAGTTATAGCCACGTTGAATATGAGGCCGTAATAATATCATTAGGCCGCTATCCCACTGGTGTTTTATGAGCAGTAGCATTTCTCGAACTTTCCCAGCAAACTAACAGACAGTTAGGCCAATTGTCTACCACGCGTCCGTCGCCAGAGCGCCGTCTCGCCGTGTGACGAAATGTCGTATAGTTTGGCGCTACCGCTAGAACTCGAGACAGTAACGGGTCATTTCCAGCAATATAAAACACTTTTGAACTTGACGTGACGTGCCCGTGACGTCGCATTGCGCCAGATGAACGGATTAACGGAACTATACCTACGTGTCTCTTTGGTCTAGTGGTTAACCTATCTGGCTTCGATCATGAGGTTCTGGGTTCGAATCCTGGGTCGGGTCACGGAATTATTCTGAGTTTTTCATTCTTCTATAAAATTCTCAGTAAATTCCAAGCCCGGAGTCGGGAAGTTGGTGGTGTTACACCCCCGTGCCTCGTAAAGCACTTTAAGCCGTCGGTCACTGTCATCAACGTCTGATAGTGATCGTTAATAAATGAAACATTATCACCCTAAGCCCGCCAATCCGCATTGGAGCAGCGTGGTGGGTCTACGCTCCATATCCCCTCTCCTATATGGAGGGAGGCCTGGCCCTGTAGTGGGCCGTTAATAGGCTGATAATGATGATACTTACGTGATGTTGACGTCACTTACGTACAACCTTGACGATGGACAAACGTCAGAGAGACCCCATCGCTCGAAACGCGCCAATGAGATAGTGGCTTTAGAAAGGCAAGCGTACACGGCCTCCCCTGCACATGTGAACTTTAATGTGCTTTCAAGTGTTGCCATTAAAAATAAAGGCACGATAAAGAGGAACGGGGACGTCTTCCGTGTAAACGTTAGCGTTATTAGAACAGCAAGGGGTGATTTAAAGGGTGCTTAAACAGGTCTCGTATTGAATGTAAGTGTTGCCAATTTGAGATACGTAATGCCAGCGGAATACCTTTAACAATTTTTTTATAAATAAACAACAATTAGATATGAGATTGGTTGAGATTACAATGTATTGTTAGATGTTTCAGTTCGAAGCACACTGTCTTCACGAAATTATTATAATCTGAAAAAGTGAAAAAATAATATAATTTAAAGTGTTATTAAACAGCATGACCAAAAAAATTTATCAAAAATTCCAGCAATAAATAAATAATAATTAATCTTTATGTAACTTCCTTAATGATGTCGGTTTTATGAATTTATCTGAAAAAAATCTCAGCGTTGACTTATCACATAATCTTTTTATAGTATCTCCATTAAAACATTAATTTGATTTTAACATTACTTAACAACAATTACAGTTACAGTTACAATTTCACGTATTAACGTAAAATTGTAATCGTAATTGTATTTTTCCTCCAACCATATTCAGTAAATCCAAATCGATCACTGTACGAAGACTCATTGAAATCGGCTTACCAGCTATCCACAACAAACAAGAAAGCGCTCTTTGTAATATTGAAAATCTCAAATAGTAGTTCTTACAAGAAACAAATGTAAGTTTTTCGCTAACTGCCGAGTCGGTAAACTAATTTAATAAGTCAGCGAGGTAGAAAGTTGAAAGAAAACTCATCCATCTCTCGTAGCGTAGGTGTAGCCGCGAACTTCGGCGCAAATGGGAGCAAAAAACTAAACCAACCCGATGCTACATCGCTCCTTGTATATGTTAGTGTGAGGGTGAACGTGTTTAGTTGTTGCTTATCTACTGAATTTGTGTTAGGAACTACTTTGATACTGACCAATCATTTAGATATTAAGATGTTAGAGTTATTACCTACAAACAAACTTGAAATTTGGGTAGACGAAACGAAGTACGAATTATCTGCCTATTACCTACCTACTAGTTACAAGTAAGACTTCCACCTGCCGAACCTGAACCAAATAAGAAAATCTCAATCGACCCAGCCGGGTATTGAATCTTAGACCTCCATCTTATAAATACACCACACATAACACTAAGCCACGGAAGCCATCAAATATTTCATTTCATTATCAGCCTATTAACGGCCCACTACAGGGCCAGGCCTCCCTCCTTATAGGAGAGGGGATATGGAGCGTAGACCCGCCATGTTGCTCCAATGCGAGTAGGCGGGCTTAGGGTAATAATGTTTCATTTAATAACGATCACTATGAGATGTTGATGACAGTGACCGGGAACGACGGCTTAACGTGCTCTCCGAGGCACGGGTGTGCAACACCACCAACTTCCAAACTTAGGACGTGGAATGTACTGAGCATTTCATAGAAGAATGAATAAGCTCAGAATTACTCCATGACCCTACCCAGGAATCGAACCCAGGAACTCGTGATCAAAGCCACATAGGCTAACCACTAGACCAACGAGGCAGTCAAATATTTAGGTATATCGAATTATTATAAACAGTAAGATGTTGCCACAACAAAGTACCTATTCCGTAAAACAATCCGGCGACTGGCGCACCCTTGGTCCATTACTGCCCCCTTGTTCCGGAGATAAACTGGTGCCTCTCAGCGATAATTACCGCCATCTATTACCGTAGGCCACATTTTCTGTGCCTAATGAGATGGAACACGCATGCCCGCGCGAGTAAGTGTGCTGTCATTTGTTCGCGTCATTTTCCTTGTTAATTTTTACAACCATATAAATATGGGATACAGACCTTTCAGCCCTGTTAAGTGTGGATCTTTTTCTTTGCAACAGTGTTGATTCGTTTTGTAGATTATTAGATAACATTTATTATTTGTCAAGTACCTTATTAGTCCATTTCTTAGTCTAAGGGACTTGGGATTCTGATGGGAATATAAAATATTAAACTTTTCTTTTGTCTTCATTTCAGTTACAGCCCGGTAATGGGGAAGTTACAGATGTTACACTTCCTGCCTCGAAGAGTGGAATAAAGCGTTGGTTCTTGTTGTTTTAGTTGTTCTGGTTATTATCACAAACATCTAATACCCATCATCGTGGAACGTACTAACATAGACAAACTCTGTCATAAGAAGTATTAAAAAATACAACTATTACTTAATCTTTTCATAATGCTGCGATGTCAAAACGAGCTCACCTCTATCTATTTAATAGATCTGTCAGATCTTCGCGAAATTAAACAAAATTAATCTGTTACTCAAATTTAAACGGCAGAAGTACAACTCAAATCGTGTTCTCATTAAAAATACCCCCTGTCCCCCATCACCACCCCCCTTCCCTCCCGATATCACGCGCGTAACAAACTTTTAATTAACGGCGTTCGCGTGACGCCGCCGGGCCGCCGTCGCGCAATTTATCACGGTTATGTGATACATGATACGTGATACTGATATGGAAATCATGTGCGAAGTGGTGTCATCATTCTTGCACATTTTTACACAACTTTGGCGTCATAAAAAGTTTCCTGATTACAATCGCGTCATGTCAGACTAGAGTCGAGGCGAAGCGATGCCGCGCGCATTTTTGCTAATAGCAAATTGATCTCTGATTTTCCCATCACTGAAGTACACAGTTGTATTATACAAAAACGGAATCATAGAATGCACCGCCACCCATCGCTCCATTTTTAAATTTTTCTAAATTGCATAATAGTACTTATTTAGTTTGTAGTTATTTACTTATAGTTTGTAGTTAATGAATTTAACAAGTAGCTTGCTTTTTATTGAAGTCGAAAACGTCTTAAATCTACAAATAAGTACAAATATGTAATACCAAATAACCTTTTTCGAAAATGCAATATAATTATAAAAGTTAAACAATGTAAAACAAATCAGGCGGTGTATAATTTCAACATTTTCCAAAGCTACACGCATCAACCAACCGTTCAAATAACTATTTCAAACCTCCAAACATTAATCCTTAATCGCTGTGGAGGTCCGAAGTTATAAATTATTATAATAGTTTATTACCAAAATACCTATCTGTATAGTACCACTAAACCGCACTAATTTCCCCTAAATAGAAGCTAAATAAACTGCGTGGAACTGGCAACACTAAACAACTCGCAACTCCGCTAATAACGTCTAATTTATCATGATTGTTCGCCAAATCGCGACTGCTGCTCTATATTTCACCTCACGTACTCGCTGAAGATTTGCCGAAAACCGATACGGTAGGGCTCCTCGAAACAATATTTTCCTCATAATATAAACCTTATGGAGATAGACATAAGACCTGCCACTCACCTGGAATGTAATGAAAAAATCTCTGCAACTAGAAAGAAAAGGAATAAGACCAATTTTGACGAAAAATTTATTAATAATAACTATATATTTTTTTAATATATCAGTAATTTTATATATTTTTCAAGCTGAAATACGATTACAAGCAAATAGACACAGTCTTAATATAAAAAAATAAATTATAAATAAACTACAACTCCCCGCAGTACAATAAAAATAGTTTGAGAATGAAAAAAACAATAAGCTACCAATTCTTTTTTATTTACAATATTACTGGGTTTTTGTTACTTTACTCTCTTCTTACTCATCATTCCACAAAGCTTCAGCATTTTACTTGCATCTGTTTGCCTGGGAGGCGCAGTATCTTAGTTCTCTAAGAAGTGCCCTCTAGAAAACTTGATTATGTGTTTATTGGGTCTCTTGACCCCGCCGCTATCTGATTTCACCTGGTGAATCATTTACACACGTGCCAACTTCCAACTCCCACTTACGTCGGCAGTCAATTTCGTTGGCAAGTCAACGTGGGTAGACTTGCCAACGAAATTGATGAATTGCCTACTTACGGCACGTATTAGTTAGATTAAATATATATTAGAACGTTTGTTTGCCCACCACACCGTATATGGATCAGTAGCGCAATTATGTAATGAATCTCGACAGAGTGTGTTCTGAATTTGTCTCAAGTGTGTTAGACATAGAGGAATATAGATGTAGTCGAAACTCGCATTTTATAGTTTCTTTAAAGAATTGCGCTACTAATATTGTAAATAAAAAATAAAAATCAATTATAATCACATAATTTTTAGCAGTATTGTAACAGTTTTCACAGTAATATTCATATGTCCATCATATATGTCTGCTTGTCCTGTGCCCGTCCATCTGAGTCGTAGCCTCAAAACCGCTTCCCTTTTTACATTGTACAGCAATTCAAGATAGCTGTAAAAAAGAACTTCTTTGTTTCCAAGCTATAAATAAACAAACATTATAGGACAATTACACACATCGCTAAATAGCCCCAAAGTAAGCGCAGGTAGCTTGTATTATGGGTACTATCATAACTGATGAATATTTTTTTTATATATATTATACATAAATACTTATAATATATAGATAAACACCCAGACACTGGAAAACATCCATGCTCATCACACAAACATTTTCCAGATGTAGGAATCGAACCCACAGCCTAGGACGCAGAAGCAGGGTCACTACCCACTGCGCCACTCGGCCGTCAAAGCTATGAAAGTTTATATTCTAAAACAGTATGGTTATATAATTTAACGGTCCAACATTATTGGATCTGGCTAGTTGGCACATGTGTAGACGCCTAAGCACAAGCCGGGCCATCGCTGTGCTGGGCATGCATTTGTGAGTAGAACATTACTTATTAATGGCCGGCGGAGAGCTTGTTTTGAGATACGTTTTTACTTTAGTTAACTGTCAACAATGTTGCCATGTTTGTGGATTGAATTAAATATTCATAAACATTGAGTCAAGTGTGCAGAGATTTTAATTTCGGTTAATTTAAATTCTAAAAAAATGCAAATTTGTAAAACAGTATTATCAAAAACCTGAGTTTATAGTCTGGTCTCCGTACAGTAAAGCACATTTTTGACGCTCTCCGTGGTGCAGTATGTATGCGCAGTGGATTATTAAGACGAAGGTCCTAAGTTTGATTTCCGTCTGGGTCGATTGAGATTTTCTTACTTAATAGGTCTCGATCTTGCTGGTGGGAAGGCTTCGCTTCTAGGTACCACCGCCCTACTGATCAAAACGTACCGCCAAGCGATCTATCGTTCCGGTACAATGTCGTGTAGAAAACGAAAGCGGTGTGAATTTCATTGTTCTCCTAACAAGTTAGCCAACTACCATCTTAAATTGCATCATCACTTACCATTAGCTGTGATTACAGTCAAGGACGAGCTTGTAGGACATAAAAATACATTTGAAACAATCTACAGTATTAATTTAAAATTTGCAACTTAATTTATCACCATAGCTTTATTTTATAATAGTATAAAAAACAATACAGTAAAATATATTGACGACTTAAAATGAATTTATATTTTCACTGACTAAACGAAGTTTTATAAATTATATCACAAATGTGAAAGTACGAGTTTGCCTCGCATTAACTACTAATTAGAATTCCATGGGCGAAGTCTCAGGTATTCGCTAGTATTACAATATGAAAGGATTCGTCATTGCTCCTAATAGGTTCTAGGTAACAGGCTACCTACAATAATAGGTATTTCCGAACAATGACCTTTCAGGTCTGGACTAGACTATGACAAATTGTATTCTCACAATAACGCCGACCCGAGGAAACCTATCAAACATTTCTGCGCTCCGTTATTACTGGGGAATAGAGGCTATATTACCGCTTCATCTATCAAAACCGTTGTATTTAATGGTTTCACAAGAAACGGGACGGGACGGTGATGCGGCGCTGGCGCAAGGTATTGAATTATAATGTATTATTAATATAGAACACGTCAAGCTAAATATCACGGCAGTTCATTGTCACGAGATACCTACTACTAGTTACAGTACAACTCCGTAACTCGTGCTAGAGCATGTTAAATTGTTTAAACTGGTAGTCAAACATCACCATAAGCCCGCCATCTTGTCGGATCGGCGTGGTTGGTCTTCATTAAATTAGGTTGAATATTATGGCAATGATAAATGGAATCATCAATAACAAGAAACACCGAAGTCGTAGTTAAAATAGTCTTGAATGAGACAAAAAATCTTTTTATACTTTTACTCTACTAATATTGCACACTTTATAATAAAAGTGAGTTCGAACGAAAATAAGTAATGAGAAATGTTTCCTTATAATTAAATCAAGTCCTTATTGTTGAATAATATGACCACCTACTTAAACCACAAACCTTAAAGCTCAACATCATAATCAAAACTGACATAAAATGATAATAATCTCAAACTCCGCGTGGCTGATTATAAATCCTAAGCGCCATTAGTCAAACACTAAAAGCAGGTACACCATCCATCCGGTAATCCCCACAGCGGAAACTTACAAAGTTATGGCGATCCCGCATCCGAAGCCGAAACCTCCGAAGTGCGCGTGGAGCGAATAAGGGCCCAAACGTGAGTAGTTAAGGGCCCAGACGTGAGTAGTTGAGGGCCCAAACGTGAGTCGTTAAGGGCCGACCGAGCGAAAACTATCTGAAAACACTTCGCTGTAATTAATGTTACTTAGCGCACGAGTATTATGACGCGAGTGGCGCGTGGTACAAATCATGAGCGACTCTTTCAGGCGTACTTTCCATTTGCAATCCGTAGTTTGATTGCATCACGTTTTCATTAGCTGTTTTTATCTGTTGCTGCTTTTGTCGATAAATTATCTCCTAAAAATTGTTACTGAAATTGTTGGAGACTAGATTTTTAGAGTAATAAATTAAATTAAGGTAAACAAAATTAAAAAAAATACCTATAAAAGATCCTGTAGGGTATCCATGCTAAAAATGTGTTGCTTTGTTTGGGTATTAAGGTAATTAAACCTTTAACCTATTAAGTCGGTCTGCGTTGATTTACCAACGTCCAAAAAATAGATTGCATTTAATTTGTTAAATAAGAACTTACAAACAACATATACTTTTTAGAAAATAGCAAATAAAATATGTAATAATTTTTTTGCTTCACAAGCTACGCTTTGAGGCATAATTACAAAAAAAAATTCATATTATTTTCTCTCAGATACCGAAACAATTATTTTGGGCTTGTTTTTGCAAATTCTGATAGCAATATCTCAGCGTTTACTTAGTATCAAGTTTCTTGTTATAAAGCATTTAACTAATTTCTGTATCTAAATACACCATTACAATAAAAGAAGGATAGCTCGAGGCTAAACGACTTGATCTTGTTAAAATTAAGTGCCTGCAACACGTTTCTATTGGTTGTCTAATTTATGACACTCATGCCGCTATCACGAGGTGGTCCAAATCATAAGCTTATGCATAATCAAAATAGTTTATATAAAGAAAGCAAAAAAAGAAACAAAAAAACGATTATTAAAAAAAGAAGATTTTTAATTGATTTTATAAAAGACGTGATCACGAAAGACCCAAGTTGTAGTCTTTTCAACAAGTATTTGGTATAACTTATGCCTTGATTCAAAACTACATATATCTTTTTTTACAATATATACAAAAAAATGTATAAAGAATTGGATTTATTGAAAATAAAGTAAAATCCATTTTTTTTAAATTGACTTGAAGGACCACATATCCTAAAATCTGTACTTTTGAAATATACTCGTAAATAAATAAATGTCGCAATAATGTTTCCTATTAATTTTAAAACAATAAAAAGTATACGACCGTCTATGACTGGTGCTAGGACAGAAGTACAGCTATTTTATTCTCTGCAATATCACCGATAGTTTGCCTCGAAATGCTAGAACTCTATTAGTGTCAAAAGCTTGTAACTTGCACATCGTCGGCTCCCGTTAACAGCGAGTTGACTAAGCGTTATTTGCTTTTAAATATGAAATAACATGGCGGTTCAACGTCGTGTATTAAACGTAATCATTCCATTTTGTTTTACGCCGCTCTAATTAATTACACGGCATTACAAGCGGAAAAAATCGGGTCAAGTGCGACTCGAACATTTCGCTGCTACCAGTTTGTTCGTAAACTTTGCCAACTCTATCGCTGTCGTATACTTTGACGATTACTTATTAACTTAAGAACTTTTAATATGTTGGTTGATTTTTTTTAATTAATGTATACTTTTTTACTTACCTAATATTACCTACGTTTATAGATTCAATTGCAATTCATATTGAAACATGATTTTACGAAAAGTTAATCATTTTGTTTATTTGTTATGCTCTTATATTACCGATCTGCAGGAAATTGCGTACACGTTGTCCTAATCATAATATCATCATCGAAAAAAAAAACATTCGGACGATTATAAGTTCAAATTAAAACTCTTGTTTCAAGTAAGAGCACAATCGTTTTATTGAAACACCAAGGATGCCTGGTTGTAGTAACTCCACTATTCTTCTGAAATAGAGACTTTAAATTAAATTAATTAAATTAAATTAAATATTATAGGACAATTACAGACATCGCTGTGCAGCCCCAAAGTAAGCATGAGTAGCTTGTGTTATGGGTACTATGATAACTGATGAATATTTTTATATACATAAATACTTATAATATATAGATAAACTCACACTGGACAACATCCATGCTTGCATCACACAAACATTTTTCAGAGAAGCAGGGCACTACTCACTGCGCCACTCGGCCTTCAACTTTTGAAGTATTATGGAGGTATTTACGCCACAATATTCGCTTGCCTCTTGTGAATGGCATAGCGAGGACGAACCATGTCATAATTGACAGGAGGCTATAGAGTATTTATGTCCAGTTCTTTGTAGATGATTGTTTATTGATGGATAATAAAAAAGTTTCCATAGACGATAGCTAGTACATAAATAAAGTGGGTAGATGACACAGTGAAGTGGTCTCTGAACAAACGTCGTATATAATAAATGGAAGATGCTCGGCACATAAAGTGATGCATCGAGTCTTGCGGGCGCGGCGTAGGGGATGACTGATGACCCCCGCCCGCCCCACGCCGCCCCGCACCAAGCCATATGTATCCAACCAGTATGTGCCCGCACTATCAAGTACAGCACTTTAAAGTATATTCAAAAGTTTCAAAGCAATATCTGTAAAATTTTTAAGCATATAGTTCAAAGACCTGACGAACGCTTAGGTCACAAGAACTCAGCAGTTTAGACCTTTAAAACCCAACAATATTTGCCCCGATTGACTCAACTGGACTGCCTCGTTAGTCATTGTTATTGTTTGTTGTGTATTTATCGTCTATAGGTTAGCCTATGTAGCATCGGTCACAAGGGCCTGGGTTTGAATCCTACTTCTGAGTTTTTCTTTCTTTTAAGAAATGTTCTGAAAATTCTAAGCCCGTTGTGAAAAAGTTCGAGTCTATGTTTCGGAGTGCAATGCAATATTATTGGCAACTTTGAAACACCTTATGTTTTAAATTATTCAAAATAACCCAATTGGTGGTAATCTAAAACCATACTAAAATGTGCTTGAAAGTTAAACGTAAAAGTTGGTATACAGATTATTGCATTTCTTCGGAATGCTCTAAATTCTTGTTTTCTGTTTGTCTATCTGTCTATCTGTTCGCACTATTTATATGTTCTCTTACAACTGCCAAACGGCTTGACCGATCCCCAATATGATGACAAATCCTTATAGGAAAAAGTTTTTAGGTCAACCGGAAGTGGAAGTAAATTGCGAAAATGTAACACCGTAGCAATGCATATTTTTGATGTTATTGTTGAAACAAAAATGTTTCTAAACATAAAATCTGGCCTAGTAGAAATGGAGGAGTGTGAACGGCCGTCCCGAGCATATTAATATTATAGATTACGTATCACTTAATAATATACTGCTGAAAGTTTTGGAAACCAGCATACACATATTTAATACGTACCGAGTAAGTTGCGGCGAGAGAGTCGGAACAGGCCATCGATCAACAGCTTGTCTGAAGGCACCGATGCATCATCTCACCTCGTGGCTCAGTCGAGTCGAGTCTAGTCGAGGTTTACTGTTACGTAATAAAATCGCGGAGGGCGTGCCTGTACATTAATATCTTTCAAGCGGTTACTTTAATAATTCATAAGTGCCGCACTGGACCAATGGATAACTATTTCGTAAGGGTCAAGGTTTGAATCTTTGTTCAATTTTATTATCATAATTATCAGCCTTCCACTTATCATATCTTCTCTCATTAGGATTGGATGGGTGTACAGCTTAAACTTGTTATTTTATAGCCTCTCTATAAACTCAAATTTGAGTTCCTAATGAAGCCAGCAAAAGCAAAGAGGGAATGAAGAGTTCTAAGAGCCTCCGCGGCACAAGGTCCTGGATGCGATTACTGGCTGTGCTGATTGAGATTTTCTGATTGATCCAGGCTGATGGGAGTGGCCAGATACCACCCTAGTACCATCAGTAAGTCGTACTGCAAAATGATTCAGACACCGAAAGGGATGTGGATTTCATCCCATCGATAGCACACTCCATCTTAGATTTCATCATCACTTACCATCAGGTATGACTGTACACACACACACTCAATCGCACACACAAACACATACACACGCAATCTCACACATACACACGCACAAACACTAGTGTTAAATAATATAGGTGATTCCTCTATACTCTATCATCAGACCGTCATAAAGGTAACCAAAACAATAACCCTTTACACAGGATTTCACTAAATATTACAAATACAATTTTTATGGAATAAATAAAATTTGCAAATAAGAAAATAACCTCTAATATAATCAGTCTACACTATTAGCATTCTTCGGTCATCGACTGAAGCCCGTCATGTTATATTTAACCTACTTAGTTATGATAATAACGGTTTTATTATTACTTACTTGTGTACGCATTATACTCTTACTAACCATAAAGTATGTCGAAACCGACTGAAGCGTTAAGTACTGTACATAAATTATGTCACACCTAATCCTATTAAATAATAAATACGATACGGGCTTATATTGGTTTAATTTAATTCACAGCTTGTACCGGTAAACTAAATCGCTAGTCTAAGTAAATTAAAAAAGACCTAAGTTACCACTTTTAAACTCATTTCATGCTTCCGGACTAACACCTTCAACTTCCCAATTAAAGGATACCTGTCACTGAAAAGTAAATCTTAAAACAAACTAATATTTACTCTAACTAGGTAATCGAACCTATGATCCGTACTCAAAGAAGTTAAGTGCAGGGTCAAAGAGGTTCTTCTTATTTATCGTCTATCTCAACTAAATTATTAGGGTCAGTTTTCTTCACAGGCGAAGAAAAAATTGCTTACATACAATTTTTATCAATTCGCACACGATACGACCACCAAGGGTATATAAATCTTGCCGTACCTAATGAATACCTGAATTTTTCTACCTAGTCTTCGACATTTCACAACTAAACATTAAATATGATTATTATACAACGTATAATAAAAAACGCACGAAAAAGTAAAAAATAACAGTGTCAATTAGTTGCTTTAATTTACTTAAGCATATCTATGAAGTCGGTGCCAGCCAAGTTTGAGGAACATTTATTTTATGTAGTGAAGCAGTTTGTGGGTTCTAGGTAACGTCCTTAAAATAGAAACCTTGGCTGGCACCGACTCTTAGATATGCTTAAGTAAATTAAAGCAACTAATTGACACAGTTATGTTTTACTTTTTAGTGCGTTTTGAGTCGGTTCTATTTTTTGTTAAAAATTTTTATTTCTTACTTTTTAGTGACTTATTGCCACGTAACGTACTCGCACTATACTGTCATAGTATATTATATGGCACTAGTAGCCAAAAAGCTACCGATATCGAGACAAAAACCGAAATCGCTGTAAGCGTGTCTCCAAAATTTGAAGAATTCCTTCAATTTCCCCAGGATATCATCATCCGATCCTAAAATGATGACAATAGGACCACCTTGGAAGTATGCCCTTTCTAATAAAAAAGAATTATCAAAATCGGACAACTCTGTAAAAAGTTATGCGTGGTCATTCATATAAAAAAAAATACGTGTCGAATTGAGAACCTAGTCCGTTTTTTTTCGTCGGTCAAAAAATTAAAACTTCCCTCATTTTGTAAGTGAAAATTGTACAGCCAGTATTTCCTGAGAATGGCCCGATTATGGAGGATTATGAACAAAGGTTTTTGACGGGGCTAAGTGATGTAGCAAATTAAATCAATTATTCACCATTTATAATAATCTACCCTATACACCCCTTTTTATTCAATAACTAGCAGAAGCCAACAACTTCGTCCGCGTGGAATTAAAATGAATAAAATTAGTAAAATAAACATAGCCAAAGTATACTTATAACATTAGTAGTGAGTGTCTAAAAGTGTCATTTAAATTAGTCCAGCCGTTTTGGCCGGAACAAACAGGTAGACAGATAGATAAATAATTTCTGCTACGAAAAATCGTACAAAGGCTATAAAATATTCTAGCGGATGTTAAATTTCATTTCAATACATGACAAGAATGTTAAAGGAACGTTGGAAAACTGCAGAAAAATAGTCAGTATAGTTGGCAAAGGAAAGGGAGCCATAGTCTACATAGGAAACTTTTATCCGAAAAGGTATAAAAAATACCAACAACTCATCAATGTTCAATTGCGGAGTATCGATCTCTCTGACTTCGTCTTATATTAGTATTTTTTCTCAAAAAAGACCTATACAATTGTTCATTAATCATTACACTCTTCTTCAAAGTAACAATTATGTGATAACTTTGTATGTTTCATAACAATGGGTTAATATAATATTTAAGGTGTTATCAGTAAGCTGGTTTGTAAAGCATAGGTAATAAACCTCATGGGCCAGTGATCTCACCGGCAACCATATAATATCCCTCCAATTACAAATGTTTCAACGACTAAAATGTAGTAGAGTTAAAAAACTAGTCTAGTTGATCGGCGAGGACATGTCCAATCCTAAATTTAATCATTGACGCTGTGTCCACCAGGCGGCAAACAAAAATATTTTCGAAAAGTCGTTGAATTTTTTTATTTTTTATTATTAAACAGAAACTTTTTGCAATAAAACGCACCGTTTTAAAGAATATCCTTGTGAATCCTATCTCAAACCGTAATGAAAAATGGATTACCTAATTTTATATTTTATCTAACCGTTTTTGCGTGATTGAGTAATGTACACCCAAATATTTTGTCAGTGTGGCCTTTAATTATTTGAATGATATGATTTATTAGAAAGGGCACACTTCCAAGGTGGTCCCATTGTCATCATGTTAGGATCTGATGATGATATCCTGGGGAAATTGAAGGAACTCTTAAAATTTTATAGGCACACTTGCAGCGATTTCGGTTTTTGTGTAAATATTGGTAGCTTTTTGGCTACTAGTGCCGTATAATATACTATGAGAGTATAGTACGAGTAGGGTACGTGGCGATAAATCACTAAAAAGTAAGAAATAAAAATTTTTAACAAAAAATAGAACCGACTCCAAATGCACTAAAAAGTAAAAAATAACTGTGTCATTTAGTTGCTTTAATTTACTTAAGCATATCTAGGAGTCGGTGCTAGCCCAGGTCTCTACTTTGAGTACATTAACTAGAACACACAAACTGCTTTGCTACGTTAAACAAATGTTCCTTAAACTTGCTGGCACCGACTTCATAGATATGCTTAAGTAAATTAAAGCAACTAAATGACACAGTCATTTTTTACTTTTTAGTGCGTTTGGAGTCGATTCTATTTTTTATTGAAAAATTTTTAGGTTGCAAATATATCCTCAAACAAACCTTTTTTCCACTCACAATGTCGATTTTAGAGCAACTAAAAACCATCTTCGCAATCCTAAAGTTTTTATGCCGTACTTACTGAGCGTGAAATATAAATACAGCATGATTGCACAGTTTGACAGTTGACGGAATAAAAGAGGGCTGCTAGAGGGGAGAGGGTGACGGATGGGGGATATTTAGCGATAATTAGCGGGGCTGCATCAATCATCAGCTATTGTCTCATCAGACACGTCGTTACACTACAGGGAATGTTTTGCCTGGCTCCTGGTGTATTATTTCTAGACTCTGCGTAAAAGTAGTTCCATAATTTATTCCTTATTTTTATTTTTAATGCTCCAATGACCATTTGTCGCAATAGAAATACGCAGGCTGATATTTTTTTTAAAACCAGGATATCCTGGATTTCATACCGATTAAGGTTTTTGTATTTTAAAACGGTCATGTCATCGCTGGTGATCGATTTATATCATATCTACGTTATACCGTATTATTTTCGGTAAAATTACCGCAAAGTAGCTAGCCTAGATATAAGTTAAAGGAAATATCGAAGTAGGTAGCTCTTAATTAGGCCGCTTCCATCTTGGATCGCGTAGCCATTTAATATTAGATGAATTTACTAAGTGTCGTTTCTAAGCTTAGTAAGTTATCTAGAACTTAATTAATTGATCTCTCTCAGAGTCTAATTTTAGGCTCAATTATTAATATAATAGCTTTATCTAATAATTTTAATAATAGCTTCATATATTAATAATAATATATTTACGTCTTAATAATAGCTTTATCTAGCACTCGTAAACAGTATATTTCATTCACATTAAAATATCACCTGAAGTATATAAAATCAAGTTAAAAAGAAAAAAATTATGAAATGTTGGCTTTTGTTCGAAATTTGGATAATTTGTGAACTTTGGAAATTTTAAGAAAAATTTGTTATTCAAAAAGTTTTTTCTCTGAAAACCGAGAATGAAATTGGCCAGAATAGAATTAAATTGAGGAAAATTGATGAGGGAAACGGGATGGAGAGATTCTGATAACACTCGTAATTGTGATAATTAGCGAGTGAGTGGGCCGTTTGTTGCTAGCATAGTATTCCAGCTCTCCAGAAATTGGAGGCGTGCTTCAAATAAAGAAATATTCAAACAATTATTCTATTTACTGTTTGAATATTTCTTTGTTCTAAATTCAGAAAATGACTGTTGAGAATAACTGCTGAACCGGTTTGGTTCTTTGATCCTCGGATCGTAAGCTCCTGGGGTGGATTCCTAGGGCGCGCTTTATTGAGCTTTCCTGTATTTTAAGTTATTCTTAGTAGCCTCGCAGATTTAGAAAGTTTGTGACATTACATCATGTTTTTCATTGAATGAATTAATTCATAGGTCGCGGTCTATAATCTAAAAGTGATTCTTAGATCGTTAACCTTTAAAATACTAAGCCCGTCAACACACATTGCAGGAGCGTGGTGGATCTTGCCTCCAAGTCCTCTCGTATATGCAGTAAAGTCTGGAGCTATTCTGTATTGGTGTTTTCAAAACTATTGAGTGATCGAATTCTTTGTTCAGAATATTGTGTCCATAATAAAGCACAACAGGTAAAATAAATTTAATTAAGATAAATGAAAAACATAATTGTACATTGTACGTACAAAGATCGCTCGGTGCGTGCCTAACTACATTAAATCTAAACCAAAATTATTCCCCAAAGTGTAATTAATTTAATAACGTCATTTAAATCATATTACGATAAAATTATATAGAACTACTCGTTAATAATTTCGCATTACGCTGCTACTAAAATTAGAGCAAATTAATATAATGTTGTGAAAGTCGAGTGGTTGGTTTTCCGTCTTTCAGAGCTAAGCTCAGCTAAAACACAGATGGTTTCTGGCTTGACTCCTACTACAGCCTCGCTATCTCACTAAATTCGCCAGTCTCGTTTGCTTATGGAGTAATTGCTAGAAAGCTCGAACGTACACCAACGAACCATCCTATCAGGTTCAGCTCACCGGTTGACGTGGTGTGGCCATTGGGTGTAAAATCAAGTTTCTTGGAGCCACTGATGAGAGATGAATATTTTCGGCGAATTTAACTGAACCCAGAGAAAATCTTTGGCTAAAGAGCGACTGACAGAGCGTGTCTATCAGTTATTTTATTGTATAACTATATAAGTTGAAGACGTATAAATGTAAATAAAGTGGTAGGAAAAGCTAGTATTACAATACAATATATCCACACGGATAATTTTGTTTATGACAATTATTATTAATAGTAGATATCTACCAGTCTAGTCTAGTTTTATCGTTAAAGTTTAATATCAATTTTAAGTGCAGCTATCTAAACATAAAATTCTTAGCACGTTTTTCAGTATAGTCGACAAATAAACTAAGTAAAACTTTGACGTTGTCCAAAAACAACCATACGCCGATGAATTTACGCCATACAGTTTTTAAGGCACATTACGATTTTAGGAGATGAAATTTCGCACTGCCACGTTGTCCCGTTCTATTTCCATTAATTCCCGTTACATGCACAGCTGATTCCCATAATTCCAATTAAAAGTTGGCTCGCGAAGTTATAACAAGTAGCCCGTTGTTGTTCGCCTCCGAATTTATACTCGACACAACAACACCTTACGATGACATTGTTATCAAACTTTGGAGCGCTTTCGTGTTTATTTCATAAAATATTTTGACATTGTTTCTGGGAATGTAAGTGTTTCGATATGTAATTGTTTTAGTGTATCAATTATTATGTTCTTCACTAACTCGGTGCAACATTATACTTACTAACTAATGATGAGATCGCACTGACGATAATAAAAATTCGCAGACGACATTTACTGGATATTATTGTATTTATATGGTAACGACGTGGCACTCGTTATTGAATTTCTTATATATCAGTACTGTCGCTGCGACACTTCGTCTACGGTCAACTATCATTCCTCACCTTAATCCACCATCCTCCAAAACGTGAAAGTGGTAGAGTCAAATATTATATTCTAAAGTTTATTTTTACTAGTTTCCAGGTGAGCTTTTCTTAGACTATAGGACTCTACTTCTTAAAATTAATATTATATTTATGACCTTAACAACTTAATAAATATTTTTTTAACCCCTAATAAAAGGTTAGAATGAATGGTCAGCAAAAACTGACAAGACGGCAAGATATGCGAAAATCCCTCGATTTTTAGGAAAACCTTCAGATCTTTTTCTTAGAAAGCAAAAAGGGGTATCATAAGTTTGATGTCTTCGTCTGTGTATGGCGTCGGATGCCTGTTTTCTTGACATATGGTTAGTTTATTATACATATGGATCTTATGATGGCCGTCTATTTATATAGATTCTATCACAATAGATAATTGTTTATAATCAGCCATTCTCCGGAATAATCTAACGAACCTAACACCCAACGATACCTTTACCCAACAAATATTAATTTCTATGCGTACGTACAAAGCCAGTTACTTCTAATATGTTCACTTGACAATGTTCAATTAAGATAACACAGTACATAATGTACTTGTGCAATGTAACGCTTTCTTCTATTTAGTAACCTTTAGTAAAAAGCGATATAAACTAAAAAAAATTTATGTTTTGTAATCGGAAAGTCTTGAATCTTGATCCAATTTTAGTGAAACCAAACTTATTTGCTACTTCAACTAAATATAAACTACCTGTAAAAACTTCCACGCTAATTTTAATAATACTTTAATTACAACTTTACATTATTCTGAAAATCAGCGCTAACGTGCAAAAATAAATTAGTCCATCTATTTCTGGATCAAAATTTATTAAAATAGGTGTTTAATTAGCACAGAAACTTGAGAAACTTAGCGGTTAAAACTTACATTCACCGTTGTCATATTAGTATAGAAAATCTTTATACAATGTTCACAATTTTAGAACAGCGACAGATGCAGCTAGGAGGTAAAACCTTGTTGGCCAGTATAGATAACAATCGTGGAAGCAAGCAGTAGTTCGCACACAAACATAAAACTTTAGTATTGTGTGCACAGAGATTCCATTAAAACTAGTTCCAGATAAAACTAACCGGGAGTAATATAACTAAACATGCTGTATAAACGAACAGACCAAACTTGTTTTACATCTCTAGGGTCCTATTATGACTAGAGATGGGGAAAATTATTGACAAACAAAATAAATATTCTCGATGTTTCTTTTATATAAGAAAATTAATCGATCTTGTATAATGTTTTATCCTAATTCAATAAATTTTGTATAGTAGATTGAAAGGAATTTAATGATGGTACAAGCAACTTGAGCCAAAATTCATTTATTAAGTATTGTTTTTATTAAGAAAGAATACAATAAGGAACTTAAGCCAACTTATCCTAATAACTATATAAATCATGCCCACGTGGAATGGTGGCAAGAATACTGGCGGCATAATACCGTAGGATAGCCAGACTAATCTTAAAAAATTAAAATTTAATTCTTTATTATCAATACATTTTTATATTCAAAAATAAACTAATGGTAGAAAGTAAAGTCACGGGCATTCTATTTTTGGTTTTAGTGAAAAGTTAATGATTTCTGATCAAATTATGGGCAATGTTTCGTTATAGTGACTGCACATTCCTTTCATCTACTCATGGTGCCTGTAAAAATAAGTTACAAATGCATTTGCTACAAAACACGTTTGTCCCAAATAAATTGATGCAGATTTCAACACTGCATCAATTTATTAAAACATTCTGTTTAATTTGTAAAATGAAAAGTCCTAATTTTAGATAGAATGTGTAAATGAGTAATAAGCTATTTCCGTCCACGTAGGAAAGTACTTGCTACGAGTATCTACGCGTTTGCTACGGATAGCTACGTAGTCGCTACAAAGCTGCTACGGATTTTGCTAATCCTGAACATTATGTGAAGAGACTCAACAAACTAATTTTTTGACTAATGTAGAGTTCCAGACTTGATATTTAGGCAATTTGAAAATATTCATTTCATGATAAAAAAGTGAAGATTTTTTAAGATAGTCCGAGAGAAATGGAATAGAAAAAACTAAAAAAACTAACCAATGTTATAAAAGAAGACATTTAACAGTGACCACTGCTTTTGTTATGTTTTTTTATTCAATAATATGTATTGTTGAAGTAAAATACCTGAATATTAAATAAAACAATAAATACTACAACAAGCTACCTTGATCAGTTTATAACATCTTTATGTATTGACAATTATAAGCGAAGTATCTGACTGATCTCTTATGCTGTACACACGATTGATCCTTGTTTTGCAATAAAGTCGCTCACTAAGAACGGGTATTACGTCACACTCACACCGGAAAGGTATCTACGCGAAAAAAAACCTCTGGAAACAACTATTATATAGTGTAAACACACACTCTTTGTCGTAAAAAAGCTATCATGTCACCAATCAGAATAAACATTTATTTTAATGTTATTAGTAAGATTATTAAGACAGCTTCAGCGTACTTGTGTAATATTAATTACATTTTGAGCATCATTTCTATTCAAAGGTCTATCTAATATCTTATTAACTTGTTAGGGTCTCCATTTAGTATTATTTTCTCTTACTCTCAATTCGAATTTTCGCTCAAATAATAGAGTCTAGTTCTTTATATTGGAACGTCGGTATCTTTATATTTTTTACGAAAATGATTTATATGAATAAAAACGTCTTGGCAGTCTATTATTACGATCAGAGAATTTTGGGGGAATAATTTGAGTTTGTATTTATTAAAAGTTTCGGAACAGAGTGGGTAGATACCGTGAAAACGTTTGCTTAAAGGCTGAGTCACATTATTCCAGTCACTGAGTTTAAATATTTCAGTACTAGCTTCGAATTAAATATTTTTACATGCTAACATTACTGATGTTAGTATTAATAATATTCAGATACGAATAACCACTTCATTTAATAAATTTATATTATTTCTGCTCGAGTGTTAGTAAAACGCATATTAAAGGCTATTACTATCCATAATTATCTACCTAATATTTGTGCCCTTATCAATAATCAATCACATTGACTTACAAATAAAAAATAAATAGTCACAAAATACCTCTATACTCTCTAAATTACATAAACCAAAGTAACTCTGTCTGTTTGTTACACAATCACGCCTAAACTACAAAACCGAATGAACTAAAATTTGGTACAGGGATAGTTTAGAGCAGAGGTTCCCCAACTCTTTTTTTTCATAGACCACTTTCAAAATGTTTCTGGATCCGGTGAAGCCCCTGAAGAGCTAGCTACATTACTACCAATTACGAAACCTCAAAAAAAGGGAACAATTAGATCGGTGAACTTCTTAAAATATTATCTGCCTATATTGATAGGAGAAGTCAAGCCCACATTTTAGTTCTTTACTATCAAAACCTATTTGTTATATTGTTATAAGTTATTTTCATGGACCCCCGCTTACAATTTGTCACGCTTAACATTTTTATCACGCTTAACATAGACCCCCATCGAGTCTTCCGTGGAACCATGGGGGCCCACCTGGACTACTTTGGGAATTACTGGTTTAGAGCCTGAGAAAGGACGTAGGCTTTTTCCAACTATCACAAAACAGACTTTCTCGCGGACGGAATCGCAGGTGTCCGCTAGTGAAAAATATTTTTGTAACTATTCTAAGGCAACGTACTTAATTTTTTGTCATTTACAATCTCAATGAAATTGTTATTTAAATTATTTTAATTTCATTGACTCTACTACATTTGTATAATACTAGTTATTTCACATATTACTTTAATACATAAGTCTTGTATGACTTAAGTTACTTACTTGCTTTAATTACAGCTATATACTACAAACATACTTGTGTATCATAAATGCTTGTTTGTAAAAAAATATCTCATAACGGTTGCCATATTTTCCGTTATCGAAATATACAATAAATTCATCAAGAACTGTGGCTTTATAAATGTATAAACACACTGTCTAAACTTTGTTGGGGATATTGGAGATCCAGTACCTAAACTGCCTTATAGATATAATAATTGTTATTTAAAGAGCTAACTCAGCTTTAATCACTTTTATGTCTGTTTCGTGAATTACAATTGTTTAGATCGTTTTGGTTCCTATTCATAAATATTTAATTATGCCACCTAATTAGACCTATATCACATCTGTGCAACTAGTGCAGGGTCACAATTAGCTAGCGCAATGTAAACCAGCACTTAAGTGAAACTTTAAAACAGATCTTTCTGGGGAAACAATAAATTGTTTGGAAGGCAAGTTTAAACGTACTTTTCTCATAACGGAACTTTTTAACGTTACCCGCCGTCTTTGAGGCCGCAAGGTTTAAGTTTTGATCTCGGGGTAGGTAATATCAATGGGGAAATTATCGACGGGCCCGCAACTTCGGTTCAAGTCAGATTTAAAAGTAATCAACGAGGCGCGAGCGGTGATTCGCAATTCTTGCCCGTCTAACTTTATTCAAATATGATCAAACTTTATGTATATGTTGCGGTGGAATTGGGGAACGGAATTTGCATAGACTATTTTATTTACTTATTCTACTTATTTTCTTAACATTATTTTTTTTTTAATTTTATCTTGATACATAGTCTCATATTCAAATATCTCGATATATTCATGATACAGCTATATTTAAAAACAGCAATATTAGCAATATTTTTAAAATGACCAATATTCAACGAGTCCTCGGCGTGACAATTGATATACTCGAAACCCGCACCTTAAGAAAGTGAGGTATGCGCTAAGGACGAGTTTTGGATAATTCTTCCTAAGCGCACGCCTATGTCAGAATAGAGCAGAGCTATATGTGCATTGTTAAATTTGCCAGTAACTTCATATTATATACAATAAAATATCTAATCACATTTACATGTTCAGAAACCTCTAAATTGCCTATTTAATATTTGAAATGAATATTTTATACTCTAGTTCCAAAGTTCTAAAGTTGTAAAGTTTAGATCACGTAGTGTTAAGATTCAAGCGAACCGATTATTGAGAAAGTTGAAGCAGTCATAATTTAAGTCTATTCTACGTATATAGATAGTTGTACTTTCTTACTTGTTATAATCCGCTATATTGCGCCGTCGTGAAAGTTTGCTTTCAATCGGTCCCATGCTCATAATAACACAAACTATCACAATTTTCTAATAGTATGTAGGTAAGTTTGTTTGAAATTCGAGGAATTTTATAGTTTATCACTATCAGCCTATTAAAGGTCTACTACAGGACCAGCCGTCTCTCCTTGTAGGATAAGGGATATGAAGCTAGACTAACCACACTTCTCGAAGGCGGATTGGCGGATTTATTTATGATGACAGTGATCGGGACTTCGGTGTTCTCCGTGACATGAAGGCTCGACACCATCCACTTCCAGACTCAGGGCTTACAGTCTACTAAAAATTTTACAAGAAAGAAAAGCTGCCGATAGTGGAATGTTTCAAAGCCCAGCCCAGGATTTGAACACAGGACCTCGTGATCGACACCATATAATCTAACCACTAGAGCAACGAGACAGTCAAAGCATTTGCTTTAATTAAATGTTAAATGGATTTACACGTTTAAGTTCTCTTGTATAATCTTAAACAGGTCGAGCTACGCACGTTGAGACTAAGCATTAAAGCATTAAATATTTATAAAATCTTTCGAATAATAAAGTGAATCAAATTACCATAGTGCCCTACAAAGTAAAATTCATGTTATTTCATCAAAATTCTTATCACAACATCTTTACTATCTTATGAACAAAATGTAGGAGAATTTTGCTTAAACCACGGCATTTAATACTTTGTAAGTTTTTTAATATATTTCAAGGTTAAGCGTCGTGAAGATATTAAAAATATAGTTTTCTAATGTACGTCGTATCGTAAAAAATATGATATAATTACTTATTTCTATGATGGAGTTAAAGATATTATTTTTATAATGATAGTATTAAATCAGATTATGAAAAAGATTTTCTTGGCCTCATAAAAATTCAAAATAATTTTATTTCAAGTACACATAGTTTACGAGCCCATTAGAAACGTCATATTCAATATTTGTAGTGACTCTATCACCAGCTCGAAAGGCATATTACTGCGTAAACCTGACTTGACATTCAAAAACTTGTAAAGTAGATAATCGTGTTTGAAATAAATACATTTTAGCTGAATTGAAATCGTAAGTCGTGTGAAAGTTCATCGCTAAAGGTGAAGTGGTAACAGCGCTAGACCAAACCAGATTTGTACTATGCATAACATTACACGATGTTTCGAAATGATCAAAGTAATACGTCACGTATGAAATATTCATATCGGTCCTCTACATATTTCATGAACGGCAAATATTATAATGCTAACATTGTTAATAAATGCTAAACGTGTTCAGCATACCGATATAAACTAGATCCGAACCCAAAATATCTTTGTATAAATTGCGACCAACCCAAGGGATGCTACGAACTGTCCTTTTAATAAATTGCTTAAATACCTACACATTAATATTACACATTGGTCCCAGCTTTACATTGCCTAAATAGCTCCCCGAATAAACATAAATTTAAATTTGGCAACATACGAGGACTTTAGGTGAATACCTAATACAAAAATTAAACCAAAAAATCGGCACCATGTAGGGTACCACTTAATTCTTATGTAACTTGGCGCCCGATGTGGGACTATTTTTACAGTCCATAAAGACTTATTTAAACTTACAATAATTCTGCAATTCTGCTCTTGCTTAGTCATCTGTTTTTGAATTTTTTGCATACTTATCAACTTAAATAGGGAACTTACAAATTTTAGAAGTCAACGTGTACTCCGTTTATCTTCACACGACTCACATTATATTAGTTTTAATAATCCAAAGTTGGGATATGGAGCACACTTGTTTGGGCTCTATTCCGTTTATCAACGTAAACTTACACACGTGCACGTAACACTATATCTAAATCCACAGCACAGCACCTCACTCGGTAGCGTATCGTGAGCACAGATCACTCGAGAGAACGCGAGTCACGGGACGCGAACACGGCGCACGTCCATCTGCCTCAACGGCGCGGCTACTACTAAAGCCCGCGCCGCGCAAGCCTCTTCTCTGTCAAAGAGTATTTCGGCATTCAAGTTGGCAGAATTGTGCTAGCTAAGCTCTAGCTTATTCAAAAGACGTTAAAGTCCTGTTTGCTTTCCTATCGGCAGCCAAATCTACACTCAATTTTATTGAGAACTTAACACTTACGCAAAATCTACTTAGCTAGTATATATATAACCAATCAAATATATAACCACCAAATCAAAATATATAACCACCAAATCAAAATATATAACCACCAAATTCTTATAAAGCACAAAAAAAAGAAACCACGTGGACATTTAAACTCTACCTTACCTCTTCACTCTTAAGGCAATCACTAACAGCATATATATAATAGAATTGAAAAACAAATTTCAATTAAACAAACCAATTTTATTGAATAAACTATTTTGAATTGAAAAAGAATGTAACTACTGAATTATTAACATGTTACTATCACAATTTAAGGCAGTTTTAGCCGCGGTTGATGCTCAAGGCAGTTATGTAACACGATATATATTGGAGGGTATTATCACACGAAATCCTTTTAAATACATTATCAGCACGTGAAGTTAAAAATGTAAATCCATGTTAACGGCGACAGGATATTTAGAGCGGGCGGCGAAACGGCGAACGTGGAATTTATTTTCAATACAATCTTACGTTATTTTCGTTCAAATGGCTCTATTTTTTTTCCATTAGGTATACATTTCGACTGCCTGTTCTGTCTGGTAGTAAGCCTACGACCTTCGATCACAAGGTTCTTGGTTCGAATTATATACCGCGTTATGGAATAATTCTGAGTTTTTCTGTGTTCTAAGGAATTTATAATTCTCAGCCCGGATTCGGACAGTTGGTGAAGCCTCGAAGAGTACGCAAGCTGACAGACTAGGTTATATCCCTATCTTCAACATATGTCACTATCGCAAACCCGCATTGGAGCAGCGTGGTGGGTCTACGCTCCATGTCTTCCGAGGAGGGAGGCCTGACCTTGTATTGGGACGGTAATAGGCTGCTAAATTTTAGCCAACGATAGATATTGCAGAGTGAAGGAATAACAAACACAAACACACAAACTTTTGTCTGTATAATATTGGTGTAAATTCCAAAACGTCAGGCCAATAATCTCTCTCTTAAATGTACGTGAATTTTAATGAAAATTTCGCATAAATGTAATATTATAGATTATGAATACCTAGCAATTAATAATGGGAATCTGTTTTTGTTTATATCACACTTATTATATATAGCACATTAGATATTACGTAAAATCCATAATTACCCGTGTACTACAAGCGCTACAACACAAGCTGCTTCCGTTACCTTTTGCATATAATATTAATACGTAAACGCAAAACACGGCCCCGCTTGTAAGCGGATTTCTTGGCTACAGGCAATTTGGAACTTAATGTGATTACGTGATACGTAGAGTGACACGCGTACAACTGGCTCAAGTCTTCAGCTTCGCATGCACTTCGTGTTTTATCAGTTTCTTGACTACTCTTGTCAGCAGATTCTGCCTTCGGAAACGTACGTTTCGAAAGTACTCGATTTCTATCGAAAATTTATAAGCATAAGCCATTGAACTATCTAATAGTGCATACGATGACATCCGTGGCGCAGTGGTATGCGCGGTGGATTTATAAGACGAAGGTCCTGGGTTCGATTTCCGGCGGGGCAGATTGAGATTTTTCTTAATTTGTCTTGGTCTGGATGGTGGGAGGCTTTCGTCGTGGCTAGTTAACACCCTACCGACAAAGACGTATCGCCAAGCGATTCAGCGTTCCGGTGCGATGTCGTGTAGAAATCGAAACGGGTGTGGATTTTCGTCCCACTTCTAAAAAGTTGCCCGCTTCCATCTTCGACTACATCATCACTTAACATCAGGAGTGATATCCATCAAGGGCCAACTTGTAGTCAATAAAAAAAATACAATGAGGTAAAACTATCTACCTGTGTACTAGTGTAAGTTTTTCACTGAGTGACTAAATAATTTCGCCTTGCGAAAGATACAGAGGAACTTGCGAAAGTGACTGCCAACCTTCACTAGTCGGAGAGGCACTCAAAGAAGAAGACTAAATAAAATCGTAACCACTCTTAACATAAAATTATATAGAAAAAAAGCGTTTTCACGTGTTATATCGAGATGGCGCTGCTTGAATTCCATATAAATTGACGTTACGTATTACGTAGTGACTAGGTAACAAACTCACACTAGGCACTCTGATATCGAAAATACAACTGTTATTGCAGTCAAAGATGAACTTATCATCGTGTAAAAAAGAACGTTTGTCTGTCCGTGGCAGTGAGGGTAGATTGAGAGGTGAAACATTAATGTAGAGCGTAGAGTCGCGGCCGGCGAGCAACACGAGGCTCGCAAGGCGTTCGCATTAAGCTAAACCAACACTAGGCGTGTACCGCACACGCATGCCACACGCTCAATGAAATATGTACTCCTGATACAAAGTGGCGTAACTTCATTTCAAACTATTTTAAATACTCATACTAAAACAATTTCTTTGAATTTTTTAAAAAAATGTTACCAACACTTTGGGATAATTTATATTTGAAAATAAGCAAAATATTAAAAATCAAAACCGCATTCTTTGGCAATCCGGGCTAGAGCACCTAACTTACCTAGTACCTAGGCTTCGGTGTCAGCTGACGTCAGTGCCAAAATTTTGCATGATATGTTTTTGATTTTTAAATCCAGTTATAAGGCCTATAATGCCATCTTATGACCTTAGCATGTTACAATACTATTGAATGCTCATATTACTATAATAACTATAATAGATTGTTTGACTTTTATGCAGTCATGAGAATACGCATAGACTTCCTTTGCTAAAGACTTGGAACAAGTAAAAAAAAAATATCAAATATTGGTTACTAATTAGTATAGAAAATAAATAAAATAAAGTTCTGTGATCTCTACACTTGGATACCCTGTCTGTGGTGATCACTTATCTCCCACAGTATTACTAACATTACTAAATAATAAACACGGTATTACAGTAATACTAAAAACGATATGTGACAAAACGCGTGTTATATTTACTTATTGGCAATCAGTGTATTAGATCAAAAATAGAATACCGTGTTGACGCTCGGGAAGAGATTTTTCTTCATTCACAAACATCTTAAGTTTATTTATAGATAAGCACCTACTGTTACCTATCTACTGTTACTTACCTATAAATAAAGTGAAGACGTCAATATATCAATATCAAATCGTGAATAGCATTTGCGAGTATGTCAAAATAAGGGTTTCCAAGTTAGTACAATTTACAGTCACACAGACACATGCAGCAGCGGCCTACATCGACACACGGCAAGTCAACGTTGGCAGAGCAAACTCGCAAACGTAGATAGGCTCTTCTTTGAGCCTTTATCCGCGCGGGCAGCTGTAAATAGGATGTAAACAGAGATACAGCCAGATGCCGCGATGAATGCTAAATTAACAGGGCCGCGGGCATTTGATGTTCACAGAGAATACGCTTTTTGTAAAACATTTGACCGGACGCGCTCGAGTGGCTTTCATAACGCAGATGGCGCTGACGACTGTTTGTGTTGCATTGTGTTGACTAATTGCTAATTGTGTGTCCTGCGATCTCACCTGATCTTAAACTATGATGCAGTCTTAAGATAGTACCGCTCTAGCTTGGCAATACGAAACGAGCATGGACTATTGACTTAACGGCGTTCTTATAAAACGTTAAGTCACTTGATAAATGATATTATTTTTCTCTCATTTATTTCTTTTACATATTTTTTTAAATTTTTAACAATGTTATAGGTATATAATACATACATATATAAAAAAACACTATTAAAATTTATAAAAAAAAATCTTCTCCTCCATTTGCGGGGCCTTTGCGGGCCCAAGCAACCGGTGGTCCGGGCTCCAGAGTGAGGAACTTCCTTACAATATGCGCCGTTTCAAGGACTACTGCCTGCTGTATCCGACCCTTGATCCAACAATTAAGCGAAAGCATCTTAAGGTGTCGAAGCTTTTCGCAAAAAGACCATGGACCATGACTATCGGAACAATAATAGTTGACTCAACATTCCACATGGCGGTAATCTCGTGCGCAAGGTCCAAGTATTTTGATACTTTTTCCTTTTCGGCTTTCACGAGGTTAAATGATATTAATTATCATATTTCTCAAAATCAAATCAAAACAGTACTTTACTATCATCATCATCACGTGGTGCCATCCTCTAAACCAAGTTTGGCGGTCATTATGCGAAAAGCTTTCCTATTTTCTACAACTCTCTTTAGCTGTGGGTAATTGAGTCCGGTCCACTCTCTTATGTCTATACCATACTGGCCCATAATACTTTTTTTTTATTTTACAGGTGGTTGGTTACAACAGCGAAGCGTGAAGATTTATATAATTACTACTTATATAAAAGGGTGCAGATTATTGCAAAAACTGGTAGGTCTGGGTAAAAGAGGATCTTAAAATTTTTGAACTCAAAAACAAATATCTGTTTGGGATGAACTTCAACAAGCCAAGTATCTATAGCTCGCTTGTCGAACTTATTTGCTTAATGTAAGCTACCCTTTTAAAATCTGGCAGCGAGCTTATGCCCCATTAATAATGGTAAGGGAAAATAAATGGTTGGATAAATACCGTTTAAGCATTGTGGAGTGACATCGCGTGGAGCCGCTGATAAGGTCAGCCATCATCGCCTGACGTGGCGGCTCGGCGGGCTGACGGGAGAACATACTGGATGTGTTTACCGACTTGCAAAGAGAGGATATCCCTAATAATTTTGTGTTATGTTTTGTTTGCCAACGTTAACCCATATTTTCTAGAGAATTTTTTGAAACTTGCCACATTTTCAAAAGTTGCGGAATCGACCGTAATCGTACCCTCGTTCCTTTGTATTATTTATTCCAAACTGTTTGTGTAGGTATGTTGTTTATTTTAAACTATTTGCATTAATCAATTTAAGATATCAATATTTGATGCAGGTTATATAGCTGGTATTGATGTTGTCAGTCAATCTATACCTGTAAAAATTCTGTATAATAAATAAATAGATTAAGTAAGTATTCTGTATTTGTGCTGGCAACTTTACGGAACACGTTTCAAACATATTTTTCTATTTTTACGGTTTCCTATGGGCAATAAGTGGACCTTTGTTACCTCATACTTCCCGAGAGAAAGACAGAGTTAACCGATAGCTTTGCAAATAAAAGGAAGGCGATTCGTTGAAATTACAACTCTTGAAAAAAATGTCTCTTTCTCTACAAGAAATATGGCTATTGACGCATCCCGCCTCTAAATTATTCACCCGCCTGGTAAAAGCATCAGCTGAAGAAGTTTATAAAATGCCGAAGTTCTGACCACCATAGACTCTCGCTCTATACAGCAAACAATGTCCTACAAATGTGTGAACCACACAACCCTTCAGCGGCAGGGTGACGACGGGCAGCATTATCAGCATGTGTCGCTCAGACACGCAACCCGCTTCGCATGCACTGTAGGTAATGCGTTTATCTGCATTAGCAGTTACTTATACGGCTGATAAAACTCTACTTTCAAACTTAAGAATATATTTTTTAATATTATTAAACAAATCTATATTTATAAGCGTAATAACTCTAAAATACTGAATAACTCATCACGGCATTTCTAAAATCATTCATTCTATTGACTTGAAAAGAATGTAGACTATAAACTCAACACTTCCACAAGAACGGACTTGATTTTAAAACCGCTGGACACAGCAACGGAAGAACACAAAAAGGGTTGTCTGGAACAGAAAAAGAAAGATTAAAGATAGATCAGCATGAGTTCAAAAGTGGAGAAATGATAGTCAGTAAAATAATGTTTTACTATAGAAGAAGATGGATAAATTTTAACGAAATTTAAGAATAATAAACACTTAATTGCACATAATATATAAAATAAAGGATTCGAAATAAAAACCATTAATAAGCTTGTAAAGGCAGTATTATTGCTACAAGCAAAGTTTTCAGTTTCAGAGATTATTATTTGGTGTAAGAGGACAAGTTGGGTATAAATTATATATTTGTAGACAATGAGAAGAAAATATAGCTTCATTATTACTTTGACCCCAGTTAAGACCCTAAAACATGACGTTGATGATGGAAAAAATGGTTTTAAAAATATTACCTATTTTTATAGAACAGGACTAATATATCTACTTCACCCTTCAAACTTGATTTCTATAATTACTAACCCTCCATCACCGTTGAACCACAAGGTAAATACAAGTCTTCGTAAATGTTTAATTAAAGGCTTTCGAATAGTCTTGGCGTGTCGATCAAATGTCTTGGATCTATCGCTATGAAAAGGTCACTCTAATGTTAGATATTAGGTAATATACCTAAAATGAACATTAATTTCTTAACGAATGACTGAAATATAAGCACCTTACGTACACGTATACCACACACGTATATATTTGACATTCCGACGATATTCCTTTCGATATGACATTACAGTCCATGTGTTTTTGCTTACTCGTTTCTGAGCATAAATACATTTAAAATCACGAATAACAAATCGAACATACCTAGAAGCCCGAGAAGTTACTAGTCTATCCTCGTACAATATTACCTCCCTTAAATTTTTTGTTTTATTTAGATGTAGACAAAGGGAAAAACGTTGCATAGAAGCAGGCGTTACTTTGCGTAAAGTATTTATAAATAGTTAATATTTTTATTTAAAGCAATTTGACTTGACTGGAATATTGTGAAGTCATGAGGATGCCCTCTTTTAGGCGTCTCGTAGGGAGAGACTGTGTAGCTTGAATTTGTCAGATTTTATGTAGCATGAACATGAAAATAGAAAAATACATACATTATTAACAATTTAAAGAGAAAAGCAGATCAAATGTCAATGGCATAAGTAACATTTTTTATATTTTCCGTATTTGAGCTCGTATTGTTCATAACAATCGAGTTATAGTGTCATTTTCCAGTTGAAACTTGAAACTTAAAAGAGAAACGTAAAACTGTTCCACACGTAATATAAAACTAATCAGCAGTAGTGACGGTGCGCGGGGCGGCGGAGGCGGTGCAAGGGGCAGGGTTTTCATTACCTCGCGACGTTTCTATAAAAGAGCTGACCATAATTCTGAGCTTAACACCTTTATCCCGCGAGCCCTCGACTTGCTTTCAAATGAAATTATTTATCGGGTTGTGTTTGTCCGTCGTTATATGATTTCATTATTTATTTTTAAATGTAGTTATTGGAGGTCTTATAAGATTAAGTAAGAAAAAAATATGTACATATCATATAAATGAGTAATTAAATTTTTTAACTATTTTCTTCTATTAGATACACTTTTTGTCTGCTAGCTCTCGAGTTTGACTCTAGCAGGGTTACTTAATACACTCAAATCCTAGTGACACTGCTAGAGTCCCGTTAAGGAGTTTACAGCAAATCCTAACTCAATATTATAAATGCAAAAGTAACTCTGTCTGACTCACTTTCACACAAAAAATACTGAACTGATTTAAATGAAATTTGGTACACAGATAGTCAAGAGCTTGAAAAAGGACAAAGACTACTTTTAATTGCAAAAAAAGGGTTTAAAAGTGGGATGAAATTTTGTATGAAAGTATCGTCATTTTTAAAGCTAGAAGCGCAAAACGTATATTTTAGGCACTTGATTAGAAAAATTAGGCCACCATAGTAGCTAATTCCACGCGGAAGGAGTCGCGGGCAAAAACTAGAACTAAATAAATTATACTAAATAAATAAACACGTTTTTGTAATCAAAAGGGACTTTAGTCACGGCCAAAGCCTATCAGACAAAACAAAAAATAATTTGCTTACTTTTTAGATCAAACCTGGCCTTGAACTCTGACAGCCGGTTAGGCCACAGCGACATTTGAAAAAGAAATAATTCAAAAAATTAAAACCGCTAAATTCGTACACGAACAAAAAAAAGTCAAACGTTAATACCGAGGGCGATACAAAAAAAAATTCACGTCGCAATTCTTATTTTCTTTCCACAATTTTTCAATTCGGAATATCCCGGCTTACGCTGATAAGCTCCTAAAAACATCAAAACCTTCGCAAACATTATGTAAAGCCGCTATTAAATTTTTAACACCACAGTACTAAATCCGTAGTCTCTACCTGGCGAGTTGCGGAAAACTTGAGTTTCGGGTTTCCCTTTCTCCACAGTTTCGTGATTTTCATGAGGTCTAGATTCGCACTCTGGATCAGGCCATAATAATGTTGGGCTTTTTTGAAGAAATTAACGTCTGTGATGTTTCAAAACTGACTGACATATTGAAGTGTTTATAGAGTCAAACATCACCACCAAAAGTCAACCCGCGTTAAAGCAGGTAGCGAACTCGATATTCCTCTTTTCTTAAGAAGAGGTTTGCGGCCCGCAAACTGCCCCTGCCCACTATATTGACGATAATTATGATAGATGATGTTTATGAATTCAAGAACCGTTATTATTTTATTCTACTTAAAATCAGGCAACAGTAATTTGACCTAAGATCAGTTACTTCTATATTATAATTGTTGCCACTCCGTTCAAGACAGTCCTTAATTTTGCTAATGCTGTACTGAGCAAGTACTTATTGCATACCTACAGATATACTATCTACCTAAGATATAAGAGTATTACAATACTTAACCTTTGCATCATAAATATCATTGCCAGCCTATTTTACGGATAATAGTGATAATATATGGGCCAGGTCACCTTCCTTGTAGGAGAGGGGATATGAAGATTAGATCCACCACACTGATCCAATCTGGCGGGCTTAGGTTGATAATTTTTAATACGATCACTATTACAGATATTATTGATAGTGCCCGACTTCACTTCCCAACTCTTTTTTTTATCAAGTACAAGTTGGCCCTTGACTGCTGTCAACCTGTAACCTGTTGTTAAGTGATGATGCAGTCTAAGATGGAAGCTTGCTAACTTGTTAGGAATAGGATGAAATCCACACCCCTTTCGGTTACTACACGACATCGTACCGGAACGCTAAATCGCTTGGCGGTAAGTCTTTGTCGGTAGGGTGTTAGCCACGGCGAAAGCCTCCCACCAGCTACAGCAAGACAAATTAAGAAAAATTTCAATCTGCCCCGCCGGGAATCGAACCCAGGACCTCCGTCTTATAAATCCACCGCGCATACCACTGCGCCACGGAAGCCGTCAAAATAATATAATTAACTTGAAATTTGTGGGACCTATTTGCACCTAGGACCTCGTGATCGAAGCCACGCTGGTCACGAGGTAGTCTGTATTATACGTTGCGGTGAAATTAATGCTAAGTCGAACCACACAAAAGTCATTCCAAAGAATGAATGAAATGAGCTAGAGATTTCAAACGATAAAATGGTTTTTCCATTTTTAAAAGGCCCAGGAAAGTGATATATACCGGTCCGGGGAAAGCGTTAATATTTCCCGGAGGGAGCGGTGAAAAATGCGAGGACCGGATTCCGCGTCCCGGGGAAGGATCTTGCGCTATGACTTAACATGAGTTGATGCAAACTATTTATTATGTTGTGCCTAACCTATTACTACTACGACTAGTTTCCGCTGAATATTTCACGTGGAATTTCTGCTTTTCTACGGAATTATACGGGACGGTACTATTTTAGTGTCGATGTCAGAAATAAGCAATTTGCGGCTGACTATTATTAGGCGAATAACATCAGGTCTAGCTAGGTCATACAATGGTTATGGGGCGAATTATGAAATTTAAATTTATTCAAAATTTAGTTGTTTTATTATTTACTAATCTTCAAATCAAAACTTAATCTTATTTCAAACACATTTTTCTCGTGTAGTATTTGGTGATCTATCCTGTATCAACTTATCTTATCACTTATTATCTTATTACTTATCTATCACTGTAAACCAATGATAGATGAAATGTAAAATTTGAAAAGTGTTCGTTCTTAAGTTATTTTATAATAATGAGAAAACAAATGTAATTTGTTAATAAATGGTTCTGATGAATGAAAAGTTGTATCACTACATAGTATAAAACAAAGTCTCTATCCGCCGTCTGTCTGTCCCTATGTATGCTTAGATCTTTAAAACTACGCAACGGATTTCAATGCGGTTTTTTTTAATAGATAGAGTAATTCTTAAGAAAGGTATATATGTATAGTACATGCATAATATAGTAGAGAAACACTGATAAATTTAGAGGTTTCTAATGTGATATCGTAAATAAGCACGTTTTTTTGCGCTTATATTGCAAACGCTGGATGTACCCTACGAGATAGACCAAAATAATGTACTACAGTATAGTCCACCTTAAAAAGTTCAACAAAAAAGTCCGGGATAGCATATATCTATCTTTTATATTTTGGCAGATATATAACTTTTTGTGTTTTAAAAAATCATTTTATTCATATGCTTACGTTTGCGTCATTATTTATACAACTAAACTTTAATCCTTATCAAAATAAATTATTTAATAATCACAAGGATATTATAGAGATAAGATTTGCCTTTTACAGTATGTTAATTAGTTATATGGTTTCGGAGATATTACAAAATTTCTAAAAAACAATACTGCCGCTATATCGTCCAATATTAAGTTGACCTCCTCCGTGTTATGTTATATCCTAATAGGTTGATCTTTTCTTTCAGTTTATTTGGCATGGCAGACCATATTTATATAATATACGAAAAAGTTTGTTCGTTTGTTTAAACGGACTAATCTCGAGATCTGCATGTCGGATTGTATACACATCAGCTTGCCATAAACATATATTGTTAATGTTAATGTACTGTAATATCGTACAATGTTTAACAAAAATGTAGATCTTTAGTACACGGGACGGGACGGAGGATATTGTCTCACAGGAAACTATAAAAAAATTAAATTGAAAGGGGTAGCGGGGAAAGAGCACACTTTATATGAAAGTCTGTCTTTAGAATTAAAAGGGTACCTAAGAGGTTTTCACGCGGACGAAGTCGCGGGCGTCCGCTAGTAATATATATTTGTACGAAATTGGTATTATTATCATTAATCCACTTTTGAGTTTTAAAATAATCTTACACCTTAAGAAGACTTTTTCCACAACAACAACAAAATGTGAGGGATGTGAGGTAACAAATGAGAGGGCTTGACGAGTAAAATACAGTGAAAAGTTTCAAAACCAAAATGGGCGCCATGAAAGTAATGGCGATTCACAATTTTGTCGGGGTTTTTTATTTTCAATTTAATCTTACAAAGTTTTTGCTTTTTCAATTTATCTACATAGAAAGATAAAAAATAATAAAAAAAAATTTTGTTCCGCCATGTTTGGTAGCGCTATGCCAGGCCATACCCAGACACTTAAAGATATAATCCCGGAGAAATGCAGCAGGTATAAATGGTCATCGCAAAAGTTAACAAGAGGAACACGGAAAAGCTTCCAGGTTTTACAAGCGGTCAACTTTAGTGGCAGCCGTCGCTCAGTTTATTCACACTTATCACGTGAGGCGCACATGTGGCCGCGCCTTTATGACCAGCCTTACAGCTTTATGAGCTACACACTGATACCGACCTGCTGCCATCCCGGCCAACGGCCTCGTAAAACTTAGACGTATCTAAATAATACTCGATATTTACAAAATTAACAAAGGGTTTTTTACTTATTATTGAGCTGCCGAAAGGAACTTATATTGCTTATCAGATTATATGAAATATCAATGTATTGTAGATCCACAGTCAAAGAGCTGAACTTTCCCAGCCGTTTGTCTATTACTATTGTCGTACACACTTTTAACCACAGTCACTGAATGTAAGGGAAGCAAAATATAGGCTAAATTTAAAAATTAAGCTAATAATTATTCTATATGACAATAGAGAATTAAGAATGCAGTCTAAACTATTCTCTGACAGCAAAAAACCATTACAAAATTATATAAATTCATTTTCTTTTTTTAATCGTAATATTAGCCAATAATCAGTTACTTGTTAATTTTTGTAACTTTATTACATTCCAATTAAATTAATGAATAATTTAACTAAGTTACATGAATGAATGAATAATTTAACAAGTTTGACATTTATTGCAAAAAAAAACCATTAGAATTGATCCTTTTTTCTCTTGAAACAGATGAGTCCTCTATTGGCAGATACGATAATAGTGCAAAATGAGGTTGATCCGTGAATCTTTTGAATTCCAGGCTATTCCCGATCAATTGAGCTGCTACGAGCTTACCAAAGGATTATCAGATGTTATTGATACCAGAACAAACCAGAATGGCTCAACGTGCTTTCGAAGCGTAATAACAGTAATTGTTAGAACTAAAAATACCAACTTCTATCTGATGGCTAATAGAGAAAGCCAAAAGGAAATGGTTTGAAAATCGCTTACACTGCAAACGACGGGCAGCGTACCCTGGCACCAATTTCCAACGGTACTAATCGCTGGTAATAATCTTACTGCTTCTTTGAAACTTAAGCGCAAAGAAAATATTACTTCCTTAGCAACAGTTCGCTTCGTCACCGATTTTAACACGGATATCTTCTTCCTCGGCTAAGCTTTTTGACTTCAGATCGTTGTCTTATTTATAAAGGAAGGAATTGTTTAATTATAAATTAAATATTAATTGTATTAATTTACAAAACTTTGTATTATTTCTTATCATATTAAACATAAGATAAAATAGAACTCTACGTTTTTGTTAGTTAGTCATAGTTAAGTTTGCTTGCCTGATTTCGCCAGTTTTAATATTTTTTCAAAAACACAAATGTTTGTAAGAACATAGGTTACCTTAAATTGTTCTATCCATTTGTAAACTCTAAGTACTGAACAGATTTTCATATGCTTTTTTCCTCTATAGGGCTCAATATCATATAGCTTGTTCTTTGTTTAGACATATTATTAGGTAAAGGACAACAAGGTAAATTTTTTATATTTTTATTTATTTTTGCTAAAAAATTTTCTTTACTTAAAATTAAAAAAAAAATTACATAAGAACAAATATAATTAGTTGTATTAAGCTTAACTCAAACTGGAAGTGAGGCAAAACGACCAAAGCGTCAATTTTCTCAAATACAAATAACCTCTTTTTTTTCAAATCGTAAAGGTACAAAGTTCTATTATTCAAAAATATTGCGATGCTGCGTGCGTCGACATTTGGTTCCATTATTAACCGAGTTCAAAAACATCAAGATCTCAATTTAACGCGTATGTTTTTTTGTTTAACATGACTCTGTATTTTAGTGATGGGAAAATAGAGGCAAACTTGCTATTGGCAATAATTGATTACGCCTTAAAAAAGGCATCCCTAAAAAAATTAAACACATACTCATATTATCTAGTCGTGCTATTGATTAATAAACTATTGCACAATACAACTTGTACAAGTTTCAAGAATAAGATACTTAGTTGGTAATTGTTTTTCCGGTCGAACGTTCGCGAGTATTCTCATGAGATTGAAGTATTCTCGAATTTCTAGACAGATAAATGAAATGTTATACTGGCATTGTGTACCGTTGGCCTCTTAACAATACGGGTAGCAGATATACCGGAGCTGGTATTATAACATCTGGACCGTGAACTAGGAAGATATTCCAACAGAGTTTTAGAAAATACATAATATGAAATTGCAAAGGAGGCAGGATATGAAACTGCACTTTTCTGGCTATCATAATATGACCTGAGTGTTTAATGCGGTTATGACAAATTCCCTGTTATTTACAACAAGATTAAAATTTAAGAAAACTATTAAACTACCACAATAGCTTTACTTCTTACTTCATACTTCGGTACCGGAATCAAAGTAGCAAAATATTCTCACGCCCAAATTCTTAAACTCAAATGAAAGTACATTTCGAGTCAAATTAAATTATTCTATTACAAACTATCAAAGTAAGTTGACTCATGCGTACTCAAATTTTTTTTACGTTTGAATATTCGAACGTTAGTTGGTCCAGTTCACCGTACTTTTCTCCTTGTAAATCAATTTATTTATTTATAAATGTTTAATTTTCATATCACAAAAATTAATGCAATAAAATGCAATATTGCCGCAAATTTCTTTCAGGCAACCATTATCGATCTATCTTGTATCACCGAGATAGAATATAAGTGATCAAGGCGCAAGGGTCAGCTAAATACCGCTTTCACGTACGTTTGAGTCATGCCTGCGCCCTTTCTGATTAAGTAGAGTCGTAGATGGTGTAACAGTGATAAAAATCAACGCTTTATCGTGTTTTACGAGGTACAGAATTACAACACCGACATCCTAATTCGGGGGCTTCAGGACTTGAACCTAGAAAATCGTGATCCGAAGCTACATAAACTAACAACTGTGTTACAAACAAAATTATCTGAACAATCAAAAACTTGGGCCAAACAACGAAGTTACATCTGTTTAAAATTTTACAATATTGAAATCTTCGAACATACAATTCTTAGCTCGATTCCACCATTGTATTCGGCTGTTCCGCAGCAGGGAACATAAATAAATAAATGTCGGAATATATTAAAACCGTTAAGCATTTAGTCGAGGCGGCTGTCGATACAAATATTGATAAATGCCGTTTGCTCGCGTCGACGCCGACGTGTCACCCCGGCGCAGCCTGCAGGCGGCTCATTACGTGCCTAGACTTCTAATGTGGCGCGCACACGGCTATCAAGAATGACAGGCCGATTGGAACGATCTTTTTAGATCGAGGCGAGTCGAGATGTGATGTATGTCGTAAGTATAAAAATAGCGATGACGTTAAGTCAACCGTTATTCTTTTAACTATCGCTTTATTGATCATTTTATAGCACAAACTTAGACTTACTTGCCATAATTCTAAAAACTAATTCCGCTATGGTGAATTTATTATTCAGTATGTCTGTTCAACTTTATCGCTAGTCAATGAAAAAACTACATTTTCGATAACTAATCACGATTACGGGTAATTTAACGCATCAAAATAAATTTAGTTTTAACGCCTGAAATCAACATAAAACATAACTTCATAAACATGAAAAAGGGATTAAACCAAGCTCGTCAAACTGCACGGCCGTATAACGCAATATATTTAAGGACATAGCCAGTGACGACGCTGCAGCGAACAACTCTGGAGCCGAACGAGGGCGGAAAATTAACGTTCCACACCTACAGAGCGGCTTTTAATTGTACCGCACATACACTTAGCGCCTTTAGGCGTTGCGCACATTGATGCGTTCGCAATTGCGTTTGTTGCGTACTTGGTTGCGTTAATTTAAACGATGAAAGAACCAGTGTGCCTGTAGCTTAAGCAATCAAGTCTATGAATATTAACTTAGAAAGATCAAATTCATATTCAAAATATGTTTATTTTAATAGGCTTTGGCTTTTCAAACATCAAGTTTGACTGTTTATAACGACTCCACCACCTGATCAGTGGGGCAAGTGCGAGTTTTTCACCGAGCGACTGCGTAAAAACGTTCTCACTCGTAACGTCAAATTATATAGAAAAAAGCCTTTACTCTAAGCTTAACTAGATGGCGCTACTCCAATTCCATATAAACTTTGCGTTAACTGTTATCGATATCGACGCGGTAATATCTTACACTAGGCCCACAGAAGGCAAATTCCTGCTGAGGATAGATTAAAATTCTGCAATTTCTATTACAAGCTTTATTTAATCATTTTCTATAAATATACAGTGAGACATATCTCTTAGAAATTGTATTGATATACATAGGACAATTTCATTCCTGTTTCTAACTGACGCTAAGATCTGATACAATAAGGTACTTCACTTATATCAAAATATCGATGTTTTAAATGCTTTATTAGAATAAAATTAATTATAGGAAAACTAATTAAATCCATTAAATAGTAAAAAAGTTATTATTGTCTACTGGCCATAGCAGCTCACTACAAAATCTCATTTTGCAAGGGACACGTGACTTTAATCCAAGAGTTTAAGTGTCTGTAACCTTGGAAATTTTTTTAGTCGCATTTTTATATCGTTTTCTGTGTAATCGTTTTTAGAAATGCTTACTTATAATAAGCATAAACCGACCACACTGCTCCGATGCGGGCGGGCGGGAATATTGTCTTTGTAATGTTTCATTCATGATCGATCACTTTCAGATGTTGATGATAGTCACTAGGACCGATAGCTTGCCGTACTCTTCGAGACATGGATGTGTAACACGACAAACTACCCGACCCTGAGGTTGGAATGTACTGAAAATTTCAGTGAATAATGAAAAACTCATAACTTATTCCTTGACTCAACCCAGCACTTTATAATTGAAGCCACACGGGCTAACTACTAGACTAACAAGGCAGTCTCAAATTTAATATATAGTTGTCTTTGCTGTTACAAAATCAATTGTTAACGCGTAGGTTGTTTACTACAGTAATCACACAGCACTGAGTCACAGAGATCATTGACACAAGTAGAGACGTAAGATGTTGAACATCGCTCACACACGGCGGCATGCAGCAAAGCTCCTCAAATGTTTGCCCGATCGATAGTTGTCAAGTGCAGAAGGCAAACACGCTCTACGCTAATGTTCAACAGTGTCTTCTAGTTCCACTGAAGTGGGTTCGCATCAAAGAGATTTAACCCAGCCTAACTGTAAACTTGCAGATTCACTAAGTTTATCCAATTGAAAATAGAAGGCGTTACTTTGCCTAAGTACATGTCGTACCAAACTTTGTAATACTAGTGGACGCCTGCTACTTCGCTCAACTAATAATCTTGAACCACATTGATTACTATAACAGCCCACATTAAAATAATTGACCTACCTTGAATTATACTCACTAAATTTCTGAAAAATTTTAAGTAACAAATATCCATCAAAATCGGGCCAATATTTTTTAGATTAAATCATGGGAATACAAACACATATAAATACGTTTATATCTCAAGTTAGTTGATCTTCAGAACCTAAAAAAAGATTCTTAAAAGATTATCTTGTAATCTAATATGTAAGAAGAATGCAAAGGTGGCCTTATCGTTTAATAGTAATTTCTTCCAAACAACCTAGACTTGCGAAGCAGGTATGCTAGTTTATATAATTACTAGCAGACGCCCGCGGTTTCACCCTAGTAGTTCCCGTTTTTGTTTTCGTTCATTAGCGTTTTCTTAATGTAGCGCAGGTTAATGAAATTATATTCATTCAGAGGTTCTCTTTATTTTCACCTCAATAATGATAAAATGAATAAAATTATTAACTTAGCTTCAAAAGAGAACTTGACTAATCAACAAATTAAATAAGATTAAATACAGTAGGAAGGAAGGCGGAGGAGCTATAAAGGCAAAAGTTTTTTACCTTCACTCATCAAATCGGAAGTGCTGATACAAGCTGAGATTTCCGCCCAACTCCGAAATACTGACTTTTCAGAGGATGATTGCGTATATAAAACGCATTAAATTTATTGCCCTTCAAAACTTCTAAAAGCGGTCAGAGATAAGTCAAAACAGATCCCAAAACTGTCTTTGGGTTTGAATTTATTTGCGTGGCCATCAATTCGTGTCTGATTTTCCATTAAGTAGTTTATGTTTTCAAGATAATGCAGTGCTTCTTTGGGTGTAATACAAAATGATATATATTTTTTCTATTGTAGGCAATGTTTTTTAATTGCAATTGATATGGTGATTGTGATATCGTTTTAAATTACTCGTTAATTTAAGTAACCTACGACATAACCGAGCAGAATATTCATAAATTAAAGTGGGAAGAATTAAAAAAGGTGATGTAATTTTAATTCTTTATCATTACAAAATAGTAGCAAAATACTCGTACAACACAAGTCATAAATGACAATGTCAATTGTTTCTAGTTTCGGTGTGTCAACCAAGGTGGTATCCATGGAAAACGAACTGATTTTCCGTGCCGAAACTTTCCGAAAAGGGGTGAATTAATTACATTCTTTTTTAAAGTGAGTAAAATAGATAAGAATTAGATTTAGTACAGAAATGCAGGTTTTGTAGCAACAGTTAAGATGTTAAACAACCCTAATTTGCGCCGGAATGCAGATAGCGCTGCCCAAATGTTTGCTCAGTCGATACTCGTCAAGTGCAGAAAGCAAACTCACTTCGCGCTAATGTTCAACAGAGTCTTGTCTTGCGTGCTCCACTGACCTATGTTTGTGAACGCAAACATCCACGCGGACTCTATCACCAACGACATTAAGCCTATATTGCAACAATCCGACGGTGTTAAGTTGAGGACTCAATAGCTCTTATGTAATTACTTGATACTGCAAAGCCAGCTCGTGATGTATGACCGGCAATAATGTTACGAAGTTCAACGATTAAGTGGATCAGAAGTAGATTTGTTTAAGCTTCGAGCTTAAGCAAACTTGTAACGAAAAATTATAGAAAACTTTTCTACATTTTGAATTATAAATTACGAATTTCAGTTCTAAAATATTCAATATGAAAAGTAGCTTATATAGACGAGAGAGATGTAAAGGTCTATAGCAAGGGCTTAAGGCGGCTTTGACTGTCTGTCAGCACGTTCACCAGTATTATTCTCCGTGATAAACACTGCATTTGATCATTATAAAGACAAAGTTTCCTAAATAATATGTTAGTAAATACAGTCATCTACAACTTTAGCTAAGTTTTGAAAAGTTCAAGTTCTTCAGGAAGTTTTGAAAATTGGTTATTTTATATAATTCGATAGATACTCTTTCTAAATTTCCACACCCGTACTACCATATGTAAAAATGTCACCTAATAACAATCATTTGACCTCTCTCCTCTCTCCTATGTAACTCTTTTTAAGAAATAATATTTAAGTACAAAGCTAAAGTAGTGAAAAGAGTTCCTAGAGTTTAGGTATGTCATGATAATATTTTTCGTAAATTTTTTGAAGCATATCTATATTTATTTTTAAGCATGACCAATATTGCATTTTTCCCTCATCGTAAAGAGTATTTGGAGTGGGACTGTAATAGTCCAGAGAACAGAAATCAAACCCAAGACTACTCAGGTTTAAATCCGAAATCATAAGCGTAATCATAGCGTAGTGCCATTAAAGCTTAATTGGAAGTTCAAATATCTGTCCCGAAACTGTTGAGTTACAAGTCCTTGAACGCTGTGAACTCCACCAAATCTCCATACACAAGAAACTTCGAAAGATAAGAACAACAAAAACTTGTAACCGTAAAGTTCCTTTAATCAACAATTGAAAACCTTTTAGCGAGTGCGTACTCGGTACCTTCTTTTGAGACAAATTCGGAATTTATCGCAAAGAGATCGGTGGGCTCCTAACTTTGCGGCATGTAACTTTGGTATTTCTTAAGTTTCACGCTTTTTTTTAGGATTCCGTATCAATAAGTTAAATAGAATTATAAATGAAATACTGAGCAGAGGGTGAAGGTGTAATAAAACAAGGAACATAAAAATATGGCATGCCCGCACTTCAACGTGCTTATCCTTTGAGCTATATCCACTACTTTGGTTCGCCTTCGGATTTCTCCCTTACGGATTCTATCTTTCAGAGAGACATTCTGAAATCCTTCGTTAAACAGTCATTTTGCATAACTATGTTTTATAGATCATTTCAATTCTTTATACTTATCTAACTGTTTATTAACCAATTCAAAACAATAGAAGGAGCCAAGAATCTGTCCCAACACTGACCTACAGCGATTCCTATAAAAACCTTCAGAAAATCATGTAATAAAACGGATTTCTGGATACGTATGCATAACCGATATAACACGGAGTGATTTCTTTGTAAGTCAATGAGCATAAAGCAGCCGGCATCCCGCCCAGCTCCCGGCGGCTAACAATAAAATCTTCACCCAGATACGGCGAATACAATCGTAAAGATAACGGCTCCCCTCGGCGGCCCACTAACTCATATTTCTATTACTGTAAATCGCGGAAACGGCAAAGTGACTCCCTCACTCATACTTTATGGTATCACATGAAATATAAAGAGCGGAGATAAAATTTGTAACTCGATTTCCAGTGTGGAACTTTTATGTGAGTATCTGTCGAACTGCGCAAAAGCTGATGCGTGGGTGAATACGTCGCTTCTGTCAATACCTATTTCAAATACATTCATCAGTATCAACCTATAAATGCCTCACTACAGGGCTATGGGGCTTATGCCCACCATGCTACCTAAGTTTAGAGGAGTTAAGATTAGTACTCGTCTTTGCCACCAACCTTTATACTCCGGGCTTAGAATATCAGTGAAAATTTCGTAAAGGAAAGGATATAATATATATTGTATCCATTTACGATATTAAGAATATCGTTAATGGATACAACATTATCAACTTAAACCTTCCAGTCCACATTTGCAATGCGTGGTAGGCCTGTACTCCATATACCCTCTCCTACAAGAAGGGAGTTAAGCTAAACTTTAAAACTCCCGTATAAGAAAATATAATTAATTATAAGACATTAAAAACACACTTATATACATTAATTTCTGTTAAATAGATATAAAAAGACTATTAGTACTGAATGTCTTGAAACCATTGCTATCTCTCGGTCCCGAAGCAATTCTGCAAACTGCTGTAATTTTTATTGTTACTGTAGTCGTAGAAGCTACGAACTTACGAAATAACAGTATCAATAATGAACTCTTACAAACTAAACTAAATAATAAACTTAGTTATACTGTCATTATGTTTCAATTAATTTCACTCAAGTTTAATGCCTAGTTTTGATTCAAATTTTACGACAAGATCATACGTTCATCCCCACCTGATAGAGTGCAAGTTCGAAGGCGACAAGAGACCTCAAATAGATAGAACAGCTGATGGTTTGTATGTATTTTTATGAAATAAGATTCGGGCGAGCGAGACTTTATTTGCCTATAAATACATAGAAATCAGTAATGTCGTTGCAAAACGTCGCCTGCACTTTTCGTCGGCGGCCGGTGACGTACTTGGACCCTTATAATTACACATAATATTGTCATCATCATGTACTCGCATGAACATAAGAACCATGGCAAAATGGAAATGGAAGTCTACTGACAGTGAGAAACTCATTCTCAGACAGACGTGGCCTATATAAAACTACTAGTGTAAAAAATTATAAGACGAGTTTGCATTTAATTTAAATGCAAAAAAAAATATATAAATGAAGTAAGGTAAGGTGAGAACGGTAAATAGTGAAATATCTGAGTACATTATGTACATAAAAGGTAAGCAGTACATAGTGATGTAGGTACTCGTACGGAATTACTGCCGACTGGGGTGGAGAGATGCACGTGAAACGAAAAGCGGTCTGACTAAGAGGCTATCGTTTACTGAAACGGTACCGCGAGCTACGAAGAACTCTGCAATGAGTCTTGTAATACACTTTGTTAATAATACATTTTATATATTTAGGTAGGTATGCAGATACTGGTACCGAATCAGATCCCTCGAAAAGCACGTTAAACTGTCGATACAGACCTTGTCATTAACACCTGATAGTGGTCGTTGCAACCGTTGGCGAAATTATTATTGACGAACTCCGTGGCGCAGTGAAAAGATGAAGGTCCTGGGTTCGATCCCCGGTTGAACTGGATTCTTATTTGATCCAGATCTGGCTGTTGGGAGGCTTCAGCCGTGGCTAATTATCATCCTGCCGACAAAGACGTCGCCGTTAAGCGATGTAGCGTTCCGATGCGATGAACCAAAAGGGGTGTGGATTTCATCCCACTCCAAAAAAGTTAGCCCGCTCCCATCTTAGATTGCATCATCACTTACCATCAGGTATGATAACAGTCAAGAGTCAATAAATGCTAGTCAATAAAAAATATCCATCCATGAGCTGCCAACGCGCATTTGGAGAAGCAGCAGAAGTAACTTTAAGCTAGTCCTTTAAGGAAGGGGGTTTGGAGCTTAAATTATAACTCTTTAATTTAAGCTCCAAATGGTGAGCTTAAATTAAAGAATTAAAGGGTTAAAAGGCCTGACAATGATACTTTAGGTTAGTAGTTTTAGATGTTAATATAAAACAATAATGCCGAGTCCACGGATATTCCTACTCGTTGTGCAAACAATGCACAATGCTTAGATCAGCCCTATATCTCTAAAGCGGGCAGCGGTATACCATACAATGCCGGCATAATATTTCATCTATCTTTTAAGATATTTGAAAATTCTTTAATACACGTATTAGAAAATGCGCTGCAATCTTTTTATGGGAAACCTATTAGTAGAGACTTGTTGGGAAAACTTTCTGCTAATAGGTTTGGCTTTGATTCTCGATAAGGCGGTCTTTGAAGAATTCTGATTAAATTGTAGAATTTAATCGCGTCGATTTTCAAATGTGGCAATTAATTTCAAAAGTGGTAAATTAGATTTGATATATTAAGTGTATCCGTTCGTATGGTCACCTTGTCAAAGATGCCAGCGGAAAATCAGCGCACCGATATTTGCCTGGCTTATGCAGCACATTGTTGAGCTGATCCCAAGGTTGTGCCAAACGACACAGGATTGGTGTACGGATTCTTCTATTACTTGGGTTTTAGAGTGGAAATGCCCAAGTGGTTTAAGTATCAGATAAGCCATGCTAAGCCATTGTAATGTGTGCCACAATAATTGGAATAAAGATTTACTTGGTTCCTTTCTGAAATATTTTTTTTTAATTTTTCGTCTGATCCGGAAATCGCATTTAGAGCATTTTTCGAAGACAAAATGTATAAGTTATACAAACTCTATCTGAGAAGAATATTCCAGTTATAAAGCATCGAATATAAATTACACCAGATACTCATAGGCCGTAACTTTTCAATAAATGTAGATTTAAAAAAAAAGAACAAGTGCCGAGTTTCATCTTTCTCTGACCTGCGCCAGCAATGAAGTAGGTCGCTAGCTATAAATAAACGAAATTGTATTGTGTATTATGATTGATACCTAGTCTTCTTTTTTCTACGTAGACTTGACTACAATCATTTCTGAAAGCGAAGATGAATTAGAGCAAACTTGCCTTGATGATGTGGTGTGAATTAAATGTGGCTAAGAACATTACATTATAATGTAAGTCCTTTTTTACCTCTGCGGCTTTGGTCATATCTTCATTTGATTTCAATGTGCCCTTAACATTAGGGTAAAACAATAAGCGATAACTTGATAATGAGGTTAAACCATAAAAAGTTATATAACCTTAAAAAACGTATTTTTAAACAAAAATTTGTTTTGTATTCAAAACATTTCCTAATAAATAAGCTTTTAAATTTTAAATAATAAAAACTCTTTAATCCTTAATTCAAATCCATGCACATTAACGATTATTTTATTGAAGTCCTTTATTACAGTCGCTTAATAAACTTAATGGAATTTCATCATATATGTAAGTTTTCTGAGGTTGACTAGAACAAAGAATAGGTTAAGAAGGTTTAAATGCTTGCAGTGCAAACAGGGCTACGTCTCCGGAACCGATTTCCCCGGTGCTAATCGGCGCAATAATGCTCCAGCTGCTTTAGCCGGGCGCAGAGAAAACATTAGTTCCTCTATAAAAATTCGCTTTATCTCAAACTGAGCTAATATTGGCTTTTTTGTTTCATTGTCTCCTACTCTCAGCTTTCTTTGAGACTTTACAAGCTTTTACTTAACAAGTTTGTCAGTTTGGATGAAATCAAGTGTTACAACTAAACAGGTAATCTGTTATAGTTATATTGCAACAATTAATTGGTGTTGGTTGAAGTTGTGAAATTGAAAGAATGTCGATAAATCTGAAACATGAATGAATGAATGAAATTAATGAATGAATGAAATATTCTTTATTGTACACCAAAGAAAAGAGCTTACAAAATAGAAAATACATTACAAATAAAAACAATGTACAATTGGCGGTCTTATCGCTAATGAGCGATCCCTTCCAGACAACCAATATTGGAGAGGAAAGTGCATCCATTAGAGAAGGTTCGGGTGTACGTACACACAAATAAAGGAACTATAGTAACAAATTATCAAATAAAAATATACTTACATAAAATACTGAATGAAAACATACATACATACATATTAAGATACATACATACATACCATAAATACATACATAACATACATACATACATACATATAAAAGTACCTATACGAATACACATAAAAATATAAATTAATAAATAAAGGAAAATTATAGACAGAGAACAGATAAAATCTGGACGATATTCAAGGGAGACGGTAACAAAATAGTTAAAATTAAGTATAAAAAGATAAATTAATGCGTAATAATATAGTGGCATCATAACGAGGTTATGGGGGATAGAAGTGCACATTCACCAGCCGTTTAAATGAAGCTAACGATTGTGCACGCCGAATTTCGAGAGGCAAGGAATTCCATAGCCGTGCAGCTTTCACAGAGAAGGAAACATGTACATACATACTAGAAAATTATCGTTCCAGTAGGAATTTCGGGATTTAATGTGGCCCATGTGTTATTCTGATATTTAAGCTATATTATTGTAAAGTTTCATCAAAATGCATTCAGTAGTTATTGCGTTAAAGAGTAACAAACATCCATCTATCCATACGTACAAACTTCCGCCTTTATAGCATTAGTAAGGATCATCTGCCTGTGAGTGATTGCTCAGCTAGTTTTAAAATTAAAAAAAAATACCATTCAGTTAATTCGAGGATAAAATCTTTAAATAAGAGTTGTCGTTTTAATTTTGGGAACAAAAACAGATTCAATTTATAAAAATATTCAACATTACTGTAGCGATATAAAAGTGTGTCAAACCTTCTTTTAAGGTAAGTAATATGCAGAAACACTCCGTCAAGCAGTGACGTCAGCCCCGAGCGGGCGCCGCCGCTCCGTCACAACACCGCGTCTCGTTCCTCACGACACGCCATCAGGCGGGAATCGAACCCATTACTCACGAGTTGGAAACAATTTGTCTGCCACCGACGAGCATTTATAATATAGTTGAAAATTTTACGATAAGGTGTGAAGTATTTCCTATTGAAATAAATTGATGGGCTGCGATTTGTGGCGCTTTTATGAAACCCGCCTGTCATTTTAACTGACTTGAAGAAGTTTATGGTTTGCGAAGTGAAACTTGTTTGAGAGGTGATTTCTTTACTTTTCTTGTCAAAAACAGCACGATATCCTGACGTGGTTGTATTTTTTTTGACGTGACAACGTCTTATAATTCGATAGAGCCGGCTGCACACACGAAAAAACATGACTCATGCGGCGTTACCTCGCTTTGAGGCGTTCCATGTAAGGCTTGAAGTGCAAGCCAGAGCGCGGAACGAGCGACAAAGAAGCACAATCGGCCTTTGCGTTCGGCAGCGTTCGACATCCGTGTATTAAATATAATTATTAAATATATTAATTTTAAACTAAAAATTAATATATTTATAAATTAATATATTTATTATAAATTTAAAATATAAATTTATAAAATCAAAATCAATTATTTTATTAATTTAAATTAATATTGATATATATATACTTAAATTAAAAATTTTAATAACCAATTAAATGCTACCATTCCATCAGTATTATCTTATTTTCGTTGTCACGTTCAACTATCGTCAGTAAACCGACTTTACAGACAACCAATTTTTTTAGTAAAAATTTATCAAAGAAACGTTTTCTTAATTTCAATATTTATTTCTGATACCTAACTGCGTTTCTGTGTCGAACCTTGGGTTCGACTTTGAAATAATGCTTTGTTTGTCTTGTAGTAATTTCTCAATAGCAGATACTAATAGAGCATACAGCTAATTGTATCAAGAATAAATATAATGCATTAAAAATTTAAATATCACAGAGTCCCAAAAACTAGCAAATGATATAAGAACACTAACTCCAATTCAGGATCATAAGCCCCAAAGCCTCAGATAATTGAGGCAGATTGTCTTCCCAGAGCCGCTCATTGGCAAAGTTTAAAGAATTGACTGCAGCTATCTGGCAGCAATTGGCAAGGGTTAATGTGGGAAGTAATTAAACTTGCTGATCCCCTCCTCCGAGCCGCGCCGACCTAATTATGAAACTTAGGTACGAAATTCGTGTGTTTCGCCTTTTGTTTAGTTAATAAACTATGCGATTTGTACTGTAAATAGAATTATACTAAAATAGTTTCCGGCAAAATGTAATTATTAATATAATTTAACTCTCGTTCTCCTGGAGTATCGTAATTTAGCTTGTAAAATCGAATTTGAGTTTGTTCCACATTTGGCCATGGTTTTTTGTTTTATTCTCTACAAGTTAACATTTGACAGCAATCAGTCCTGATTGTAAGTGATGATGCAATCTAAGATGGAAGTTAGCTAGCTAGCTAACTGCGAAATCCATACGGTACGATGTCGTGTAGAAACCGAAAGAGGTTTCTACATCATACTGGAACGCGAAATCACCAACCAGACATGGCCCAATTTAGAAAATTTTAATCGGCCTAGCTGGGAATCTAATTTAGGACCTCCGTTTTATAAATCCACTGCGCATACCGCTGCACCACGGGTCACGGAGGCAGTCCAAAATAATAATTTTGAGTTAGTCAGTAATTTTGATATTATTGCTAAAGTATTGTAAGTTGTTGTCGGTCAAGTAAACTCTCTGTCCCTACAGTTTTTAAAACATCCAAAATTAAATAAAAACTTATTATTTAAAGCATTAATTTGTTTTAGTTTTTTTTATATATAACAGTTTTGAAACATCTAAAGGCTATTTTTCTAAAAATAAAGTCATATTCCAATTCCAATTCATAATACGTTTTATTAAGAAAATAATTAAACAAGCCCACGCAACAAAACTTAAATGAAAACATAAAAATTCACCAACAAACCTTCAAGGCATCGAAGTATTTTCTTGAGTCGAAAATAAATACATTTTCTCAACGTCTCTTCCAGAGTACGACTGCAGAGAGGCGGGACTTGGCTAATTCCAGAGGATTCCACTTTTTAATGCCACAGCCTTGTCGTTCGGTAATTAAATCTAAATTGAAAACCGGTATCTACACTTTGTTAAGTCAGTATCTTGAAATTATTAATTTCATTGCTATTTGAGTGTCTTCGAATTGCAAAATTTATTGTCATTTCAAAGAAAGGAATTTTTAGGAACCGACGGGATTCGAACCCGTGTCTCTCTGGCAATCCGGGCACTTAGAGCGCCTTACCGCTAAGCCACGTTCCCCGATGACGTCGTTGCCGAAATTATGCTTTTGAATTATTATGTTTTTGATACTCAGGGGGTGTTAGGTTTTTCCGTTACGGAATTTCTGTATTCGGTCTCCACGCTCAAGGCCCGCGATAAAAGCTATACAATAGCTTAAAAAGACGTGTGGTACACGGAGACTGCCGCGGTAAAGCTATTGCATAGCATTTTTACCCGACTGCGTCAGAAGGAGGGTTATGTTTTTCGTGCGTATGTATGTATGTATGTATGTATGTATGTATGTATGTTTGTATGTATGTCCATTTCTTCGGCACGCGCTACAGCCTAAACGACGGAACGGATTTTGACATGTGAGGTGTCGATGAATTTGTTAAAATTGTGGTAGTGACATAGGCTATATAAATTTTCAAAATGGGAGAAAAAAGGGGGGATGTGTGTATTTCTTTCTCTTATCTTAGCAATATGGGTATCAAATGAAAGGTCGTAAAAAGACCATTTCAAAAATATAAATATCATATCATGTTTATATTGCCGTTTTAACAAAAAATGGCAAAAAGTGTACCGTATCATTTCTATACCACAAACAAAAACAAAAAAGTCTCAAATAAAATTATTATTATAAAAACAAAAAACCCGACTGCATAGAAGTTATGAACTGAAAAGAGAAAAACAAGGATTACTATATCTATATAAAATTTTAAATACTTTATGGTGCTGCAGGCGGGGACAGACGTAGTTTTGGTAGATCTTTCTTTCCCCGCAGAAAATAAAGTATTTTGTCCCCGCTTGCATCACCATAAAGTATTTAAAATTTTATATAGATATAGTGATCCTTGTTTTTCTCTTTTCAGTTCATAACTTCTATGCAGTCGGGTTTTTTGTTTTTATAATAATAATTTTATTTATCAACTTATGTTTACCTTTCGATAAATGGAAAAACTAAAAAGTAACGGTTTAGTTTTTCCATCTATCGATAAATACCAGGACTTTTAATGACTTTTTGAAATATCACGCTTGAAAAAAAAATTGCGGAACCGACGGGATTCGATCCCGCGTTTCTCTGACAATTTGGGCACTTAGAGCGCCTACCGCTAGGCCACGCTCCCAATGACGTCGGTGCCGAAATTAAGTTTTTTATATTATGTTTTTGATATCCAGCGGGTGTTAGGTTTTTTCGTTACGGAATTTCTGAATTCGGTCTCAACGCTCAAGGCCCGCGATAGAAGCTATACAATAGCTTAAAAATATATGTGTCGAATTGAGAACCTCCTCCGTTTCTTTTCGTCGGTTTAAAATATAGATAATAACATATTATTTAAATATAAACAGCTGAAACTCACGTCACTATTATCGAAGTATACTCGATTAGTTTCGAACCCATACGGATTCCTTACTCATAAACTTATTTGGTCTTGTAACGTGGCGCCGTGTCACAAGAATAAGCAAGCTTACGACTAAAGACCAGACCTTCGGCACCGCTAAAGATGTATTGCTAAGTGGTTTAGCATTCCGGCACGATTTCGTGTAGAAACCAAAAGACGTGTGGAGTTCATCCTACTCCTAACAAGTTAGCACGCTTCCATCTGTGATTGCATCATCACTTACCATCACGTGAAATTGCAGTCAAATGCTAACTTGTAATAAAAAAAATTTCCAACTAAACAAAAATTCTCTGCTAGGAGAGGGAGGGGTTGCTAGATACAACTGGCAGAGTTAGCCATTGAAGTAAGTATAAGTAGCCCTTTGCCGTTTGAAAGTTTCGCTTGCATCATATTAAAGCCTTTTAACCAAATAACAAATAAAATAATAACAAAGGGTGTAAGGGGGATGATAGTTCCAGTCGGCCTCCCCAAATGTCAACCTCACCTGCTCGCGGTGCACCCTGCAGATGGACCGACGAGGCTCTGGCGACCGATGAATGGCGGTATAACCATTCCAAATAGGCTGGACTACAAAATGAGGCCAGTGTCAGGCAGCAGTGACACTGGTTCGAATAGTCCAGCTCTGCGGTGACCAACCCGCCTGCCCAGCGTGGTCACTATAGGGCATTTCTTTTATGGGAGACGGTCCAAGAAAACAGCCCCTAGTCCCCGGCAGCCCCGCTATTCCTGGCTCTGGCAGCGGTCATGGTAACGGCGGGGCAAGGGGTGTCAAGAATCTCCGGAAGAGATTCCGCTGCCAACCCCGACGACTGGACCTGGCAACATTCAACGCACGCACTTTGAGGACTGACGAAAAGGTGATCGAACTGGAAGAAGTATTAAGTAAGTTGCGCTGGAGTATTATAGGATTGTCTGAAGTCCGAAGAGAGGGCGAGGACTCGATAATCCTGAACTCCGGCAATTTACTATACTACCGGGAGGGCGAACATCTGTCCCAAGGTGGTGTTGGGTTTATCGTTCACAAGTCCCTCGTTAACAATGTTGTACGAGTCGAGAGTGTGTCGAGCAGGGTAGCGTTCCTTGTCCTCCGAATCACCAAACGGTATTCGTTGAAGGTTATACAGGTTTACGCACCGACCTCGGCACAACCCGACGAGGAGGTAGAGGTATTGTATGAGGATATTTCAAGAGCCCTGCATGCTTCGAACTCCTACTACAATGTTGTTATGGGGGATTTCAATGCAAAGCTGGGCGAGAGGAGTGGTTCAGAGTTGAGAGTGGGGCAATTTGGCTATGGGCAACGGAACCACAGGGGCCAAATGTTGGCTGACTTCATGGAGAAGGAGGGCCTCTTTATGATGAACTCCTTCTTCAAGAAGCCACCACATAGGAAATGGACCTGGTTGAGCCCCGATGGTTCCACGAGAAATGAGATTGACTTCATCTTGTCGACCAGACGGCATATATTCAACGATGTCTCTGTGATCAATAGGGTCAAAACCGGCAGTGATCACCGACTGGTAAGAGGCACGTTGAATATCAATGTACAGCTTGAACGGTACCGACTGGTGAAGTCAACGCTCCGACCTACTCGTGCCCACATCCAAAACCCCGAAAGCTTTCAACTGGAACTCCAGAACCGTTTCGATTGCCTAGCACATTGTGTTGATGTGGACGATCTGAACAACAGGCTAGTGGAAACTGTCCATTCGGTTGGGTCTAAGTTTTATAAGACCCACCGCCCAAAAACCAACAAGAAATTCTCTGACCAAACACTCAAGCTCATGGAGGAAAGACAAGGAATGCGATTACAGTCTTCAGGGGACGCTCTGAACTACCGACGTATCAATAGACAGATCTCTAAGTCGCAGAAATGTGACTTACGCCGCTACAACACCGAGCGTATCATAGATACAATAAAACACAACCGTGGCTCGAAAGTGTTCGCGAAAGATCTGTCTATTGGACGCAGTCAGTTGGCGCGTCTGAAGACCGATGACGGTAATCTCATTTCTTCCAAGCCCGAGATCTTGGGTGAGGTCGAGAAGTTCTATGGACAGTTATACACGTCAACTCAAAAGCCTGTTGACAATTTGGCTGAAGACCCCAGAGCCAAATTGACCCGACACTATACCGAAGATATCCCGGACGTCAGCCTAGACGAGATTAGTATGGCTCTCGAACACCTAAAGAACAACAAGGCGCCAGGTGATGACGGAATCACAGCAGAACTCCTGAAAGCGGGTGGTAAACCGATACTTGAAGTCCTTCAGCGATTGTTCAATTCCGTCATTCACGAGGGCAAGACGCCTCAGGCGTGGCACAGGAGCGTGGTTGTTCTGTTCTTCAAAAAGGGTGACAATACCTTGCTGAAGAATTACAGACCAATCTCGCTGCTGAGTCATGTCTACAAGTTGTTCTCCAGAGTCATCACGAATCGTCTCGCTCGTAGGTTTGATGACTTCCAGCCTCCCGAACAAGCCGGTTTCCGACAAGGCTTTAGTACCATAGACCACATCCATACGCTGCGGCAGGTTATACAAAAGACCGAAGAGTATAACCGGCCACTTTGCTTGGCGTTTGTGGACTATGAGAAAGCCTTTGATTCGGTGGAAACCTGGGCTGTGTTAAGGTCATTGCAGAGGTGCCGAATCGACTACCGGTACATCCAAGCGTTGCAGTGCCTGTACGAAAACGCCACCATGTCAGTCCGTATACAGGATGAGACTACGAGGCCAATCCAATTGCAGCGAGGAGTGCGACAGGGAGATGTTATCTCCCCGAAGCTATTTACCGCCGCATTGGAAGACGTCTTTAAGCTCTTGGACTGGAACGGACTTGGCATCAACATCAATGGCGAGTACCTCACTCAACTGCGGTTTGCCGACGATGTAGTGATAATGGCAGAATCTCTAGATGACCTTAATAATATGCTCAATGACCTCAGCAGAGTTTCTCAACAGGTGGGCCTTAAAATGAACATGAGCAAGACAAAGATCATGTGTAATGCTCATGTTTCGCTCCACCCAGTTATTGTTGAAAATTCTGCACTCGAAATTGTAGACGAGTATATATACCTAGGGCATATGGTCCAGTTAGGTAGGTCCAATTTCGAGAAAGAGGTGAACCGCCGAATCCAACTCGGTTGGGCAGCGTTCGGGAAACTGCGTGACATCTTTTCGTCCAAAATTCCTCAGTGCCTGAAGACGAAGGTCTTCGAACAGTGCGTGTTGCCAGTGATGACATACGGATCCGAGACTTGGTCGCTAACTGCGGGCTTCATAAGAAGGCTCAGAGTCACTCAGCGGGCGATGGAAAGAGCAATGCTCGGAGTATCTCTGCGTGATCGAATCAGAAATGAGGAGATCCGCAGAAGAACCAAAATAACCGACATAGCTCAGCGAGTCGCAGAACTGAAGTGGCAATGGGCGGGGCACGTGGTTCGAACAGCTGATGGACGTTGGGGGCCGAAGGTGCTAGAATGGCGACCCCGCACCGGAAAGCGCAGTGTTGGTCGACCCCCCACCAGGTGGACTGATGACATCAAACGGGTCGCAGGGAGCCGCTGGGCACATGCGGCTCAGGATCGTTGTGTTTGGAAGTCCCTAAAAAAGGCCTATGTCCAGCAGTGGACGTCCATTGGCTGATAATGATGATGATGATGATGATGAACCAAATAACCTAACAGTACTAATCAAGAACACTGAGGAACAATACCAACAACACCACGAAAATGCAATCGGACACGACCATCAACAAACAATGCGAGCGAGAATAAAAGGCGTCGTTTATAATATAGAGTTGAGCGAAACGAAACCCACCAAACCTCTCCGTATTCGTAAATTAGCGCGCGCAGTTAATTCTGTCGTAAAACTCAAACAAAAGGGAGACTTCAAAAGGACTCATTAACTTGCCACTCAAATAATTGAGGTGGTACAGAGTACAGACATTGCGACGCGTAAATCCGTCGCTACACCGAAACTTTCATGCGATCTCTCTGCTTGGAAAAGATTATAAAATAGATACATTATAAAATAAAGTATCCCACTGCGTCTTTCAGTCAAATTCAAAAACTATTTAAAGGATTTTCATGCGGTTTTGACGACCTTCGTGGCGCAGTGGTATGCGCGGTGGATTCATAAGACGAAGGTCCTGGGTTCGATTCCCGGCGGGACGGATTGAGATTTTTCTTAATTTGTCTTGGTCTGGCTGGTGGGAGGCTTTTGCTGTGGCTAGTTACCACCCTACCGACAAAGACGTATTGCCATATAAGCAATTTAGATTGGATCCAAGAATGGATTTTCGTCCCATTTCTAACAAGTTAGCCCACTTCCATCTTAGACTGCATCATCACTTAACATCAGGTGTGGTAGCAGTCGAGAGCCAACTTGTAGTCGATAAAAAAAAACAATAGATAGAGTTATCCTAGTACATGTAAGATACATGTGTGTTGGCTTAAATATGAAGATAATCTTTGAAAGTGTCGAAAAAAGCTAAGTGACCTGGGAGCTTTTATCGCAATCGCTGCCTAATATATTTGAGATATTATTGCTCCTTTTAATTTCTCATTTAAAATGGTCACGATCAATTTTATGTCTTTTGTTGTTGTTGAAACGTACACTGATACATGCAGCCAAAGTCGTAGCGTCAGCTAATACATGACTTTTACACTTTACTTACGGAATAAAGCTATTCAGCTTTTTATTGCTAATTGACTACTCAAATAAATACGCTACGTAAACTGAATAAAAATCCGTGCAGTGCTTTTTGAGTTTATCGCAAACAAACAGGCTGACTCGGTGGATTTGTTTTAGCTCCTAAACTCGTAATAAGTGGTGATGATATAATCCCAGAGAGATTTATCTCTAGTTTTCAAACACACGTAAGCTTAAAAGGCTAAATATCTGCAGCACCGCACTCTAATGGAGAGATACTCGAAGCTCGCTCATAAGCGAAGCTGCAAACATATTATACTCAGCAGCATAATATTTTGCAGCGAAGAACGCGCTAAACTAATATGAAGTGTTTTAACCTAAGTATTTTGAAACGCGCTCACTAATATAACTTTTATGTGAGAATTACTTGAGCGAGCGAGATAAAGCATTACTTTATAGCGAGTATAGAGAAGTTTTGGATATCATTTTATCAGTTCTATTTATTTTGTTAGTTTAGTGGTAGTCGATTTGGCTTCGATTATTATGAAGTGTGTTCGAAGCGTAGTCCACCGTAACACTAATCGATTTAGCGTTCCAGGGCGATGTCGGGTATAAATCAAAAGGGGTGGTTCATCCTGCTCTTAACAAGTAAACCCGCTTCCATCTTCAATTGCATCATCACTAAACATTTGGTTGGATTGCAGTCAATGGGTTGTAATGAATAAAAAATGATAATTTCCGCATCTATGTTCATTTGGCATTATTTGATTTGTTTTTACAATTCTCTGCGCTCTATTTGCACTCTATTATATGAGAAAATTCAGTTTTCGTTTTAAAAAAGATTTATTCATACACACACGAATAAAATAAATAGAAACAAGTAAATTGATTGAGTTTGGTGAAATATAAACACGCCATGTATGGGCTGTGTTCAATGTTGAGCAGTTTATTGGAATGGATCTTGCCACTGCCAGAGCCTGGGCGAATAGCTCTGCATGTTTTAGTTCAATTTTGAGATATAGCAGCACCTCACCCAGAGGTGTAGTGTAGGGCCTAATTTGCCCGTTAATTCGCTATACTAATTAACCCCCAGCAATATTTATCGTCGGTCAAAAGTACCGTAACTGTGTATTTTATACAAAAGTAAATAGCAACAATATTGTTAGCGCAAACAGTAAATAGTAAAATTAACGAACGGAGGTCGCCTAAACAAATGAAAGCCTTTGTTTGTCCAACTTATCTGTCCAATAACCGCCGGACACTACATACCGCGAAACTAAAAGATACGGGCTCGGCCACATTAGTAAGGATTACATTTTTTAATTTATACGTTATCCAAATAACTGAATAGGAAGAATAAAACAGGAAATACTGTTAACATTATTGATTTACAGCAAAAATTAAGTAAGACTACTTATGAATTAGAAAGAATTGATGAACTCATTGTTTTTAGTGAGGACTGTGACAACCCACAACGAAAAGGTGAGCGCTGTTGTTTATGCACATGTGGTAGATGTATGCAGGTCAACCACTCGCGCGTGTCCTTGACACAGCAAAACTTTTGTAAATTATGTTACTTTATAATGCCCAATAAGCACTTTAAAGGTGTAATAAAAAGAAAGAGAATTATAACCACGGACACCGTACTATTTCTGATTTAAATTACCTTATGCTTTTATCTCTACTCCCGACAAATTGACCTGCAGAATTTCAGAATTATGAGTCAAGTAGTTAAAGCAGAAACCTAACAAATAAACACTAATATAAGTAAGTAAAGTGTGTCGCCTCCGTAATAATAAGCGAAGCCACTAAAATGGCGCATCCAAACAATCGCTTGTCAAATTGGCGCGCCGCGGCGCAAAACAAATGCATTGTATGTAAATGAACGAGTGATTAGTGCCGTGATCGAGTTAACGCGGGCGGCGCGTAACGAGCGCTCGCGCTCGGGAGCGAGCATGCCGCGTTATATCATAGCAACGTTGTTTGAGAACAAGATATGACACTTCAGAGGTAAAGTAAAATCAGAAACAGTGCATGATTTGATATCTTATATATCGATAGTTAAGTCTTGAATCTGTCAATTTCGTACATGTTTTCTGCAACCAACAATCAGCACCCGTGACTGTGAATAATAAATATTATATCCCAGAAAAAAAATATCAAGATTCTCGTAGCTCGATTATAAAATAGGGTTCCGTACCTAAAAAGGAATAAACGGAACCCTTATAGGATCACTTTGCTGTCGGTCCGTCTGTCTGTCAAGAACCTTTTTCCCAAATACTCAAAAATTTATATCAAATACCCAAGTCTATCCCTTGGAGTTGTAAAAAATCAAACTTCTAGGCCAAGGCAATCAAAACAAACAGCCATTTATGCCGAAAATTTGGTACTCCTTTTATACTATTCTTAATTCAGTAATCATACTTCTCAATGCTCTCATTTTTACTGCATTTATTTTATACTAGCGAACGCCCGCGACTTCGTTCACGTGAAACTTGTTGTAGACTTGAACTTGTCCCGTTTGACCCCTTAAGGCTTGTGTGCACCAAGATTTTAGTTATCATAACCAACGGTTAACATAACTTTACTATAAATTTACTATTTATAATAAACCCGTACGCCGGTTAAGGACGTAAACCGGGCGGTTATCTTAACCGAGCTTACGTCCTAACCGGTGTACGGGTTGTCGTGAACAGTAAATTTTACGTTTAGCTTATGTTAACCGTTAGTTATGATAACCGAAATCTTGGTGCACACAGGCCTAAGGAGGTGAGTATTAGAAAAATCGTTTCTTAGCGCTCACCTACGTCATTATAGCTATATAACAGTCGCCCGCGACTTTGTCCGCGTGAAAACCTCTTTTTTAATTTTAAAGACAGACTTTTATATAAAGTGTGCTCTTTCCCCGCTCCCCCTCTCAATTTAATTTTTTTATAGTTTCCCGTCAAGCAATATCCTCCGTCCCGTGCCGTGTACTAAAGATCTACATTTTTGATTAACATTGTACAATATTACAGTACATTAACATTAACAATATATATTTATGGCAAGCTGATGTCAGCTTGTAAATAGTCTATTTCACTTTTGAGTCTAGCTTTCATAATAAACAAAATAATTTACAATCCGTCACCCAGATCTAGAGATTAGCCCGTTTAAACAAACGAACCAACTGTTTCGTATATTATATAAATATGGTCTGCCATGCAAAATAAATTGAAAGAAAAGATCAAAGATCGTATTCTCAAAGAATATCAGTACCAAAATGTTGACCCCTATTCAGTACGTATAACATAACACGGAGGAGATCAACTTAACTTCGACGGTATAGCGGCAGTGACGTTTTTTAGAATTTTTTTAATATCTCCGAAACTATTAACATACTGTAAAAAGCAAATCTTACTATCTCTATAATATCCTTGTGATTACTAAACAATTTATTTTGATAAGGCTTTAAGTTTAGTTGTATAAATAATGACGTAATGATTGATTGATTGATTGATTGTAAACTTAAGCATATGAGCTAAATGATTTATTACAGAGTCGCACTTTTGAGAAATTTTGTAATATCTCCGAAACTATATAACAAATTAATATACTGTAAAAGCCAAATCTTATCTCTATAATATCCTTGTGATTATTAAATAATTTATTTTGATTAGGATTTAAGTTTAGTTCTATAAAAAATGACGTAAACGTAAGCGTATGAATTAAATGATTTTTTAAAACACAAAAAGTTATATATCTGCCAAACTATAAAAGATAGATATATGCTATTGCAGATTTTTTTGTAGAACTTTTTAAGATGCATAAAGTTTTCATACAATGTTGTCAGTTATATCCAATATCTAAGGCAGCGTACGCGCATAAAGCTAAATTTAATAAATTTCACGGTCCGACGCGCGCGACAAAAACTATGATAACTCAGGTAATATATACAATACAAATATAAAATATAGCCTATAATACTTACCGATAACGTAGCATTCTACTAGTGAAAGAATTTTTAAAATCGGATCAGTAGTTCCAAAGATTAGCCCGGACAGAACTTTATTTACAAACTTACAAACTTTACCTCTTTATAATATTAGTATAGATTCGTGCTTTCTCAGCCATATCTAACTTTCACTACCATTCGTAAGTGTTGGCTAACAAGGCTATGTAGGTAATAAATAAATATACCAATTTTCATATGAAGTGTCGGGTGCTAGTTAGTGTTGCATCGATGGTGTTAATTAATAGGACGCCGTGGTCACACAGGCGCGGTGATTAATACCTGTCCGCTTGATTACTGCACCCGGCAATTATCATACGCGGCTAATTCGTGGACAGTGACAATTACACTTGGGTTTAAAATGCATGCAAAAATTTGTATTGTTATGCGTAAAGTTCATGGAATAATAATCAGGTGTCCTAAAAAAACTCGTAATTTTTTACTTAAGTAAGAAATAGATAAGTTTTGTGTTATTTTAATTTCATTGAAAACAAAAATTATAATTTCATCATCATCATCAGGTGCCTTCCTCAAACTGAAGTTGATAAATTCAATCAGCTTTAAGCTTCTAACTATTTTTCATGTGTGATAAATTCAATAAAAAAGAATAGATTACCTAAAGTTTTAGTAGGTAGAATTTGTGCCGTTGTAAGGGGTAATCTCTGGATTTACTGAACCATTTTTCAAAACTATTTCACCAATTATTGTAGAGAGTCACAATTTTAAGTGTAAAAGCAGTTATTGTGAGTTATCCGTAGGAAATAGACACATGCAATCGTGGACTTTTTTCCAGATTTTGATACGTTCTAAAATAAAATATTATATTTTAGTACATTGTTTTGTTTTATCATGAATAGTTTTCGCAGCGCACGCGATTAAAGCAATTTTTTTACAACTATGATTACATAATTCAAATTTAAGTATAGATGCGTAGTTAATTGTGGAAATTTTTATTGCTTATGACACTCTACAATGACGTAGCTTTCTATTGGTGAAATAATTTTGAAAATTGATTCAGTAAATCCAGAGATTACCCCTTACAATGGCTCAAACTCACATACTCACAGTCACAAACTCTTCCTCTTTATAGATTATTAGTATAGATTATATAGTTTAAATCGTAAGCTAAGTTTAGGTTAGTTTTGTTCTAAGCTATGGTTAATTTACTTGTCAAAACTGGTTGAAAGTCCTGACAGTACTTAGCTCGTGGTTCTGTTATTTCCGTAATTGAATTTCGAGAAACATATTCACCAAATCTAGCATTTCTGTTATTATCAGAGCTTTTATTCATATTGTGTAGTTTGTAAGGGGCGCAAAAGGGTGGGCGGGGTGGTTCATTAAAAAGATCATAATTACTGCTTAGACGAACGTAATTTGATATTTGGACCATTATTTTAGAATGAGGAAATAAGTGCTTCCGAGTTTTTTCACAGTATTTTGTTTAGAAAATGTAAATTTCAATAGAAAAGATTTCTTCCTGCAACATATAAATTTTTGTTTCAAAATATGTGTTAGTACGAATATCAATGAAAATTAAACTTTATTTAATGGACATTAATAAAATTTTACTTAATAAATTATACAAGCACCATATTAACCTCCTGTTACTCTTAACCTTACGGGTAAAGCTTTTAAGGACTATAAGGAAATAAATAATTATTTTTTTAGTTTAAGCCGAATAATTTATCGTGCTATAACTATTTCTGCAGACGCCTGTCTTTTTGTGGACTATTACAATGGCTTTCATTTTAGTTTTTTTATTTAGTAGCTTTTAAATCAGAGTGCATCCCAGTAGTATCCTATACCGTAGTTCTATAGAACTGTTGGGATATTTTCCGTGCTGTCAAATTATATCCCAATAGTTCTATATAGTACTGTAGTATAGTTTTTGCTCTTGAATTTACTTATAGCATATAAGTATATATTATTTTAATTGATATTTCATTTTGTGTTTAACAAAAAAAAGTGTCCCTTGCGACAAAAGCTAAGTAGGTAAAACCAAGTAGTAGTCGTGTCTAAAAAAATATTCTCTTATTTTAGAAGTTATAAGGGGGCACATTTTACCACTTTGGAAGTATCTTTCGCGCAAACTATTCAGCTTAGAAAAAAAAAATTATTATTATTTATCTTTATTTACAATTTTTTTTTAATTTTTAACAATGTTATAGGTATATAATACAAAAATATATATAAAACACTATTAAAAATTTATAAAAAAAATCTTCTCTTCCATTTGCGGGGCCTTTGCGGGCCCAAGCAACCGGTGGTCAGGGCTCCAGAGTGAGGAACCTCCTCACAATACGCGCCGTTTCAAGGACTACTGCCTTCTGTATCCGACCCTTGATCCAACAATTAAGCGAAAGCTTCTTAAGGTGTTGGTGAAAAAGACCATTGACTGAAATAACTATCGGAACAATTTATTATTATTATTATTATTACCTATCTATAAATACCACACACGTATGGGTTTAATGAAAAAAAAATTTGAGTTCCAGTTCTAAGATACAAAACTATAAATCCTACTACTATTATAAAGGCGAAAGTTTGTATGGATGTATGGATGTTTGTTACTCTTTCACGTAAAAACTACTGAATGGATTTGAATGAAACTTTACCACAATATAGCTTATACATCAGAATAACACATAGGCTACATTTTATACCGAAATTCCCACGGGAACGAGAAATACGCGGGTGAAACCGCGGGCGTCCTTTAGTTCATCATAGATAAAAAAACTATAAATTTTGGGGGTTCCCCCAAAATTTATAGTTTTTTTTCTATTGTTGTATGAAAGTTGTGTGAAGGAATAAATCTATTTAGCAAATTTCAATAGTATAGTTCTTATAGTTTCGGAAAAAAGTTGTATAGTGGTTGATATAGTATGTTCAGATACTTCACCATAATGCTTTTCACTTTGCGTAGATACACTCAAATTTAAGTGGACACTTATTATTGCAATCAAAAAAGATTCCATATTATACTTATAAAAAGTAGGTAATTTATATGTAACGTACAAACAAGATGTTGATATCGACATTTCTTTAATTTTGTCCCATTACACTAAACTATAATATTGTGTGTCAACAGTTCTATAGAACTAAAATTAGGGGGTACTAATGGAATGCACCCTTAAATCTAACCACGAATTTAAATTCAAATTCAGATTCAAAACTTTTACAAAACAATAGGTACAAAAACGTTTTGGAAAAAAGTTCGCAGTCGGTAGGAGTCGAACCTACGCTCCCAGAGGGAATCTGATTTCTAGTCAGACGCCTTAACCGCTCGGCCACGACTGCTTGATGACGAGCACGCAATAATATCAGTACGGGTCCAGGTGAGTTGAACAACTGGTACTTTCACTTTGAACAGACTTGTTTTCTTTAGGTCACGGAAAGGCCATTAAAATCTCTAATTACTATATCTACATACGAGTGTTACAAAAGTGAATGTAAAGTGGTCAATCGTATTGAGATATTAACTAGATGCCAATATTAAATCTAAATAAAATTTAATTTTGTCGGCCTTCGTATCGCAGTGGTATGCTAAGTGGATTCCTGGGTCGTGAGTTTAATTAATAACGGTCACTATCAGATATTGATAAGAGTGACCAGAACCGGGGTCTAAACGTGCTCTCCGAGGCTCGGGAGTGTGACACTACCAACTTTCTTAGAAGAAACAAGAACAAAAATAATTTCATAGCACGAACGGATTCGAACTTAGGAGCACACGATCAAATCCACATTAGTTAATCACTGAACTTACGAGACAATTAAATAAAAAATAAAATTTTAATTTATTAATATTCCAATTACACTACTTAAAATAAAATATTCATTCAATATTTCAGTAGATAGTTGTTAAGTTGATGATTAAAGCAATATTTTTGGGTTTAATTTCTAAGTGATTGAATGAATGTAGTATGTTTATATTAGTGTAACAACTCTTGGTACCTTACTCTTAAATCTAAACACATAATTAGGAAATCACCTTGAATTTATTAGTCCCTTTCAAGTCACTTCTAATTCAAAACAATATAAAATAGGATTAGTTGTTTCTTTACACAAACAATAAATTAATGGCAAAGATCTTATAGGTAAGCAAGGCGAACTGAAAGTCATAACGTTTACTATTAAGTGGACCCGCGTGACTTGACGAAACAAATGCGCAAATTACTGCGCGCTGACTCCGCTACATCTCAACCTATTTTTTTATACAAACCTCCCTCCATACTTCTACTTCTACTTCAGACCCGACATAGACACGATTTATATGTGTTGACTTAAAGACTAATTAAGACAAAATATTTCAAATTGAACCAGTAACGTCATTAAAATTGAAAAAATATAATAAAAGAGTTTACGTGTAACTAGAAGAACCTCCTGTTTGCACGTGAACATAATTGGACATAAGCGGTTTTGTAACCCGTTTTGATTTCGTCAATTCACCCTTTGGTTGAGTTGTTCGATTAACACTGTGCTCTTCGGCGCGAGGGCCCGTAAATGATTTAGCCAAAATCACACGCGGAAGTCCTGGTTTCGATTTCCGTTGAATTTCCGGGCCAATTGATATTTTATAAGTTATTCTTGCTCTGGCTAGTATTAGCCGTGGCTTGTTACAAGCCAAGGAACGATTTAGCGTTCTAGTATAATAACGTGTAGAAACCGAAATTGGTGTGGATTTCATCCTACTCCTAACAAGTTAGTCCGCTTCAATCTTACATTATATCATCATTTACAAACAAGTGTGATTGCCTGAGGATTAACTTATCTATACTAATATTGCAAAAGTAACTCTGTCTGTTTGTCTCGCTTTCAAGTTAAAACTAGTGAACCGATTTAAATGGAATTTTGCACAGAGATATCCAGAGCACGAGAAAATATATAGTCTACTTTTCTTCGAACTATCACAAAACAGAATTTCAACAGCTAGGAATACATACAGTATAGATGTCATTGATGCCATGGAAGATGGGAAGGCCTTTGGTGTGGGACGCAAGTTGCGTGGACACCCTGATGGGCTGTGCGGGCGCTGCTGCTGCATCAAGACTCTCAAACGGCGCAATACATACAGTATAGATGGTTGTCAGTCAGGTCAAGTCAGTCACTATAATTGAAACTATAAACTTGTTGATAATATTGTTATATAGTGACATGACATCAAAGCGGCGCTAACTGATTCAGGGGCGAGCTTCACTCCGGGCCCGGATATACAACTACCGGCGCCGGCTGCTATTGCCCGGTTGTACCGGATAAGTGGCTTACCGGGAATCTGTTTGAGCCGCCTTTGATATCGCCCTTTGTGGGTTCCTTATTATGAACTACTGCTCCTAACTACTTGCAATATGTATTCGAGATGATGTTATTAGATTATCTACGCACTATCCGTGCGTCATTTGTATACGTTATTTGGTATTGTAACTCTAATAATCAAGTTCTATTTGTTGCCCCAAGTCTTAGGCCCGTGCCAGACATAGCTTTAATTTATTCAAGTGTTCAAATATTTGAATTTATGTCTGGCACTGGACTTTTTTCTTTTATGGATGATAGGTTTGCGCTTTACCACAATCATGCCTGATGGTAAGCATTGAAGTGGGCAAGGATGTGGCGCGCTTGCCTTTAAAAACTTTGTACCTTTGTTCAAATAAGTGTGTAAAGGGACATTGTAAACTATGAGTTGCTCACGCAACGTTTTATTAGCCGCGTGCATCTCAGCTCACCGGCAGAATTTCTCTCCCTGGACATTAGGACGTACGCGTTTACTGTTAAGCCCAACCTATCCATTTGCAAGTGAATTGGACAATACGTAGAGTCAAAAGTGTTTTTATTAGATTTCCCTTATTAGAGCCTTCTGTATATAATAAGGCTGTTTGTAATAATCAAGCCCTTAAAAGTGTACAAAGAAAAGCACAATGCCATCATGTCCGTGGTTAGTCTGGCAAGTCGCTTTAGTATTATGTGTATAAACAAGTATACAAAGTCCGTCATTTCAATGTTCAAATGTTTGAAACTATGTGTGGCGCCGACATTACAGAAGCTTACAAAAGCAGCGTGGTAGAGTATTGTCATTTAGAGTACATTACTTTTTGAGTAACAAAATAATTATACAAAAATATACTGTAAGGCACATTTTGTCTTACTCAAGGTAAGTAAATGTTTGAATAACAGAAATATCTTCCATAGCCTATACCAACCAATGCTCCCAATGGAAATCTCATTTCTAGTGAGCGACCTTTACCGGTCGGCCATGTTTGCCTGGTGACTTACACTCAATAATAAAATACTTAGTACATTTATTTTCAGTTTTCAATTTTACTTTCAATAGATAACATGAAAAAAATATACCAATAAAAGTAGCAAAATTTCCGCAGTCGGTAGGATTCGAACCTACGCTCCCAGAGGGAATCTGATTTCTAGTCAGACGCCTTAACCGCTCGGCCGCGACTGCTTGATGACACACATTCAATAATATCTGTACACGTTCAATTACAACAAGTCGAATGATTTGTACTTAATATTTTTTTTAACAATACATCAAAACTTTTACAATTAAATACTATCAGACAAAATATTAATTCAGAAGTTAATAATGGTAGTGATCTTAATAATTGAATAATATTGTCGTTTTACAATAAAAAGCGTGTACGTGTTTTGGATATTATTTTAGAATGTTGTTAGATTAACTGTAACGTAATAGTTATTTCTATTTACATAAATACTTTATTTATCCTTATACTAATTTTATATGAAAACTGACAAGCTAATTAGTTTTATGTCTAGACCAAAGTAATCTAAGGATTAGAGCTTCGAACTAAAAGCCACTGATATCGCTCTAGAGATAACTCGCCCTAATCTTCAGCCGGCCGGGCCGACGCAAACTATACCACTACAATAAATACTATACTAAATTTAGGATGTCACTCGCAGAACGGCCACAAAACAGGCGATCTGTATCTCCTTTTACCTTCACCGCAAAATAGTAGTATTTAAGGTTTATAAATCTGTTTGTAGCATCGTAACTACCAAACGGTTAAATTAATTTGAACGTGGCTTTTTAGAATAATGTCTGAAGTTCTTATTAATTAATCTAGCTTTATTTCGGGTTAGTGAATTTATAAAAGTTTTATAACAATAGACCTTATTTGTTGTGATTGATTTTTTTATTATTATAGGTCAAATTATTGACTGACAGGGTTATCAAGATTTTAAAGTTGTTAACACTAATAGGAGTGGGTGACAGCAAATTTCACTAACTTCTTTTACTCCCTTCAATACTTTTATTTAAAACCATTCAAAACAAAAACTATATGCGTGCAGCAACTGCATTTTTCACGCTATACATGCTTGGCAAAAAAAAAACATTGCGAAAGTGTTCTAGATTAGTCGTCAAGTTAATAAAAACAATATTTTAACTTTTGTGAAAAGGTCTTAAGTTCATAATATGTACTCTAACATTAAATATATTCAATGTGATTTCGTTTATGCAAATATGAAATTCATACAGACAAAGTGGCGGTCAAACCTTAGCACAAGTATAAGACATTATAACGTGGCACTTAGTGGCCACACAGCAAAGCACACTTTAATACTCGGCTTTCGGAAGCCTGTTCGCTTTATTTACGAGGCCCGTTAAACAGTTAGGAGTTACAGTTCGTTACAGTTTTACCATCCCCACTTCAGCCCACGGCTGGGAGATTACAGTTCAATGAGTTGTCGTCTAGTTGCAAAGTAAACAGATAAATCAGCGGTGGCCGGTGACCCTTATAGTTTACGTTCTAATAAACCTCTAATGGGCCCCCAATTTGAGGGCCGCTTTGTTTTACTTTCGCTGATAGAATTGTGACAGTAAAGTTTTTACTTGTTTCGTTTAAGTGTTCCATTAAAAAAACGGCCAAGTTGAATTCGCTCATTGAGAGTATGATACTTCTCTGTCAACAACCAAATTGGAAAATTGGAACTCGATTAGAATTTATAACCGACTATCTTAAAGATTACACGTTAAGTATTATTATCTTTGTGTGCTAATGATTTCTCCATCAATTATGCCTGCCTGTAACTGCCTCATTGGTTAAGTGGCTTCTGACGAGGCCCTGATTTCAAATCCGGGGTCGGGCTTTGATCGAAAAACTTTTTTACAAGTAAATATTTCTCATCCCGGATTCCCGAAATTGTACCTCAGAGAACACGTCGAGCTGTCGTTCCTGACTATACCACGAAGAACAAGATGAGTAATCTTAATAAACGTTGGAAGTTAAATAAAATCTTGTAAACTATGACACTTGGAGTGCAATCAACCAAATATTCCCAATCCCTAAAGACAGGCCAGGGTCTGAAGGCTGTAATCCGCAGATATTGGGCCACGCGCACAAAGGCATATTTCGTTTGAAGGCTTCGCGCGTCGCTTTATTAAAAATACCATCGTACTCATTTTTAATCGAATTCACCGCCCTGCCACCATTTATAATTTTACCAATACAGATTTTCATTTCCTAGCCATAGAAATAGATAAGAATTGATAAGAGATTGTTGTTCAAAATTCGTTTATGAAATATTCTGTAAAACCTACAAACTGAGATTTGTAGGCTCTGTCGTAGTTATCAATTAAAGCAGTTATGTTATATATAGATGGCCACGACTTCGTCTTTGTGGATTCAAATAAATAGTCATCTCCTTTATCGTTATTCTAGGACCTTGGGGTTCTATTTTTAACTTTTTGAGTTTATTCCTTACCTACCCATACTGTCTAAAACAATACTGCATACAAAAAGATTCATAGTTCTAACTAAAATAGCACGATTTTTGCATTGTTTTACTTTAATTTATAATTGTAGATTAATCATATTACACGTATCTCAAATTGTACATAAACCTTTTTAAAAAATAATAACAATAAGTGTTTGAAAATTTAAAGATCAACAGCACAGCAGTCGTGGCCGAGTGGTTAAGGCGTCTGACTCGAAATCAGATTCCCTCTGGGAGCGTAGGTTCGAATCCTACCGGCTGCGTAACTTTTTTTCTACAGAGACTCAACGATATTCTGTTTTAGTATTTAATCATCATCATCATTATCAACTGATGGACGCTGCTGAACATAGGCATCTTTTATGAAATTCCACGCACCAAGATCTTGAAACGCCTACATTCAGCTTATGCAAGCTCCGTATAACATGTCATTGGTGAACTATGCCCCGTCCGATGACACTAAAGCTTTGCGAATCATTTAGCTATATTAGTTATCTTGGTTCTTATTTCTGAATAGATCAAAGACACTTCGAGCATTGCTGAATACGAGTATAACACTAGTGGACGCCCCTGGATTCACCCGCGTTGTCCACGGTCCCGTAGGAATATCAGGATATAAAAAAGCCTGTGACATAAAATATATAGTATATAGTAGTAGTAGTATATATAAAAAAATATCTTGATGAGTGGATATCATATACAAAAAGATTTTTAAATTCCGACTGATAGTTTCAGGAATAGGCTTAAACAAACAGACAAAAGGACACGAATTTTAGAAATTATTATAGTAGAAAAGTTATTATTTTGAAATTTATTAATTTATATGTATATGTACGAATAGATTGTACATCATATACCTTAGCACAGGTATGTGTATTTGCGTTACCAATACGTTTCGGGCGTGTCAGCAATATGTTTGTGTTGTAGTTCGGTAATTAAGTGGCGAGGCGAGCATCGCGTCGACGAGATCGCGCGATATCGCGACTGATAGCCGTCGCGCACGCGATTCGCTACAGCTACTTGTAACCCTTAGGCAGCATCCATACATAAAGTAAGGTAATTAATTACCGACTATCATCATCATTATCAACTGTAGAAGCCTTAAAATTTATTAAAATGTCTTAGATGAAAGAAAAACTATTATATTATTCCACAATTCGACCCCAGGACCTCCATCGCCTCAATTTTTTCATCCATCATACATGTGGTTCAGCCGGCTTCAGAGTAAAATCGCCAAAGCCCGTATGGCGGAGCAAAGTTTTGCTGGCATCGTGGTTTCGTAAAACCACACAACTTTCTTTTGTCATTATCATCATATATTTTTAACGAGCTGCAGAGGTCAGGCCTCATTTTTCTTATTTAAAGATTTGGAATTCAGATCCATTACGCTGCCAGTATGGTTTAGTCAACAATATTCACGATCATCAGCATATTAACGGCCACTCAAAGGGCCAAGCCTTCCTCCTTATAGGGGAGAGGATATGGTTGCGTATTTAACCAATATGGTTTAGTTTTTTTTAATATCGTTAGATAAAGATAAAATATTGGTTAAATATATTATATAAATATTGGTTAAAATATGTTATACTATATTATACTGTATTCTTCTTTTTAAAATTATCTACGTGTAATCTTATTTGGCCTTATTTTTCTACCTATTTGTAACTGTATGTATTTTTAACTGTACGCTGTTGATTACAATAAAATAAAAAAAAAATAAAAAAATAAAAAATATAAATTGATTCCAAGCTTCGTTTAATTTAGGTTTAACAATTTCTTAATTATTATTGTAGAGGAGAAATTACTCATACTGTATATCATATAAAACCTGACTATTTATTTATTTACTTTTGTTACAAAGTCGATTAAAAACAACAAAAGTAATTATTTACCTTTTAACTGACAATAACGACTCATTCTACGTTACATGTGGACAAGCCCTTAAATGCAATTACTTACAAGGTTAAGCGTATCATTGAAACATTTGTAACTTTTCAAACACAACAACTTCCTTTCCTTCGAACTTTAAACTGTTTAACTCTATTAGTAACTAGCTGTTGCCCTCGACATCTAATGAACAGTTTTAAATAGCAAATTCCTTAATTCTTAATTCAATAAAACGTATATTTTAATCTAATGTATATTTAATCCACTTGCAAAAAGTTTATAATGAATGCTTTTAGCGATAAAACAGTTTGAGAGATTGGTCGAAACAATTCGAACCTTGATTCACTTCCTGCCCGTTTCCAAGACGTTTCATTTAACAAAAAATCATAAAAATGAGTTCATCTGCTTCTATTATGAGACACAAAAAGTGACGATTTTATAAATACTATGCATTATTTGCACTATATAGATGAAATTTAAGATTGAATTTCCCTCTAGACTAACCATGAATAGAACAAACATGATAATAGGTATACATATAACCATTTGCGCTGTGCAACCGGGCTTAAAAAGAACCAATAACAGTTAAAGTTAACAATCGATTGGAGCGGCGTGGGCTGCCCAATAAAAGTGACCTATAAACCTCGGCCTTGCCTCGAATGCGAAATGACGAATTGTTAAAATTCCGAAGTCGTAACAATTTCATAAGTCAATTTGCCGGCACCTGGGGAAATTATCCGCCGATGATGGCTGCTTAGCGCCGCGAGCTGGGCTGCGAGCTTCGTGGTCTTTTAATAAATTACACTGCTCGAACTTATACGTAGTGGAAAGGAAAGAAGAACAGTGTAACATCCAATCATTAAGCATTTTCTTGAAGTGTAGATATCTTTATACGCTTTGACCTCTTTTGGGCAAAAGCAATCCCACCAAAAAACAAAGCGAATGCTAAGTTAAAAAATTTATCAGATCTAATAAAGAACAAAGCTCTTAAATCTAAATGCCCTTATAGAACAATCTTTAACTCTATCATAGCAAAATAAATTTAACATGAAACCATATTTCAAGTTCTCTACCAACAATATGATAAACCGTATCGTTGCTGAAGTGGGTCAGCATATTGATACAGGCAGGATACTGAACATTGATGCAGGCTTAAGAGTTGCAAGTCAACAATGATAACAGTCAAATATATTTAATAAGTCAACAGCCAAGACATTGACTCATTAAATATAATGGTAATGACAGTAAATGATGAACCTATCACAACAAATCATACCTCAATTGTAACAAAAATCTGAATAACCATAACGTGAGATGTAAGGGGTATGAAGCCCCCCACTTGGCCCCGCGGCCGCATACATGATCGTCATGTATGTATGTATGAAGTGCACACATTACCATACGGAACGCGTCAAGCGACCCGTTCGGTTTGTAAATGTGCTGAATCGTAATGCCACATCACTTGAGCGCTTCGAGGAAGTCAATGATGGAAAACTAGGGCGATTACGTTTTCATTTGCACTTCTTGTCTGTAGCTACGTATATCATTACGTGTCCTCGCTTTATAATTTGTAGTAATTCGATTGTTTGTCATTTTGTACCTACCACTGGATTTTTAGTGACGATGTTTCAATCCAGCTGCGTGGATACAATGTTTGAACAATTGTTGCCGTTTGAATATATCATTATGTCGAACAATAACCTAGTGAGTTTAAATTCATTAGTTAATTGTTTATGTTTTATACTACAAAACGTAGGCTATATGTGTAACTTACACATAACTTACACCAACCTCTTTTAATTATTATTATTTTATATTTGCAAATTAAAGAGGTGTGTTTTACCAGACACTAAGCGAACGAACACGTCCTACAAAGCGCCAGTCTGTATAAGTGCCAATCACGTTATGTCTTTAATCGTAATAAATCCTGATGGCCTACGAGGCGTAGTTATATGCAAGACAGAGGTCCTAGATTGGTTCCCGGCTGGATCTATTTTGATGCCACCCTGCCGACAAAGGCGTGCCGCTAAATGGTGTAAAATTGTACGATATCGTGTAGAAACCAAAAGGGGGTGGTCGATTTTATCCTACTTCAAATAAGCCAGCCTGCTTCCATTTTAGATTGCAACATCACGTACCACCAGATGTGATTGCTGTCAAGAAATAACTTTTAGTGAATAAATAAAATTATACAGACAACCAGGACATTCAGATCAAAAATCAAATCAAAGTAAAGCTGCTTGCTGATAGAACTTTTCCAGACGAGCTTACAAAAAGATCCACTACAAAAAACAATGTTTAGATGTACAATGTTGTACAAAAGTGTTTTGTCATTTAATTTGATTATTATGACTCCATCGCCGGCCGCGCGCCGCGACTCGGTAATTATTCACTCTCCACGCAACACGACAGCTGTCACATCAAGTGTCAAGTGTCGGCGCTGATAGTGTGGCGCGTCGTCGCCCCTCATCAGACAGGGGTTGAGAGCTGGTGCTTTATGTGCTGCTAATTAATAGTCTTGCTGATATTAAACATGAATGATTGTCAAATACGTCATTACGGACTTATCGGGGTCTGGTAAGTACCATAAGTACCAAGTAGTAGTAGTAGTACAAAAATTCTTATTTAAAAAAAGATCGAACCCATGACCAGAGATACGCTACGTGTAGAGTCAGATCCTTTTGCCACGGAGCTATTAACGTTTCAATTTTATTTGATTAATATATAATTCCTTCATTCATAAAATCCATTCAGTCATTCATTAATGATTAAACTTGGAAACATATCGGTCTATTGAAACTGTGTTTTTATACTCAAATATTAAAACCATCAAATACTAATATAACAATAGATATTACAGTTATGCAAATAATACGAGCATAATATTTGGATACGTATTTGATTTGAAATCACAACTTTTTGATTAATATTCCATCCATTTTCAATATATTAAAATTTCAATTATGGAAATAGTATTTAGAAACCGCAATTTCCCATTTTGCCAGTCAATGTTAGCTTGTGTGTATTTAGTGTTTTTTATTTCGTAAGCTTTATTTATTTTTTATGTTCATATTGTTTTGTTGAGTGTGTTGTGCAAGAGTAACAAAGTGTACAATATTTAATTTTATAAAATTTTCCGGACTTTGAAGAGAACTTGGTGAATAACACACTTAAAATACACTTATTAACAAATATAGGCTCTCCGAAAACATTTACGACTACTAGTTTTATTTGAATAAAGTTTTAGTGAAGTTAAAAATTTAAAACACTATCCATTATGTAAATGGAATCAAAGATCGCTGATATATTTAAATCCCCAATAAACGCAATTAGCCAGCCTCCGTGTCACCGTGGTATGTGCGGTGGATTTATAAAACGGAGGACCTGGGCTCAATTCCCGGCAAGGCCCAATGGGATTTTCTGAATAGTTCCGGGAATGGGTGCCGGAAGACCTTCGCCGTGGCTAGTTACCACCCTACCGACAAAATCGTACGACCAAGCGATTTAGCTTTCTGGTACGATGTCGTGTATAAGTCGAAGGGGTGTGGATATTATCCTACTCCTAACAAATTAGATCACTTCTATATTAGAAGGTATCATTAATTGCCATCAGGTGTGGTCGCGGTCAAGGGCAAACTTGTTAATGCAAAAAAAATAATAAATTCCTAATTTCGAAATTAATAATTACATCATAGCAAATTCGAAAAGCCCAAGCATAGACATAGCATAACTATACTATAACACTTTCATAATATGAAGATAAGTTTTCGGATTGCGATGAAACAACATAATGAACATGCACCGCTCAAGTCATAATCCTTCCGGAGTCGGGTAACGACGTTATTTTACAAGCCTTCTACAATGTTCAAGCAGACTTAAACAATGTTGTTATACTGTAGGCATCAAATATGCAGATGTTTGGCGACTTGCAGCGAAATACCATGTCGCTTATACAGCCGGGATGTATTGAACCTTCTGTTCTGGAAAATATGGTTCAAAGTCGAATGGTAAAGGCTGAAAGTTGCACATGTGGCCGGATATTGGGTGCTCAAAAATGCAATAAACGCACCGCGTGGACCGATGTATTGTCAAGAAGTGCACTCAACGGGCTTATGTACAGCGTACGTCTACATATATGAATATTACAGCCTTAAATGTGGAAGCTATAATGCAACAAAATTGCACCGTATACGAAAAAAAACCTTTACTCGGCTTTTTTCCTAGATTACAGGACAGGGCCTGGATTACATGGATTCGTACGTATGAGCATAATTTTTTTTATCCATTCTCATGTCATTTTTTAATTACAATTTGAAAAAATACATCATTTTCTTGCGCGTATCCTGGCATAGAGCACAAAAACTTATTATTGTTTACTGTACTATTAAATTAATAAAAAAGTTACTATTGTCAAAGTCACCTTGTTACCTGAACCCGACGGTTACCATTACGATAATAATAATCATAGGTATAATATCTAAGAAATCTGCAAAATATCAAAAGCCAAAAATATTCCTCTATTCCGTTCGGCTTCAATCAAACTTCAAAGTCAAAGTAAGTATCAGCAATAGAATATTCATGTCGCCAAATCTCAATTTTCCGCTGAAAGTTTGAAATTCCGCAAGTTTTTTCCCAACTCGCAAAGATTGCTTGCATTTTAATGCTCGTTCCGAATGCATGTCCAATGAGCGCGGAATCCATTATTGATTCAAGGTGTTGTAAACTTTTTTGCTGCGAACAACTTTTATTTGCGGAATTTTTGAAGCGAAATATGATTCTTTATTTTTACTGCCTGTTCTTTATGAATACTCTATTTTTCTTTACTTTTCAAATTATGAATTTATTCAAATGAATTTAATTCTCATTGTTGTTTATACAACCGATGGACTTTGATCCCTTGACAATAACTCTTCAATACTGTATCATAAAATCTAGATTATGGAAACTGCGCGCTTTTCATGTACATTTATAGTATAAGCGGAGTCTAGAAATATTTATCTATGTGAAATTCCTTAAATTATGCCCCTAGGTACTTGATATTATCTTCAATCATGAAACTCTGGGTTCAAATGCTAGTTTGCCTATAAAAAAGTAAAACGTATCCAAAGAAACAATGCACAATTAAGAGCTTAACCCAGTTCGTAATCCTGATACGTAGTCCATATATGCGATACTGTTGTTTAGCGACAGGAAAAACATTTATAAGCCACGATGAGCTGTTTCTTTTAACTGTTTCGAAATCCCTTCAAAGACTAACTTGTCAAAAATCATACACAATTTACAACAAGCTCTGATTTTTCTGAAAGTCAGTTAAACTTTTACTTTAAAAGTATTAAATTGGAATTTTTCACACAAGTATCTGAATGAATGAAATGATACATCTATATATGTCTTGACCAACAGAATAATTTCCAATATATTTTTTTTAACTATATTATATTATTCTCCTTTTAAGTGATGTTTTTTACAAATAAACATTATTTCTTACTTTCTAAGTCTGTATGTACAATTTAGAATTGTAGTAATCTACTGCTATTAAATTTCTACTATGTTTTAGGGTTTAGTAGTAATTTTTGCTAAAAAGGCACCCATTGGCTATAAGCTATAAACTGAGAACTTCTATCTATGGTTCTATCATCGAATAATCGGCTTTAATATTATGCATTACGGTTGCTAAGTATAAACTATATGCAAGTAAAGTGAACTGAACATAATGGAATTAGATCACCTATCGAGTGGGAAACTTGCTGCCGGCCGCAAATCGTATCAAATTGTACCAATTGACCACTCCCCTCGCGCCGAGTTTCTTAGGCCAATTAAACTTGTGCACGACAGCGCTGCGGGGAGCCCCCTCGCCCCGCGCCGCTCTACTTGCGCGACTACCCGCACTAAACTTGGCCGGCTTTATCCACTACCAAGGTGGCCATGTACACAAATATTTCGGAATTTGTCCTGAATAGGATTCTGCTGAAACATCCCATTTTTGTATCTTTACTATAATTTAGTATCCTTTTTTGTGACTGTCTTGCTGTTCTAATGGTTAGCCTACGAGTATTTGACTTCGTTCACGAGATGTTCCTAAGTTTACACAGCAATGTAACTGGACGGCAGAAATAAGTATAGTAGTAGTACTGATCCAAGCTCACAAAGTTCTACCTCTATTATAATTAATGAAAGAAAGAAACGCTAGTTGGCGCTGCTTGTTTGTTCTCTGACTACTATTAAAACTTATCAATATGATACATAGAAAAGCATTTTCAAAACAATTTTAAATATAAGTATATTATATATCATAATTATATAATAAATTAATATATAAATATATAATACTTACCATTTAATGAGCTTCAGCCTGTTTTTCAGCTGTTGAAGCCACAAATTTGTAAACGTACAAAAAATCTTTACACTTACCTTTACCTACTCCCTACTTGCCAACTTCTAACTATCCGATCGGCTCTCACAAAAGCTTTACGAGTAATTTGCTAAAACTCGAACACCGAGATTTGAGATTGAGGAAAACAATCACCGGACAATATTATAACTTAGAGTCTTCAATTAGTATTGGTGTCGTTGAATAGAATAAATGCTACTGTAGAGGTACTGAGTTTTGTTAAGGGTGCCGATTCGTAGCCGACCGCAGAAGATAGCAGCAGCGACGTGTCACAGCAACACCACTAATTTCTATATATTTTCAAGAACGCTGTGTCGCTAACTACAGAAATTATTTCACAGAAAAACATATTACAAACAATATTAATTAATAGTGAGACACGTCGGGTGTAGTCGGGTGTAGTCGGTACGAAATCGCACCCTTATAATTATGTAAGATTTTACCAAAAAACATGACCAATCCTGCGCTAATATAACAACTCAAGAAATAGTTCCTACCAAATATTGCAATATCATCAGACTTAGCTATTTCAGTTTCATCAGATGTCAAGAAGTTGCCATTCAATCTGCAAGATCGAGAGCTTGACTCAGGGTAAGTTATGAAAAAGTAGACTAAAGTTTCCACACTGTTACCTTTACCTTCCGTTGCTTAAAAATTAAACTTACCTAAAGTAAAACAAAAATATCAGTATTACGAATAGTCATTCAACAATGCAATATAACGATCAGCTGGGAAACCTATAGCAGTGTACAAATTATTTCCGCATTCATTCTAGGTACATTTTTCTTTTCGTGGCAGCGTGAATTCTTAAGGCGGATACCCATGGTTTGATTCCCACCTTAGCCGAGAGAGGTTTTTGGAATTGGCCCTTGTTAGTTTTACCTTGACGTATGTGTGTACCTAGCAATTTAGCCTTTCGGTAAGATGTTCAGAAACCAAAACGGGCGTGGATTTCATCTTACTCCTAACAGCCTTCATTTTACATTGCACCATCACTCACCATTAAGCTAACTTGTACTAAATTAAAAAAAACTGTAGGAAATCAAATTAAACATAACTGACGACATCACTTTGCATAAATCTTTCTTCATTATTTTATTTAGGTCTGCATTTTCTCGAGCAAAACAAACCGGAGAAGCCATCGCACTCCGAGACACTTGTCTTGTAAAATATCAAACTGAGTTTTTAATAAGATCCCAGACGGAGGTTCTTCAGCTAGTAGTCTATACGCCATTCACTGCTTTCCATTTTCTGATATTAATTAAAAATCCCTATCAAACATTTCCTCGTAAAACTCCTTTGCTTTCCTTGAAAGCAGTTGCTGCAAAAAATTTCTCAATTCTTTAATCCGATTTTATTAAGCTCTTAAGAAGTGCACTGAAGCAAAATAATATTAATATTACATGCAAATCAAATCCAAATACTAATCCTTTGTGTATACTTTAATACAAAATGGTTTTCAGTTAGTAAAACAACAAATTTATCGAGAATTGTACCAGTAAGGTACCAAACAGTATATGACCCTTTACATACATGTAACATTTTTACAATTTGCAATATTGGCAAGCAGGCGTTAGTTTGCGGAAGTTCATTCAATTGCAAAGTCACAATATACAATGTACAGTCACAATGTACAATAATAATGCCTTAAGTCATTTTTATCAGTTTTACCTTTAGTGATGTGGAGTAAGTAAAAGATGTGTATATACAATTGTAGAGAAGAAATGCTAATTAAATTAAAGGAATAGTGCAGTTGAAAGTGATAAAATATAAACTATAATTGTAATTCAATTTTATAGTTGTAACTAAAAGAAAAAGCTCTACTCAAATTGTACGAAATTTAAAAGCTCAAACACAACAGTAACGAAATGTATTTTTCCAAACGCGACTTTCCAGCTTTATTCAGCATTTTATTTCGCGTGTTTTTGCTCAAAATATCTGTAAACAGACATAATTCTTGTGCAAATTAACCCCTTTATATAAAAAAATTCGGTGCTTTACCGCTATCTTTGTTTGCGATACTATTTCACAATGATTAATCAACAACCTTGCTGTTTACTTTCAGCCTACCTTCAGCGGGTGAACTAAGCTTAACTCATTATTGCATACACATCATTCATTGCCTGCTGCATAAGAAATTCATCAAATTTCACGTACGTGGCGAGCATTGGACTTTAAATTATTCATTCTACTTTCACAATCGTTTTATATCACGTACCTTGGTAAGAAAACAACCACGCCTCCCGTTATCAAGTTAAAATCAGGCAGTCTTTTTATGTTGGCACCCCTTTCGAGTTTTCTGTTTACGGCAAAAGTTTTAGGCCTTTAATGAATTCTAGTTCTTCTTTACAAATAAAACCAACTTTACCAAACTTTCGTCTGTTTCCGCTTAATTTGATCTTTTAATTGAAAAGTAATGCGAAAAATATTGAACATTAAGGTTGAATTATTTAACGTCTGTTTCCTTTTTGAAGTTAAGGGAGTTTTTGAATTCTCATACTATCCAGACACGGAGCACATTTAGAAATATTATTATAATTATGAAGATTGTTAATTAAGTTAAATATAAAAAATAATGTTTTTGTAGCAGAATCTCTGTTCTGTAACTTCACCAGTAACCATGCTCTTTAGGCCTTACCTACTAATGCTGCATATCAACAGTAATAAACCTAGTGATAAAACCTCCTCAGGTGTACTGCAAAACTACTCATACTTCAATAAGTATCGAGATGATAGCGATGACGATATTGTTCATCACCTTTGTTAATGACTCGGACCTTAAGCGAGTAAAGTGGAGACTTGGTCACGAGGTCTTGGACTTCGCTTACTTGAGTTCCACTTCGCTTGCTTAAGCCTCCACATGCATGGGTTGTGTTGTATTTATGTCTGAAATTGTTCATCTATCTTGATTGTAGGATCTAGCTATTTCTAACATTTTATTGTATTATCGCCAGAACTGATCAAGCATAAAAATTATTAGGTCCTAAGTTTAAGAGGAAGTGGTGCTAAAACTTCCAAGATTTGGCCCATATATACGAACATAATAAGTTAAATAAATGTCTGTAATAATACGTCTGTCTACACAATAATATGAGTAACAGTTGACAGAGACAGCATTATTTCCTAGAATGTGTAAAATAAAATAAGGAAGTCTCCGTAAGTACCAGCCCGGCGGGCCGTGGAGAGTCGCTCGCCGCCCCAGATGCGCAATATAAATCGTCACTTCCGTTCCGCGGACGCTCACATATTTTTTCCTAAACACCACCTCCTTTAGAGAGGACGGTAATTTTCCCCCGTAATAGGCTGTGTTCAGTTAAATTTCAAACAGCCCATTTATGTGTTAAGATTTATATCTTCTATAAATTAAAATGGTTTTGAAATGTAAAAAAAGGCGGACTAACACTGATTGGATTGTTTAATAAGAGATTAAGTTGTACTGTCAATAGCAAAATTCTGAGAGATGTTATACTGTCTCTATTACATAGAGGATTTTTGAAAAAAGTTGTAATGAAAATTTATATAAGTATAGTTTTTAGGTTAGGTATTATTATAGTTATGGATTAAGATTACAGGCATAAGTACTAATATAGGTTAAGTAAAAATTGTTACTAACAATTATAGGTGTATGCCTGAAATAGATATATAAATAGAAATAGATTATAAAAATCCTTTTACGACGACATCATCTTCTGGTTAATGATAAATATTTTAATAGATTATTCAATTCACGTAATCAGTAAAACCAAAATACACAATGTTTAAGTTTATTTTATAATTCTCTCGTATTTTTCCTTTAACGCCATTTTAATTGGAGGGGACTGTTTTCTGCCGCGGTAATCGGCACCCACAGAAATTCGAAATATTTAATTTATTTTCCTTGAAACACTGTTTGGTTTTGGACTTAAAATAACAAACGCATCTTAGTAGGGTTTATTTTAACTGTAATCTTGACTAGTTTCTTCGCAACATCATACTGAAATGCTAAGTCGCTCGGCTTTGTCGGCAGCGTAGTAACTAGCCACGACCGAAGATGTTATTCAAGTCCTAAATTGAATCAATTTCGGAATCACAGTACACTACTTTTAGCAACATAATCAGAAGAGGTCAGAAGGAACAAGCAGCAAAAGAACATTAATCAAAATATCAATACATTTTCATTGCATAACTTCCTTAAATCAAATCAAAACGAAACAATCTTACTATTTGAGTTTACTTTTACCATATTCAGGCAGCCTACTCTAGAACTGGAATTGATGATGTCAGCAATTTAATAAACCGTCCTTTATATAAGCCAAAAACGCTGCAGAGTAGCATTCTTTTTTATGATTTCTGTCTTTGGATTCTAGGCTTTTTGAGCGCTATGTACAGTGCTGCTAACACTACTATAATAAAGAACTTACCCATTGGCAGTAATTACCACATGCTCTTAAACTATTACGTTTAATATAATCTGATAAACCTAACAAAACGCACTAACCCGTAACCGTTCTAACTAATGAAAAATAATTTCCACGTGAAAATATTTCAATTAATTGAAATGCATCTGTACATTTTATCCACGTACATAATAACAAGGTTAGATATTTTGTATGAAATACGAGTAAAATGTTCATATAAATTTTTTCGGACTACCGCAGTCGCCGCAGCGCTATCAGCAGCCTACTTGGAAACACCGGTAGTTATATTCCATAAATAACATTAAACACTCGCTTATAAATTACGTAGTTGATACTTTCTACGTGAGACGTCTAAACACGGTATTGTGTTACAACACTTGTGTCTGTTCATTTATGTGAATAATATTATACTTTGTCATTTCTTAGATTCCTTTAACACACTTTATATATGTTATTAATATATTGTCGATAATGTAGAGTTAGGTTTGTTAAGCCATACCCACAAAGGAAATAATAATGTTATATTGTCGTATTACCTTACTTAGTTCATTAACGATATATTGACAACTAGCGAACATCCGCAACTCCGTCCACGAGAAATTATGTTTTGTGATTGTCATAAAAAAAATAGCCTATATCCTTTCTCAGGATGTAAAACTATCTCTGTCAAATTTCATTTAAATCGATTCAGTAGTTTAGGCGTGATTGAGTAATAAACACGAACAGACGAAGTTGAAACACGCAAGTTTCGTTACTGAATCGACATAATATATGCACGTTTGGAATATTATTAACAATATTTTTTTAACAGCCATATTCTAGCCCGCGAGGCTTGGCCTAGTTAACTTTTCATGTTGGGCAAGACTAAGCCCTAAACCTTGAAGCTATTGAGACTTCAGCATGTCGATTCTGTAACAACACTCCACAATACTCTCTATCTATAGTATCGTGTTAGACAGGGAGAGATAAAGACAACGTCAAAACTCGCACTTTCGAATTTCATTCAATTTTATCGAGATGTAGCTGCAGGGGACCTAAAATTATAAAACATTGAATGAGAGAAGGATTTAAAAGTTCAAAAAAAAGGATTAAAATTAAAAGTTTCAAGTATATTTAGCTGCCCAGCCTTTACTCGTCAGCAGCAGGGTGCAGGTGTGGTCTCTCTCATAGAAGAAAAAAATTGCAAACTTTTTTATGTCTTTAGTACGCTTTTTTATATCTGTGACTATTTTTATGTCACATTTTGTTGTAGCTGCGTCATTGGTGTTTGCTGAATATCCCATCTTCTACAAGGAGGCAGGCCTGGCCCTGTACTGGGCCGTAAATAGGCTGTCAAAGATGATGATGTTTGAGCTCCCAATATTTTTACCTAAATTTCTATTTCATTTTACACCATAGCCCAAGACTTAGATTGGTGATCGTTATTCGGGGCAGATAAAGACGCAGGCGTCCTTAGGTTGCGGCGCAGAGTTACGGTGCTGTCTGCAGGCACTCGCGTGATGCGCCGCGATACTATCGGATCCACCATTACTGCGCCCCGCCCACTGTTTACACCATGCCCGTCCGTGGGAACATTCACATGTACACCATACATTGACCGATGGTATACTTTGATAACTTATTGTACAGCGATGGAGATTGTGACGTCTACTTATAGTTATCGTATTAAATTTAAATATATTTGCTGACGATTTTTTAAAGAGCAACTGTTGAGTTTCTTGCCTGCTCTTGATCCGACAGATGCCTGCCTTCCAAACCGATGGTGGATGTATATTGTAGAGTTACAAGAAGAATTTTCGACGTTCCAATAATACTTGTAAACAAAACCTCCTTGAGATAAACGGATTATGATTTGATTTAGTTTGGTTTAATCATTTGATTTATTAATTGAGAAGAAATTGGATGCCTAGATCAAATTAACAAACAATTTATGACATAGATCTTGTAAATAGCCCGTTTTATAGTAAACAAATTGACTTGCTTAACGACACACGTTTACATAAGATAATAATCCAACTGCGTCAGAAAAGTATCTACTCCAATATACGAGAAAAATAGATTGAAAATAATTAATTATATTAATATTAAAAAAAAATATAATAAATTATTTCATACTAGTAACATTTGAAACAATTTATTTGCAAAGATGATAATATCATAATAGACCGGATTACAAATAAGATTATTTATTTCTAAAATTCATCTAATTTTGTGGCTATTATTATTTGTTCTCGCAACTCGTTAGTTTTGCTTTTAAAATTTATTAACCCTTTCATTTAATAATTCACTCTTATTAACAAGTCATAAAGCTTGTTTTTATAAACTGAGAATTAACATTGAAAATCAGGAGTAAACAAATATAAAGGGATCACTGACTCTGACCTACATCTTGAAACTTAGGCATTTTGAATAATCCTAGCAATGTACATCAAAATTAAAATAACGTCGGCGCGTGATCGATAGAGCGAGGAGTTGGTAGAGGGATAGCGTTTCGCATTTTCTGTAGAACAAATTATATCGCTTCATCTATTGCTGTTACGTCATACATTGCTTGTTTTTCGTGATTTATACGTTCTGTTATTTGATAGCTAGTGAACTTATTTGCTTGGTTAATTTATTCCATTTGTTATCGTTTCAAATGCGCAAGGTTCGATCGCAGCTTACGATCTCTAGCGGAAGTACACGCCCCGTGAGATATCGTGGGTTCGATTTCCGGGTGTATTAATTTGCGTGTAAAATACGCATTTACTATTAATAAACCGGAATATACATCTCGTACCTAACTGCTGTAGTGTATTGTTTTGAAACAGAAATGGATTTTTTTTAACAAAAATAGAACCGACTCAAAACGCACTAAAAAGTAAAAAATAACTGTGTCATTTAGTTGCTTTAATTTACTTAAGCATATCTTGGAGTCGGTGCCAGCCAAGGTTTCTACTTTAAGGACGTAACCTAGAACCCACAAACTGCTTTACTACGTAAAATAAATGTTCCTTAAACTTGGCTGGCACTGACTTCATAGATATGCTTAAGTAAATTAAAGCAACTAAATGACACAGTTATTTTTTACTTTTTAGTGCGTTTTGAGTCGGTTCTATATTTTGTTAAAAAATTTTTTTTAAAGGTATATTAGTCGAGAGTGTTCTTAGCTTGTTTGGTGGAAATCGGTTTAGGTCTTCAAGGTCATCAAGTCGTTTGTTAGGTGTGATAGAAATGATACACGCTCAGTTTGATGATAAGGCTCGAAGGTAGGAGACGTAACCCTGGTCTACCTTTTTAGTGAACCCATTGAGTTTGGGTTTAATCTTTATAGCTAGATAGCACCCTGAACTATAATAATTCCTCTGTTTTAACAGATGCCATTGACAAACTCTCTGTATTTATTCGGTTTTTCTTGTAATTTCTTTTTTTTTAATTAATTTTTTTTTATTTATTTAAATCTAATCAATCACTTTGTTGTAAAATGTGTATCTTGTTATAATGTAAATATCTTTTTACGTCGTGAAAGAGCTTGAATAGTAGAACACTACACTATGAAAAGTTTAAAATTCAAGATGGCCACCACAAAAAAAATGGTAAATTTGATTTCAGTTTTTAATTTATAAATACGTAATACAAGTATAGTATCGTTAAAATTGAAAAGCGACTCCGAATAAATGCCCTTTCGCTCACAACTTGTGAAATTTTCTAGGACCAGTGAAGATCGGCAAGCAATTAGTGACCATTCGAGACGACATGTCGCAAAGGTCTGTGTGACATTCCTTGCTCGTGACACAGAAGTATGACACTCGTCGGCAGGTGACAATGCGACTCGTTACTCTCATTATGCACGCCACATCGACTGCATCGACGCTGCGTTGTTACGTACCTATCCGTATGACGTATACCTACTATCTGTTCGCTACAAAACTGTGCATTCATATAACGTACATTTTATATAAAAACTAAACTACAAACATAAAAAAACCAATTTCTCAAAACAGTTAAAACAACATTCATTTGTTTATATTATTGCTAAACGCACATCGTTCTATTTGATTCGAAAAACCTATTTCAGACTATTGTAAAAAAATCAACCAATTTAAAAACGAAAATAATTTTTATAGCTATTTCCATTTAGAAAAAGCTTTTATTTACTTATCGCGGATTTATGTACGATTGCACTTTAGTTTTATTTATCATTAACAGATGCAATTTATGTTCCCAGCTAAATGATGTTGCTTATAAATATTTACTTTATAATATGCTAATGGAGTTTAAGGGTATTTTTTTCTCTTTTCTGATGCCTCTGACTAGCGAAGGTTAGCGTTCAGCTTTAGCTCCTCTTGATTAGTTTTGTACATACATAAACATCACGACTTGTTCCAATAGGGGTAGGTAGAGACCACATCCCTCCACTTGCCACGGTCCTTGCATACCTCCTTAGCTTCTTCCACTCTCGTTAATCCTTTCATACAAGTTCGTCGGTTTAGGGTACTCTTGACCTAGCCATTATTTAAAATGTCCTGAATTTTTTTCCAGGAACATTCGCCTAGGCCTTCCCCTTCCAACATTTCCATTCACCCTCGCCTTGTAAATCCCTTTTGTTAATCTTCTTTCATCCATTCTCATTTCAACGCTTTCATAATCTCTTCCATACTAATGTCACTGATATTGATCTCACTTTCATTATTTTCCGCAGGGGATATGTCAGTCCCTGCTTCATCTCTTTCAAATAAACTTTCGAAATGTTCCTTCCATCTCTTCAACATGCATTCTTCACGATTTTACTCAGATCCGAGTTTATGTGTATTACTCAGATGTAGTTTTCTACATACAAAATAATTTTGAAGTAATTGCAATACGGATTGATGGTTGCAGATAAGTTAGTCGTGCACTGGCGATTAACATCGCGCCATACAAATATGTGTAATGTGTGTCGTAGGCAACCGTCGGTCGGGCGGACTGGCGACAAACAGCGTGCCATACAAATGCTAACGCGCCGTTATCGCCATCTCTGGGGCGCTTCATTACGCGCAAACGGTGATTGTGTTACTTATCACTTAGTTACTTATCGTTCGTTAGCGCCGCACGTGTGTGTGTCGTAGGCAGTCTTCGGTCGGACGGACTAGCGACAAACAGCGCGCCATACGAATGCTAACGCGCCGTTATCGCCATCTCTGGGGCGCTTCATTACGCGCAAACGGTGATTGCGTTACTTATCACTTAGTTACTTATCGTTCGTTAACGCCGCACGTGTGTGTGTATTAGGCAGTCTTCGGTCGGACGGACTGGCGACAAACAGCGCGCCATACGAATGCTAACGCGCCTATATCGCCATCTCTAGGGCGCTTCATTACGCGCAAACGGTGATTGTGTTACTTATCACTTAGTTACTTATCGTTCGTTAACGCCGCACGTGTGTGTGTCGTAGGCAGTCTTCAGTCGGACGGACTGGCGACAAACAGCGCGCCATACGAATGCTAACGCGCCTATATCGCCATCTCTAGGGCGCTTCATTACGCGCAAACGATGATTGTGTTACTTATCACTTAGTTACTTATCGTTCGTTAACGCCGCACGTCTGTGTGTCGTAGGCAGTCTTCGGTCGGACGGACTGGCGACAAACAGCGCGCCATACGAATGCTAACGCGCCGTTATCGCCATCTCTGGGGCGCTTCATTACGCGGAAACGGTGATTGTGTTACTTATCACTTAGTTACTTATCGTTCGTTAACGCCGCACGTCTGTGTGTCGTAGGCAGTCTTCGGTCGGACGGACTGGCGACAAACAGCGCGCCATACGAATGCTAACGCGCCTATATCGCCATCTCTAGGGCGCTTCATTACGCGCAAACGGTGATTGTGTTACTTATCACTTAATTACTTATCGTTCGTTAACGCCGCACATGTGTGTGTCGTAGGCAGTTTTCGGTCGGACGGACTGGCGACAAACAGCGCGCCATACGAATGCTAACGCGCCGTTATCGCCATCTCTGGGGCGCTTCATTACGCGGAAACGGTGATTGTGTCGAGTTTGTCGATGTATGTAAGTAGAGCGACGTGTCATTCCTAATTTTAGGTTTCTACATATTATTTACCTTTTAAGTGTATGAACGCAAGCCACAGAATAGAGAGCACTAGCACTCTACTACTCGCTACTCTGTTTGTTTGATGAAGGTCATCATATATCAATGATATAATAATATATAGTAGCTGAAAAGGAAAAAGTAAGCTGAAAAGGAAAAAATAAGCTGAAAAGGAAAAAGTAAGCTGAAAAGGAAAAAGTAAGCTGAAAAGGAAAAAATAGCTGAAAAGGAAAAAGTATCAAAATACTTGGACCTTGCTCATGAGATTACCACCATGTGGAATGTTGATTCAACAATGATTGTTCCTATAATCGTTTCAGTCAACGGTCTTATAGCGAAAAGCTTCGACGAACATCTTAAAAAGCTTTCGCTTAGTTGTTGGATCAAGGGTCGGATACAGAAGGCAGTAATTCTTGAAACGGCGCGTATTGTGAGGAGGTTCCTCACTCTGGAGCCCTGACCACCGAATGATTTTTTTATAAATTTTTAATAGTGTTTTTATAATTGTTTTATAAGCATTGTTGAAAATTTAAAAAGAAATGTAAATAAATAAATGATAGGAAATATAAATAAAATTACTTATTGTTATATTTGTGACAGAGCGTTACAGTAATTATTATCTGAAGAGCTTGGAAGATAGATACCTAATAGAACTCGTATGTACGCAAAGTGTTTTCACGAACTTCTTTAATATAATGAAAAACTACTCTCCATAGATCCCGAGACAGGTTTCTCAATAAAAGTTTTAATTTCTTTTAACTTTACCTTTTATTTTACAATTCCACTTTAGTTACTTTCTTGAAAATGAATTCATAAAAAACTTATATATTTACAGAAACGAAAAAATCACGGTAAAAACATTAACAAAAACAAGACTGTCAATAGTAGTTAACCATGATTAAACGTAAAAGGTTTATGCTTCATTGATTAACCAACTTCCAGACTCCGGGCTTGGAATGTACTGAACATTCGATAGAAAAATGAAAAAGCTCAGAATTATTCCGTGACACGACCCAAGGATCGAACCCAGGACCTCGTGATCGAAACCACATAGGCTAACCACTAGACCAACGAGGCAGTCAATTAATTATGTTAATAATTAATCCGTTCTATTACCACCGATGCCAAAGACAGACACGCAGATACACAAAGACGTAAAATTTATAATCTCTTTTTTGTCAGAGATTAAAAGGGTCTTGTTCTACTTATTGAACGACAACGATTTAGTTTCCATTTAAATTCACCCAATGCCCCTGAAAACTTAAAGGACACCCTCGGGTCAAAAATCTCATCGGACATTCATTTCCTAGATTCCAACGTTTGTATTAAGAAATTCTTAACACAAAAACATTTCGCAAATCGGGTTGAAAGGAGAAAGAACATCCACTTTTGTGCCTTGATTGACTGCTAAAAGCGGCGACTTTCAAAAACAATATCGTCGGGAATAATAAGAAACAATTTGTCCGCGACGAGACAAAAGGGACTCGCTCGCGAATTCATTATTCCCAAAAACACCTGATTCAATTAGAAGGTAAATAAGTTGTAGCCGTCGCGTCTAAGGAAAAGCGTAATTAAATTTTGTTTGGACTGGGGACTATACAAATGATAGGACCGGGTCTGTGATTCATTAAGGACGAAACAATTTATTGGTTTTATAACTTTTTGTCCCTAAATGTGCAAGTAAGCAATTAGAAACTGAGTCAAAAGGTAATGAGGAAAAAGCCAAGGTATCTCACGCGCCATGTTGGAAAAGACAGATAAGGAATTTTGCGGTTTGGTTGTTATTAAGGCATGAAAGAAAAGGCAAGTAACTGGTACTGGTATCCTATAGAAAATAAAACACATCTACATTGATATTATTTTTTAACTCCCATTTATTTTTATTTACATTTTTTCATTTTAAACAATGTTACAACAAAAATTGTCACATTCCTTATGATATTAATTATCTTTAATTACCTAAATTAACCACTGCCCGTTATAACACAATTTTCCTGGTCCATTGCACTAGTGTCGTGTACGTCCTGCAAATAGCATTGCTGTGTTTTGATTCGAAAGGTATCTATTGGCATAAGGCTTAACACCTACCTATGCCGCTTAGCTGGAGTCTAACACGGGATTATTTATAGGTTATGCTCCTAGCGAGAGTGCAGTGCTAGGTACCATTTATATCGTCAAGAACATTAACTCGGATTAAATTAGCTTAGTTAATACACACTTACGAAACATCAAGTATAATTATTTACTGTGGCTCTACCACTGGTTCGGAAGGCAGAGTTTGATTATTTGGTGGATTTTTTTGGTTCGTAGGGCATATCAGGAACACTTCCTACAATTGTGCCGTTTTGTGTCAATCAATTTCAGGTATAGGCGTTAAACCTCAATCACCTGAAGTTACACCGGCAATGCTTTTCAGACCGCAACACAGCAATACTGCTATGCAGCAGAAATAATGACGATAGTACTTATATATTAACTATACACGAAGTTCTACTACAACTTAATTGCTGATTGTTTCGTCACAAAAACAAACCTTCTATTTACATTAACTTATAACATTTTAACGATAAAAAATATATAATTTAATGAATGAACCACAGCACTGATCAGTTCAAGATGGCGGATGTCTTAAACTTTTTTAATTTCACTCGGCGCTGAGCTCGGGCGGGCGGGCGCCGGGCGTTTTTATAATCAAGTATTACCAATTGATTAGCAAGTTATTTACTAAGTGAGCTCGAAATTAATCTTATTACGAACTAAATAAAACTCTCCAAACATGTTTATTTCATTGACTATATTTTATAGATAGAATAAGAATCTCGCTTTCTAAGAAAATGCCTATGTGCTGCTGCGAATCGAGTTGAATCTAGTAGGTACTGAGCTTTTCTTCCTCCTATTATTACAGTAAATTCTCACCTCGAAGTCGACAAACCACTGGTGCTACTCCTCTGTGTCCGTACCAATGATATTGATCGTCAAACATAAATAATTTCACACTAATCCAGCCAACCCGTATTGGAGAAGCGTGGTGGGTATAAGCTCCAAATCCCTTTTCCAAAAATAAAGCCTAGCCCCGTAGTGGACCGTTATAATAGGCTGATAACTTAACAAGCTTAAATTGAAATAGAATAGTAGTAAACTCGTTTGCACCGCGAACTTCTTTTTCGAGACATCTTCAAATCGGCGCTGATAATGTCAAGGGCGCCGGCTGGCGGACATTTTCTCACAAAATCTTTTATGAAGCTTTCCTATTTTTTGGAGTAAGTTGTTAGTTTTTATTTTGTGCAGTGTCGCGTGGAGTTGTAGTGTTTTGTTGCTTTTTATCTCACTTTCTACAAAGTCGGAAATTTCATACGATACTTACCTATATTTCTAGTACAAGCTGGACTACATCTAAACAGGATATTATTTTTTTTATTAAAACTCCCATTTATGCCCAGCAACTCACCACAGTTCTCTTAAAATTGGATGGATAATTTAGAAACCTAAAGAGGAGTATCATACAGACCTGATTTTATTATACATAACTGAAAAATGTGAGTGCGTCAATATTGTCCGATCTTACTGAAACAAAGCCTATGCTTTGATCCAGTTTTAACAAGATTCCTTAAAAATCGAATAAAAATCTGCTTAATACTTTCGGGTATTTTTATTAACCACATAGAAAATTAATCTCTCTATAATGCAATTTGAATATAGCAAATTTTCGATTCAGCCAGTAAATATTTCGATAATACTTAATTTAATATTATATTATATCGGTATAAAAACATCGACGAAGCTAAAAGCTTTGCCCGTAAATTAAAAGACGCACAAAAAATCGCACAGTTATGTACGGTACTGATCGAATAAGCGGGAAATACCTATTTTATAAGTTAACGTACAAATTGAGATAAGCGTCCGACGAAGTGAAAAATTCGATAGGGAGTCGATTAATTTTTCCATTGGAAGCATTTCCGAGTCATCATTAAATTCCACACAAAGGAGGAACGTTTAATTGCCGGCGACGAGCGCCGAGAAATTAATCTTTTACGACATTGGGCCAAGCTGTTCCTGAGAGACAAGTGTTTCTGGGAAATTGAGTTATACCTTGCTCTTTTATCAAATGCACGTAGCGAGGAACTCTGTAAACCATACCTTTCTAGTGTGATGAATTCGTTTTGAAGATTGAACTCAAGACTTTATAGCTACGGAGTTTTCCCATGTTTTACTTTGCTGCTATTATACACTTTCAAGTGTTAGCTACGACACGTTGGACATATTATACGGTCGTCCAAGACCCTTAAAGTTTAATTTTTAACAGTGACTGACTGTGTTGACAGTTAACAGTGAATGACAGTTTTCTGAAAACTCATCCCACTGAGAAACACCACGGACGTTACAGGCGGTACCTCGTGGTGTTGGTGCGGCGGCAGCATTAACGGCGGCTCCATCCGCGACTGCTGGCGCAAGTGGAGAAACAACTGTAAATACAACCTGTTAGGAATAGGATGGTAGCCGTTTTAATTTCTACACGTCTTTGTACCGAAACGTTAAATCGGTTGGCGGTAGGTCTTCGTTAGCTAGAGCGGTAACTATGAAAGAAGTCTTTTAGCCAGACCTGGACTTATTAAGAAAATGTCAATCGATCCAGCCGGGAATCAACCCCACGACTTCCGTACCCACTGCGCATACCTCTGTGCCATGGAGGCCGTCAAAATTCCCGACGAATTAAATGAATGAACGATTCGGCAGCTATTATAGGTAAGTATATACGGATTCTTTTATTGTAAGAATTCGGAGTCGTCATTAAAATTATAACAAAAGAAAGGCGGCTTTAATTGCGCGCCCGCGAACCGACGAGTAATTAACATTTTACGACACTTTTCCGAGATTATATTAAAATGATAAGGAGGTAATCCTTGTACCTATAACACTAACCTTCATCCGTGACATTGTCTTTCAGAACAAGTCTTTCATTGGTCCAATTTTATAGATTTAACTGCAATTGTACATAGCTAAATTTTAAAAGGGTAACTTCAGCGAAATCTTTTTCAGAATTTAGAATTTAATGGAAACTGTACGATAAGGTACAGGTCGTATTTTTCGATAACATTAATGACTTAACAGCTTCTTAACAGCAAAGCACTATTTATATTTAGCTCCATGTCCTTGGGAACCGAACAATAGAAAAATAATAGCTGAGGACCTTCTGTGGGGGTCAAGAGACAGCCCCCACACTTCTACTAGAAAACTATGAAACCAGAACCAGAGCACGAGCTAAATTACTACAACTTCTTTTATCCTTTATCTAAACGAGTAAATCTTGACCTAATTATTATAAGAGATAGTCTGTGCTATAAATCGATGAATATAAATTCAATAGCTGAAGGAGTCTATTGAAAAGCAAAAATCTGTTTTTTTTTTAATAAAAAGCTCTAGAATACGTTCGAGGTCTGTCCATTAAACTTAACGACGAACCTTTGTCATATTTTCTTTAGAAACTTCGGTTAATACAAAAACCCGATTAATGCGTGGTTCTTTCATTTCGTCCTGTTCTTAGTTAAAATTGGTTTTCTTTCATCTGACGAAGAATGAGGAAACCGATTTAGTTATTTAATCATTTTGAATATAAGAAATATTGTATTGGAATAAATTGGAAAATTTTCTTGAGAAAATTAACCACAAAAATATTAAATATACATGCAAAAGTATTGGTAGATGTGGAATTAAACCTTAGAGATTAAACTAAAATTAACCTTAATTTTTTGAGAAGGTTTTACATCTTTGTTCTTTTAATGTTTATGTATTCGAAAACCAAAATCTCTAATTTTAAACATTAGTGGATGCGTCATGTAAAGAAAAATACACCAATTATATATTAAACGTAAGTAAAATCAAAATAAATTACGTAAAGAAAATATGAAAAATACGGAGTTTCTTCCGACGGTTGAGAATCTAAAAAATGAGGTTTGGCAATATTTTCGTGTACCTACGCTCCTCTCATACAACAATTGATGTATTATCATATTTTCTTTAATATTTAAATAGAAGAGGAAGTAATATGCATCAAATATCGCACGGAGGGGCTCTGAAGAGTTCCCATCTGATCTCAATATTGTTTCATTTTGGATTTCCTCTAACGCGACTTCATTAAAACTTGGACCTTACGTCGTTGCTGTTAAGGATGAGAATAGATAAAATGCTTCATCCATACCTCATGGTGTAGGAATATTTGTCTACATACAGAATTATAATAAATAACGTAGAGGCCTTGTTTGTGTCGGCATAAAAATTAAATTGCAAATTTGTTATATATAAAATTAATTTTTGGTTTTTCGATTACCGTACTAACGTTAGCGGGTTGAAATAATGCAAAAGATATTTAATAATTTAATTTAGAAATAAATACATTAAAAAAAACTATATTTAAACAACGTAACTATGTATGTAAAAGATCAACGATTGCTCTACATTTTACAACTAAAACATAACCCTAAACTAATCCTAGGAAGACTACAGATCAGCGATCGATCAAGTAATGATTTTCGCTGGCTCCTAGCTTTAGAGGTAACAGCGGTTGACTCAACAGTATGAGCGCCTCGGGCGGCTGGTGCCGTGTGCACAGGTTTTAGGCCATCGCTTACACGACAGCATCTTTGACTTGGCTGCACGTAACACACTTATAACTAAATAAGGCTACAAAAGTTAAAGCCCATTAGATGGCACTTTAAAGTTATTGTTTACATATCAAAGTTTGCGATAATGTTAGATAACAATAATTGCTTCATTACATATTGCTTACCAGACTACACTATCATAAAGCAGACAAGCAGGATTTTGGTAAAGGTAAAAGTGAAATGTTTGTGACAAATAGGTAAAAAGGTAGAAATAAAAAAAACGTTAAACATTTAAAAAATACGTTTCGAGAGCAGAAATACTTGAAAAAATCAGATTAAAAATACGGACTTCCGCGTTTGGAAATCGTTTAAAAATAATACCAAAGCGGCGTCTTTTTAAAAAAATTGTCGCACGAAAAATACATTGAAGTCTTTGCCCGTCCGGACACAATCAGTTCCAATTAAGAATACAAGTTGAAGGATAAACCGCGAATTAATTGTGTTGCGCTATGACGGCGCGCTTCAAAAGAGAATATGACAAAGCTTCTCGTTAAACTTAATGGCCGATTTTCGAACGCCCCTTTCTATTCCGTTTGATTAAAAAACGCTTTTTCCGTGTCAATTGATTTCGGTATAAGAGCCGGTGGACGAACTGCGTATAGAGTTTATAAATAAGTAGAGTGTCTGTTAATATAAAGTTATGCCAAAATGTGCATATTTTGAAACCAATTTCTTCAGCGATTATGCTAGATTGTCTTTTGGATCAAATTTCCATAAATTTTTAGTAAATGGCTTCCACTGACACATCTAACTTGTTAATGAAAATCTCATTCTGATTTTTAATTAAACATTTATTCATTCTACTTTGAGAATCATTCATATACTTGCATTCATCATCATCATCATCATCATCATCATCATCTCATCATCAGCCATTGTGCATCCACTGTTGGAAATGGGGGCCTATATTTAGGCAACCTTATTTTTTGTATCCAATCAGTACCAGCCACTCTCCGGATGTCGTCGCTTCATCATTTGGGAGACGCCCTACACTCCGGTTTCCGAAACGCGGTCTCCACACCAACACCTTCTGACTTAAGAATCCGGAACGAAGTGATTCGTCAAAGAACTAAACTAACCGACATGTTTAATTTTCTTAATATTAGGTACTCTAGTCATGGTAAATCTTAGTATACATATGTTTAATTTATTTCTGAAGCATCTGAAAAATAAAATATATTCAGATACTTTCTCCTGGTTGTAAAGTAATCAAAAATTAATAGTAAATAAAAATTTCTTTAGATAAAAATAGTTAATCTCTTAGTCTATTTTCTTTCACAATTCAATCAACAACGCTTCCTGCCAATTTCGCTCTTACCTGAATGAGTATAAGGGTACAAGTTGGTAAGTCATTTTACGTAACGGTTCCTTAGCTATGAACTACTTGATTTAAAAGCCTTGATGGCCGATGAACGTTTTTCAGTTTACAGATGATGGTACCTGAGACATTTACGTTTATTACCTGACTCCTTAGAACATCACCCCTGGAAAGCAACATTGTAAAATTGTAAAAACGTGCCCCAATAAATAACGTTTATATAACTGAATACACAGAAATAAGGACCCCCTGAATCGGAGAGCACGTTAAGCCGTCAGTTTCTGTCACTAGTATCAATATCTGATAGTGATTGTTAATGATATAGACATTATCACGCTAAGCCTGCAAACCCTCATCAAAGCGGAGTGGTGAGTCTATGCCCCATATTTTCTCTCCTACAAGGGGAGAGATGTAGTAGGCCATTAAATGGCTGATAAAGAAGGTAATAATGACCAGAGCTCTACCACGCAGTATTTCACCTGCTATTACTAAATTATGTCGATGTTACGCAGAAATTTATAATGTATACTCACAGCAACAGCAGTTAATCCTGAATCCAGCGAACAAATACCCCAACTAGATTTCAGCAAACATCAATATCCGAGTCAGTGCTTCCACTGTTTAGCGGCGACTGATTTGCATTCGCTACAATAAGCGATCATTACCGACCAACGCGACTATAGACCACAGCGTCACGCCTTAAACGTCCCGTCATTGTAAAACCACGTCATCTATTTTTAGTTAGATAAAGTAATAATATTCTTTTTTACGTTTTTAAGCTGAAATTTTTAGCTAAAATTTGAATTGATTGTTGCCTATAGCAAATTCATTTTTTTTTACCCATCACTGAAGTACAAATTTGTTATATATATAAAATTATTATTATAAAAACAAAAAACCCGACCGCATAGAAGTTATGAACTGAAAAGAGAAAAACAAGGATCACAATTTCTATATAAAATTCTAAATACTTTATGGAGATGCAAGTGGGGACAAAAAACTTTATTTTCAGCGGGGAAAGAAAGATCTACCAAAACTACGTTTGCCCCCGCCTGCAGCACCATAAAATATTTAGAATTTTATACAGATTAGTGATCCTTGTTTTTCTCTTTTCAGTTCATAACTTCTATGAACTGAAAAGATTCGGGTTTTTTGTTTTTATAATAATAATTTTATTTGAGACTTTTTTGTTTTAGTTTATGTTATAGAAATGACTCGGTACACTTTATGCCATTTTTTGTTAAAACGGCAATATAAACATGATATGATGTTTATATTTTTGAAATGGTCTTTTTACAACCTTTCATTTGATACCCATATTGCTAAGATAGAAGAAAGATATACACACATCCCCCCTTTTTTCCCTCATTTACAGCCGCCGTTATGAAAATTTATATAGCCTATGTCACTACCACAATTTTCACAAATTCAACGACACCTCACATGTCAAAATCCGTTCAGTCGTTAAGGCTGTAGCGCGTGCCGAAGAAATGGACATACATACATACACACATACATACATACATACGCTCGATAAACATAAACCTCCTTCTGACGCAGTCGGGTAAAAAAGGAACGTTTACGTCGAGTTGCTCTATTTTGAATTTTCGATATATATTTGAATACCTTAACTTAACTAAGAGATGAATATTATAATTTATAGTTGAAAATAAAATGAAATGAAATGAAAATAGTTGACGATCAGGACGCGTCGTTATACTTCCTAGGAATCAAATCTCACGGCTACACACCAAGATATCGTCAAATAAGCCACAGAAATGTTATACAAAGTAAGTATTTTTCTTAAACAAATGAACTAGAAAAGCGACTCGTACCATCCAGTAGGAGTATAACAAGCTACCTTTGTTACTCTGTGGCGGAATGCGCCGTAATGTCGCAGTACAATTAAACCGCGGTGTCGTCTTACAGTTGCTCGATAATTGGAGTTGATTGCAACCGAGTTACCGGTTGCCGCATACAAAAGTTGATCCTGTTATCTATTTAGCCTACAGTTGTCATAGATAGCTCGAACACTATGATCAGCAGCGAGACGTTTTGGAAGGCCATGGTGTCATCATACTATGAGGCAGTGGTCGGCCTTAAAGAAGCAGAAGAGCGGATAAGGGTGACAGATTCTGATGCTTTCTTAATGTGCAGAAAATGACTGGAGGCGGGTCTTTGGGGTGGAAGAAGGCTTCGATATGCCTGGATAAGGTGGATAAGGTAGTACCATCATTCTAGACGTATAGACACACTTGCGGGTAAAGGTCAATACGTCACAATAGTTTGTAAAAGCTATCCCGTAATTGTCTACAAAATGCCGCTGAGTTTTAATCACGCAAAGAAGGTATGCGTAAATGCATTTTCTACCGATAAAAAACATAAAAAATAATAAGTAGAAATTTTTTCAATACGCATTCTGTACTTTGAATTTGGAACTACTTTGGATAATCCGTATGCATCAAATATGGCATAGAAAATAGTTTTTTTCTATCGACTACAAGTTGGCCCTGAACAGCTATAACTCCTGATGTTAAGTGATGATGCAATCTTTTTTTTTTTTTTTTATCGCTATTAAAGCGGGCAAACGAGCATGCGGGTCACCTGATGTTGAGTGATTACCGCCGCCCATATACATTTGCACTGCTAATGTGTTGCCGGCCTTTGAGGAATTGGTTTATTCGCCCCTTAAATACACCCATGTTAAAATTAGCAGGAAATACCGCAGCAGGAAGTTGGTTCCAGATTCTGCATGTTCGCGGCAGAAATGACCTAGAAAATCTAGTGGTTGTAGAAAACCAGCCATCCAGATGGTGTGGGTGAAACTTGTTTCTACGCCGCAAGTTCCGCTGAGAGAAGACAGAGGGTGGTATTAGTTCGAACAACTCCTCAGAGCACTCGCCATTATAAAGACGATAGAACACACATAGAGAGCTGACGTCCCTACGGTGCTCTAAGGTCTCCAACTGGTTTGTGAGTTTGGAATTGTCAACAAATCGTACTGCCCGCTTTTGGATGCAATCAAGTGGAAGAAGTTGGTATTGAGGTGCTCCGGCCCATAGATGTGAGCAGTACTCCATGTGCGGACGTACTTGGGCTTTGTAGAGCAAGAGCCTATGTTGAGGCTGAAAGTAGCGTTTGGCTCGATTGAGCACCCCAAGTTTTTTAGAAGCTAACTTAGCTTTCCCTTCCAAATGATCGCGAAATTGGACTTCATTCGAGATGTCGACACCAAGGATTCCAATAGATTTACCAGGCGAAATATGAGTGCTCTGAAAGAGAAGTGATGAACATAACGCTGTCTTCTTTGCTGAAAAAGCACAGACTTGCGTCTTGGAGGGGTTTAATTGCACAAGGTTACGTGAACCCCAATCAGAGACTTGGTTTAGAGAAGCATCAACTTCGGACACCAGTCTGGACCTACACTCCTCCAGTTGTTTAGAAGAAAGCTGAGCACGGCCATTGTAAAGGGCGTCGCCTGTGCTATCATCCGCATAGCAATGCATATTGTTGCTGGTAAGCATGTCATTTATGTTCAGTATGAATAGCGTGGGCGACAGCACTGAGCCTTGTGGAACACCAGCGTTAATTGATTTAGGAATGGAGCACAAACCGTCGACGACGACTTTAACGCTCCGTTCGTTTAGAAAGCTGGCGATCCAATCGCATAGCTTCTCCGGGAGTCCATAAGATGGTAGTTTTGACAGAAGTGAATCTAAGATGGAAGCGACTTAACTTGTTAGGATTAGGACTAAATCCACACCCCTTTCGGTTTTTACACGATATCGTACCGGAACGCTAAATCGCTTGGCAGTACGTCTTTGTCGGTAGGGTGGTTACTAGCCACGGCGAAAGCCTCCCACCACCCAGACCAAGACAAATTAAGGAAAATCTCAATCTGCCCCGCCGGGAATCGAACCCGGGACCCCCGTCTCATAAATCCACCACGCATACCACTGCGCCACGGAGATCGTCAAAATTAGTATTTGTTAGTGGTTATTAGATTTAAGAAGTTGAGCGCTCAAAATTGTGACTGTGGTGGATCTTTAGACAACTTTAGAGGGTATGTGTAGCGTGCAATATGATATCCATAAAGGGCATATAAATATGATATGGCTAAAGCTCTTACGAAGAGGGAGACTTGACCCTGTGGTGATATACATACACAATAACAAACCATCAGATGATCAAATCACGTAACAAACGTACTGAATTCTCATAACTCAGACAGCAAATAATCTCGAAACGGATAGACCGTATCAACCAATAGGAAGCTGTAAAAGTTATTACAACCAGTTGAATAGCAAGTTTTCCTTCTTAAGACAAATTAATCTGCCGTTCTGCCGCGGCAGCGTTGTCGGGAAATAGCTGAGAGGGAATAAATGTAATCGATGAGAAACACTGGAGGCTGGAGAAGTGACATCACTGCAAAAATTGTGAGAAATGTTTCTATATTAATAAACAAAGGCAAAGAAGGATATTTATGTTGTAGAAATCATATTCATATATGAATTAGTTAACCCCTGACGCAAAAACGACGGGGTGTTATAAGTTTGACGTGTCTGTGTAAATGTATGTGTATGTCGAAAGAGGGTCAGACATAACTAGAAATAGGTAACTGAAAGAATAATTAACAGCAACTTAATTAACAGTGACTTACTACTGGCAAATTATGGTATTGCAATGATACGTAACGTCTCGTGTTAATTAATGTAACCTCAAGACACTGCGTCTCAAGCTGAGAATAATAATTAATTCGTTTGCACAAATTAATTATCAGAGTTGTCTAGGTTAAGCGATAGCAAAGTACAAGGTCTGCACCGCGCAACGCCAGAGCCTAGACTGCCAACCAGTTGCAGACCCGCTCCTTTTATACAGCGTAGAATGACTCAAGTAGTGGGGTGAGTGGGGGTATCGAACGATGCGCAGCCGCAACAGAGCGTAGCTGGTGCACGTGCAGTTCACAGACTTCTTTCTAGTCGTGTACGATGACGCAGGCGCCGTCACGGCCATACTGACCAGCACACGTCCTCGTGGGCGTCTTTGTTGTTTATCTGAGATAAAAAATGACAGTTCGATCATCCTGACACATTTTACCATATTTACAAATCTCACAAACATAAAGATCTGTTCCTTCAGATTATGCTGGACCGGTCAGTAGACCCTACAGCGATCCCTTCAGTTTATTAACTGGCCCGGATAATGCTAGACCGGATATTGATCCCTTTAGCAGATAATGCTAGACCAGATCAATTCCCTATAGCTGGTGGTGCTAGACCGGACATTGATCCCTTTAGCAAAGTCATTGGACCGGCTAAGCCCTGCAACGACTATTTTTTTCCTTTTTTTTTATTATTATTTTATTTTTTCGTTTTTTTTTTTTCTCTTTTTTTTAACCTTTGCTAGACCGGAATTCATAATTCCCTATAGCCCTATCATTGGTCCGCTTGCGCCTTCAATGATAGTTACTCTTTTTTTTCTCTTTTTCTTTTGTTTAATTTTTTTTATTATTATTTTTTTTCTTGTTTCTTTTATTATTTTTTATTAGTTATGTGAACATCAGCCTGCATCACAATGTTGTGAGGTTTACATTGTACAGAGTCAGTATCAAAGTTATCAGACATAGTGTCAGAGTGGGCAGACATAGTTACGTTATCGACTGATATGGTATCTGAATTGTTTTGGCATGGACTAATAATTTCAATATCATTAATTTGACTATCAATTTCTAGATTAATTAGATGACTGTCGGTTTTTAAATCATCCGCCGTCACGTCATCATCACTAAGAGAATTGCTTTTACTTTGTTTTATTTTGTGAGTGAGGAAGTGCAATGATAAGGTCCATACTTTCCAAGTTTCTGTAGTGGGGATGGATCCGATCCCACTTCTGATGTCGAAAGAGGGTCAGACATAACTAGAAATAGGTAACTGAAAGAATAATTAACAGCAACTTAATTAACAGTGACTTACTACTGGCAAATTATGGTATTGCAATGATACGTAACGTCTCGTGTTAATTAATGTAACCTCAAGACACTGCGTCTCAAGCTGAGAATAATAATTAATTCGTTTGCACAAATTAATTATCAGAGTTGTCTAGGTTAAGCGATAGCAAAGTACAAGGTCTGCACCGCGCAACGCCAGAGCCTAGACTGCCAACCAGTTGCAGACCCGCTCCTTTTATACAGCGTAGAATGACTCAAGTAGTGGGGTGAGTGGGGGTATCGAACGATGCGCAGCCGCAACAGAGCGTAGCTGGTGCACGTGCAGTTCACAGACTTCTTTCTAGTCGTGTACGATGACGCAGGCGCCGTCATGTATGTGTCTGTCTGTGGCATCGTAACTCCCAAACGGATGATCCGATTTAAATGCGGTTTTTTGTGTTTGAAAGGTATATTAGTCGAGAGTATTCTTAGTTATGCTTGGTGGAAATCGGTTCAGGTCTTCCAGGTCATCAGGTCGTTTGTTAGGTGTGATAGAAATGTTACACGCTCAGTTTTCTTGAAAGCATGTGTGTGACCTGACATTTAAAACACTAATGTCTTCTGGAACCACTGAGCTGGCCCGATGATAAGGCTCGAAGGTAGGAGACGTAACCCTGGTCTACCTTTTTAGTAAACCCATCGAGTTTGGGCTTCTTGAATTTGTCTTGACTGGTTCTTTTCATGTTTCTAACAGTTAGGTATTACGTAATAAAACACGGACAGTGGATTGCAGACTGATTTAATGGCAAGCGCTAGTGTGCGAACTACAATGAATTATTATCGAAATACCCGACACCTCCTTACTAAATAACAAACTATATTTATATATACATTAAAGACTATACTACATTGTATAACTATAATACATTAAAACATAACACCAATTAACATTACTTAAAATTTAATCTATGAGGTAGAGGTCTCAGACCCAGCCTTGCTCTTGTTGCCGGTACAGGAGAGGAAGGGGCCAACTCAAACTTGTCGGCCTCTACTGGATCTTTGATTGAAGGTTGGACATTAGGACTTTGATCCTTGCTCTCCTGTTGCGGCAAACTTACACACTCTTGTTCGTTAGGCTCTGCAGGGGGGACATCTAACGTTGATGTCATGTCTGTCGAGGAGCGGGCGAGTGAGTAGCGTTTCGAGGACTTAGTTGGCTTAATAATTTGATCTATATGCCTTCTTACAGTGCCCCGTGGTACGTTAACTGCAAAAGAAGAAGGCCCTACTTGTTCACTCACCTGTCCCTCGACCCACTTATTCCTCTCCCTACCATAATTCCTTATGAGCACTTTATCTCCTAAGCGAACATCACGCTGTGTGCCTCCAGCACGCTCTATTTGTTGCGCTTGCTTAGCTTCTACCCGAGCTGCCGTGTTCGGACGTAAAATATCTAAACGACCCCTTAACTTCCGCCCGATCAATGCTACTGCGGGCGCTATCCCTGTCGTAGCCTGCTCGCAGTTCCTATAATGGAACAACATCTTACTAATGGCAGCATCCACATCTACCCCTTCATAGCAAGCCTTTTTAATGCAACGCTTGACCGTTTTAACAGCATTTTCAGCCGCACCGTTCCCTTTAGGTCTATATGGGCTAGTTATGTTGTGAACGATGCCGTTCTTGTTAAAATATTCTTTTATTTCATGAGATCCGAATGGGGGTCCGCCGTCTGTGACCACCTGGAGTGGTAACCCGTACCTTGCAAACGTTTCTCTAAATTTTGCAATAACAAATTTTGCCGAAGTACTATTTAATTGGAAAACTTCTATCCACTTACTGTGAGCATCGATAATAATTAAATAGTGCTTCCCGTTGTATTCCCCGAAATCAGCATGTAACCGCTGCCAGGGGCGCGAGGGGAACTCCCAGGGGGTGAGCGGCGCGTGCGGCGGCGCGTCGCGCTGCTGCTGGCACGCCGCGCAATCTCGGCACATGCTTTCGATGTCGCCATCCAAGCCCGGCCAATACACGTAATTTCGTGCTGTATTTTTCATTTTCACAACCCCTAAGTGACCCTCATGTAATTCATTTAAAATATATTGGCGGAACTTGGGTGGTACGACTATTCTATAATTAAACATAATACAACCACATTCTACAAATAGATTGTCTTTGCGATTAAAATAAGGCTTTTCCTGAACGACGTCTGTATCGGAAGGCCATCCGGAAACAATATATCTATAGACGTTACGCAAAACGGGATCCCCCTTGATCGCCTCCGCTATATCCTTATGATTAACCGGGAACTCGTTTTCTAAAAAACATAAATACGAGACCGCATCAACGCTCTCGCCGTCCCTGTGGCGAGGCAGCGGCAGTCGCGAGAGACAGTCCGCAGGACCGTTCTGTGCGGAGTTCACCCACTCCACGGTATAGTCGTAGGCAGCCAGCCGGGCGGCGTACCGCTGCAATCGGCTGGCGGCCGTTTGGGGTATACCTAACTTTTCACCGAAAACATAAGATAACGGCTTGTGATCCGTCCGTATGATAAATTTCCTACCGTATAAGTACTGGTGATTTCTTGTTACCCCGAAAAATATCGCTAGTGCCTCTTTATCGAGTTGACTATACGATTTCTCTGCCTCGCTGAGCGTGCGCGACGCGCAACATATCGGCCGCTCCGAGCCGTCCGGGTAGCGATGCGCCAACACAGCGCCGACGCCGTACGCACTACTGTCTACACTCACCACTACAGGCAACGCAGGGTTGTAGTGAGCTAATACCTTTTCACTTAATAAAATATTTTTAACCTTCTTCCACGCCGCCTCGCAATTCGAGTTCCAATTCCAAGGGCAATTCTTTTTAAATAATGCGTATAACGGATGTAATAGAGTACTTAAGTTAGGTATGAATTTTCCATAATAGTTCACGAGGCCTATAAAGGCTTTAAGCTGTTGAACATCGGTAGGACGAGGAGATTCCGAAATTGCTTTAACCTTCTTAGGGTCCGCCCGTAAGCCGTCTTTATCTATTACATGGCCGAGATAACAAACGCTAGATGCAAAAAAATCGCACTTTTCGAATTTTATTCGCAGCCCCACTTTTTGTAAGTTGCGAAATACATCGCGCAAGTTACGAAGATGGCTTTTAAAGTCGACGCCCGACACACAGATGTCATCTAAGAATACGACAGTGTTTGGTATCCCTCTCACTACATCTTCCATCATCTTTTGGAATTTTTCCGGTATACAACTAAGACCGTATGGAGTTCGGACGTACTCAAATGTTCCTACGTGTGTGCTGATCGAAGTACACGGCCGGGAATCTTCGGTGAGTATCACTTGCTCATACGCATGAGCCAAATCTATTTTACTAAATATTTTCCCACCACTGAGCGCCGTGTACAGTTCTTCTATGCGCGGCAAAGGGTACGGTTCCCGTTTCAACTTTGGATTAATAGTCACTTTATAATCCCCGCATATCCGGACGCTGCCACATTTTTTAATAACCGGCACGATCGGCGTTCCGTATTGCGAGTTTTCTACCTTAACAATAGTGCCCTGACTAACTAAACGTTGTAATTCCTTTTCTACAGGTTCGCGCAACGCTAACGGTAAATTACGTGCCTTATGGAAGACAGGTTCGTCGTCTTTCAGTCGAAGCGAAAATCTCTTAGTACACGTACCTAACCCGGGAGCAAAAACATCAGAAAATTCCTGTTTTAAACTTAAAATTATTTTCTCTGAATCATCAAATGCATCAAAATTAACCAAATGATTCAATTTAATACAAATATTATTTAATTGTAACTGACGCAACCATGCGCGGCCGACGATCGGCGGTCCTCCGCCCGGTATGACGTACAGCGGCAGGTCCGCCGCCGTGCGTACCGCCCCGTTAAAGTCGTATCGCGCCTGCACTTTGATGAAACCGAGAGGTTTAATAACACTGCCCGTATACGACCTTAATCTTAAATTACATTCAAATATTTTGCATAACCGAAAATGTTTCATAAATAACTGTTCATTAATGGCTGATATTTTACTACCCGTATCAACTTCAAAGTTTATAGGTACATTTTCAATAAAAAATTGTACTACATACGGTTTATCTGCGACACCGTCCACCTGTATATTATTAAAATCACTATCGTCCTCCTGTAACTCATCTGCTATAAAGAACTGATTCTTCTTCATAAACCCGTTTGAACGCGCACTCATGCACATGGCCCGCAAATGGCCCCTAGTGTTGCACCGATCACACGTATACTGGCGGAACTTGCACCTGTCTGCCTGGTGCTGCCGCCCACAGCGCCAGCAGCGCTGCTGGCGCGCATCGCGCGGCCGGCCGCTCGGCGCCGCCGCGATCCTGTGCACCTGTGCCTGGCCCGCGCCGCCGGCCGTATCACCGGCCGCGCCCGCCGAGCCCGCGCCCGGCGCCGCGCCCGAGCCGCTCGCCTCCGCGTGCCGCTCCGCCGCCTCCAGCGCCAGCGCCAACTCCACCGCCCGCTTGTAGTTCAATTCCGTCTCGGCAAAAATACGACTTCGCATCTCGTCATTCACGAGCCCCGAGACGAACTGATCCCTCAAGTTTTCTTCCAATTTCTCACCAAAATTGCACGTACTAGCCAAGTGTTTGAGATTTTGTAAATATAAACTCAAATCTTCACCCGGCTTTTGTCGCCTTTGCCGGAAGATGTGACGTTCCGCGATCTCCGAACGCCTGGGTTCTAGATGTTTCTTCACAATGTCGACCAACACGTCAAACGATTTTTCTTCTGGCTTATCGGGTGCACACAGATCACACATCAGATCGTAAGTGGCCTCCCCGACTACCGTGATTAACGTGGCCACATGAAGCGAACTTTTGATTTCGTTTAACGCGATAAATTGTTTCACACGATTTACATATATCGTCCATTTACGCGATGCCAAATCAAAATTTTCGATTTTTCCGTAAGGCATGATCACTAAAACAACTAAAAATAACTAAATAATGACAAAAAACTTAATATGTTCGAGAAATTTCTATAAAAACTCGTCGCCAGTTAGGTATTACGTAATAAAACACGGACAGTGGATTGCAGACTGATTTAATGGCAAGCGCTAGTGTGCGAACTACAATGAATTATTATCGAAATACCCGACACTAACTTGGGTCGGGGGGTTTTTAAATTTTTAATTTAATCAGTTATAGAGTCCGTAACTTTGGTTTGGAAACTATCGTTTCTCGTTATTAAACTCATTTCATGTTTTTTTTAGTGCACTCAAATTTAAAATACATCTGTTATGCAACTCATAACTTCTTCATAATAATCTTCTGTTACCAAATAACTCTAAGCTACCTAGAATAGGTATTCTTACATTTTACTTGTATGTATGTCTATGAATTTACCTACGCAAAAAGTCATATTCAATCACTTTTCAGTATGACGTCACTTTCGCTCTCAAGTAAAAAATATTTGTTTCTTTGCCAAAATATATGACGTCATAGAATCTGAGGTGGAAGCGAAGACGTCACACGCACACGTCACAACAATGTCGGTGACAAGGGTGAGTTGAGGCGAACAGGTGAAACAGAGCAACAATCTGTATCATTCACCAGCTGCTGCCCTCGACATTGCGTAACTTTCGGCTTCATTTACCTACGTAACTCCACTTGTTCTAAGACCGAAGTTGGGAATTTGGTAATGTAACAGCCTTTCGAGAGCGCCTTAAGCCGTCAGTTCACCGCGACTGACATAGTGACCGCACTATCGTAAACATCTGACAGTGATCGTTAATGAAATAAACATTATCATTCTGAGCTCACCAAACCGTATTTGAACAGAGTGGTGGGCCTAAGCTCCATATCCCCTTTGTTTTTTGATTATTAATTAGCTGATAATGATCATATTGATATAAAAAATTCACCGTTCCCAACAACATCTAAATTTAGATTGACGTGAGTGAGTGACGTCACGCTAGTAAATCTAGCTCCCAAGCCCTATCGTCAGGCCTAATGAATTTATAGAAGTATTAATTATACGTAAGCGTGACGCAGCCTCGTTAGCATTCAAATGCCACTAGAATTTAGATAGCAGGCTTGATGCGACCTCATCTTGATATTAGGCCAAAAGTTATTTACCACGGGACCGCATCTCCCCAAATATTGGATACTTGCCGACTTCTACCGCATGGAACTATAATTAAAATAGAAATAGTTTCTAAGATAACAGTAGCCTAAGTTGTTCCGTATAATATTAGCTATCTGCGAATGAAATCGTCAAAATCAATCGAGTCGTTATAGATAGGTACCCAAAAACAAAAGGCCACAACAATTACTATTCACCGTTTAACTCCCTAGGTTTTCAATACATCACGAACAATGCCGTAACAGTTTTCACAATTCTTTTTACATTTGATTTATTTAATAGACTTCAATACAAACAGAGGCCCGTGATATCGATAGTGCTCGATGTTTTCATTTCTTTCTCCGTAAAACACTCGAGATAGATTGCCTGTTATTGCCGATCCAATTCAAGCACTGCCGCCATTATTATACATTTTTTAATCATGCTCTTTACTTTACATGGGATTGTAAAAACTATCGACAGCTCAAAATAATCATTATAGAATAGGTATAATATAAAAAAAAGTATAGTATATATACCTACCTTTACCTATACCTTTGTTCTATAGCAAACATTGAACTAACCATGTTAATGTAAATTGTGAAATCTTAGGCTTTTTTGGAATACTAGTGTATGTATGTACAGTGTTTTTTTTATCGACTACAAGTTAGCCCTTGACTGCTATCACACCTGATGTTAAGTGATGACGCAATCTAAGATGGAAGCGGGCTAATTTGTAAGGAGTAGGATGAAATCCACACCCCTTTCGGTTTCTACACGACATCGTACCGGAACGCTAAATGGCTTGGCGGTACATCTTTGTCGGTAGGGTGGTAACTAGCCACGGCGAAAGCCTCCCACCAGCCACAATGTAATGCAATTTGCAATTACATTGTGGCTGGTGGCACATGCAGTGATATGCGCGGTGGATTTATAAGACGGAGGTCCTGGATTCGATTCGCCGAGGCTAATTACCACCCACCCTACCGACAAAGACGTACCGCCAAGCGATTTAGCGCTTCGGTGCGATGTCGTGTAGAAACCGAATGGGGTGTGGATTTCATCCTACTCCTAACAAGTTAGCCCGCTGCCATCTTAGATGTGATAACAGTCAAGGGCCAACTTGACGTCTATAAAAAAAAACATAATACGATCCCGTAGAATTATATTAATAGATAGAAGAGAAAAGAGAATATCAGAAATATGACAAAAACAAAATAATCAAATAGAGCCAACTAAAAACCTTTTTACTAATTAATAGATTATTAATAAAAATATTTTCGAATAGAGCAAACAAAAACGTTTTTATTAAATTAATAGAGCTTTTGTTTAATGAAAAATATTCTTTCTTTGCACACAACCAATCGTTATTACTCGGCTGCCGAAAGGTTGTTTTTCGAACATATGTAACGTAATGTATTACGAAAAAAATTTATTTAATTTCAATTCATTTTCATTTCAAATTGTAGTGTTATTTATTTCATCTAAGTGGTGAGTGGGAAGTTTTTCGGGAAATAAAAATAATTTACCGGAATTTCCTTTACTTTTACGTATTCAGGTATTGAAGTTTTAATTATTATTTCTCTATTATTCATTGTAGTCACATCTCAATGTATAAAAGGAGCAATTACTACTATTTATTAGAGTACTAATAAAGTGAATTGCTGCGACGAAGAACGCTGACCAGACCAAGACGCGCAAACACGAAAATATAAAAGGTAATTTCTTGTTTGTGCCTTTTGGTGTAGAGACTTTGGGGCCATGGGGACCAGAGGCTCGTGCTCTTTTTGACGAAATCTCAAAAAGAGTTATCGAGTCTACTGGTGACCAAAGAGCTGGCAGCTACCTTGGCCAAAGGATTAATTTGGCCATCCAAAGGAAATGCTACCAGTATCCTGGGCACTTTGCCTCATTGCAGTGGAGTCGAGGAGGTTTTAGATTTTATTTAATGTAGTTCCTATCTTGTATAATAAAAATGTAATATAATGAATATATCACAATAAGTAGATAAATTGATAAATAACATTTACAATATACGTAGATATTTGTAACATTTATATAAAGCACCCAGAGACGTATAAACATTTTCCAGTTCTTGAAATCGAACTTACTGCTTTTAGTGCAATAGGCAGGGTCATTGCCCATTGCACCAACTGATCATTGTTTTTTTCCGCAGTTCAAATAAAATACGTATTTAATTTCCTAAACCGTCCATCATTCAATTTTCAATTAAGTATTCCCAGCGTCAGAAGTTGAACGTCAACAAGTTCGTGCAGTGCCCAACACCGGCTACCCGCGGCTGATTGTTGCTGGAAGTAATTCCGAGCCGATAATGCGTCAGCGAACTGTCAATAGCTGCCCCGAGAGCCGTTATACCGCCACGTCCGCCTAATACATATTTCAATACATTACAGTACCCAATATCCTTTTGTTATATTTTGTATCACCTACGCTGTTCGTGATAATACCTCTGTACGCTCCATTCTATTTATAAAGGCAGAAAGAAACATTAACTCTGATCAAAAAAGACTAAGCTAAGGATAAAATCTTTAATTATATTTGCTGATCATTATTATAATCTCCTAGAATGTCTCTACTTGAGTAACCATTACTACTAAACGTAATACATACGACTGCCTCGTTGGCCTAGTGGTTAGCCTATGTGGCATCAATCACGAGGTCCTGGGTTCGATCCCTGGGTCGGGTCATGGAATAATTCTGAGCTTTTTCATTCTTCTATGAACTGTTCAGTACATTCCAAGCCCGGAGTCTGGAATATCCAAGTCCGGTCCCCGTGCCTCGGAGAGCACGCTAAGCCGTCGGTCCCGGTCACTATCATCAACATCTGATAGTAATCGTTAATAAATGAAATATTATCACCCTAAACCCGCTAACCCGCATTGGAGCAGCATGGTGGGTGTACGCTCCATGTCCCCTCTTCTGTAAGGAGGAAGGCCTGGCCCTGTAGTGGGCCATTAATAGGCTGATAATGTAATACATAAAATGTAGTTTTATTTTCCTGTTGGTTTGGTGATTCTATTGCCCGGCACAGCTAGCAATTAGTGCCTCAACTCAATACAACTGCGAATGAAATTTCGGTTAAGAGAAATCCGATTACAATATTGCGAAGTTAAATTAGGAGCCGGGTTATTGCGATAGCCAATTTGTACTGCCGACGTGTGGGAGCGGCCACCGGTGGCTGCTGATCGGCACATGTAATGTTTAATAGACCCTTTCATGTCAGCGAGATAGATGCTTTGATTTATTAGTGCTCATTTGAAATGCCTATTCTGTTGCAAATACTTGCTAAATTTCCGGGTACAAGCTTCGTTATTCAGATGTTAACTATTGTTTAAATCATTGTTATTGGTTATAAATGGAAGATAATGAAATGATAATCAAAGAAGCTTTAAAAGCTGACCACGCAAAAGTGTTGCTGGAAAAACGTAATTTATAATATTTTCACAGTTTAATAATCTAAGAATAATATCTCTGAATAATATAAAATATATTATTCAAAGATATGTAGCGTACCTACTACTGTTACACGCTACATACCTAAAACATCGAGCTTAGCCGGCGCGCGCGCTGCATAGGCGACCGCTTCCCCCGCCGCGCGTGGAGATGGCCTTGACCGCGGCCGGCACGGTCAGTGCGGAGGCGACGCGTCCCTTCACTCGGCCAACATCGAATCGACCGTTTGATCGCGTTTATTGCCTGCGCGTACCTACTTGTTTCGTATACACAACTCTGTTATATTATTGTAATTAAATTCTTCCTAAAAATAAATCTTTTAGTAGTGTTTGTTCCGTTTTATTTAAAGAGTGCCTAAAGTTAATTAAACAACACATAAGCGGAGCAACACGCCACATTGGTGACCCCGACTTTGAACAAAGGAAACTTTATAAGGTGTAGTGATACATCATTATAGAGGTGAGCGATTTCATTATTACAATAATGTCTCAAGATGAAGATATTAAGGGTGATTATGGTGCACAGGGAGAGATCTCGAAAATAAATATGCCAGTACGGTGCCCGCCATTTTGTCCGGAAGAGGCCGCGCTTTGGTTTGCCCAACTAGAGGGACACTTTATCTTATCAAAGATTACAAGCGACACAACTAAATTTTATTTTGTAATTACCCAATTAGAGACTAAATTTGCGGTTCAAGTCAAGGATATAATAACAAATCCGCCGCCTACGGACAAATACGAAAAACTTAAACGCGAACTAATAAATCGCCTTTCTGCGTCACAGGAAAAACGGATACAACAACTTTTAGTACACGAAGAGCTGGGAGACCGGAAACCCTCTCAATTCCTACGTCATCTGCAAAACCTGGCAGGTCCATCAGGCGCTTCAGATTTTATAAAAAGCATATGGACCAGCCGCTTGCCACAATATATACAAACAGTAATAGCATCGCAGTTAACCGAGATGGATGTTGACAAGCTCGCTGAGATTGCGGATCGCGTTCACGAGATAGCACCGTCATCACCACAGGTAGCAAGTACCTCCTCTGCTGCTACCAACGACGTAGCGAAACAGGTGAGTGAGCTTAGCAAACAGGTAGCACTGCTCGTCACACATATGAACAGAGAACGACGCCCACGCTCACGCTCAAGCTCTCGCTCTCGACCAGCTCATCATCGAGATTACAGCCGACCTAGGCACAGACAGCCACCTCAATCGCACCCGCATTGTTATTATCACTACACCTTCGGAAGTAAGGCGCAGAAATGTAAACAGCCCTGTACTTTTAATTCGGAAAACTCCATGGGCGGTCGCAAGTAGCGGCCAACGACTGCCCTTCTTCAACAGGCCGTCTATTTATAACCGATCGGACTACGAAAATGCAGTTTCTTGTAGACACTGGTTCCGACTTGTGTGTTTTCCCCCGGTCTGCTATCAAGACGCCCTGTATTAAATCCAAGTATAACCTGGTGGCAGCTAACAATACTGTTATCCATACCTACGGCCCCAGGAATCTACAGCTGGATCTCGGACTCAGAAGAAACTACACTTGGAATTTTACAATAGCGGATGTTTCACGGCCGATCATTGGTGTTGACTTTCTAAGCTTTTACAACTTACTTGTTGATTGCAGAAACCAGCGTCTAATCGACAACGTGACGACACTTTCAGTTTCTGCAGCGCAATTTCGATCACTCGAGGACATTGCATCAGTAAAGTCTGTTGTTGGGGAAACTCCGTTCCATCAGATACTACGTGAGTACCCAGAAATAACGCGACCTCCAGGTACGCATGTACCAGCAAAGCACAATACACTTCATCACATCAGAACAACACCAGGACCTCCGGTGTCATGTAAACCTCGACGTCTTGATCCTCTACGATTGCAAGCTGCTAAAAAGGAGTTCGAAGACATGCTTGCAAGTGGCGTAGCCCGACGTTCAGAGAGCCCTTGGTCTTCGGCTTTACATCTGGTCAAAAAGAAAGACGACGGATGGAGACCGTGTGGAGATTACAGAGCCTTAAATGCAAGAACCATACCTGATAGGTATCCCATTCGTCACATTCACGACTTCTCCTACCAACTATCCGGTTGTAAGATCTTCTCTACCATAGACTTAGTTAAAGCCTACAACCAGATTGCCATAAATCCAGAGGATATTCCCAAAGGAGCCATAACCACGACATTTGGTCTTTATGAGTTCCCCTATATGACATTTGGTCTCCGGAACGCAGCGCAGACCTTTCAGCGATTCATAGACGAAGTTTTACTCGGATTGGACTTCTGTTATGGATATATTGATGATATATTGATTTTTTCATCATCTCCAGAAGAACACAAAAATCATCTACGTAAACTGTTCGAACGCCTACGACATTACGGAATCGTCATTAATCCATCCAAATGTTGTATTGGTCAACCTGAAGTCACCTTCCTAGGATATCGTGTATCATCTGAAGGCACGAAACCACTAGAGTCTAAAGTTGAAGCCATAGTAGACTATCCAGTTCCTAAGACTGTGAAAGCATTACGCCGATTTTTAGGAATGATAAATTTTTACCGACGTTTTGTTCCTAACGCAGCTCACATTCAAGCGCCATTGAATGCAGCTCTATCTGGACCAAAGGTGAAAGGTTCTCATCCCGTAAATATGACGACAGAGCTAATGAAGGCATTCGAAGACTGTAAATCATCTTTATCTACAGCTACGCTTCTGTCTCATCCTGATCCATCAGCAGAGTTGGCGATTACTACAGATGCATCAGACTCAGCTTTAGGTGCTGTACTTCAGCAAAGAATAGGTCAAAATTGGCAACCGCTAGCGTTCTATTCGCACAAACTCAGTAGCTCACAGAAGAAATACAGCCCGTACGATCGTGAATTGCTGGCTGTCTACGAGGCAATTAAATATTTTAGATACATGGTCGAGGCCAGACCATTCGCAGTCTTCACTGACCACAAACCGCTGATCTTCGCTTTTAAGCAGAATAGAGACAAACAGTCACCAAGACAGTTTCGCTACCTAGACTTCATTGGTCAATTCACGACAGACATAAGGTACTTACCAGGAAACCAAAACGTCGTGGCCGATGCTTTATCGCGCATTGAAGAAGTGTCAGCAGCAATCAACTTCGAGGAACTTGCACGACTTCAGGAAGAAGATCCTGAACTGCAAGACCTACTTCTGCATGGCTCCACATTAAAGCTAAATAAGATTGCTACTCTAAACAGTAAATTGCCAGTTTACTGCGACACTTCCGTTTTGACACCTCGCCCATACGTAACTCCGCAGCTGAGAAAACAAGTGTTTGACTCTCTTCACAATCTTCATCATCCAGGAAGTTCAGCTACTGTACGACTGGTCACTCAATCCTTTGTTTGGCCAGGGATTCGTAAGGACTGTAGAGAGTGGTCTAGGCAATGCTTGCAATGCCAAACTAGCAAAATTTCCCGTCATACCATCTCTCCTCCTTCTCCTTACCTCACTCCTTCTTCTAGATTCTCCCATATCCATCTCGATCTGATTGGTCCCCTAACACCATCTTCTGATTTCAGATATTGCCTTACAGTCATTGACAGGTTTACACGGTGGCCAGAGGCGTATCCCTTAAAAGATATGACAGCAGAGACGTGCGCAGCAGCTCTAGTATCTGGTTGGATAGCAAGATTTGGATGTCCAGCCCGGCTGACCACAGATCGGGGCAGGAACTTCGAAAGTCAGCTTTTCAAAAACCTCACTGTATTGATCGGTGCACACCATTTCCGCACCACAGCCTATCATCCAGCTGCTAATGGTATCATCGAGCGCTTCCATCGTCAGCTCAAAGCAGCCATCATGTGTCACACGTCCAGCCAGTGGACGGAAGTTCTTCCAGTAGTCCTGTTGGGAATCCGAAACTCGTGGAAAGAAGACATCAAGGCTACACCAGCTGAACTAGTTTATGGAGAAGCACTACATCTACCCGGCCAATTTCTATCTCCAGGACCAGATTTTACCACCAGTGACATAACACAATATGCCACCCGTCTTCGGTCTTATATGGCCCAACTTAGTCCTAAACCTACTTCTTGGCATACTAATTCGCCATTCTATATTCCTAAGGATCTTAATTCGTGTTCACATGTATTCATTCGGCGAGACCACGTTCGGAGCTCGCTAGAACCCCCATACTCTGGACCGTATGAAGTCCTTCATAGAACCACAAAGTTCTTCTCATTAAAAATTAAAGGCAAGCCCAACAACATCTCAATCGACAGATTAAAACCGGCTTACCTCACAAAAGAACCAGAAGAAGCCAGAAGACTAGAAGAAAACAAAGACGTTATTCGAAGTCAAGAACCAGATGCTTCCACTAACGCTCAAGAACGAGTAACTAGAAGCGGCCGTCGTGTGAAGTTTCCAGATTTCTATCGACCGTAGTTACGGTCTGGCCAGGGGGAATATGTAGCGTACCTACTACTGTTACACGCTACATACCTAAAACATCGAGCTTAGCCGGCGCGCGCGCTGCATAGGCGACCGCTTCCCCCGCCGCGCGTGGAGATGGCCTTGACCGCGGCCGGCACGGTCAGTGCGGAGGCGACGCGTCCCTTCACTCGGCCAACATCGAATCGACCGTTTGATCGCGTTTATTGCCTGCGCGTACCTACTTGTTTCGTATACACAACTCTGTTATATTATTGTAATTAAATTCTTCCTAAAAATAAATCTTTTAGTAGTGTTTGTTCCGTTTTATTTAAAGAGTGCCTAAAGTTAATTAAACAACACATAAGCGGAGCAACACGCCACAGATATTATTCTCAGATAGATATTCAAACAATATTAAGTTAAGGTAATATATTGGTCAATCCTAAAATATAATGGCTAATCTTAGACTAAAAATATATAGTCTACAAACTTTAATTTGGGTTGTCTTCAATCAACCTTCAAAATTGAGGTGAAATCCTTAAATAGATTGTTCTAAGAGAAATTATGATAGCAATAAATAACGTTTATTCAGTTAAGCAATATATAAAAATGAAAAACAATTTAAAAGTTATGCCATGATCAATTTCAACTTTTACTTAGCAAACGAACTTACCATTAAACATTAAATGGTACCATACCTAGAATAAGCGAAGATTGAAGGCTCCTTCCTTCTTCCTTCCTTCCTTCTCAATTCAGGTAAGTCCTACAAAACTTTTTTTTCTTATTTCCTAATACATAAACCATAGGTAATCACTGTGGGTACCCTTAATCGTCGCGAAATATCTCCCATCCGTTATTCGTAGCGTTCGCGTAGGGCGAGCGCACACCACTGAGCCGCGCACCGCCGCCATCAATCATGTCTGCGAGGAGTCTTACTCCACTTTATCACGACTGTTTCGCGAAATGAACGGCCGCTCAAGAAAATTCCACTCGTTTTAAATTCAAGCTGAGCCCTTGATTCTCTTAAGCAGATCCAAAAAAGGCGTGGTCCCTCCCGGGTCATTACTAAGATTAATTACGGCTGCTGTGAATTTCTTGCGCCCCGATAATCCTCTTAAGGTGGACGCTTTAAACAATACTTAATAAGATTTCTGTTGGTATATAAATTTACGTTCAGAAATGCGAATGAAGTATACGACATAAGATGTTAGGGCATAATATGTTGAACAATGACTTTAAGATGATATCAAAGTTGATACCTGTTCGTGTGATACAAATACGTTATCGCATAATCATCACCATCGGCTTATGTACGTCCACTGACATAAACTTTTGACACTACCTTCAAAGTTAAACGGTCCCAATGTCCGGTGCTACAAGTTACTTTTGACTTAAGCTCCAGTCTAAAAACTGTCCCAATTGCCGATTTTTGAACGCACCCCCAATGTGGGCATCAGATGAAGAGAAATTACTGCCAAAAATTACTTTCACTTAATTGATCTCTCAAATAAAACTATAGATACAATTATCCCTTTTATTGACCAGGCCAGGGAAAACAATCGGCAATAGTTGGATAGCTTAGATAGACATTTTGCACAAATATCCCAGAAGAAACAAGATGATTGTTTTTTTATATAATTAATGGACCAATCAGACGGCCCACTTGGTAGTAAGTAGAAACCCAACACATCACAGGGCAAGCAAAGAACACGTCCTACAATAAATGTAATCATTTAACATCCCAAAAAAACACCCAACAGTTTCATAACACGCGCAATATTTGTCCCGAATATGACGTAGTTAAATAAAAGGTGTTTGCCCATTTTAATATCTTTTTCCAATTTCTTTCGCAGAGTAATTTGATTTTACTGTTATTACCTTATAACGCTTCGCTCGAGCTCGAGCTTTAAAACCTCATATGTAGTGTACATAAGGGGATGGGTTATGTATATGATTGTAATATTCAAATTTCTCTTCTTTTGTTGTGTTACAAAATAAAAACTCTTTTGTATAACAGTGCGTTGGGAAGACTGGACTTTTGCACTTAAATTTAAAAACACTAGGATTTTCATTGTGTTAATGAAAAGCAAAACCTTTTCAGGGTTTCCTATGATCTTAAATGCATGAGGAACGGGATGTACACTACTGACTGCCTCGTTGGTCTAGTGGTTGGCCTATGTGGCTTCGATCACGAGGTCCTGGGTTCGAATCCTGGGTCGGGTCACGGAATAATTCTGACTTTTTCATGCTTCTATGAAATTTTCAGGACATTCAAGCCCGGAGTCGAAAAATTGGTGGTGTTACACCCCTATGCCTCGGAGAGCACGTTTAGCCGGTCCCGGTTACTATCGTCAACATCTGATAGTTATATTTAATAAATAAAACATTATCACCCTAAGCCCGCCAATCCGTATTGGAGCAGCGTGGTGGGTCTACTCTCCATATCCCCCTCCTATAAGGAGTGAGGCCTGGCCCTGTGGTGGACCGTTAATGGGCTGATAATGATGATGATGAACTTAAATATTTTCATAAAGGCACAGAAATTTGACAGATCGCTTATAAAAATCACATTAATGTAATCCAAAATGAAAAGCAACACAAGATCACTAATTAATTCATCATAAAATGACGTACATCCCCCTCAGAGTGACTGGGGCTGCGCGCTACAAGCAACAAAGTGGATCAACTAACCCTGAGTGCCCGGTCTACCCTTCCCACGTACCGAGCACACTTAAGCTGATGGATTTATTTAAACATTTTTTTCGGGACTTTAAAACGTAATAATCCGGGTCTTCATTAAACACGATCAAAGAGCTAGCGGGAATAAAGAGCTTGACTTGTTATTTAGTTCCAAATACTGTGAGCAGTCATGGTGGGCGTGACAAAAATTAAATGCGGATACTATGTTTTGCTTTTAGTGGGAAAATGTGTTGTATAAAATGAAAAACACCAGTAAATTATTTTCAAGAAATATATAATGACCCTTTGGCAATAATTTAAAGTATTGTTATGTAATTATTCATAAAATTCTGAAAATTATTATGTAATTTTTAAGGGTTTACAAACAGCATTTGTCACTTGTGAAACGTGATGAAACCAAATTATATAAAAATATTTTCCACACATTCTACGGCGTATAAGGCCCTTACGATCGAAGCCGTGAGCTTTGGCGCATGTATGTTACGCCCTGCCTCATCTGTAATTTGTAAGATGGAGATTACAAAAATATACAATATTGTGTTAGTTAGAGAATTATTATCAAATTTACTGCCCTACCACTACCATCTACATGATTTTTCTCGTTATTTTTAGTTTAGTATATGAAGCAGTGAAGTATTCTTCATAAAGAAACTTCTGTAAACTTGCCACACGCTCTGCGGCTATCAGGAGAGTGCCTTCATTATCTATTCCGTCAGGCGGGTGCGTGGCTCGCGATACCCGGTTATACCCAGTTATATACCCGGTTATATTCAGTTATATACCCTGTTATACTCGGCCCGCTAAGTAATTTATCCGGGATTCGACTTAACCGCTCTACATCCGAGTGAGATTTAAAATAAGGACACCATTAATATGCGTCTCGGAGACGGCAAATAGCAACAAGCAAGCTCGCCACAGAGTAGCTACGAGTAGAGACTTACACGTTATAATTCCTCTTGTAATCATCATCAGAGTTATCTTTATTGGCCCTCTACAGGCTGAAGCGTCCCTCTCTTTTATGATAAACTATATAGTGCTTAGACCCACCATGTTGCTCCAATAGGGACCGGGACCAGGATCTACGGATCCATATGATATCCGAGGTTGGCTACACAGGGTTTTTTGAACCATTAGCTACTTAATTCCGGACTGAGAAATTTTACTGAAAATTTCTGAGCAATCAGAAAAGCTCAATATTTCTAATACAAATTTAATTGCCCTACTGCTTAAGCCCACTGGCTAGCGCAGTGGATTAGTTGGAGGTGGTGTTCCAATTCCCGGCTGGGTCGATTGAGATTTTCTTAATTGGTCCAGGTCTTCCTGGTGAAGGCTTTGCGGTGGCTAGTTATTGTCCTGCCGGCAACGATGCACCGCCAATTAATTTTACGTTGCCGTACAATGTTGTATAGAAATCGAAAATTTTGTGAATTTTACTCTTAACTAACACCAAGTAGTAAAACCTTTACCGTACCTTTTTTACGTACGTACATACATACGTAAAAAAAAAAATTTCAGTTGAAAATAGTCGCGGTCTGTGCTTCTTGTTGTCTGTACGCTAAAGACGTCTGAGCTCTAATTGTTTTATTGCCGGCACTAAAGCAGCGCCGCCATAATCGCGCGATTTGTAAATACGAGTACGCGGCGCTATCGCGGCGCCGAGCATCGCAACGCTTCCACTGTGATCAGCGGTTTAAGGGCTGACTTTAACCTTTTGAGTGATGAAATGTTATTGCCGACAACTAGAGATTAAGACCAGAGTTGTTAAAGAGCAAGTGGCTGACGTTTCAGCTACACAGCAGAAAATCTTCGGCGGAAATGCAAAAGCTTGGTTTAAATTATTGAGTAATGAAATGTTGTTCTCAACAAACTCACAGGACGCTAGATCAACATCGTAAATGTTAATCGGCCCAACCGGGAATGGAATCTAGAACCTCCGTCTTGTAAATCCACTGCACTACGGAGACTGTCAAATGGATTATTTTATCGACTTCAAGTTGGCCCCTTACTGATATAACACCTACAAATAACCAGTAACTTCGAAACCAGGGTCCGAATCCTGGGTCGAGAAGTTGGGGTTGAGTTTTGGGCTCTATCATCAAGTTCTGAGAGGTCGTGAATTAGACCCTACACCCCACCAACCCGCATTGGAACAGCTTGGTGAGTCTACGCTCTATATAGAAAGAAAGAAAGAAACATTTTTATAAATGTAATTATTCCACACATCACAACTTGTTAATTAGTTGCCAGGACAATGCCCTGCGATATGTGGCACAACCCAGAAAAAGGACCCAACTCAGCATACAGTTGCACGCTCTTAAAAAAAACATGCAACACTGATTTTCAGCTGGGCTATATACCCTCTATACAAGGAGAGAGGCCTGGCCATGTCATGAGCTAATAATGTTGATGATGTTGATGACGATGAGGGACCAACAGCACAGATGCCGAAGTGACTAAGGTTCCAACAGCGTTCTTCTGCACGTCCTATAGATGTTATAAGCGGCTGACGCTTTTACGCTTATACTGTGCTCCTTATCAGAAGGTCTAACCTTTTGAGTGATGAAATGTGTTTGCTTACTAAGCACCAAACGACCAGCGCGTTGTTCTAACAGTCATATCCGATTGAAAAATATTCGGATACCAAAATATCGATTTACAAGATGTAAGAGTTGTTACATAACCAAAATTGTTACAATTCAGAACCCAACGCAGGTAACGAACGAATTTGTAACTTAAAATTGTAGTAGTCGGGCTTAAGTTATAAAGTTTATCCCATTTCCAATACCTAAATGGTGTACAAAATGATTGGTTTCTATAATTTCCGGCGGCGAGTGTGTCGAAGCGTTAAAGTAGCGGGACGTGAGCTTCGTATCAATAGTGCGGATTATCATTAAAGGACCATCCAGCGGTAGGGATTGCACACACTTGTCAGCATTCAATCGCTGGGTCTTTCGTTGGTGAGTGGACTGTAGATCCATAGGTCGCTGGTTCAAATCCGGCTCGAAGGACCATGTAGAAGTTAGGGTTTGGTGAAATGACAGAAGATGTGAATCTAACTAGAGTTACTTCTTTATTGCTAGGACCAAAGAGAATAAGAATTATAAAGGAGCGAGGGAGCACACGCGACGACCACTAATTGTGTACTGATCTTTAATATGTAATTAATTGCGTTTGAGGTAAAACTGCTTAGTCGCGATTTGGTGTACGGTTTCATCGTACATATATATTTTGTTTTTATTTAATGACAGAAATGGAAAGAACTGATCGACCCCCTGCTAGGTAGATCACAAAAAAATAAGTAATAGAAAATCTTAAATATATCCAAGGAATCGAAACCAGAATCTCTGTGGTGTGTAAGTTGATCCATTATTTGTATTCTTATGACACCAATAGCATCGCATTATTTGCGTATAGAAACTTTTGTGTCTGATTTCTATTAGTGATGTAACGAAGGTTAGATTCGCGAATGTGAATTCAATAACATCCATCTAACATTCGCACAAGCGAATGCGAATGTTGACTTTTAAAATAGGAATTTCACATTTTTATTTTATTTTTTTTATTTTTCTGTTCCGATTTTTTATTATTGTTGCAGGGAAATGTTTAATCGTCAATATGTAATGTTTACATTATTTAAAGGTGAAAATTAAGGCTCGGAAACTTAAAATTACTAACTAATGGGTGACGGCGGAATATTGCAGCACCTCGCCACTGAGTGTAGTTAGTCCCATTCTCATACTGTTAGTGAATGGAAATCAGCATTTAGTTGAGGATACACAGCCTAATGCGGGTGACGGCGGAATATTGCAGCACGTCGTCACCGAGTGTAGTTAGTCCCATTCTCATACTGTTAGTGAATGGAAATCAGCATTTAGTTGAGGATACACAGCCTAATGCGGGTGACGGCGGAATATTGCAGCACGTCGCCACCGAGTGTAGTTAGTCCCATTCTCATACTGTTAGTGAATGGAAATCAGCATTTAGTTGAGGATACACAGCCTAATGCGGGTGACGGCGGAATATTGCAGCACGTTGCCACCGAGTGTAGTTAGTCCCATTCTCATACTGTTAGTGAATGGAAATCAGCATTTAGTTGAGGATACACAGCCTAATGCGGGTGACGGCGGAATATTGCAGCACGTTGCCACCGAGTGTAGTTAGTCCCATTCTCATACTGTTAGTGAATGGAAATCAGCATTTAGTTGAGGATACACAGCCTAATGCGGGTGACGGCGGAATATTGCAGCACGTGCCCCGAGTGTAGCCCATTCTCATACTGTTAGTGAATGGCTATCAGCTTTACATGATACAAGCCTAATGCGGAATCGTGTCACCCTTGTAATTATATTAGTATTTACACATATCTACACGTATCCTTCGTCTATATAGTCTCATATAGTTTATTCTTCTCTAATCTGAAGTATTTATTTTGAGTTATTCTTGTACGAACGTACATTTTTATGTGGGTATAAAACTTTATTTAAATAAGTTTTTGCTTCATAAATTTTCTCGCGTATCTTAGTTATTATCTCGTACTTTTATTAATTTCACGCTTTTACTGCATATATTATTTTTAACTGTTGGTTTGAATACATAGCGCATGACATAAAACTGAAAACACATAAGTATTTATTAAATAAAGTACTGTTAAAGGAAAGGAAAGTAAATAAGCAATGAAAAATCCCGCTCAAAATAAAAAGATCGCTGTAAAGCGACGCAGCAACTCGTCCAGATCCAAAATCTTCAGAATTGCACACTGGAGAGTCAACATCTCTTAAGAATATCCCAGTTTCGGAGTGAAAATATACAAACATACGTTGAGTTTTTTCTTTTAAATCTGGGTAATTTTTTTGCTGGGATGCGACATACAGAAAAAAAAAACAAATTATTAAGTATTCATAAAATTCTTTAAATTGCGCAGTATTTAAACCTTCTTCAAAGCTTCTACACCTTTTTAATCGTCTAAATAAAATATAAGCAAGCCCAAACCCACCGACAGCGGCAGATTTTCAGCTAAATAATACATCTCGCGCCATACATATTCAGAGGGGAAGGATTTTTGATGCTCTCACTCCACATTCCCCGGAGTATTATGTTTCAAAAGTTAAATTGCATTTAAGAACTCACTTGTTAAACTTTATTAATTATATAAGTTGTACAATTTTATATAAGTTTATTATTATATTTTCTGAGGAGGTTTGGTCTTGTAGAGACAATTATAAGGAGAGTGTGAAAGCATATGTTGTAAGAGGTATACTAAAGCGAACGTTCCTGGATCAATCTGATTAAAAAGTCCAGTCAAAAGTATTCTAAACCGACGGAAAAAGCGCGAGAGATATGCAAGGATTGTGGCATGTGGAAGGACGTGGTCTCTGGTAACCCTACAGGAATGAGGCGTGATGGTATGTCTGTATTTTATATAATAGAGCAATAACCTGTTTCTACCAAATATTCATTACTAGCAGTCACCCGCGACTTCGTCCGCGTGAAAACCTCTTAGGTACCCTTCTAATACTAAAGACTTTCATATAAAGTGTGCTCATTCCCCGCTCCCCCTCTCAATTTAATTTTTTTATAGTTTCCCGGCAACCAATATCTTTCGTCCCGTCCCGTGTACTAAAGATCTACATTTTTGTTAAACATTGTACGATATTATAGTACACTAATATTATTACGTTGATACAATTCTTAACAAATGCATTAATTTCGACCAAATTTGATTACCATAAAAACGGTTCTAGTGAGTTAATCTTAAAAGATAGACATATACTGTCATGGACATTTTTTTAAATCATTTCAAGAGAAATAATTCTTTCATACATCTATTTTTGGTATCTTGAACCGTTTTCGCAGCGCACGCAACGGAAGCCCTCAAGGATGAATAATTTTCCCCGTTTTTTTTTCACATTTTCCATTATTTCTTCGCTCCTAATAGTTGTAGGGTAATGTTATATAACTTAAAACCTACCTCGATAAATGGTCTATTTAACACAAAAAGAATTTTTCAATTCGAACAAATAGTTCTTGAGATTAACGCGTTCAAACAAACAAACAAACTCTTCAGCTTTATAATATTAGTATAAATTACATAAAAGTAAAACTTTGTGTTACTGCCATAACAACTTCGAGCTGTGTTCTTGGTAGAAAAGCTCAATACCGGCAGGCCCAGACTTGAACCTGAAGCCTCATTATTAGTAGTAGTAGACTAGATCAAAGAGTCAGTTTGCAATCCTTATGCCAGATTTATTCAAAGACTGCTAGTTAGAAATATATCCTATTTCCTATTCAGAGTTGTTTTCTATAATTTACAGCGAGATGTCACAAATATACCACGACAGGTTTTGATAGACCAAATGCACGAACACCCCAATCCGTTTCCACTCGAGCAGATACCAAACTATATCCGGGACATTCGTGCATATTGCAACTGGGCGCATTTTTAACACTGCGCCAACCTTTTCGCAAAATAAACCTAGCGCTAAAAGCAGTTAGCCTAACTGTCGTTGAAAAAAACATATTTTTTATATCGCACATAAAATGCCAGTGCGAATAAAGTAAAAATGTTGATAGAAATACATCTGGTCTTATTTTATTTTTGAAATCTCAGATAAGACCGCCGAAAGATTTAGCGTTTCGGTACGATGTCTGTAGAAACCGATAGGGGTGTGGATTTCACCCTACTCCTAACAAGTTAGCCCGCTTCCATCTTAGATTGCATCATCACTTAACATCAGGTGTGATAGCAGTCACTAGCCAACTTGTAGTCGATAAAAAAAAATAAGAGATAACAGGACCAGATAGCGCTTTTTGTTCTATTTCTAAAATAGTCTTGACAAAAATTAATTTTTTTAATGATCTGCTAAAATCTACTGTGCGTACTGACTCTACCACCTGTTTGAAAAACACCATCTATCGAAAAGAACAGACAAAAATCACAGCAGTTCCTTTAAAATAAGTGTTACAATTTGAATAAGTTATCCTGTCTTGTCTGCAGTAGAAAACTGAGCAGATTACTTGTAGAAATCTGTGTCGATAATATAACATTTATTGTTCTACTAGCCGACTAAAGAATCGATTACCTCTTTGTAAATCCGGATTTACTCTTAACATAACGGGTATAGTGAACTGTATTATAACTTCGTCCGCGTAATTGAAATGATAAAAATTTTAAAAAAGGAGCCCAAGTTAGTCCTTAATAACTCCTCTTTAACAACTATTTGTAAGTGAAAGTTCGGTTAAAAACAGTACAGCCTTTTCAGAGATTAGCTGGAACAAACAAGTAGTCAGATAGTCTATAATTTAAAAAAACTTTCTAATGCACAGTGAAAGCTGTTAATTTGAAAATACAAGCAAATATTTTAGTTATTTGTATAGTTATAAACAAAAACCAGAATACTACAAGGTGTTACCTTTTGTTTCAGTTGCACCGACGTCGAGTAAATAGAATTTCACATAGATGAAATATAAAACAGCTAGTATTCAATAATAGCTGGAACTTTCAACGGGTTGGCAGAAGTGCGTAAACACGCCACAGTTTTTTTTTCTTTTTTTAACAAAAAGTCCAGCGCGCTTCGCTCCCGTTGATCCCGATGTCGCTCGATCCGATTATCCGGCACTATTGAAACAGGTTCCAAGTTTAAAGGGATTACATTAAGTGGCCCCTACTACTGATGTACGAATAAACTTGGTTGTTGTATTGTTTACTTCACGCTGTGATCTTGGCATTTTTCTCATTTATTAAAGTTAAATTTGAAGTCAAAATATCTTTATTTAATTAAATTGCAAAGATTGTTTTGAATTGTCAATAAGTACCATTCAGATTTTTTTATTTATTATCTACAACTTAGCCCTTGGCTGGTAACAAACCTAATGGTGAGTGAACGCAATATAAGATGGACGCTGGCTAACTTGTTACGAGTACGATGGAATCCACACCACTTTACGTATGACGTACGTCGGTACGTCTTTGCCGGCAGGAGGTAACTAACCACGACCGCTAAAGCTTGACCAATCACAAAATCTTAATCGGCCTGTCAGGAATCGAACTCAGGCCTTTAGCCTCTGTCTAATAAATTATCAGCGCGAACCGCTGCGCCACGAAGATGGCCAGGTCATGATGACGATGACAAAGAAATAAGAAAGTAAAGGAATCAATAAACTGATAAAAAAGGAATAAGTATTGTAAGTAAACGCGCGTTTCGAAACATTATACCAGCATAAGCATTATAACCCAAGAGCCCGTCGCCAAACAACACAAAGAAAAGAAACATTGTTATGATGGGTGAGAGTTTGAGCTGTGAACGGCCGAGCGCCCTTCTATGTGACTGTTGACCTGAAAAAGGGATTTTTGAGAGAGGACTGAGGCTCAGGGAGGGGGGACCTTCGGACCTTTTGTGCGTTTCATTGTTGAGTGGATTTAAATAGATTTTGTGTCGCCCCGTTTTGTTTAGATTATTGTATTAGCTTCTTCTTTGTTGCTCGAGTATTCGGAAATGAGGTTAAGATTTTTAAATACTTAAGTTCTGTGTTTGCTAACAAATACTAAGACTACAGTAAGGTCTGCTAGGAGTTCGATAAAGCTATTTTAACTATATTACATGTAGTTAATAACGTTTTCTCTCTTTGTCAATGTACTTCAAAGATAGTTCAACGTAGATCATTTTACATATTATAATATTAGCTCGTAAGTTGGAACCCTGTATATATCAGTCAAATATGAACTTGCGACTACGCTTAGAAGTCGCGTACGAGCAAACCCGCTTGGCTTGACCTTGTTCGTGGCGTCAAAAGTGGATCGAACGAGCCTTCATCGAGCACTGTTCTCAAACGTTCGTTCGTCAAAAAAGTAACAATTGGCAGAACACAGTCGAGCATCAGCCGTATAAGGCACATATGTCAGTCTACGCAACATGAATTCATGTACAGCTTGTGCTCGATTCGTGCTCGGCTCCTAAGCGTAGCACCTTTGATCATTAGATCGGAAGCACGCATTCCTTAATTTGGCCCGAAATTCCGTAATCAATGAAGCATATGTATAAGAACCTGAAACTGGTTTTGAATTTTGTGTGTTGTAACCAACTGCGTGCAGTGCATTCATATTCGACTAGAGGACGCCCGTAGTTGCACCCGCATAGTTCTTGCTGCCGTAGGAATTTTGGGATAAAATGTGGCATACGTCAATCGAGGGTGTCAGCTAACTCCATTTTATTAAAATCGCTCCAGACGTTTATTTGTGAAGAAGTAATAAACATATTTGACGACCTCCGTTGCGCAGTGGTATGCGTGGTGGATTCATAAGACGGCCTCTGATTTCCGGTTCCGAGTCCTGGGTTCGATTCTCGGTAGGGCACATTGGGATTTTTCTTAATTTGTCTTGGTCTGGCTGGTGGGCGGCTAGTTACCACCCTACTGACAAAGACGTACCGCCAAGCGACTTAGCGTTCCGGTTCGATGTCGTGTAGAAACCGATAGGATTGTGGATTTCATCCTACTCCTAACAAGTTAGCCCGCTTCCATATTAGATTGCATCATCACTTAACATCAGGTGTGATAGCAGTCAAGGGCCAACTTGTAGTCGATAAAAAAAATATATACACTCCATATATGCCCTCCCCTTTATACTAGTAGTATGATAGAGTATACACAACAGTAATAAAGTATTTGAAAAATAGTTATAAAACTGTAAGGGTTTCAAAAATAATTATGCACAAATATAATGTAAATGAGTAAATTAAACCAGTAAAATTACTCACTATAACAGTCAAATAAAAGAGTAACGTTCAGGGTGCAGTCGCGGAGGAAATATTTTAATTTCCATTTCCCAGTTAGCTGTAAGACTAAAGCGAGCACTCCACGGCGTCACATTTTTTTTTCTAGAGCCACATTGTATTGGATCAACCGGCGGAGGCCACGAAATACTATTTTGATTGATTATTCGCTTTTTACACGAGTGGCGAGAGAAGGTTAATATTCAAGCGTTAATCAACGACATTAATGTATACCGTTACGTTACGGACATAAAACAGGATAAAATGAACAGTAAATTATAAATCAGAAATTTTAACATTTATATACCTATTACCGACGCAAACAACCTAGATCTACCTTAAAACAGTGTCCATAATAGTAAATTCTCTGATATAGAAAAAGACTATTCCATTTAGCGACAAACTGAAACCGATAAACCCGTGGCTCCACATAGTCTAGGAGCCGACGGAACGGATAGTGAGGAGGGATGCTCTTTTGTTCGCGCCTGCATCGTTATTCCAAGTGACGGCCTGAGATAAGTGCCGCTCAGTTGCCGCTGTCATAATGTTATTTCTGATCAACCTTGCCGCATAAACTGCTACATTTACTACCTGGCTGTAGACGGGAAACCTTTAAAGTAACTTTAAAATGAATTACCTACCTGTACATACCTATGTATTAGGTAATTGAGCTTTTTGTCATCATCATAATAATCGGCACATTTTAACTGCCTTGTAGGCTTCCCTCTTAGTAGGATAAGGGATATCTCAGGGCTGAGAATTGCTTGAAGAAAAAAAGCTCAATATTTTATAGCCCAAAGCTAAAACTTCGTGGCCTGTAGCAACACAGGCTAAAAGACCAACGAGGCAGCATGATGTTACAAAAAGTAAGAGTTAGTGCTAGGTTAGACTAAAGAACACTAGGTAAATACATTGTTGAACATTCTGTATATCTATTTATCACAAAAATTTCTCCTATTGCTGCATTTCCAAAAAAAATCATGAGCGCAAAAATAAAAAAGGGAGTGCGGTAATTACATAAGCACTGTTATATACGGTGCGGGAAATCTAGCGCGCGGCAAAAAGTGCCTTTGTGAGCGGCGCAGTTTCAGCAAACGTTTATAATACGCGCCGCTAAAAGGATAATATCCGCAAAAAGCCCTGCCCAGTCGCTATTATAACCCTATAACGGAGCTAGGTAAGAGTGCATCGAGCTGGGGGCACACCGGGAACGATTGGCGAACAAAGAGAACGCCGTGACTTGACGTACCCTAAATGCGCTACGTCGTATTAACGTTGTTGTAAAATGTTTTAATCAGGTTTTTAATTATAAAAAATTGTTTGTATAGCAGCTATTATTTAAAATCAGATTTCATTTTCAGAGAGACATCGATAATAGCACTTACATCACAATGGGTCAGGTGTACCTATTATTATGAAACAAGAACCTCAATACAGTTATAGAGTTATCAAAAGGAACATAAAAGAAGCGTAATTTTAACTTTTATACGTTCTGTACGAGAGTGCTAACTGCACCCTACTTACCTGTATCTATCTCTCCAAATAATTAAAAAAGACGTGTGGCACTCGGAGACTGCCGTGGTAAAGCTATTGCATAGCATTTTTTATCAACTTATGTTTACCTACCGACGTCATCAGGACCGTGGCCTAGCGGTAAGGCGCTCTAAATGCCCGGATTGCCAGAGAGATGCGGGTTCGAATCCCGTCGGTTCCTTAGCACGGCATTTAGAGCACCTTACCGCTAAGCCACGTTCCCTGATGACGTCGTTGCCGAAATTGTGCTTTTGATACTCAGTGGGTGTTAGGTTTTTTTGTTACGGAATTTTTGTATTCGGTCTCCACGCTCAAGGCCCGCGATAAAAGCTATGCAATAGCTTAATAAACCTTCTTTGTATGTGGTCATGAATGTCGATTCTTTAAAAAAAACCATCAGTACAACGGTTGCAAAGCTGATATAACAAAAATCGATATTTCCCAATGACATTTTGTCGATGAGATGTTTGTACACTTAATTTTTTTCACGAATCGACTGTCACAAATTAAAACAATGTGTTAAAATGATTTGTATAGGTGGGTACATACACTTCAATATCTTTGATTGTGTGTTTTCAAACAACACACGCGAGCTCGTTGTGGCCGGGGCCCAGCGCGCGCTGGTGTGTGCCCTAATTACCGGCCATTCATAACGCCGCGTACCGTCCGAGCGATTTTTATATTTTTTGCCACTATCCCACATAAAATATTTTAAGACAATTCGCCGCTAAACTTTCCTTGGTCTGCGTTGAAAATTTTTATAATTGCCATAAATTACGTGGAACGACCGGTTGTTACACTTAAATGGGCCTCGCCTCTCGCTAGGCCTGCTTTTTTAATTGTTTGAGGCGAAGTGGCGACTTTTTTCATTTCGTTTTATTATTCATTTTATTACTAAATTGTTACAAGATCTCCTTAATTTTTAAAAATGTTTTAAAATCTTTATACACGTTGCGCGAAATTTTAGCGCGGTTAGCTTAGTCTGCTGAATGCATTAAAACAGAAATGTGTACACTAAACTGTTTAACCGCTGAACATTTAAGAATAAATTATAAATAAATAAATATTACAGGACAATTACACACATCACTATATAGCCCCAAAGTAAGCGTACTCGTAAGTAGCTTGTGTTATGGGTGCTATGATAACTGGTGAATATTTTTATATATATCATACATAAATACTTATAATATATAGATAAACACTCAAACTTCCAGATGTGGGAATCGAACCCACAGCCTAGGACGCAGAAGCAGGGTCACTACCCACTGCGCCACTCAGCCGTCAAAAAAAAAGCCATAAAATAAAACACTGAAAAAGACAAAAAATCTGCTAAATTATAATAAATTTATTTTATTTTCTACAAAAGAAGTTGAATAAAGCCATCCTTTAAGTCTAAAATATCGTTAATTTTTTTTTTTAAATAAATTAAAAATTCATTCAAGAAATCCCAAAAAGACAAATTAAACTATTCTAGTTTCATTAAACATATTCTTATTGTTTTTGTATAAACGTATTTTATTAATTCAGCGGATAACGCAAACTTAAAAAAAGGCATAAATACTAACAGATGGAGAGTTTCATTAAATTTTATTCATATTAGCAGTGGAATAAGCGAAAAATGGTAAAAAGCAACAAAGGAGCTATATGAGTGGCTGTAAAACAATAAACTTCACGCTACAAACACTTCATCTTGCGTTCTTTATGCATAGTTTCGCTGCGCAATGTCTATTCTTTGAGAATTTTTAATATTTTAATACCGGCCGCTGCAAACTGGCAGCCGTGACGTCACAGCGCCGCACACACACGCCTGCGATATTCATTTCACTGTGAGTTTACTAAAATGGCGCAAAAAAACAATTTTTAAAAAAACATTAGTCATATTTTTTTAAATAATTAATGTGGCGTATCATCTTCTCGAAGTCTTCATCATCAATTTAGTCACATCAAATAGATGATACTCGTTTGTCTCTTATTTTAGAGTTAAAAGACCAGATTGAAAAAATTGGTTGTCTGTAAAGTCGGTTTACTGACAATAGTTGAACGTGACAAAGAAAAATTTGTAATTTTGTGAAAAAAATAAAACATGTAAATGTACTATTGTATAGCAGCTGTCCACGCAGATGCATCGCCCACTCAAGTAAGAGAGAGACGGATGTCGAACGCTGCCGAACGCAAAGGCTGATTGTGCTTCTTTGTCGCTCGTTCCGCGCTCTCGCTTGCACTTCAAGCCTTACATGGAACGCCTCAAAGCGAGGTAACGCCGCATGAGTCATGTTTTTTCGTGCGTGCAGCCGGCTCTATCGAATTATAAGACGTTGTCACGTCAAAAACTCAGGAGGAACTTACCAGTGCTCATGAAGAAATCACTAATTTAAACCAAGAAATTATCACTTTGAAAAGTCAATTAAATGAAAAAAGTAATACAATCGCACTCCTAAAGAAAATATCACGTAGTTCTCTACAAATTTCTCCCAATAAATCGCTGAGCAGAATTTGAAGTAAACTACTATCAAAATCAAGGAATATTCACTTAAACACGACAAAAACATCGCCAGATAGGCCTGTGTGCACCAAGATTTCGGTTAACATAACTTTACTATAAATTTACTGTTCACGACAACCCGTACGCCAGTTAAGGACGTAAACCGAGCGGTTATCTTAACCGAGCTTACGTCCTTAACCGGCGTACGGGTTGTCGTGAACAGTAAATTTTACGTTTAGCTTATGTTAACCGTTGGTTATGATAACCGAAATCTTGGTGCACACAGGCCTAAATCATAATAGCACTATTTATAAAAGTATTCAGCCATCAACGCAGTCGAGTCCACGCAAACAACTGAATAATTCACCGACCGATTGTAGCGTCGACCTGACCTAACCTAAGCCAAATAAAGAATTTTAATTTTTATTTTATAGCGATTTAGCGTTACGGTACGATGTCTTATCGAAAACAAATGGAATTTCATGCTTCTCCTAATAAGTTAACCCGCTTCCATCTTAGATTGCACCATCACTAACCAAATCAGGTGTGATTAAAGTAAAGGGCTAACTTCTAGATAAAAAATTAAACTATCCAGTAAGTAACATTTTACAACACAATGAGACTTATATATTAAACGAATGATTTAGCGCATCCCGATTTATTAGATGTCATTACCTTTTTGTTTAATATTACGTAAGGTAACATATTAGCCAAGTATAGAAATTACTTGCTCCTATTTCGCATAAACTATGCCTAAGCGGCACTCAGTGATTATATCACGACATTCCTGTTACGACACCGACTTAGTTCTAAGAGTTAGTTCCGAACTTTAATCTGTGTTATATTAATAGCTGCAATTATACAAGTTCTTAGAATTAATCGCCGAAATATGAGCCTTTCACGGGATTTAATTAAAGCTTCAGATCAAATCTTCGGATATATATCGAGAATGTGTAATCTGTGAATAGTCTATACGCCATCCTATTAAGACTTCGGTTCTAGAGATCCAATTTACTAAATGGACAAAGATTATATGATTATCTAGGCGTACTGTGATTTTATTTTAATACTTTATTACAATTTATTAACGTACCTAAGATACAGGGACTTTTCTTTATTTTGAACGTGTTGACACAAACACGGTGTCGATTTGACGTGTCATTTCTGTTGCATTATTTTGTTATACAGGGCGTCCCACGGCTATGCTACATGGAGGGAAAGTACCTTAATTATTGTAGATGCAACATTTTACTGAAAAAAGACTTTATTTTATTTTTAAAATCAATTTAAACTGCATTCTTATTTTTTAAATAATTGCTTTGTTGAACCGGGATTCAAACCCGGTGCCTACACGAAAAAAAATCACACTATAATTTTACCGATTGGAAGGATCATCATAAGAATATTTTTTTGCTAAATAACCTAGCATAAGAAATAAAAGGTACCGGGTTCGAATCCCGGTTCAACCAGGCCATTATTTAAAAATTTATGAATGCAGTTTAAATTAATTTTAAAAATAAAATAAAAGTTTTCTTTTAGTAAAATTTTAAATCTGCAATAATTAAGGTACTTTCTCTCCATGTAACATAGCCGTGGGACGGCCTGTATATGGTACAGACATAAAGCCACAGTGCAGCTATAGGCAGCGTGACCATAAACTAGTGATAGTGAGGCAGCGAGCCGCGGACAGCGTCAGCGCCCGCCGGCCAAATGTACCGGAAAGATACCGCCGTAACGCCGTTACAGACACGCCTCCCCACGCTCTGCCAATATTTCACGCTACACGAAAAACTAGAGCCTGATCTACGGATCGATGGTATCGAAATATACAAGACCTTTGCTTTATAATTAACTATCGGTCCATTTCACAAGATAATCAGTGTAAGCTTTCATTCAGAATTTTCATAAATATAAACTGAAAATGCAGGATTTGCAATCAAATTTCCTCTGTTTTGGTTTGTCTAAAATCTTGTTTATCTAATTTACTTATCTTCATAAAAATCGGTAAAGTTTATTTTTTTATATAAATTATGATACTAACCTATTAAAGAAACATACATGGCTGAGATTAGGTTTGATGCAAGTTTCTCTTGTAGATAGGCGCGTTTTAGATACAAACGATTTTACTTTTATTTGATTTGATTTGAAATATACTTACAGATAGACCAACACCTATTTCACGGTGAGCAGATTTTTCTTATTAAATTACTCTCAGCATATTCCACTAAAACGTAAACTGAATAAGTTAACGAGCGCGGCTTGAGAGAATTTATTCATATCACTAGAGCGGTAATAAGTAAAGTCTAACAAAGGGGCGGCATGAGTGGCGCTAAAACAATAAAAGTCCCACTAAAAACGCCTTGCAGCGGCGCGCTTTGTGCATTCCACCCCTCTGCATTTTATATCCTTTGAGAATTTCTAATATTTTAATATCGCTCGCGTGGAAATACAACAAAAATAAGGATCGCGACCGCCACAATTTTAACGTAATTTTATTTTTAAAACGATAACCATTTTAACAGCCATTCTCCAACTAAAAATTTAATCATCGTGTAGAGACGCATGTATTCAACTGTAGTGCAAGAGACAGCTATAATAAATTCACATTACACAACTAATTAGTCAGTCTAGAGGTTGCGTAAGTTTTGAATCACGTCAAGCGCGCATTGAATAATTGTTTCATCTAATTCATTCTCAGTATAAAATCAAATTAGAGTTGGTAAATTGGTGATATTGATGGTGTTTTAAAGAGATGTATAGCCAGCGGTCCCAGTCATAACTATTAACATCTCATAGCGGTTGTTGCAAATTCAAGCGCTGCCTTGCAATGCTAAGTCTAAGCTCCATAAACAGTCTCCAGTAAGGAGAGAGACCTAGCCTTAGGCCGTTAAAGTAGGCATACCACCAATAATCCAGAAATAATCCAGTAAGTAATAAAACAATGTTCATAACATTTGCGTACTTAGGAAAAATAATTTTTCAAAGTTAGCCACCAATAACATTTCCCAGCTAGTTTGAAAGCGCACTCAATGGATTTGTTCATAGCAATGTAATACTCCCCGCCATAACGCTCGTAATCCAGCAATGAAAGGCATTTACTTTTAATCCTATTACTTTTCACGCTGTTCAGTGTTCACTTCATGGCTTTGGTGTTACGTTTCGCTTAAACGTTTAACTCTGGCTGATGGCGCTCAAATCGCCCGATTATTATCTAAATTATTAACATTATTTAAATTAGCTGCTGAATTTTGATACTTTAGATAAATATTTACATATACGACACATAATACATTTGTGTTGGTATTATTTTAATACATTAAAAGAGTTATCAGTAAGTGTTGCCAGTTATTATGTACTCTATGGTGATATCGTAGTGAAACAATTAAAATATTAGTAAACTAAAGTAACAGTAAAGTTACTTCATACATCTTTGAGTACTACAAAATCTTTGATGACACTTTTCTAAATACTTGAAATGACACTTTCCTGATCTGTAGATTTCAAAAAGATTTTCGTTAAAACTACTGGCACTTCCAGAGTTTACACCTTTTAAATAAACTCTAAAACTTAATATTATTTGTAATTCTATAAATATTTAGATAGATAGATTGATAAAGTATTTATTGTACATATAAATTAAGATAAAGAGACACAATATATCGCCAAAAGCGATCTCTTCCAGACAACCCGCATTGAATTATTTTATCAATTATAAAAATTAATTATGAAAAATCTTAAAAAATGCTTATTTTACGTATTCTTATTATAAAATAACCAAAAGAAAAGGAATAAAAATAACTTTGAAGTGTCATTCTTGGGCAGTGAATTTCTCTATGGCTGCACTAAAAGAGATTGTTTCGTCTTGAAAATTAGCAACACCGATAGAAATAGTGGGTTGTCATTAACTTTTGATAATGTGTCTGCAGTCTAGACGCTTTACGACTGGACACAATCCTTCCACTTTCAAAACTTAAAAAGAAGTTGCTAAAACCGAGACGTTTAACTTCATATTAATAGATAGAGCAGACAATGGTTAAATCTTAAATATTTTTTAATCTACAAATTGCTCGAGTAATATACGCTTGTGGTTAAAAAACATTCATTTAATAGCTTAGTATAAATTATTGCCATAAACCAAAAATGAAAATATTAAATTCTAAAAATATTAAAAAGTTGACAAAGTTATTGACAATGCTGTCATCTAAATCGATAGGAGAATTACTACAAACAGATGAATTTGATGTTTTGTTTATAAACTAAGCCTAATTAAATAAACGAATTAGGTTTATTTTTCCTAGTGATAGCGAGGACCCTGTACTAGGTGAACACCCTGCTATTTTGTGCCCTGAAAATTTAGCATCGCAAGTCAGGTCTGAAGCAAAGTTATACATCATGCAATCAATATTCCTTTAAAATAAACAATTGGTTGCTGCTTGTCAACAGGAGATAGTATGCGAACGTAGCCTTTCAACACTAATGTGGATAATTTTGGATAGGTGGAAAATAAAATTTATATAAGATAATCCCCTCTACCATTTAACTAAATCTCAATGTTTTGTACTAAAACAAAGTGCGGTGGAAAGAGTTGCCAAGCAACTTTTCTATAGTATTAAACTTTCTAATTATATTAAGTTTTGTAAATAGGTAAGATGTGTTGTTCGTTATTCAGAGGAATTGTTTTGGAAAATTTCTCGGGTTCTGAACTTTCACCTTTTATAAAATTAAAGTGGAAATTGCTTTTAATATACGGCTCAGTGTAAGCTCTCATGTAAACAAACTCAGCGTAGGCAAATAAGTAATTTGAGTAATCTAATAAGTAATAGAGAATTTTACTTGGATATTAGATTAATTCTTGACTGATCTGGAAGTTTAACTGTGCCCTCGATTACATTTTTCATTAATTCTTATTAACTAAATAAGCCGACAGCCCATGTAATAGTTAAGGGAAATCCAGTCTAAGATGAAAGCGGGCTAACTTATTAGGAGTGGGACGACACGATCGCTTACAAATCGCTTGGCGATACGTCTTTGTAGGAAGGGTTTAATACGAGTACTTTACGAAACATGTAAGGAACACGTTCTTTAAAGTGTGTCCATCACCCTAAAGCGCAGGTGTTAACCATATCCTTCAGAGCCATACAAGGCAACGCTGATTGGCAGCAGAAATAAGCATTGTGGTAGTTCATACCTGGCCAAAATCTATCACAAGAACTCTAGAAAAAAAAAATCTCTTGAGGGAAAGATTAATATAACTAATATTTTTCTAAATAGACTTCAGTTCTACTCTTTTATTAAGGTATAGTTTAAACAAAAGGGTTAATTTACAATAAATTTTAATTTACATTTAAATTTATTATACCTTCACCCCACAATTTCTTGGATTAACACCCGTCAACATCCCAGATGATAATGAAAATTTTAATAATCCAGACAGAAAAATTCACACGTAAGTATTTTATTCTCAGAACGGTATAAATGTAATAATAATAATTAGGCTCTCACCTACAAGTTCGCATTGCAAAGAAGCCACAATATCCGTCCTTCATTAAAATCGTTCCCCGCGGCAGTGGGTGGCGCGAGATGATACACAAGAGATCTCGTATTTAATTAATTTGACAGCGAGCGCTGTAACAAATTAACTAATTAATTTAATGATAATAAAGATCATAGAGAAGGGAACGATGAAGCCTCGCCGACATTAGAATTCATCATTTTATTTATACTGTGTAAAAATTTAGCTCAATGTTATTCCTTAAGGTGAACGACCTCTCTAGTTACATATGTGATACTGTGTTAACCAGCCACGAAACATACTTGCAACAGGCGAGACCTGATCCAATATAGATAATTATTAATTATTAATTACCAAATTCAAACATCGCTTAAACAACTGGTGGAGTTCCCGGGCCGTTTAAGTAATAGTGACGAAGAATTTTGGTTAGAGCCAACGAAATTTAGTATAATATTTAATTAATTGCTGAAATATCAATTTTATATAAATAAGTTATTTTTAAGTAATTAAATGCACGAATGTTATTGTATGCTTTACAATTAAACTTAAAACATAAATTTGTAAGATTTTCTACAGGCAAACACTGGAACATGTCAAACAAGATAAAATCTTTTTAACACGTCAATCACAGAAATTCATTCAATGTAACACAATATTTACGTCCGTCTCTATGAACTGGACTAAACTATAATACACCCTGTCTTTCATTGTTACTAGTAGTACCTAGTTTCTAAAGAAAAGTTAGAAATATTTTTACAGAAAAGTCAAAAATTACATCTGACACAACAACAGACAAAAGGACCAACCAAATAACCAGTTATTTTGCTATACATAGACCCCACTCTAACGAAACGATATTTCAACACATAAAATTCCACGAGGGTCTGTAATACCCCAATTATTTGTTCCTACACAAAAAACAAGAAAACGCCATTACCAATGGCTGGCTTTGGCAACAGAGGAACGTATCTAGCTCGCAACAATATTGTTTAATTAAAACCGGCGCGTCGGTGTGTTTTGTGATATATTAAATTAAACCCGATCGCGGACGTGCGGTTATGGAGCGCTATTTATTGCTTCTTTTGTTACGGGCTCTCCTTTTATTTACAGGATACATTTCAAAAACTAATATCCGACTACTCTTTTAAAGTTGCCACTAACGATGATTTAAATGAAAATGTAGAAAGTGTTCTGCTTTAACAGCTAACAGTTTAAAATCCAGTTAAGCTGTTTTTTCATTATAGTAATAATTTAAAACATTGAAAAATTTTACGTTAACGAATATAATTATTTTTTATAGAGAGCATGTCAAGCTATCGGCCTCGGTTATAAACATCAACATTTGATAGTGACCTTTAATAAATGGAACATAAACACCCTGAGCCCGCCAACCCGCATTGGAGCAGCTTGGTGGCTCTGTAATGGGCCGTTGATAGGCTGATTATGATAATATTAACAAATACGTCTTTGTCGGTAGAGTGGTAACTAGCCATGGCCGAAGCCTGCTACGAGCCAGAGCCGCGCATACCACTGCGCTACGGAATTTTACTCGTTATGCCATCAATTTTACTCGTTATAAGTTATATAGAAAAGAATAGCCTATAGATACCTTTCAACGCAAAAAAATACAGTTTCTGATTAACAATAAAAAAAAAAATGTTGATGCTTATTTGGCATTAAATTAAAATGATGTGGTGTAGACAAAAGCTATTTATATTACAAAAAAGTAATTTTCTAAATTGAGACTTATAAATTTTTGTGTATGCTGTTAGCTCTTTATACAGACAATAAACAATTTAGATTTTGAGTTGAAAGAGAAAACTAATTCGTGGAGTACGACATTACTACAAAGTAATGGCAACAAAATATATGCTTATACAATAAATGGCAGCACATTACGGCGCGAATGTGAATTTATTCGGCGAAGTGCGACTTGCGCGTCGGGGGTTCGAGTCAACTTTACGACAATTGTTATTGCGCTGGATGGGAACTGAATATTATTGAATTATAAAGTTTCCGCAGCCGCAATTGCCACGTTTCCTTTGCTCCACACTTTATATACCGACTTCACTTACCTACTAAGTGAATCGCAGCTGAATGTCGGGGAAACTATTGCGCATTACCTAGTGTATTTGCTGAAAAATTTCCATATTCTTTTTAAGTTAACTATCACTCCCTATTTAATAAAAAATTCAAGAAATTACGAATTCAGAATCTTGTTGATTTTTGATAAAAAAATTCTACCATTGTCTTGGTCAGAGGGTTTACTAAGGGATGTATCATTAACATGATTTTATTCCCATCAACTGGAGGTGTCAAACATTTATGATCAGTTTCAATTCCGTATCTTCCTATAATAAGTTCTCTTTAATAAGTTATTTCAAAATCAAATTACAATTCACTAATATTAAAAGAACCACAAACAAAGTCATTCATCTATTTTCTTAAACATTTCTTAAGAATGTCCGCGTACAGTATACAGAATAATTTCATATTAAATAAATTTATCAGAGGGAGGCAGAAACGAATTAATTAATTTAATGAATTTAAATTTGTCAGTGACGGAAAATGACGTTTAACCCTCCATTTAACGACGGATTAACTCGGACTTTATTTTAGCAAGGGGTCTTTGGGACCAACGTGACATTGTTATTTTGGAATTAAAACTTTCTCCAAATTAGAGTTAAATAAACCTTTACCTTAAATACAAACATTCAAAGTTTGCGCCTCACGAAAAAAAAATAAAAACCATCTCTTCACTTAGGAATAAGTAAGGGGTTGATTAATAATCTATAATTTAATGAATGTTATATAACTTTATTCTATAAGTTTTTTATACAAAAATGCGTCATTGCAAAAATGATTGTAGAGGAGAGGGAGAGAGATAATTTTAATAAACCAACAAACTGTAAATAAATAATGAAAGACAAAAGAATAAAATCACGTTTGACGTGTTATTTATTATCCAGCTAACCGCGTCAATTAATAACGCGCCGTCACGGCTGCATGACACAATAATAGCCTATAAACTGAACCGTCCTTGCAATATACCACTTTATATGTTACAAATTTAAATGGGGTCATTATTTTGAAAATGGTTTAGTGCGTAATGTTACTACTCGTAGTTCATATTTGGAAATGATTATTTATAGGCTCACAATATCAGTAGATAACGATATTACGTTTCAAATACGGATTCGTTTAATTCATGTAGGCTTTTACTACCTACGTAACTCCTAAAATAGATACATTAATAAAACTTGTAGTAGTGTGATAAATTTATATGATTCTGCTAGATACATGAGCGTGTGAGGTATGGTCGTCCTGATCATATTATATCTAGTTGTATTGTAGATATGTTTAGATGTAGAAAATATAAAAAAAATAAAAATAGCTTTATTTCCTTACAATATTAAACGTTACAATTAAGCTAGTTTAGACAATAATGGTTCTTTTACAGTTTTATTGATTGTTAGTTATAGTAGTTAGTTTTAGGTTAGGTTTGATGTATATTTATTCTAAGCATCTTATTGACATTGATGGTGGTTTTGATGCTTTAATACAATTTTTTCTGCACTATTGTTATTTAATTTCAATAAATTTATGAAAACTCGGTACTTAAGACCTATAGCTATACTGTTTTTGGTTAAGTGATAAATATGCAAAGTTTGGGATAATTTCTATCCAAATCTATATCTAGGTAGGACTATAAGGATGAACGAAGGGTACAGAGACCGGGCAGGTGTGTTTAATACGAACTTTGGTCCAAATATTGCCTCTTCGTTACCCCACGTTACGTTTGTTATATGTAAATAAATACTCTCTTTTAAATGTAATAAATTAGTTTACCTTTTATTGATTTAAATAATACTTCTTCCATTATGTATCGTAATGAAACTTTTAAGATTTAGTTCAATAGTTAGTTTACATTTCAAGATCCAGGGATTAAATTCCAGCTATGGTGCTAAGTTCTTCTTTTGTCTAACAAATTTTCAGTTAAATTCTAAGCTCGAAGTCGGGAAATCGATGTTGTTACATGACTTCATGATCCTTAGCCACCGAAGCTATATTTCTGGAGCAAGAAATAAAAAGTTCAATTTCCTATTTATTTCATCCTTTTACAGTATACAATAAATATCAAAATATTTGCATGTTTTGTGAAGCTAAACGTAAATATTGTAAAATACCCAAACAATATAAAGTGCAAGTAAATTCCAGTGCGGAAAATCCCCGTAAAATTATGAGTTCTCTCTGTTTACACCCGCCGTGCATAGCGCCGGAAATTAAAAATATATCGTTAGGGCGGAAACTGAACTTCCAGGATTTCCGCCGACTGAAGATGTAATTAAAGAAAAATATGACAGGTAGTTGGGAAATGTTGATCTCCGACGTTCGTTGTATCTATGTAGGTGTACTAGTGTATGATTATATTTATTTTATTATGGATATGACTATTAGTGTAAATACATAACTAATAAATAAATAATTAAAGATTATTGGACAATTACACACATCGCTATATAGCCCCAAAGTAAGCGTACTCGTAAGTAGCATGTGTCATGGGTGCTATGATAACTGATGAATATTTTTATATATATTATACATAAATACTTATGGAACACACACTGGAAAACATCCATGCTCATCACACAAACACTTTCCAGATGTGGGAATCGGACCCACAGCCTAGGACGCAGAAGCAGGGTCACTACCCACTGCGCCACTCAGCCGTCAAATAATTATGGTAAATACTTTTAAGACATAATATGAAATCAAATCAATTAAAATCCTTATAAAATAGGCCGTTGATGATATTGCGTCCGATCTCAATGAAACAAAATCTGAAAGCACCTGTTTTAAGCGAAACTTAATCTAACTATGGAAATCTTATGAAAATCAATTTCGTAGTTAACAATAAGAAGATAGTACACATAACAACATAAAGAATATAACGTAAATTATGTTAATCCATGTTATAAAATGCACTGCACTCATTTTTGCTTGATCAAACCACTTGACATTCAATCATACGAGCAATCTATAACTATATAAATAACTATATCATTGGTCATATAGTTCGCCTGTCATCGTTATCATTATAATCAACATCATCATCAGACTATTAATCATCCATTATACGGCCAAGCTTGAGGCCTGAAGTCGTTTGTCGAAATAAAAAGCTAAAATCTTTAAAAATCACTTATTAGAAACAACGAACTTATCCTATAAAGTAAGTAACTACGAGTAAGCCCTAAAACCCAAATGAGATCAGATCACTTCTGTTAATACAGACAAAGTAGCTTCAGAGATCGCATCGTTTAATAAGTTCAAAGTTGAGTTCCGTGGAGTCCGGGGGTCCGGGCCCGCAAGCCGACGGACAAGTTGCCCATATTAGCACGGCGATATGTAAATCAGCCGCCTTAACTGAGTTATGGCGAGCCAGGATTTGCGGCTGGTTTAATTATTTCTCCAGGCGGAGCTGCACGCTCCTTGCATAAAATATTTTAATTTAATCCTTGTGAATGTATTAAGACTCGCCTCTTTGCGAGCTAACTGATTATTTCGTCTATTTTTTGCGCTTGTGCCTTTTGTAACACTGATCGCTCATTTGTCTAGGCTGTAATGCCGCAAGTGCCGCAAATAGTTTAATTGTAGGATAATCTGAGCCTGTATTATCAAGGTGGGTATTCCGTTTAAGATAAATCGCAATGTAGTAAAGTTACTACGAATAGTCTAATTAAACTAAAGTTAACTAAAGTTAACTAAAACTAAGTAACGAATTTTGATTTGATTGAAAAAAATATTTAAATACAAATATATTATAAGGGAGTGTAACGGGGAGGCTAATAGCAGTCAGCCTTCCCAACTGCTGATGACCGAATAATGGCAGTTTAACCATTGACACGGCCTAAATTTTCCAAATGACTCGGACCGTCTGGTCAGGTCAGCAGTTGGGCACCAGCAACACGGGCGCGAATAATCTAGCCCTACTAAGCTAACCTACCCGCATGCCCAGCGTGCTCAGTATCGGGCGTTAAGTCTTGTACTGGATAATAGTAATATATTACAGCTCCTAACGTGATATTTATATAGTCAAAAATTGAAGTAAGCTGAAATATTTAAGCTGAAGTAGCTTTATTATTAGTCGATTTCATACTTGATAGTTTTAATTACACCACCATGGAATCACTTTGTAATTCAACTTGCAACACACATTGTTGCAGTAGCAACAAAATATCCAACTTGCGTTACGTGCGGTCTGATGTGCGAACAGCGTCATCATAGATTCCCGACCTTTGCGCTTCTTTTTATACTACTTTGATTCTTTGAAATTGGCTTTCCAATTAAATTTGGTCTTTAAGCTTTTAATCATTTTAACGATTCACAAATGAAAATTCTCTGTAACAAGTCAGTTGGCTGTTCTGTTTGGCTTCGTTTTGTGTCGCGTTGGTACCAACATTATTTTTTCGTAACATTTTGTGTCCTTTTTGAACCCCTGACAACTTGCATTCAAATTTCTTTGATGATCAGTCAAAAAACAATAAAAAACTTAAATTAAAACAAACTTAAAATAAAACCTTATATTTAAAATTAAATAAATGTTTTTTTCAGTTTACAGAAAACCAAGATTATTTTGATAATTAATATAAATATTAGCATATTATTTTAGTATCGTACGACGTATCTACGCTCCATATCTCCTTTCCTACCTACTAGGCTATTAATAGGCTGACAACGTTTTTTATAAAATGTATTAGCAATGTATGGTTTGATATTAAACACATTTCGCTACTAAAATCAGAACTTAAATGTATATCAATTGTCTCTAAACAAAATTATAATAGTTTTCAATATTCAAACTATTTCGATAATCCACTACTTATTACTTTTGAAAACACCATTATTTTACATGGATTACAAGTGGAACCCAGAGTATACCTTCACTTTCGGATATAAATTGCCCTGTCTGCCTGCACAAAGTGGATTGGTCACAGGACGTCGGACCACATTATTCTAATATCAATTGGTAGCCATCTTTTATATTAAACGATCCACCCATTAATAAATAGGCTTGTGCTCTATCACTTGAGAAGAAAATATTATGAAATCTCCTTAATATCATTTCAGAACTTATATAATATCTGAGGAGAAGGAATACTATCTGTTAATATTAGAGACATTTAACTGTTACTTACATCATCATCAACTACTATTAAATATTATGTATTAGCCTATCTTATAATATCTATTATAATTATAGTATAGGTATTTTGTGTAATTATTTATGTATTAGTGTGTATGTATTTGAATGTATTATTCACCATCTAAATTCCTCCTAATATTTTCCTAAGCCTAAGATTGCCTAGAAGTCGTTGTTTAGCGATAAGGCCGCCTTTTGTACCATTTCTACTTAAGTCTTTTTGTGTCTCTGTTATATGTTCTTCTTTGTTGTAGTGTACAAATAAAGAATAAATAAATAACTAGTTACCACCCTACCGACAAAGACATACCGCCAAGCGTTTCAGCGTTCCGTTACGATGTCGTGTAGAAACCGTAAGGGGTGTGGATTTCATCCTTCTCCTAACAAGTTAGCCCGCTTCCATCTTAGATTGCATCATCACTTAACATCAGGTGTGATAGCAGTCAAGGGCAAACTTGTAATCGAAAAAAAAAATTAACTTGTTACTCAAAATATCAAAACATAATGTTACCACAGTTTGCATTTATAACAGAAAGCATTTTGTTAATTGCTTACTCAATCATAATCAATCTGTGATCATCTTTTGTCCAATCGCGGACACTATCTCTCTCTATTTAAAGTTTAATTTACTTTATAATAAACCATATACTTTTGATAGTATTTGGTTGAATGGAGAGTAATTTGTCACTGAAGTGGAGACCAGCTACACAACTCCATTGCCGAACGCTGGCATGCTTAGCTTTTGACTAATATGTTTCAGCAACGAAATGTTCACTGAGTTAGACAGAATAAACCACGTAGGTAATAAATAATTATCAAATTCATTAAATAGTTTAATTTATTTCGCACAATTTGTGTTTTTAATGTTATAACATTTTAATGAGATTATTACAAACGTTGTAAGTAGCTGTTATACAAAATTATCGTTTAATATCACTAGGTATAACCAGATTTTAAAATTTTACCTACTCGTAGTTTATTAGCGTTTAATTTTGATAGCTAATTTTTGTTTGATAGCTAAAAAAGATTTGATATGAAAGGTGTAGGGGAGACCCACAAAGCGTTGTGGAGCCAAAAGTACCTCTGTGATCGATGACATCTATGGATGCCGTTGAACGCGCGAACGGAGCCTGGTTGACATTCATATCCATATGACCAAGCGATTTGGTTCAATCTTTCTAATCCAAACATCGTAAGTATGGAAAATCCTTCCAGCATCTGTGCTTCTTACCTCGGCAACCTAAACACCTCCAAGGTAAGAATGAACTGGCATTTTCTTCCCATCTTAGAAAAGTCAAGCCTATTAAACATAAAAAAGAAGTAAGAAAGTGAGAATTACCCTTAAAACTATTGAAAGCTTAGCATCGCGCAGCTAGCAGTAGAACCGCATCTCAGCACTTGTGCAGGGTAACTCATAGAGCGAATATGATAATAAATTCAGCATTAGCTGAAACGGTCCGCTTTCGGACTTGAACGCGATTATTTCTCGAGATAACACGCGGGCCCGATCGCAGCATCTCTTCGTATAATCCTTGCAATATTAATGCCCGTTCTCTATTTTAGTCGGCCTTACTACCGATGTCGCGTAATACTTTAATGGTAGCTTCAAATATGTATTTGGGTTTGGAGGTTTATCTCTTTCACTAATTTTAGATGCGATTGTTAGACAGGGCTGATTCTTTTTTGCAATACTAGCAATTTCGTCTGCGTCATTCGCGCCCACGTTATGGCTTCCGGTGTTTTGGCCAGTCCCCTTCTCGTGCGAAGGTCTATTGGCTCATAAGCTAAACCGACGGAAAAGAAACTCACCGGCCGATGGCGGTACTCCCCTGATTTGAGTTTGCCTACAAAAGGGGCCTACGATGGTGCTTGGGGGTCAATGGTAACTCAAACTAAAAACTACGACTTACCTGGTTCTTGATCTCGGAAGTACGAGTAGATTGTGTAATGTGTGTGTGTATAATGCTTGTTGTGGAGGACTGTATCGCCGAGTCAAACTCCTTCAATCACGTTCAATCACCGCACAAATTCAAAAGGTCAAATTTTAACACGTCGCATGTAATACGCCACGCGGGACAAATGCGACCCGCAAAAACACCCGCCTATCACGAACACCTGGTAAAGACCAAATTATTGAGATATTTTTAAATATTAATAATCATTAAACCACTGACAGACAGACTGACAATTGGAAATAGTGAAGTTATAAGAATTGAGTCGGACAAAAACATTTTTGAATCTTCAGAACCTATAGCGACGCTCGTGCCAGCCAGGCCCTGCTATGGGCTTTAATAGTATGACAATCGAGTTATTTCCATTATACTTACTAATTTAATAATGTCTCACATCTTAATTAACCCCGTAGTTATCTCTCTTTACCACTTGAAAAGTAGCTCCTAATTATCATATGAGACATCGTTTCAAATTAGATTTGCATTATATGATAACCCTTACTCGTACGTACGGCTTTATCGATTATGATAACGTTCCGAATCACTTTGTTAACATAGACACGAGCACTCGCAGCGACATTAGCTGCCTTCACTTGAATATAAAATCAAGTGTGAGCGACACCCCTCGAACGCAAAGAGCTAGCGAACAATTCATGCAACGTTAAAGAGATAAATAATTATGAAAGCATAGTCAAATATATTCTACTCAATGAAATTGTCTAAAGATCATTTTGAATTGTCATTACATGACTTGTAAATTATTAATTTTACGATATTAATGGTGATAAAAACAATCCCGTGGAATGTTAATGCTGTTCACTATTTTACTCGACTTTAGTACTAATGTCGGGTATTAGTTTAATAGCAGCTTCAAATATCTATGTACGATTTTAATGTTTCTTAACTATTCATATGGTTATGATAAAAATTTAATAATTAGTTATAAACTCGTTCAGATACTTTAAAAATTATTTATCTAATATTGTAATATCAATCTAATATTGTAATTTTAAAGAATAATACATATAATAAAATAAAGTTTTGCTCCCGCTTGATGATGAAATATTTCTGTAATCTTTTCTGAATGAGGCTTTATGATACGAATGGTAACTACTGTCCAATTGATGATTTGCCTGCACAGTTTTGGCGGAGCATTACAGTCACTTAATCAGTTCTAAATACTACAATATAAATGTCGAAAATTCTTACAAATATCTAGTTATGTTATCAAACATTCTACTAGTCTTACTTTATCATTGAATACAAATAAACTAATTAAAAGTGACAGGAAAATACTCTGGAATTGACAAGCGCAGTTTTGTTACAAAAGCTTGAATAATTAGAATACTAAGTTAATATTGTTTTCCAATTATAAATAAAACTTGATTCACCAGCTCTTAGAGTATCAGCTTATCTCATTAAGCGATTAAGTCTACAGACGAGCCCGTTTCGGAATAATAAAGCTACAGATAAGTTTTATTGCGCCGCACCCTCCAATACCACTTGGAAGATACACAAGCCACGCTATACCTACATCTAGCCTGTCGACGATTCACTAAATACATTGCTTTTACACATAAAAATTATAGGTAAATAACTAATATTAAAATATAGCAGCAAGTGCTAGAATCTCAAGAGACATAGTGAACGGATGCCATTTTGGATAATTTTTTATAAGCTGCTTTATAATACGAAATTACAAGTTATTTCGCTGATGATAATGATGGTGATATTGACATCAAAAAATTATTTATTTCAAGTAGTCTATATACATGTGCTTTCGAGAACAGGTACATGAGTTGGGTATTTAAGAAAATTCCTATAATCTTTTTCATTCTCTGTAAATGAATAATTATATTCAATATATTAAAATAAAGTAAAAATACGATTTTTTAACATTTCATTATTCGTATAATATTAGGTAACTAACGTAAACATCTAATTTATTCGTAAAAAAGGGATTAAAATATAAATAAGCTGCAGTGTTAGAAGACTTCGCAGCAGACATATATCTTACGTACTGCTGATGATAGTGATCGTGATATTGACATCAAAAATTATTTATTTCAACATCTAATAGTGATCGTTAATAAATGAAGCATTATCAAAAGCCCGTATTGGAGCAGCGTGGTGGGTCTACGCTCTATATCCCCTCTCCTATAAGGAGGGAGTCCTGTAGTGGGCCGTTAATAGGCTGATAATGATGATGATGATGCTCTTTTAAAACTTCAAGCCTGTGAGTACGTATTGACTCTACCACCGGTTCATAAGGCAGATTCTGTCGAGAAGAGCCAGCAAGAATTTTAGCAGTTACTCTTGCAGAAATGAATGTTACAATATTTTAATATAGATATATTGTAAAGCGACTGTGAGTATGCCTAACTGTTTGAATTTTTCACGAAATGATGATTCTAATTATTAGGAGATTTTTTTTAGTTATTTAAATATATGGAGCTATTTTGTACAGCGCAGTGGTATGCGCGGTGGATATATAAGGCGGAGGTCCTGGGTTCGATTCCCGGCGGGGCAGGTTTTTTAATTTGGATTTTAGTTATTTAAATATCATGTCTATGGCAGCTAACAAGTTGCTCCCTTCCATCTTAGATTGCATCATCACTAACCAGGTGTGATAGCAATTATGCCGCAAGATATAACATTGTGGAAGTAAGCAAAATAATTAAGTCTAGCTGTCTTTACATCGGTAAGTTGTCTAATTTTCCTGACTGCATAAGCAGCTGAGCTAAGTTTTCCTGCTAACGTCCCCATATGAGAATGGAGAAAGGTAAAGGTATATTCAACCTCCAGTGGTTTCCAGATTAATTTTCCATACCTTAACTAAACAACTTAACACCATACATGCGTCCAAGAATCGATAGTCACTTAGATCCCAGTATTAGAACCAAAATGAAGATCGCATTAAACACAAGACCAACGAGGCAATTTTCAAGCGGTAATAAAATTGCTGGTTTAAATACATTCGATATTCAGGTAACCATCTCTGAGACTGAATACAAAACACATATACGTATCCAAAATTCATCCTCCCTGATTAAATCGCTATGCGCGCCGCCAATTTGTAATCATCCAATTATACGTGGGGTAATTACACGAGGAAAGTATCTAACTAATTAGCGATGTGCCGTTCACTGAATTTATTATAACCCGACTTGACGACGCGCGACTATATGACGAGCGGCTAAGGCGAACTTTGCGCGCTCCTGGCGAGTAGTCCAACAGCCAGTGATGAGTTTATTTGTGGAAACATCTCATTCTTGACCTCCGTGGCGCAGAGGTAAGCGCGGTAGATTTATAAGATGGAGGTCTTGAATTCGATTTCCAGCTGGGCCGATTGATAATAAGTCCAAGTTTCGAATTTGGTTAGTTACCACCCTACGAGTAGAAGAAGCAAAGACTTCTCGTCAAGCAATTTAGCGCTCCAGTATGATATTACGTAGAAACCGAAAGTTATTCTAATCTTACCAAGTTACTCCGCTTCCATCTTAGATTGCATCATCCCCAACCGTGATTACCTACCACCAAACGTGATTGCATGAAAAAAATCAAAAACATTTTCATGTAAAGTTATGTTAAAGCGTAAATGAATCTTGTACTGTTTAATTAGCTTGTTAAATTTTATGGATAACAAAGATTTTAACTCTAAAAACTGCCTTATCAGTCTCCCTGCCTAAACACCCACTACTGACACCATGTAATGTTTTGGAGTTTCATTAAAACACCAGATGCGTATCGATTCTGTTTTAATAATTGACGACTTATATTTTCATGCGACACAAAGACAAGGGACAAGTGACAAGTGACAGTGACAACTGATTGACATAACTTTGACATTTACTATTTACAGATAGTATGACAATCTATGTAACATCTCTAACTCTATCATAGCTAGTATAACATAGTACCTATACTGTACATGAATCCTTCTCTCAAGTTGTAAACAAACCCTAAATCTTAGTCTGACTGTGCGGGTTGTTGGTTTTTACTCGTACGTGATAGCAAAAAGGCGACTTCATATTCGCCTGCTAAAGGTATGAGTTGGTAGCCAACACTACTGATTTATGCGGGAACGACATATCGATCACTAGGGATCCTATGTCATAGAAATACAGGTAAACACGTATACAGACACATCGTCTGCAAGTCGTCTACGGTCGGCTACGAACTCGCAACTTTAATAACAAAAAATAGAACTGACTCAGAACGCACTAAAAAGTAAATAATAACTGTGTCATTTAGTTGCTTTAATTTACTTAAGCATATCTATGAAGTCGGTGCACGCCAAGTTTAAGGAACATTTATTTTACGTAGTAAAGTAGTTTGTAGGTTCTAGGTAACGTCCTTAAAGTAGAAACCTTGGCTGGCACCGATACTTAAGTAAATAAAAGCAACTAAATGGCACAGTTATTTTTTGCTTTATAGTGCGTTTTGAGTCGATTCTATTTTTTGTCAAAAATTTTTATTTCTTACTTTTTAGTGATTTATCGCCACGTAACATATTCGTACTATACTGTCATAGTATATTATACAGCACTAGTAGCCAAAAAGCTAGTGTCGAATTGAGAACCTCCTCCGTTTTTTTTCGTCGGTTAAAAAGAAATGCGTACTCAGCCGTAGGACATTAAAATATGATGCTGATGATGTAGATTGACTATCACCAAACTCGTTTTAATTAACTCTTATAGTGTACCAAAGTTCTGAACAAAGATCACTGATTGACAAACGATCCAGTCGCAAATGAAGACCCTTCACGGGCCAGTGAGCACAGTAAGCACGTAAATAACAATCCCTATCTCTGTATAAAGCCGCAGCCTGTTTTTTCCGAACGCGAGGCCGCGGCCCCGTAATCCCTTTATTGTGTGTGCCCAAACAAAACTACAATAAAAGATTATTTTCATTACATTTCCAAAGGACACCAAATCCTTTCGCCGCCTCTGAAACTACATGATAATAACGCCAAGTTAGTGGTGTTGGGGTCTGTTCGCATTGTACACACATACGTCCACATATTTTTTTGTATTAAAGTTTGTTTGAATGATTGTGTTATATTATTATAATATTTGTTTTCTTCAAGATTTATCTGGTGTTTGTCGTCAGATCTGATAATGTTTTAACTCACTTTCAATTATTGTATACCATGAATTTTAAAGTAAAAATGGCGTTATTTTACTCATTAAAATTTATAAATTACGTATTCCAATGTAACAATAATCATTTGACACCTAATTATTACATTTGGAAAAATCATGAAAATAGGTTCACACTATTAAGGTTGGTATCGATACTCTCAAATTGAAAACCAAACAACTCCTTGTGAAAACGTAATTTATTTATTTATTTATAGGAGAGGGAATATGGAGCTTAGACCCACCACGCTGCTCCAATGCGGGTTGGCGGACTTAGGATGTTTGATTTTTAATGATCAGTTGCTGATATTCGTAACAGAGACCCACGGCTTAATGTGCTCTCCGAGTCACAGGGGTTTTACATCACCGAGTTGAATTTTACTGAATTTTACACAAGAAAGAAAAGCTCTAAATTATTCCTTCACCCAGGAGTCAAACTCAGGACCTCATGATGAACGCCACAAAGGATAGCCACTAGATCAACAAAGCAGTGATTACAAATACTGTTGCCTGAAAACCTTATTTTTTTTTATGGACTACAAGTTGGCCCTTGACTGCTATCAGACCTGATGTTAAGTGATGATGCAGTCTAAGATGGAAGCGGGCTAACTTGTTAGGAGTGGGACGAAAATCCACACCCCTTTCGGTTTCTACACGACATCGTACCGGAACGCTAAATCGCTTGGCGATACGTCTTTGTCGGTAGGGTGGTAACTAGCCACGGCGAATGCCTCCCACCAGCCAGACCAAGACAAATTAAGAAAAATCTCAATCTGCCCCGCCAGTAATCGAACCCAGAACTTCCGTCTTATAAATCCACCGCGCATACCACTGCGCCACGGAGGTCGTCAAAATTTCAAACACTTTTTCAGCCGTCTAAACACGCGTCGTTGTTAAATGTATACAACGGAAACAAACTTGTATCAAATTCGTGTTGGAGTCAGCTCATCGTCGCAGCTATAAAAACACGAGCACACGCGCCTCGTAAAGGCAGCTACCTTGTCGGGAAGAATTCAATTTCTCCACTTTCATACTTCACTTTAAGGACGAGTAGGTAACTACCTACCTTTGCTATAACAGCTTCTTTTGTCCATTGGTTAACTTATTCAGTCCCCGATTATGAGGTCCTGGATTTGAGTACTTGGTCTGGAAAAAAAAATATTGGTTTCTCCTGTCATCAAATTAGAACATTGAGTTCTATTCTGATGAAAGTATTTTGATGTAATTATTTTGATCGTGGCGCACTACTATGCACGACGGATCTACAAGGCCGAGGGCCTGGGTTGGACCCCGGCTGAGCCGATCGAAGGTTCCTTGATTGGTCCAAGACTGGGTAATGGAACGCTTCAGCTACAGCTAGTTACCACAAAGATGTATTGCTAAACGATTTAGCGTTCTGGTACGCTGTCGTGTAGAAACCACCCAACAAACTACAATTACCTAAACAATGTTTAACTTTTTTATATATCCCTATAAGATCTAACACCGATGACTTGACATGCTGTCCGAGACACGGGTCGTATCTCCACCAACCCTCCAACCAACTTAACTGCAACTGCTACCGAAAATATCTTGGATAACAAAAAATAGAACCGACTCAAAACGCACTAAAAAGTAAAAATAACTGCATCATTTAGTTGCTTTAATTTACTTAAGCATATCTATGAAGTCGGTGCCAGCCAAGTTTAAGGAACATTTATTTAACGTAGTAAAGCAGTTTATGGGTTTTAGGTAACGTCCTTAAAGTGGAAACCTTGACTGGCACCGACTCTTAGATATGCTTAAGTAAATTAAAGCAACTAAATTATTTAGTTATTTATTACTTTTGAGTGCATTTTGAGTCGGTTCTATTTTTTGTTAAAAAATTTTATTTCTTACTTTTTAGTGATTTATAGAAAAGTAACTTACTCGTACTATACTCTCATAGTATATTATAAGGCACTAGTAGCCAAAAACCTACCGATACTTACACAAAAACCGAAATCGCTGCAAGTGTGCCTATAAAATTTGAAGAGTTCCTTCAATTTTCCCAGGATATCACCATCAGATTCTAACATGATGGCTATGGGACCATATTGGAAGTGTGCCCTTTCTAACAAAAAAACGAATTATCATAATCGGACAACTCTGTAAAAAGTTATGCGTGGTCATACATAAAAAATATATACATACGTGTCGAATTGAGAACCTCCTCTGTTTTTCTCTTCAATTCAATTCAGCTCAATCTTTATCAATTTATTTCGTTGATTAATTGCTTGGCTAACTCCGAAGCTACATAGGTCTTGTGAAAATATGGGACTTTTCTTTCCTCTGAGAATTTCTTTGTAGCAGCCCAGTATTCAGTGGAAGTTAGCGATATTTTAGCGATTATTACACCGATTACGATGAATGTTGATAAAATTATGAAGCATAGAAGGAGCTATTAAGAATCTACTATTCAAATTGGGTTAAAAATTGCGCTAACCATTCATACAGCATTTATTTATACGCGAAAAATATGAAATAACGGTAGCGCGGAACAAAAGCATACTTTCTACTCTTTTATTTAGAGTATCACGCGCGAGTAGCTTTAATGCATGCTACATTGAACTGGCCGTATTATTTTTTAACTAGATCGCAATATAAATGGAGATCCCATTCATATTTTTGTGTTTAATTAACTGATTATTTGGTGAGAATAAAAAAATATACTTTTAAAAATTACTTTACTATTAGGTATTTAGTAGACTGCTTCTTTCATTTATGTGGCTTAGTGTGTACGTTAGCCCATGTAGCTTCGATTGAGATCCTAGATTCGAATTCTGGGTCGAGTTGTAAAATAATTCTGTGTTTTTTTTTCTCATTTTAAATTCTGAGCCTGGATTCAGGAAGTTAGTGATGTTACACATAACACATTCCTGACTCCGGATTGCCCGTGATTCCCGTGCCCCGGTCCGCACGTTAAGTGTTCCCCACCGGTTATTGTCATTAAAATACTATGAGGATCGTAAAACGATTCAGACATTTTTAGTCTAAACCTGTATCCGTGTACCGAACGATGAATTTCATTGGTCGTTTACGCCGGCAAAAACCGTTTACAGAAATAACCACATGTGATGTAACGATTTAATTGTTTGTTAACCGACATGCGGGAGGATTCATCATGCTGCATACCTATCAACCTAATCAACGACCAGTGAAAAAGAGCTATAATAGCAACTACTTACCTAAAACTCATTTGACGTCATCCATACACTTAGAGCGCGACCTTTGTCCAGGAGATACTATGCATATTATATAGAGCAGCATTCCGTGCGAGGCTCGGGGCTGGCGGAAGACACTGCTGGCTGCGTCCATTGTTTCAGGCTCATATTTCTGGCGCGCATTGTTAGTTTTTCCTTATTACGCTCCGCCCGCCGCGCACACGACCAATAAATTAATTCCCATGCAAGCCGTATTCAGCAATTTCGCCCAAAAATGTTGCCATTATTATTTTGTAAAACTACGCAATATTACAACAGCGTAACCACTAAATTGTTATTAATTAAATATTCGTATGAGGAAGTGAAAAGAATCCAGTACATTTTCGAATCAATCATTCGTATCATAGTATTTTAGTTTACATACGTCTCAATACTCAAACGCAATTCTAAGTAAGTTTCGAGTCAACAAACTTTGACAATTTGCAATAGATTTCTATTCAATATAGATAGTCAATATAGATTTAGTATTTAAATTTGCGTTTTCCGAGCGAAAAATTTTAGAAATGGTTAAGACTGTATTTAAAGTCCTCTGTGTCATTTAATGACTTGTCTGGCGTAGCGGGTAATAGCTTTGGTTCAACCGAGAGATTCTTGGTACAAATCCCAGGTTAATTTAATTTTTTTTTAATTAAATTTTCATAATTGGCCATCATCATCATCATCATTATCATTATCAGCCTATTTAAGGCCCACTACAGGGCCAGGCCTCCCTCCTTATAGGAGAGGGGATATGGACCAACCACGCTGCTCCAATGCGGGTTGGCGGGCTTAGGGTGATAATGTTTCATTTATTAACGGTCACTATCAGATGTTGATGATAGTAACCGGGACCGACGGCTTAACGTGCTCTCCAGACTCCGGTTTTGGAATGTACTGAACATTTCATAGAAAAATGAAAAAGCTCAGAAATGATTTTTGAAAGAAATTTTTTGTAAAGGCAAACTTGCTTATAAATTTTCTAGCAGGTACGACGAATTTTATCCCTATTGTTTTGAAATTCCTTTAAACATAATAAAAATGCTGATATATTTGAATAAATATCATTCACATTTATCATTACATTGGCCATTTCACTAATGGGTCTCGACTGGATTCTCAAGCCAGCCAAACTCATTTCCTCTCACTAGAAATTAAAAAAAAAACCCTTTTCAAATGTTTATCGTAAGTACATATTTCAGATTTTTTTGTTAATTTAGAGTTTCTTCTAAACAAAACGGTTCTATTTATAACAATAACACTTGGTAAACTTATAACACTTCAATCAGAGCTTACAAGTTTGAAACACGTGACGCTACTCGTCTTCTATCTTGTGAACACACGAGTAACAGTGTACCCGAGTTGCAGTGCATCGTGTACTGTCGTGTTACTGAACAAGAGCTTGAGTGTTGTTAAAAGCTGCAATAATTCCAAACACAAGCGATACTCTACGCTGAGTCCACGTGTCGAGAGCGAGGCGAGTCAATATGTCTTTGTGCCTCGAGGACGCCGCGCGAGGCAGCTGCTTCGAACATCGGACTGCGAAGTAATATACAATATCAGTGCTGCTTTTAAACGAATGGTATTTGTTATCTGTAGGTGCTTTATGTTGTACAAGTTGTTGTTTATTTGTTGTATCAAGGAAGATTTATTGACAAAATAATAAATATTTCACAGGTGTCAAGAGTAAAAACCAATACAATAATGCAATCTAAGATAGGTTTCAGAGAAAGAGTTCAGTCTACTAATTCTTCTGACTAATAACAACTCTTTATTGCAATAAAACATTCGCATGGCAATACAAATTTGAAAATAATATCAAAACAAGTGATAGAAGTGGCATTTAAAAACTATGTAATTAGTGAGTAAAACACATAAGTCATAAGACAACATTTTTAACCGACGAAAAAAAAACGGAGGAGGTTCTCAATTCGACACGTATATTTTTTTTTTTTTTTTATGTATGACCACGCATAACTTTTTACAGTGTTGTCCGATTTTGATAATTCTTTTTTTATTAAAAAGGGCATACATCCAAGGTGGTTTGTCCGCTTGTTAGGATCTACTGATGATATCCTGGGGAAATTGAAGGAACTCTTCAAATTTTGGAGGCACGCTTACAGCGATTTCGGTTTTTGACTCGGTATCGGTAGCTTTTTGGCTACTAGTGCTATATATACTATGACAGTATAGTACGAGTACGCTACGTGGCGATAAATCACTAAAAAGTAAGAAATAAAAATTTTTAACAAAAAATAGAACCGACTCCAAACGCACTAAAAAGTAAAAAATAACTGTGTAATTTAGTTGCTTTAATTTACTTAAGCATATCTAGGAGTCGGTGCCAGCCAAGGTTTCTACTTTCAAGGACGTTACCTAGAACCCACAAACTGCTTTACTACGTAAAATAAATGTTCCTTAAACTTGGCTGGCACTGACTTCATAGATATGCTTCAGTAAATTAAAGCAACTAAATTACACAGATATTTTTTACTTTTTAGTGCGTTTGGAGTCGGTTCTATTTTTTGTTAAAAATTTTTATTACGTTTAAATACCTTTATCTTAGATAAGCTTTTAGATCTCTAACTTACAAAAAATTCTAGTCTAGGAGTAAATGCAATCAAATAAGTGCATTTGGCGGTTTTCAAAGTTAGCAATTAAGTATATTAACCTAACTAGTCTAACCTTTGGCCATTTAATTAAGAAAACCTTAGTAAACTTAGTGTTGACTTAAAACAAAAACAGGCAAATAACTGGACATCTTTTACTGGCAGCAACAAAATAAATTTCAAACAAGTTAAATTTCGAGTTAAACGTGATAAATTACAAGAAAATTTATATACATATTTCGTCCTCTAACCGAAAGTGCTATTAAGTACCCCCTAGACTCTCCAAGACGAAAAATTAAATAAGAGCAGTGGAACAGATTTGTTTTGAAGCGCTCCGCCATTTCGCAAACAAATGGCGCGTCGTAAATAAACGTTTTATTCCGCGGAGCGCTTTATCTGGCGCGCCCGCACTGATCGTTTTGTTTATGGCGCTATTGCGTATTACTAACTTGGACTTGAAAAATCAAAATTGACTTATTTTTAGAATTTTTACATGACAGTTAACGATCCATTGGACTAAAAATTATCACTTAACGAACCAAGAAACGGCTTGGCATGACAAATGTTACTTAAGATCATCAATAAAATAATTCTGTTTATCATCTTCCAAGACACGTTGTCTAGAAAGCGGTACATCAGGCAAAAACTTGCCTTTCGCACATATACCTAGGCATAAAATGCTGCGAGGCCCGGAAAAGTATTTTTACAATTGCATCTATCGGACACTCAGTATTCCATTTGTGAGAAAATTTGCGTCAACTTTCATCCCCTTTTCACCCTAAATCTACAATTTAACATTATTTCCGTCATTTAACTTGACGAAAATACTTGAAGAAAATAAAAAGTCGAGTGACATGGGGCTCCCAAGGTGCCGGTAGCGGTCCCGGACTAGAAAGCACAGTGTTGGTTTACCCCCATAAGGCAGACCGATGACATCAAGCGGGTCACAGTAAGCCGCTGGACTCGGTAAGCTCAAGACCGTTGTGTTAGGAAGTCCTTACAAGAGCCGTCTTTCCAACAGTAGACACCCTGACGATGATAAACTTGATAAATGAAGTAATTTATCTTGAACATGAGAAAGTATACATTATGAATCTAATAACGAATAAGACAACACAGCGCCTCCACAACTGGCGGCCGCAATTTAAAGTCCCATCAAGTTGATACTGAATGATTTAGGTGGCACAGGTCTTCTTGCTTTTTGCCTTTTTATCTTTCCGGAACATTTGGCGCCCGCTCCGACCTTCCGCCCGGCGCTTATTTTGTTCAAACTTAATACATTCCCGGACGTAATAGCTCAAAGGGTTCGCTGAATAATTTCGATTATTATTATTATTACTTGCAATTCATTTGATCTTCTACATAAATGAAAATGAATAATGTGTAAATAACGAGCATCATTTCATAACGTTTGATACCATATTGAAGTAATTTTTGTACGGTTTCAGCATGTTTTACTTTTGGACGTTTCGATCGGAGTCTATAACATTTTTCTTTTTTTAATTATACGAGAAATACTTCACTGTTCGTATAGGGTTACGAATTATTTATCTTAATTCATTGTATATTAGTACAAAGATTGACAAAAAGATTTGAAGAATGTATAAAAGTAAGCGAGAAACGCACCGCATGACGACACGATGCTACGCTACACGACCCAGGTGCGTACTTTGCGTGACTGCTACACAAAACGCAAGTAGAGAATGCCGTCGTCGCGTCGTGTTCGTCGCTTACGCGGGACATCCCGTAAAACGTTTTAAAGTGTCTTAAAGTGTCTATAACATTAACAATACATTTTTCCACACGTTATTCTCCGAGCCGGTAGTCACTACAAATTATCCAATTTGACGTTAAAATGAAATTAAATTACTAAGCTGCAAATAAAAAATATTGTTATTTATAATAGTAGCGCTGTAACCAATTTAATAAAATAACAAAACTAGCTAAATTATTTAACATGCCGAAATTATTTCATACAAAAAATAGTAAACTGTGAAATAAACATCTCCTTAAAACACTGGCAATGATTAAATAGTAACACGCTTCGTAGATATATAAAGGTTACGTATAAAAAATAAAATAAATCTATTGTTTAGTGAAATATACATTGTTTGTTAAACGGTCGTAATTTGCAACAAGTGAATATTACATCCCATCAGTACAATGTTACACGGAACGGTTAGACGTTTTGTAATAATTAAAACAAAGAGGAGAGGAAACGCTCAAGCACAACAGTTTTGAGACGGAATATTGCATTATTTGCGAAGGAAGGCAGCGTCGGTGCATTTCCTCGCAGCATCCAACGCGAGATGAGACCGCTGCCGGAAGCGAAATGAGGGTTGTCATTTCAAATACTATTAATTTCGTTTCCTTTGGAACGAAATACTTTTGTATTTAAATTGTTCTTCCTTAAATTTTTAATGGCTTATATAAATGACTTTTTTTTAAATTATTATGACTAATTGATTGGTCAATCATCAGGTGGTTTTTTATAGTTATAATTGACTGGTCAATATTATCAGTTGGGCTGATTATTTTAGTGAAAATTTCTTTAATTAAAGAAAAACTTAGTTTTATTCAATAGCCCGCTTGAGGTTTCGAACTCAAGACTTCGTGATCTGAAGCAATATAGGCTAACCACTGACACAATGAAGCAATCACTGGATCAACTAGTCTAAGACTCCGTTCTTGAAATAATTCGAAATTAATTGTTTGATATGTCAAAATAATAAAAAGTTGAGAGGTGTCAAGGGACACCCGGATGGAACGAAGTTCCTTTCGATTAATTAGTGAAGGAATTGTAATAAAATTTTATTTTTTTTAAGTAATAATAATATTTTTTTTATTATTAACAAATATAATGTTATATAAACTTAAACGCGTACCACACACGCGTTTGTTGGTGTACACCGAAACACCAGAGGGCGCCACGAGAGCGCGAGACAGCATACAGCGCGGGCGCCCCCCGCCGCTCACGCGCACACACATCAAAGGCGGCGGCAAGATCCTTTGATCAAAAAGTGTCGTGACAACTTTTCGTACGAATTTTTTCCGTCTAGCCCCCTTTCACAACGCGCGATAAGGAACTTCGTTCCAATTACCATTAACCTATAGATAACTAGAGGATATTTTAAGGAATTTAGTTCTGTAGCCGATCGTTTCTAATCCCATGTGTTATCTCACAAAATAATGGCTTTTCAATTCAAAGGAAAATGGTTTCAGGTAATACAGAATTTATTATCGTATTCATTGTACGCTGCCCGCGTCCGGCTACGTTGAGACGAGGCTACACCAGGAGGTATAAGATTTTTCCTAGTTACAAGTTGGTTCTTGATTGCAATCATACATGTATTGATGGAATCTAAGGTGGAAGTGGGCTAACTTGTTAAGAGTAGGATGGACGCAAAAAGTCGCAGTACGTCTCTTGTTGGTGGTAGCTAAGGCCGAAGCCTCCCACCAGCCATTGATTCCTGAACTTATTATTAAAATCTCAATCGGTCCAGCCTTAAATTTAACCCAGAACTTCCGTCTTATAAATCCGGCGTTCATGTCGTTACACCACGAAGGCCGACGAAAGACATCTGTTCTTAAAGAAATAAAATAAAATAAAGTTTATTTGGAACAAATTCAATATACAAGTGAAAACGATGATCCCACATAAGTTTAAAACTGTGTTGTGGTGATCATCCCCTCCATAAAATACAGTTACAAAAATAGTTCCACGTTAAAAACAATAAATTATTAATTATAGGCACAGAATTATGAAATTAAAATTAAATTAAATTAAAATTATATAACAAAAAAATACAAAAAAAGGTGTGTATGTAGGTGCATGTGTGTATGTGTACGAGTGTTTGGGTGAGCGTGTAAGTTTGCGTGTGTCTGCATAGAAGTGATATGAATGAATGAAAAAAAAAGATAATATAGGAAAAAAAAGATATCTTAAGGGCAAATATTGTACGATAATGTATCGATAATGTTTTGAGGTGGACGTCCATAAGCTTATATTATAATCATGATGATAATGACAAATTGATTTAATGAAACAGTCGACAAATTTAGTAAAACGCTTCCGCTTTTACAGCTTCAGTTGGATAGCGGGCCTAAACGATATGCACCATTTAATATAAAAGATAGTCTTCAATTGATATTGAACACAGTGGTCCGCAAGCGCGCTGTTAATCCACTTTGTTTGCAGCTTCACACCATGAAGGATAGTTTAAAAAGGGTTCCATATATCTAAAAGAATAACTAAAAATTAATCTGAAACCCTACTGACAAACCAAATATGAATTTCTGTAACAAAGTTAACTTTTTAGTTTTTCAATAAGTTCAATATGAAACATGAATATAATAAAATATAAAAAGATATAGATAAAATTCAGAAAATTTAATAAGATTTCCAATAGGCCACAGGTTAGTGACTATAATCTACGACCTTAAATTTAATGTTTGGATAATGTTGCTTCAGGAGACTACCAAGATGAAATGCAGAAAAAGCTTAAATTTATAACAATATGTAGCTTAATTTTCTGAATCAAATATTTTTGAATAAATACCATAAAAAAGGCTTCAGTTTCGAAAGATGAATGTTTCTGTTACCGTTAATGGTTTATCTATATTATAAAGAGGTAATGTTTGTAATATTGTAGCATTGTAATGGGTAATCTCTGGATCTATAGTTCTGTAAATTAAATTATGTTCTTTTAAACAGCAAATTCGTTCAAAAATTTTATTATTGTTACTATTACCATACGGCATACCACAGCTCCTGTTGAAATGATCCTCCTATCTGTTTGAAATGATAGTGACCGACTAGTTATTTGACCGAAGTTAAATGAATCACAACATATTACAGAAAAACCGCAAATATAGAGAAACGAGCTATTAACGGCTCCTGTCAAAATGTTTGGAAATTATTGTTCAAGGTCGGCTTTATAAGCCACCATCATATTTTTATTACAAAGTTTTAACTGTAAATTGAAACCTTGAAACGTAATGTCTATCTATATGTACGAGTAGATGAAACGAACGGGCAGCGCGTTCGAATCTTTTAAATGTAGAGTGTAGATTAAAGCATGCATAGTTAAAGGGGTGGCTCAAGGGTTGCCCGTATCTTGCGCCCGCTCCCCACCATCAAATATTTAGTGAACAGGTATACAACGTGCGTTGGTTTTGTTTCATTTCGCACACTACATACTAGTTTCTCGTAACGTTTAACATCGGATGTGTGATAGATGTTTTTTTTTATTCACTGCAAGTTTTTCATTGAATGCAATCACATCTGGAGTCATGCTGCCAACTCTTATAACAGCACATTTAACGAAAACACGTCTTAATGCTTCAAGGATCTATGGTGGTAGCTTTTATTGTTTTTAACAATTTTATCTATATTTAATCATTTTTGATCAGTTTTCCCTTTTTGCTCTAGTAAAAAATATAATATGTTACGAGTGTGTACGACAAGGCGGAAATCGAAAGTGATAACATCTTACTTGTTGAATCTAGTCCCTTACCTTAGAGGTATTGAGGTTTTATTCTATTATCACCCAATTACAGCAAACCTATGAATAGGTAATTTATCAAAATAATTTTTTAGTAAAATTCTAAGCCCGGAGTTGGAAAGTTAGTCATACCCACATGTCTCAGAGAGCAAGACAAACCGTCGATAAGCACTAAAGAGGTCGTCGTCGTCAAGAGGCCTGAGAAGTCAGTGTGCCTAGTGTAAGATTTTACCGCGTCGATATCGAAAACAGTAAACGCAAATTTTATATGGAATTGGAGTAGCGCTATCTAGTGAAGCTTAAAGCAAACCCTTTTTTTCTATATAATTTGACGCTACGAGTGAGTACGTTTTTACGCAGTCGCTCGGTGAAAAACTCGCACTTGTCCCACTGAACGGCTATTTCCTCCACGTCGGAAAGAAATGTATAAAACTATGTGATATACACCCAGTCCTGTAAATTTTCATATAAACATTTAAGTAAAATTTGTTTCTCCTTTAAGACTGAATCTTGGAAGTGAATTAAATTTCAGGTGAAACAAGACGAAAGCTCTGTTGTTAGGACGGATGTTCGCGTGGGAATAGAGCGGGCTACTTCCTTATCGCCGCATTTGTTACGGGCTGATTATATCCGACCTATCTAAAAGTTTTAGATTCTTTTACTGATATAAAAAAACAAATTCTCTACGTTGTTACTGCCAATAAGGAAAGATATTTATTTTCTCTCTGCAATTGATTATAATTTAAAAATATGTAAATACAAGCTACGAAACAAGCTTAACTCCAAACGAGATTTAATAATATTTGATACGCATAAAAAACAAAACCCTTTATTTATTTAAGAATTTCAACCTCTCGATATTGTCACGTCAGAATTTTGGCTACAAATGAAGTTTGTTTTTTTAAATAAAATTCCAACGACCGATACCAAAGAGTATCTGGATACCTACCATCAACTATAATAGCGACTCAACTGTAGACCAAAACGGACCAGTAATAATAACCAAAACTGCAATTCAGTTTAGATCTACAGTTGAGTCGCTATTATAGTTGATTTGATTGTAGGTATGCTGAGTGAGTATTAGTGACGTTATGCGCGGTGAAGGGATCTCAACGAAAAAATGAATTATGTAGAAAAATCATAATATTCATATATTTTTCTCCTAACGACTTCGTTATCGATATCTCAACATGTGTGCTACACGATTACGACTCGACGGATAGATTATAATCCGGTATAGCGCATAGTCTTTTATGACTTTTTTTCCAATATTCTCACAAGAACGGGAACAACGCGAGTGACACCGCCGGGCACCGTTATTTTCTAATAGGTATATAACAATTTTTCAATCAACAAGTTATTTATACACTCATGCTTTGTAGAGCACGCTAAATAAATACGCGACATTTAAAAATGGCTGGCGTATTTCTCTGTTCGCCATTCAATAGAGGGATCTTTCACTTAAATGCACCTCGCAGAGCCACGCTAAAGGACGCCATTACCTTTGACACAGACAATATATCTATTATCTATTATCCAGAGCTTGGTAAGACTTCTTCTAAAGGCCAACGCATATAGCTGGCTTTTCATCTAAATTGATTCAATTGCAATTTTAATTTCACTACGAAAAAAAAGATGAGTAATTTTAAATTTAAGTTTATTTTATTCTATTAATAATATCTAACAAAATCAATTTTTGTTATTTCTGTCAGTCATTTAATTTTTTTTTAGACTTTTTATGTACTCCCTTTTACAAAAATCATAAAATAAATTTAGCTCTGTAACAATAATTATTATTTTGACTTGTAGAAGAAAGCAGAAAAATTTATAATAGGTAAGTATAACATTGACTTCCCATTATTTATTTGTCAGTATGGATTATTTTATCACAACTATTATAACTATCAGCTATCTCTAACTATCCTCTACACTGTTAATTCTACAGAGTCAGGTATTCAACCATATGGGAGAGATGATGTAGAGCTTAGATCAACCAAGCTGCTCCAATGTGTGTTGACAGGCTTTGGGTGACAATATTCGACTTAAAAACAATCACGTTAAAAGTCAAACATTACGATAAGATGTTACTGATAATACCAGTAATTATCATTAACATTCTATATTTATAGCCAACGAACTCTTCGAGGCTTGGAGGTGTACCTTCTGTAACTCATAACAACAAAGAAACTGGGTTAGACTAACGAAACAACTTTAAATGAGGTTCCTAATTTTTTTTTATTTCAATTTACATTATTATAAGTTTATTTTAATTGGCAGCTAAGACCTTGTAGGTAACAATATAACGTGTTAGAATGCCTTGCTCTTCCATACATAGCAAAACATAGTATTGGGATTGGAATTTATAACGTAAGAATCAAAACAATTATTTACATGCATTATAATAATTATTTGAGTTACAAATTAAAATAAAAATGTTAGTAATATTTCTAATTATTTGTGTTTTGAGTGTGGAATGCAAGTACATGGGAGAGAAAGAGCGTGTGTGTATGGGGGGAGTGTGTGTTTGTAAATGTTGTAACAGTAAGTCCAAAATTTTTATTACTCGAATTATTAGTCTAATCACGAAGTGTGCGATTGGTCCCACGTCCTCGTAAGTACGGCGCAGAGCATAGAGCATAGAGGTATCGTCAAAGGGTCGGTCGCAGGAAGCAGTGCACCCACGTCCTGTAGATAATCACTTCCGCTCCACAGCCACGGGAATGCTCATCTGTACCCTACCTACTAACGTTATATACAAGTGATTAGGAATCTCTGAAGAAGTCTGAGCGTTAAATGAATGTCCTATATAAGATGCGCACGGAAGAGATAATGCTTATGTCGTGTAGACAAAAAGACAAAAAATTGAGCGATCAATAGCACGCAATTTAAATTATCACTGTATTTCGTCGCTTTGGGGTGAAAGGTTAAGCTTTATTTGCCGCTATTCGGCGACGAATTGTCGTTTACATACATTTCAGGATTGTTTATTACCAAATTTTAAAAACTACTTAACTTTGTTAAATTATAACTTACCACATAAAAGTTTTCTGAGCTAAGCCACGGATATAAGAACAGACAAACATGCCAAGATTGTAAATTAACGTCTCTTTATAGAAGACAACTATAGGATTTCATATACGAAATGAATAATGTATATTTTACATATAAAATACCATTGTGTTTATTTGGTTTCCATGTGACAATAATGGTGAAATTCACTCGCCGAATACAAACATTTTCTAAAAAAAGCAACAGTACCTATCCCGAAAAAGTGTCATAAGCGATTTATAATACAAACAACACTTGGGAACAATACAACGTACAACGCTTTTATTTCTTACTCGGGGACGTAACATATTCATGATTTAATACAATAAACATGGGAAGACACACACTTATCCACTCTTTATACGTTATAAACTTCGTAAAACTATTTCCTAAAATATATTAAAAATAAGTTTAGCACAAAAACTTTAATACTGTTATAATATAATTATTATTTTTTTAATTTACAACCAAAACATATATTTATATTAATATCAGAATTCCACAAAAAAAATTAATATTCAATGTCAATTCAATGCCTTTTTATTCAAGAAATCTGTAATGGTGGATAGATAATCGTCACCGTTGATAAAATCGAGACAACAGCAGCTGTTATTTATATTACTACCACGAAAAAATAAATACAACAAACTACTAAAAATAAATGAAAAAAACTACCCTATATTATTACCTTGTTCCTGCCCTGAATTTAAAAAAAATCTACCACCCAATAAAAGTAGTTAAAACAATAGTTTAACAGGTGAAGATTGGGCTTAGCTCCTCTTAGTCCGGCCTCTGAGCCGTAGAGCTAGGGAGGCCTAAATAAATATCGCCTACAATAACTTTTGCGAACAAAAATGAACTCATAGAAGTCAAATAAGTGTGGAAACACCCGGTGTGATCCAACAATAAACGTTGGGCAGCGAAGGCACAGTGAAAAAGTTGTAAATTTACAGTTTATTCGCACAATGCATTATTGATGCGAGAGGGACGGCTCCCGGGAATCAATATTCAGCTCATGTCCTTATCATCGGTCGTGAGACCAATGTTGGGTGAACTTGTGACAAATAAGTGCGGCCAAGACAGGCCAATATTTGGTACACTTGTGTCGAACAAGTGTGGCCAACGTATTCACTTGTGTCGATTTAAACGGAAATCTGAAATTTTTTATAAATCTTGTGTCTGTCGCATTGTTTTTATGCAAAATATTTATATTTTAGAGTATTGGTGCTGATACACTCCCGTGTCTCCCAGAGCACGTTAAAGTCCAATCACTATCATTAACATTTATTTTAGTCACTTTTAATGAATTGAACATTATCACCCGCCAACCTGCATTGGAGCAACGTAGTGGGTCTACGCCAAATATTCCGATAAGGAACGAGGCCTGTAATGGGCCGTTATAAGCTAATAATTATGAAGCAAATCCAAACATCAACTCCGCCCAGCCACTCTATAATAGCAACCAGCTAGTCGGTGTACCAACTCAATAGAGTGAAGACTCCAGGCGACCACAAAACAAATACTGTGGTTCGCGACGACGGGCTAAACGAAACTTTAATTATTTGTCCAGTCACAAAGGATTGTTTGCGTAAACAACGACTACTTCCGGCGCAGGTAAAACCTCACGGTTCGTTCGTTCCCTTTGACTATTTTTGTTATACTAGACAGGTCACAAGGACTGTCGTTATTTCTGATTTATGAGCTCTACGATTTTTATTACGAACATAGTGGCCGCACGCGACATCGTCCGATGTGAAAATTAATATATACTTAACCACATTTTTCATTCATCCTTTAAAGAGATGAGTTTTGGAAAATGCTTTCCCTTTCTTCCGAAACCGCAATATCCTTAGGATTTATTACAATAATAAAAAGAACAGATGACAATCGGCTAATCTTTTGTACACGTAAGCTAAGTTTTTATAAAATGACAAAGGCTTGGGTCGTCATATACCCAAGGTCACTGCGCGACGACTATACGCGTCCTCACTGTTTTGTGATAAACTACTCATTTTCTGAAAAGCTAAAAACTGACGTACTTGACGTTCTAAGCGCTGCCTGAATATAAATGTCCGAATTAAATAAATTAATGAGAGATCAATTATTCCGGACAGATGTTACATTTCGCCGTGTCTATTAATCACGGAATTAATGGGAAACAGATGGAGAAGTGCTTGTAGGTTTAATTAGAGTTTTATTTTATTTCTTTTAATTCATTTACGTTTTGAAATAACACATTTATCGCATTTATTGGTGTTAAAAGATCTTCATATATTTTAGTATGCCACGAATTCCATATAATCGCAAACTCTTTTATTGAGTTGCTATTATTATAATACATACAATTATTTTTCGCGGAAATTTCAATGTAACCAGAAATGAAAAGGATATTTCGACATTCATCCGATTATGGTCGTTGTAATGCCATACTTGGGCAAAATAAGGAAAAATAAAATCTCCTTTACTATGGATAGGTAAATTTATTATATAATTAACATATAACTGGTGATTTATATGTGGAATACTCTTGGTAACTAATTCTTCCCGACATGTTTTTGATATATTTTAAGTAGAAAACGACTATAGTCAAATAAATAACAAATCCATTCATTTTTCAGCTGCATCTTTTTACATTGTTTCTGAGTTTATCAAGTGTATACCTATAGCCAGCCAGACAGCCTCATGAATCTAGCTAGCTTACCCGTACTTACTTCTGATTACGAGGCTGTTCTTCAAAACAGATATTCAAATAATTCTAAGCCCTGCGTTGAAAATATGTCGGTATTTCACCCCCGTGATTTCGAGACCATGTAAAGCTATCAGTCCCGGCCATTTTCTTCAATAACATTATAACCCTAAGCCCGCCAACCTGCATTGGAGCGTGGTAGGCCAAAGCTCCATATCTCCAGCTTCTAAGGAGCGAGACCTGTAGAGCTCTGACGCAACCAAAGACATATCTCGTCTAAGAGCAAGCGAGTAAGTCGCATCGATTCACGTCTTCGGTCACGTAACAGCCCTATTGGTCCTGTAGTGGGCCTTTTTAGTATATATAGTTGATTAGAGTTAGCTATATGTAGGTAAGTACATGTGTGGGTGTTTGCGTTTATATGTGTATGTGTGCGCGAGTGCGTGTTGATACTCGTAGTTACCTGTACCACAGGCGCATCTGTTGACTGACTTTGTTTTACAATATGTAGTGATAATATACGTCGGTATAATGTGTGATATTTACCCGAGCGTCAGTTTACGAGTCTGTCGGCAGCACGGGTACGCCGCCTACAATACGACGCTATAAACTGAGCGGCGCGGATAACGCGGCCATCTTGTATTTTATCAATATCTATAACAGCTTATCTATAAATATAAAAGGCTTTGTTTTGTCAAACTTGATCTCTATAGAAGAAAGCTTGTCGGGGTAGAGTTGTCAACTATTGAATAAAAAGATATTTTGTTTTGTGCAAAGTAAATCAAATCAAATAAGATTGTTTTTAGAAGGTTTAATTTACTGTACTATACTGTACAATATTAACCCATTACTTCCCAAGGTGAGAAATAAATGCATATTTAATGGTTTTATTGTTTATTACGTTAATAAGTACATCAAAAAAGAATAAAATAAAGACAAAAAAAATATTGATGAATTAGTTTACATTCCGTGAAATGTTGCGTCTACGCAACGTTGGGATTACTGAACTTCAATTTTACCAACAATCTAATGACACTAGAGTAGTAGCGTGAGTGAAACATTTTAAAACAATCAGCATGAAGATGCACTTGACATTTTTTACACATAAATTGTTGTACTTCTACATTGTCGACATCTTCTTCAACGTTTATTTTCGTGCTCCTCTTTGACATGATCAATATTATCGAAACGAATATTGAATGGTAACGCGGTTTTGGATGGTCTCCTTAGATTTGTATTACCAGTACAATTTCGTAGCAGGTAAAGAATGATATCCAGACATTAATAATATACCAATAAATCTTTTTAGTTCTGCCACCGTGAGAGTAAATAAATGACGGTTATGGTCACGAGCATACTTTTCTGAAAAACTTACAATCTGTTTCCAAACTTCATCGCTAAAAAATAGGGAAAATACTTCAAAAGGTGTTTTTCCACTTACACGTTTTTCAATATTTTGTGTCATTGCTATTTCGTCACTTGTTGGAAATTTTGTATAAGTTGGACGTTCTTTTTTCCAAACTGGAACACATTTTGGTGACTTCTTTGACAGTCTTGGCTTCTTCGAAGTTGAAGGTCCGGGCTCATCTTGCGTATTTTCAGGTTCAGCGGGTATATCGGTGTGATTTTCATACGTTCCAGCGATATCAGTAGAAACAATATGGTCATATCACCTAGCGCGTTATCATCTAGGCCTTCCTCGTCTGTAACATTGTCAACCGTCGGGGGTATATACACGGCATCGATTTGATTGGCATCTTCTAAATCCTCTTTCTCTTCGAATATACTCAAAATTTCTTGAGAATATAGTGCTTGTTTCCAAGACATAATGTTTCAACTTTTCACTTTTTATTTACTAATTTTTGTACACTTACTTATCGTTTTTTTAGTAAATACTATGAGTCACTGTTAGCTTGACGTTCTATGATCGACTAACTAAACTAACAAAAAAGCTTCTACTCTTTGAATAACGAGAACTGATTGTTTATAATAAATTTCTAACATCAATCGCAAAGTGTGTAACAAGAACCACTTACTACGGTTTGTCCCAACGTTGCGTATACGCAACGCTTCCTGGAACTCTAAGATAAACAACGTGTGTAAGTAGTTTGGTCCAAGTAAGTGATTTATATTATAAATAATATATCACTAAAGCATTATACAGTGTAAAAAGTTCAGTATTCATTCATTTTTTATTTTTTATGATTGGATGATTATATCGATCTCTAGGTGACTAAATTAGCAGTTTTTGAAAAATAAAAACTAAATGTATATCTGTGTAAAATACCATTTAAAAAAAAATTAATTCATCTCTTAGTTCTTGTTCTTGAAACTGGCTTACATTTCGTGGATATATTTCCTTGTTATTAAAACAAAAAAAAATCCATTATAAAATGTTGCGTTTACGCAACGTTGGGTAAAGATGGGTTAAGGTTGGAAAGTAGGTTTTATTAGAAAAAGAACATAAGAAACTAAAAAGTTTCTAGTCATCTATAGCGATATATGCCACTAAAAAGCTCGTTTATTTGGTTTTTTTACCAGAACACCAGTAATATAAAAATACTTTAAATTTTGATTATTTTTTTATTTTTAGTTATATTCCAAAAACTTCAAAATCATACATTTTATAAATATATTGACGCAATTTTGTCATACAAAAACTGTATCTCCGGCAAAAATATAATATAGTTTTTCGATAGAATCGCTCCAATCGTATAATATTAGTATGCAAAGCCACAAACGTGCGCTAACGATTTTCTAATTGCAGCCAATCATGATATGTATTTGAATGCACTACAAAATATGGAGTGCATGCACAGGAAGAATTAATGCGAATTAGCATAATGCATTCTTTGTTATGGAACCACCGGGACGGTCACGCTACTGCGAAATAATTATGAATTAATATGATTTTGAACTACGGGTAATCTAAAAAATTCAATTGCCGAATGTTTACACGCAATAATTGACGGCCGAGTGGCGGTAGTGACCCTGCTTCTGCGTCCTAGGTCGTGGGTTCGATTCCCCCAACTGGAAAATGTTTGTGTGATGAGCATGGATGTTTTCCAGTGTCTGGGTGTTTATAAGTAATTATTTATAATATATATAAAATATTCAACAGTTATCATAGTACCCATAACACAAGCTACCTAAGCTTACTTTGGGGCTATATAGCGATGTGTAATTGTGCTATAATATTTAATATTTAAAACTTAAGAACAGCTGGATTGATGTTGATGAAATTGTTATTTTTAATCGTTACAAGCTAGTCCTTGACAGCAATCGCAACTGATGGTGACTGGTGATGCAATCTAAGATGGAAGAGAGCAAACATGTTAGGAATAGGATTAAATCCAAACTTTTTTGGGTTTCTACTGGACATCATACCGAAACGCTCAATCGCTTGGCGTACCTCTTTGCTGACAATTGCCGATGATTATGATTATGATGATGATTATGATTATGATGACAGGATTCTATCTAGCCACAACTAAAGCCTCCCACCAGCCAGACATGGACCAACTAAGAAAATCTCAATTCATGTTGTAGCAGAGCATACGTGTACCGCCAAGCGATTAAGCGTTCCGATACAATGTTCCTAAGCCCGCTGCTATCTTAGATTGCATCATCATTTACCCTTAGATGTGATTGCAGTCAAGGTCTAACTTGTAATGAAATAAAATAAAAAATATATCTATGGTTACACAGGCACCGCAGGCTATGCTAAGATAGGAAAACAGAATCTCTCAAGAGGTATAGTAGGCCACTGAGACAAAATATGAAAGATAATGGATTCCTAAAAAAACATTACGTTAAAAGCTTTATACGCTAATGGATTGTTTTACGACACAAAAACCTGAGTAGAGATTAACCTTGTCTCATCTTTGCTTTAATATGAATTTTTATATTTTGTGTATAAATTACTAAATACACGAGTGCGTAACCTTAATCGTAACTATGCTTGTTTCAAGTATTTCATATTTACCACGTATTTCCAATACTTATAATAATATGTGACTGTAACTTTACTTGAAATTAAAATAATGATGTTATTACATATAAATATAAATGGTTGTTAACGACTTTATAAAATATAATTCAAAATAATATTCTGCCTTAGTCAACGACTTAGTTTGGCCATTTAAAGAGGAAATGCTGCCAGTATCTTAGGCACTATACCTCGTTATAGTGGAGTCGAGGAGGTTTTAGATTTAATTTAGTAATTAACAGTACTTTGTAATATAAAGTATCTTTTATTTAAAAATAAATATATGTCGGAGGGATTAGACTAGAGACTTACTGATTGTTGTAATATTGTGATAGATGTCATTGTTTATAGAAATGACGTCTGTGGAAGTAATTATTTAAGGTATGTCACGAGTATGTAATCGGAATAGAATTAATTGTTAATCATTTAATAAGAGGTATGAGATAGGTGCTTACTTAAAACGTTAACAATGTTAAATTCAATTAGTTAAATTCAATTTGATTTATAACGTGTAAATGTTGCGAATACCTTATCAAATCATTTTTAAAGTTAGTGTATTGATAGGTAGACTCCAATAGAATGTAGTGACTAATCAGAGACGAGGTGCCAAACCTGAGTGGGGCAGCAGAGGTGTGGGCAGTTTAGTTTGGTAGTTTTAAAAAGTAGTTTAACGAGGGTTGGTCGAGGTGGACCTTTGTGAAAGTGCTGTAACAAGTGTAGAATGAAAAACATGTAAAGATTGGTTGCATGAACCTACTGCTCTGAATCTTAATAATACTCCAAGAATTATAGAAATTTACTCCATGTATCAAACCATTGTAAAATTGCAATAAATCTGTTCGTGAAGACAGAGGCTTTGTTTTGTGCTTGCTTGTACCCTAGAAAAACGCCCAAGAGACTAAAAACTACTAAAGATGATGTCAAGGAGAATGGTGATACGCCGATATATAAATTGAAGTTATTTTGAGAAATTAAAAAAATTACATAATAATGAAGGTCAAGAAAATAATATATAGGAAAAAAAATATAATCGTAACTTAACATTGGATGATATCTCAAGCCAAGCATAAACTTATCAAATAAAATAAAAATAAACCAACATTTTACTATTCAAGTAACTTCTAATTGTATTATATTAGTAACGGCAAAATATTGTTACAACAGCAGCTCTTAGTTTCCAAATATAATAAAATATAGTAATAATGTCCGACAGTGTAATTATGTGCGGGGCGGTGGGTGTCGCGAGTTACGGCTCCATCGGGAGGCTTGTTTGGATAGGCTCGGCAGAATCTTCTTAGCAAACATCATCCAGGGGCGGTGTTCCGCTATTATAGTTTTTATTACATCACAACGGCTTATTGTGATATCGAGCTACCTATACAAAAACATCTCTAACGTACCTATACAAATAAATACAATTCAAGTCGGTCTCTAACTTAAATTAACAGCTTTTCGATAAATACATATGAAAGTAGTATTAGGTACTCACTTGATAAATGTTTGCCTGTCTGTTCTGAAACTCGCAGTCAAATTGTAAGTTTTTTTCCAAACTCGTAAGGAATTACTTAGGTTAATTTTTATTCCTATATTACCACTTCATCGGGATTACGCGGGTAATACCGTGGGCGTCCGTTAGTTACATATATATATATATATATATATATATATATATATATATATATATATATATATATATATATATATATCTTAGATTTAGAATATAAAAACAAATTTGTTTAGTTGTCTGATTTATGTACAGGAATTCGAAACCAAATTTTAAAAATTTAATTTAAACAACAAAGCCATATAATAAGCCGTAATATTTTTTTATAAAATTATACGCTCAGTTGCCAGTTAAAATATCGCAAAATTAATTATGGAACAAAAACTATGAAAACTCATCAGGAATATAGGCGTATTTTCAGAAGTCATTTCCCAAAATTAACAGATGGAAATTTTGCGCGGTAATAAGTTCAATCATTCATGATTACAAAGCTCATCAATTTGCCAGAATACCCAATTACACTGTTTCAATTTACAAAATGCGATGCCTTCATAATAAAGTAGGTAAACGTTACCTTTTGTATTCCCACACTTTCACAGACTGATTTAATAAGCACTTGTTACACAAACTATAATATACTTTGTATAAAATCTCACTCTTACTACTTTTCGTATAAATAGGTAAATAAATTATTAGCGCCACCAACTATATTAGACTAGACTCTCTCGGGACTTTCTCAAAAAGTTTGAACTTTAGACACAACACGCTGCCTCAATGTCTCTAAATCCGAAATGAAGACAAACAGCTGATACTTATAAAGTAAAGTTCAAAAAGATATACTAATAGATAAGGTTAAATAAAATGACTGCTCAAATTGTTACCAATGTGTATTTTCGAGAACAATATCACACAAAACTCGGCGCTCCACTCAAATCCCAAAAAACACGCAAAGGTAAAAATTTACGATGCATACGAGTCAGAATTTTTGGCGAACGCTGTAAAACTTGTACAGGGAGCCGTACACGCGCTTATCTATTCCCGGTGTAATCCTTAAAGACGTAGTCATAAGAGTCATATTGCAATACTTCTCAGTTTTTCCGAATAAATTTTCCAGATGTATTGGGAACAAATGTGTGGTGGAATAGCCGACACGTTTGACAGGTTTATAGTAGATATTCTCGGCTGCGGCTTAAACTGCTGCATGCGCTATTAACGTTTAGGTATCGACATTTGGTGGAGGTTTGGTAGCTTAAAGCTCTTAATGCTTAAGGCTTTAATACTTAACTTAATCCTGATCTGAAGTGGAAGAGCTCCGTAGCATAGCATCTACTGCTATTTGAGTAAAGGCGCATTTGCTTTAATATAAGCTCAGCACTTAACGATTACTTATTGTTATCCTGAAAGTTGTAATAAAATATATTTTATTTTATTTTATATTATATTATAAAGTTAAATACCGTTAAAATGAAAAGTTTTTCATGAATATAGAAAATTCTACCCTGTAAACATAACTATAACTATATAAACATAACTATATTTGAAATTGTCTGTACCATGATCAATTGACGTGTTGTTTTTCGATTATTCATGCCCATACAAATGGGACGAAATAACGACAACGAAAAATCTAATCGTTTCATCGTGGTATCTACTCGATGAAATGAAGAAGATTACCTTACTACATAAATTCAAAGCATGATGTCCACTTTATCTACACATAAAATCCTACTAAGCTATTGCGTAAGCAGCTCTGTACTTGTATATTCCAATGTCGAAGTAATATACATTTTAAATTGAACTCACTTACACAATAATAACATTCTCTAATGGAGGACGTTACGGTATTATGTTAGAGTAATAGGACGGAGGAAGGTAACTCGGGGGATGATATTTTGTAAACCTTCAAATTAGGGCTGTAATAAGCATTTATTATACGAAAACTCGTTTAAATTTGGAATAAATGGAAAAGTGTTTTTTATGAGAAAATGAAAAATGAATGAAATAATGGTTTTTGTAATACTACATTATTGTCGAGGCCGGAAATGAAGCAGTTGACGGCCGTTGGAAAATATTTTAAAGGGATGCCAGCCGCTGAGATACAAGGCCGTTAATTACTGTATTTCTTTTATTCATATTTTTAAATCTCTGATCAGGTTTTAAAAAGGAAAATATTCTCCGAAGGTTAATAAAATACACTTTAATATTAAACATATGCGGAAAAAAGATGCGAGTTTGTAGCCGACCGTACGCAGCGACAAGGCGTCTGCGGCTACGAACGTGTACTTTAAACGTGCTACGCCGTAGACTTTCGAGGCACTTGGTAGCCGTAGGCGCACGGCTACGTTATATTACACTACAAATAACGACAGTTAACCGATTTTGATAAAATTTTACAGAAGCGACAAAACAAGTTTGCGATATATCCCCATTAACTTGCTTTGTGAATATGACTGGAACAGTTATTGCAGACATTTAACGTGCTCTCTGAGTCACATTATCTACTTTGTAATTTCGGACTTTTAAGAAGAAAAATATTGGCCAAGCTTCAGGTGCGAGTGGGATTCGCCCATGAATGATTCCGTATAAAACGGAAAATATATCACGTTTGTTATATGTAAGCCCCACTTAAATATTTATTTTATTGTGTTTTTAGTGCTTATCGTTATAGCAACAACAAATATAAAATCTTCTCCGTGGCGCAGTGGTATACGCGGTGGATTTATAAGACGGAGGTCCTGGGTTCGATTCCCGGCGGGGACTGAGATTTTTCTTAATTTGTTTTGATCTGGCTGGTGGGAGGCTTTCGCCGTGGCTAGTTACCGCCCTACCGACAAAGACGTATCGCCAAGCGATTTAGCGTTCCGGTACGATGTCGTACGGAAAACGAACAAGAATAAGACAAAAGAGTTCGAACAACAACGACGACTTCGGATCGGAAGCGTGATGATCTTAAGCTTCGTCCACCTACTGCAGTCCCATAAAACTATCGTGATGGTGTGCTAAATTGTGCCCTTTGTGGTCGCACCTTTAAGGCTAAAATAGGGTACAATCGTCACTGGAAAGCTCACCAGAGGACTAACCATCAAAGTCTACATTCTAATACCCAGACTTGAGGAGTCAGAAGCGTCGGTGTAGCCGAAATCGGCTTTGAGGCATCGTCATCACGATGTCGTGTAGAAACCGAAAGGGGTGTGGATTTTCATCCCACTCCTAACAAGTTAGCCCGCTTCCATCTTAGACTGCATCATCACTTAACATCAGGTGTGATAGCAGTCAAGGGCCAACTTGTAGTCGATAAAAAAAAAATCTGTGAAAATTTTAACTGTGTAGCAATCACGCATCGTGAGACACAAGCTAGTAGCGTCAAAAATTGAAATATAATCAAAATTTACACCGGCATGAAAGTATCAGTAATAGAGTCTAGTTTTCACCCCTTATGTACGGAACTCTAAAAATAACCAGTATATAATTGACTGAAACAGACTCAACTCGAACTCAGGACCTCGTGATCCTTCAAAGTGCACGCATTCAGTTCCCCGCGTGTTTGTCAAGACCTGGATAATTAAACATGTGCCTAAACAATTTCCTTTCATGTATTCCAATTATTTTACCTAAACAATTTACTAGTTTACAGGAAAGTACCTGTAAACTAGTAAACATGTAAGCCGAACTGTTTATGTTCAATCAATAAGCATTGTGCTGCAATGCCATTGATATAATCAATTACGTCTGACAGAGGTGGGACTCACAGACAGATCTTGCGATTGAAACAAGGTTCGGTTCCCTGTTGAATTAATTAACAGGTGTGTCTCAATGGCGCAGATAGACACGTTTCATAGTAATTACTTCAAAATTTCATTGTTATAGTTTGCAATATTGAGTAAACCAGTCTTATAATAATCTTGTTTCGCTTTCATAATAATTATAGTGAAGTTCATCACAGGTATAGCCTATTAAACTATTCGTGCCTATCGCAAAAAAAAATCAAAATGGCTGATTTCAAGTAGGCTTAGTTAACAGGCACTTTTGAAATGTCAAGTTAGACTATTTGTAGTGACTCTACCACCGGTTCGGAAGGCAGGTCCTGCTAAGAAAGGCTTCCTTATAGAAGAAAAATATAGAGGAAGGAACACCACACTGCTTCTACGGTCTTTACGGGCTGGTAGATTTGGGAAAATAATGTTTTTTTTTATTGACTACAAGTTGGCCCTTGACTGCTATCACACCTGATGTTAAGTGATGATGCAATCTAAGATGGAAGCGGGCTAACTTGTTAGGAGTAGGATGAAATCCACACCCCTATCGATTTCTACACGACATCGTACCGGAACGCTAAATCGCTTGGCGGTGCGTCTTTGTCGGTAGGGTGGTAACTAGCCACGGCGTAAGCCTTCCACCAGCCAGACCAAGACAAATTAAGAAAAATCTCAATCTGTCCCGCCGGGAATCGAACCCAGGACCTCCACCACCACCACTGCGCCACGGAGGTCGTCAAAATGTTTAGTTATTTAACAATCACTATCAGGTGGTTGATTGTTTCGGGGATAGACTGCTTAACATACACTCCAAGTCAGGTGTAACAATAACACCCCGACTCCGGGCTTAGAATGTTTCTGAAAATTTCTTAAGAGAAGAAAAACTCAGAACTGTTCTACAACCCGAGCCAGGAATAAAACACAATAACTCGTGAAAAGCCAAATTGGCTAACCACTAAACCTACGAGAGATATTGATATGTAATGTTAAACTAATTTTGAACTTTTCATCTGTGTTGTGTGATAGAAGTTTGCCATGCATATGAACGTTACTAGTACAAGTGCACCGCACGCAAGCATTCAATCAATAGATATTGCGGCGAGAGGCATCGACATTCCGAGATCAATTACAGAGAGTTGGCAGAGTGGGGGGAGGGGGGAACGCATGCCGAGCATTCCACGCCGCACGAGCGAGCTCGGCAAATACTTAATGCGCTGTTGTCCTAACCATATCCTATATAAGCACATTATAGTGATACTGAACTAGCCTGAATTAAAAGTTGGGGAACCCGAAGTTGCTTGCACAGTTGCTGTTGAATGTCTTGTAAGCTTTTCTTGGCAATCTTAAAACCATTAATAGAGTTAGTTACCGACAGACATGACTTTTCAGAAGTGCTTGATTTGATTTGCATTTATGCGCAATCGCTAAAACCTTAGCCTAAGGGCACTAGTTCATAGCTCACTGCAAAAAGCTGCAGCTGGCCACGTAATGCCGTATTTCAAAAAAATTTAAGTACTAACAAGAATTTTTTGAAGTCTAGAATTCGAAGTTGAAACGCTGCATTTTCCGATGCAGACATCATTGAGAAACCAATTATACCTCACAGTCCTTTTATCTGTATCTCGTCCACATACGCTTCGCAACGTGGTAAAAGGATGACAGAGAAAAAAAGATGTGTGGCACTCGGAGACTGCCGCGGTAAAGCTATTGCATTGCATTTTTTATCAACTTAGGCAATTATAATTATATATTTATTTTATTTATTCAGTTTTTTTTTACAAGCGTGATATTTCAAAAAGTCTTTGAAAGTTCTGGTATTTATCGATAGATGGAAAAACTAAAAAGTATCACCGCTGTGCCGGTCGGAGTGGGGGTGTTAGGTTTTTTCGTTACGGAATTTTTGGATTCGGTCTCCACGCTCAAGGCCCGCGATAGAAGCTATGCAATAGCTTAAAAATTTATTCAAAAAATTATGCCACACATTTCATTACACATTGCATGCATTATTGTATTATTTGTTGCTTCTAGATGTCAACACTGAAATCAACAAGAAGAAGCATCAAACGCCACTCCTGTCATGTATGGCACAACCCATAAAAAGGTTTCAGCTCAACATTGTGCTGCATGCCCAAGTTCTAGTAAATAATTTCTTGAATGGTGTGAAGCCACAAGTGCGTTATGTCACAAAGGCACGACACTAATTAGCTACCGGCAATATTTAGATTTACGTCAACAAAACAGCTAGATTCAGCTGTTTCGATTATGTTGTGTTTGCCAATATTTGCTATTAATCAAGTTAAATCGCGGATAACATCCAGGATTATTCACTCGTGCGTTACAGTATTATGATTTTAGATTAAATTAATGCTTTTCCAACCGTTTTGCATAGAATTTGGTGGATTGTTATACTGTATTAGGCACCTACTGATCGATAAATTGACAGTGGAATATCGTTTAAAAGTTTGGATATATTCTACTTAGGTCGACTTAGGTCAGTCTCAAAACTAGGCTGATTCTCTCCTGTTGGACTTTCCTCGACTGTCCTCGCCCAGGGTTTGAGACTTAAAGCCTAGCCGTGAAGTAAGTCTTAAGCAAGCAGCGGTGAACAAATTAATTTCAAAAATTTCTATACTCACGAAATTTATCCGAATATTGCCCAAATTGTGAGACATAGCCGCCGCTAACGTGGGTCTCAAATGACTTGAGACCCACATTGTGACTAGGCTCTTATTCCAGGGGAAAATGGTTTATAAAAAATAACTCTAGCATGAATGTTTCATAATTTATTTATTTTGCTTTTTTCTGCGAAAAGCCAACGAATCTAAGCTACAAACTCACCTAGATCTGATAAATAAGCAACGCTCAACATACGTTTTAATCCGAAACCGGAACATCCTTAGGAGATGTTAACACTACAATCTGCGTTCTCCGAAAAAATTGAATTAACTTCCACAAAGTAACACCTGCTTCTATCCAATTTCTCTTTCGTTATAAACATATAAAGAGCATTTGCTAGCACATAAAGCTTCAAACCTACGGCTTAGGTTGACAGGCGCACTGTACGACGTGCTCTCATTATGGTCTGTGAATAGTTAGTCTGTTACGAGCAATGGTTTTCCACTTACCATGCATATTAACGTCCACCCAAAACTACTGCAACTAACAAGTTGGAATTTGGACAGAACTTTCCTTTTGTGACATAGAGACTTATTCAGAAAGGATTATTGGAAATTTCCACTTTAAAGGGAAGGAAATGGGAATTGGAAATTTGTATGAAAGTGTGTTCCTCAAAGTTAGAAGAGTTAGAGGTTTCCAACACGCGAAGTTGCATCTCATCAACTACGTAGTTGACGCTGCTTCGGCAGGCCTTGTTATGTGTAACATCGATAACATATAATATCGACATCGACTCCCTGGCGTATTAGCATACGATAATGGAATTATAGCAACAATATAATACCGCCGCGCGCTAATCCCTGTGTATTTTGATAACAATCCGTATCGATTGTTTGCCTGTAATTGTGTTTCAGGTTACGACGTGCTATTTACTGCCTCCATTGAGGACACAGACCTAGCGTAGAGGATTGGGACTTAAAGTAACAATATAATTAAATAAATATATACAATCGGCATTATCAGAGCGTTAACGGCTTACTAGAGGGCTAGCGTCCTTCCTTGGAGAAGAGGGGCCACCTTCCCTGTAGAAGATGGGATATAGAACTTAAACCAACCATCTTGCTCTGGTTGGCCAGTTTAGATGGTGATATTTCATTCATTAACGATTAGTATTGGATGTTGATGATAGTGACCGGGACCGAGGCTAACTACTAGACCAACGAGGCACTCATTGTAACAATACAATTAAAGTAAATATAAATATAGCCAATCATTTATACAAGTGACAGAGACCTGCGGGTTGACACCACCAACTTCCCAACTCCAGGCTTAGAATTTACTGAAAGTTTCTTGTTTATTTTTTTCTCTTATCTAAGAAAAAAGAAATCTCAAAGACCTTTCAAAATAGAACTTCATATCATGTTCATATTACTTTTATAACAAAAAATGGCAAAAATTGGACTTCGTGATCCACTAAGCCAAATAATTATGCTAACCACTAGACCAACGAGACAGTCATACAATCATCAACAGTCAACAATATAATTAAAGTAAATACAATTAAAGTAAATAAAACAGAAGACCTGGCTCATTTTTTATGCAAAGGATCGCGGAAATGCAGCCAGTATCGAATCGAATCGTATTCAAATCTATTACCTTTAATTTAATCTACAACTAGGCACTTCCATGCTCGACCTTCCACACAAAGAATCCCATTACTCTTAAATTAATTATCCAAGTATATCACACCTTACGCAGCTGGTTTTAGTATTCTACCTTCATAAAATTTTTAATGAGCGCTGAAAATTCTATTTAGGTTTAAACTACTTCTACGTTTAACAATTTAAATGGGAGCCCATACGTCCTTCTTACATTACCATTTTAATAGGATGTAATATGAGTTTAAAATAAACATATTATTTAGGTTAACGAGTTTTCTTTTGCGCTTTTCGTTGACTTTTCCAGCCAGCGCGCAGTGTTATAACAAAGTATTAATCGTATTAAGAAACATATAATATTTTACATTGCTTACAAAAATACAAGTAGAGAAACACTTTTTAACCGGCTTTTAAAAAGAAGTTTAAGAAGGTTGGCTGAATCGATTTTAATTTGGTTTTCAGAAAAGTATATTTTGTTACATTTAAGAAAATATTTTGGTATTCACGCTACTTACAAAAACGAGGTTGAGTTCTAAGGAAATTATTTGCTAGCACCTCGTAAACCGCAAAGTGTGTTACTAATCCTTTAAGACTTCATTTAAGTCTCCGGAGACTCATTTTAATTTAAATGTACATAAGTATAGGTAGATTTTCAAAATTATTTCTTGAAAATAAATATATAATTTCTTACCAACCAAATTGCTAGTGTAAGTGCCCGGATTGCCAGAGAGACGAGGGTTCGAATCCCGTCGGTTCCGCAAATTTTTTTTTCAAGCGTGATATATCAAAAAGTCATTAAAAGTTCTGGTATTTATCGATAGATGGAAAACTAAAAAGTAACCGTTTAGTTTTTCCATCTATCGATAAAAAATTTGAAATATTACGCTCGTAAAAAAATTACTTTGAAATATCACGCTTGAAAAAAAAAATGCGGATCCGACGGGATTCGAACCCGCGTCTCTCTGGTAATCCGGGCACTTAGAGCATCTTACCGCTAGGCCACGTAACCCGATGACGTCGTTGCCAAAATTGTGCTTTTGATATTATGTTTTTGATATTGAAAGGGTGTTAGATTTTTTCGTTACGGAAATATATAATTTCTTACCAATCAAATTGCTAGTGTGCAATAGCTTAAAAAATAAATTGAAGACTTTATTTCGAGTCAAATGTCTGCCTATCGTAGTATTAGTTACCTTGGTTCTTAGTACAGCAAGCACAACAATCAATCGAGTTTATTAGCAAATACCAGAACTATTAAATAAACTTTGAACTCCTATCTGACGGTGGGAGAATATTAAGATCAACATTTCATTCTATCGAGAGAACCATTCAAACATTATTATTAATAAAACAAAAGTGACTCTACCATTATTAAATTCGGTTACAAAATAATAAACACAAATAACTTTATCCGTCCTTAAAATCTAAAATAAGGTAAACGAAACGGAATAACAATATTTCAGCTCTAAACGTAACACATTGTATTTTTCCGAAAAACAGCTTTTAAGGAGTAAGATCAAATCCGAGTACGGTAGCCATAAGATACATTATATAAAAGACTAATTTTTTACAATAGAAATTTTGAAATAGTACAAAAAATTTAACTCGTCTTCAATCAATTTTTTTGACAGACTTCTATCACAAACTGTCAAAGTAAGTCGACTCGAGACATTGGGCGTTAGACGATTAAAAATACCTAATTTATTTATGTGCTAGGTCAGTATTATAATTTTATTATAAATATTATTTTTTTTATACATTTTCATCTTCACTCTCGTGAATTTGAGTAAACACTATCAGAGAAATCTAAATATTATTTAAATAAGTACTAGTATCTGTAAAAAAGTTTTTAGTGAAATAAAATATCATTTTCTTTAAAAAAAATAAAAAAGTAGTTACTAGTTACTTATTGTAGAAGTACGAAAACAAATACGATAAGCTAAATTTATTTTGAAGCTAAAAGGGCCATTGTCGTCATGCCCTAACATCTCTCGAGTCCAGTATTTCTTACTTGATTCCTCTCTTTTTCTTCTCGCCGCCAATCGTCAGCAGTAATGCTTTGAACTGCTTCTAATGTTGATTTTTCAATTTCACTTTCTAGTTGGCTTACATTCTTATCTGCCACTCTCTTTTTGAAGAGGTACCAAATAACATGACACTTTATGCTTATGTGTTTATATTTATCAATCAATTAATAAGTAGTTATATTATTAACTTATGTTAAAATAATAAAATTTTGTTACATTACTAGCGGACGCTCGCGACTTCGTCCGCGTGAAAACCTCTTAGGTACTCTTTTAATTTTAAAGACAGACTTTCATATAAAGTGTGCTCTTTCCCCGCTACCCCTCTCAATTTAAGTTTTTTATAGTTTCCCGTGAGACAATATCCTCCGTCCTATCCCGTGTACTAAAGATCTACATTTTTGTTAAATATTGTACGATATTCCAGTACATTAACATTAACAATATATATTTATGGCAAGCTGATGTGTATAGTTTGTATTAAATAGTCTATTTCACTTTTGAGTCTAGCTTTCATAATAAACAAAATAATTTACAATCTGACATGCAGATCTCGAGATTAGCCCGTTTAAACAAACGAACAAACTTTTTCGTATATTATATAAATATGGTCTGCCATGCCAAATAAACTGAAAGAAAAGATCAATCCTATTCGGTACGTATAATATAACACGGAGGAGGTCAACTTAATAATATAGTACTTTATATATAATTGGACGATATAGCGGCAGAATTGTTTTTTAGAAATTTTGTAATATCTCCGAAACCGTATAACTAATTAACATACTGTAAAACGCAAATCTTATCTCTATATAATATCCTTGTGATTATTAAATAATTTATTTTGATAAGGATTTAAATATGCTATCGCGGACTTTTTTGTTGAACTTTTTAAGGTGAAAAATACTGTAGTACATTATTTTGGTCTAAGTCGTAGTGTACAGCTAGCGTTTGCAATATAAGCGCAAAAACATTATATAACATTAGACACCTCTAAATTTATCAGTGTTTCTCTACTATATTATGCGTGTATTATACATATAAACCTTTTTTAAGAATCACTCTATCTATTAAAAAAAACCGCATCAAAATCCGTTGCGTAGTTTTGAAGACCTAAGCATACATAGGGACAGACAGACGGCGGATAGAGACTTTATTTTATACTATGTAGTGATTTTAACGTAACTTTTAGTATTCGGTGTTTGTGCTAACGCTGCCTTTACGCTGTTTTCAGTATAAAGTTGGTCCAACACGGCACCAGTTTAACTCCTATTCTTATTTGAATCGCACGATATGAGACAGTAGCCTATTAAAGAAAAATGTTGTTTGAGGCCTTTGGTATATGAACTTTATATAGTTGGTGTCATCCAAGTTTAAGGGAAGATTTTTTAACGAAATAGCGAAGAAGTTTGTGAGTTGTAGATAGCATCCTTAAACTAAAAAGAAGAGAAGAGTAAAAACCTCCTCCGTTTTTTCGCCGGTTAAAAGTAAACACGACAATGTTTGCTACGATAACCTTGCAATGTTTGCTACGTCGTAGCTGTAGTGTCACGACTACGACTTTTCAATTAAAACTCTGCTAGTACTAGAGTTATCCTTTCAAATTGCTACTACAGCCTTTAAAGCTATTTGAAGGCCAAGGGGAATATTAGTCATATTTAATAAATTTAAAAATAAGATATATTGAATATTGTCGAGGAGCTTTCCTGCATTGTACAAAGAAGTGGTGACCCGCTTGTACAGGACGAGCCGAGATTAGCGCGCAGTGGAGTGTGAAATCAAATCCTACTGGCACTCCAGATCTCTTACAATACTTGCTTCCCTAGTCCTTCTTACCCTCACTAAGGAAAGGTTATGATCTTTTGCACTCTATATTTACTCATGTGCACATATTGATGTATTCAAATTATTTTATTCAATAAAAATTTTTATTTCAGTTTTGAACTGTAAATAAATCGTATTTTTTTTTCGTATCGTATTTTCATCATATTACCCAAGCCCTAGCCTACGTCTTTAGCCTATGTGGCTTTCATCACGAGGTGATGGGGTCGAATTCTGGGTCGAATCGAGAATAATCCTGAACATTTAATTTTTCAGTACATTTCCGTTTACAGTAAAGTTCCCGACTCCGGGCTTAGAATGTTACTGGCAGTGCTACTCCTCGCTTCGAAGAACATCTGATCGCTCTAAGCCCGCCAACCTACATTAAAGCAGTGTGGTGGGTTTGCGCTCCCTATCCCCTCTCCTATAAGGGGGGTTTTAATGGACCGTTAAAAACTCTGATAATGATGACTAAGTGTCTATATTAATAGAGCTTATAAAGTAAAGTCTACTTAAAATAGTCGAACTAAATTGTGTAATAGTTAGTAAATAGCAACATAATATTCCACGACAATAGTTCGGTGGCTGGGACAAGTATTGCGGAACTTCCGTGTGGAACTGGGAGCATAATGGAGAGTACGGTCGGCAATACAATGTGATGCGGCATTGTGAATTGTTATCTGCTGGGCAAACTTTGCGATCGATTGTATCGAGTTGGTTACACTGGTTATTGTATGCTGTGACGTGTTACATGTGTGCTGCTGCGTTGCTTCTTAATTTAGTAGTACCAGGTTGACATAGCTATTTTATTTAGCAAAGTATTTTTTTTTAATTATATTTAGAAATGAATTATATAACAACGCCATCTATAGTAGATTCAGTGTTGCTTAACAACGCCATCTTTTGGTAATTAAATTTAGTATTGATGTGTCGTTACAGCTTTTCATTAACAGAAAAGTCAAATACAACAATGATTTCTAGAAATTATACTATACTAAACCCAAACTCGATTGAGAATGCTTGTCAACAAACAATTTAAAAATGAAGGTAGAAAATGCAACACATTTTATGCCTAATAAATTTAAAATTATGTTTTATTTTATAAAATCTTATTTAAAAGATATTGAATATGTTAATTTTAACTAAAAAAATTAGTGTAAAATGACTACTGATTTCTACCTTTATTTTTAATTGACAAGCTTCTAATATTCTTTAGATTGATTAATCCCTGGTATTAGATACTGAACAATATTAAGCGATAAGACCGCCTTGTATTCAATTTCTTTCCTGTTATTTTTATCTTCTGTACATCTTTTATGATAACTTTATAGAAATAAAATAATACTCATCGACGATTCCAAATAATCATTTTAATTTAATTGGCTAAAAATTTTATTGTGATATTGTGTAAAACTCTGCCTGCCTCGTTGGAGTAGTTGGCTTCGATCACGAGTTCGATTCCTGGGTCGAGTCACGAAATAATTCTGAGCTTTTTCATTCTTCTATGAAATGTTTAGTATATTCCAAGCCCGGAGTCAGGAAGTTGATGGTGTTACACCCCCGTGCCTCGGAGAGCACGTTAAGCCGTCGGTCCCGGTCACTGTCATCAACATCTGATAATAATCGTTAATAAATAAAACATTATCACCCTAAGCCCGCCAACCCGCATTGGAGCAGCGTGGTGGGTGTACGCTCCATATCCCCTCTCCTATAAGGAGGGAGGCCTGGCCCTGTAGTGGGTCGTTAATAGGCTGATAATGATAAGGATGATGATTGTGTAAAAGTAAATAATTTCTATAATTTTCTCAGAAACTACGAGGAGAGTTTCTGAGAACTCAATTTTTTATGGTTTCTAGCTAGATTTGTTAAAAAAAATTCTCAATTATTCCACAACTGAACCGAGGACCTCGTGACCGAAGCCATACAAGCAAGTCAATACAGTATGAACATAACAAACAGTGTAACCAAGTCTAAAATCAATTAGCAAGTTCTCCAACAGATAACACGTAATAACACCTTCGCATCGCGTACACTTGCAATTGTATTAATTAGTCGAATTCCGCGAGTTAGCTATAACTGCCTCCGCTCCGTGCTGTAACTTGTGAAACTTTAATTATTGTAAAATCTTCCCGCTATTGTCTCACTCGGTAACAATGGCTGAATTATTATTTGTACCCAACTACTTTGAGCAATTTTGTCTTATCTTAGTAATATGAAGTAAGTTATTATCAATTCAGACACTACAAAGCTTTCAGCAAAATATAATATTTAACTATTGTTTTGTATTAGTAAAAAATTGCAAAAGATAAATTTTATCAAAAAACGGACAAGATGGTTTCAATAATTTAATTTTGATTAATCAATTACACAAATAGCAATCTTCAATCAATCAATATTTAAGAAAAAGAATTTGTCCTCCGTATTTATCGCCATATCACATTTTCAGTTCGACAAAGGGCGCTGATAAAACAGAACATAGAATTACCGCGCCAGAAATGGTCAACAATGCCTACGGCCAAACGATATTTCAAGATTTATAAAATTATTTTTCTTTTTAATAATAAAATCTAAAAAAAATCAAAGAGTTTATCTGTTCCAATAAATAACTTAACACATATTATATTCGAGCAAACAAACTATTTTATTGTTAAATTAATTAATTCAATTATAAAAAACCAATGAAGGAAGTGATAGTATAAGGCATGAAAAGTATGTATATAATTTTAATTGCTCCGCACTCGCCTCGTTAATTCGGTTCGTGATGAAAATGTATTGTAGTTGATGAAATTCTACGTAATGTATGGTACGTTTTCTTGTTACAATTTTATCAGCCGAATACTAACTTTTTCCGCGATGTCACCTGCATTGTTCCTATTCCTGCTAAAAAATAATTTACATGAAACCTTAACAAATTATATACTAAAGCACCATTGAACAACTCTATCTATTGGTAAAAACCGCATGACAGTCAGTTCAGTAGTCTTTGAGTTTATTTATTTATTTAAGTAACTAACAATATGTATATAAAGACATACACGTTAATACAATTATATTATTATACCTTTACTTATACGCATATCAATAACTAGTGTACATAACACTCACCAAAAAAGAACATGCAAACAGTCAAATAAACATTAAATAAAAGAGGAACGAAAAAAATTAAGTAAATTAATAAGAACTCACCGATAAATGATCGGTAAGTTTTTTTTTAAGAGGGGCAAAGAATTACAAAAAGAGTTTATCGCGTATAGACAGACGGACAGATGCGGCGAGGACTTCGTTTTATGAACGCTAAAACACGGGCGGGTTAGCGCTGCTAGTACAATTTTAATGTCGAGCGTGTACAGTTGTGTGGAGAAGATTACCATGGATTATTTACTAATTTATTATTTGGCAAAAAGACGTCAAAAGACAACGTCGACTGCATAACTGGCCGAAATTGCACTTCAATTATTACGCGCTTTGTATCTAGCCTCCGACGCGTGTGACCGTGGCATCTAGCGGCGCTCGACCGATTTGTAGAAACAAACCCGCTCGCGTGTGCCCGTCGCGGCGCCTGCGCTGTCCATACTATTTTTAATTATACACCCGGGAGCGTGCACTTGCGCGAGTTTTAGCGTTAGCCCTAAGACTACTGAAATGAGGATTACCCTGATGAAAGTGAGAAAACGAGTGCATCTGAATAATATAACCCTGTGTCTGGGGGAGCACGTGAAGCTGCATCTACGCTTAGGAGCCGAGCACGAGCGGAGCCGCCTTTCTCGTCGTGGTTCGCGGCATCAAGTGTTGACGTACAAGAAGCATTCAACGAACGCTCTCCTCAAACGCCTTCGCCTCTGTTAAAGAACCGAAAATTGTCGAAACACAGTCGAGCATGAGCCGAACGCTCTGCATATTGTTTGCTCGTTTGAGGCTTGTACGTGTACACTACACTACACTACACACTACTACTGCACCGTGCTTGGCTCGTAACACTATATAACATTGTCAGCTCTGCGTCACATCTCCCTTGTCATCGAGAATTACCATTCAACTACTGTAATAATAAAAGAATAAAGAGCCTGTCTGTTTTTGCTCACACATATACGTAATTGGTCGGTGCCTTACAAGACGAAAACATCAAAACACATGTCCCGTCAGTTTATTTAATAATGGCGAAAACGCCATGCTTAATTATACCTCCAACGAGGGCCCGTTTTTGCTCCGAATAGTATGATTGGGGTTGATATTATAGAGTTAGCAGTGTACTGCTAACTCTATTGTTATAAATCCATTGCGCAGTGGTATGCGCAATTTATAAGACAGAAGTCCTAGGTTCGATTCCCGGCGGGGCAGATTTAAGTTTTTCTTAATTTGTCTTGGTCTGACTACTGGAAGGCTGTCACCGTGGCTAGTTACCACCCTATCGACAAAGACGTTACCGCCAAGCGATTTAGCGATCCGGTATGATATCGTTTAGAAACCGAAAAGGGTGTGAATTTCCATCCTAATCCTGACAAGTAAGCCCGCTTCCATTTTGGATTAGATTCCATCATCACATAACATCAGGTGTGGTAGCAGTCATGGGCCAATTTGTAAATAAAAAAACACCTATGTCTAAGGTTGAACAGCGTGTCAGCATCGTGGTTTATGTAAAAAAAAATCCAAAATCTACTGCTTTACATTAAAATCAATCTGAAAATGCTATTTTATGTATAGCCTTGTGCGAAGTAACCGCGCTTTTATTTCCCTGTTTTCATTGTATAGGTGTACCTTGGTTTATGCTACAAAAGCATGGCTCGATTACAATAATGCCTGATTGAAAACAATAATGAGGCACGAGTCGAAGCGCGCTTGCCTAGATAATGGCTATTTATTGTACAAACTTACTATTTTATTTATTTTGCAACCGCAGTATTGTATAATAAATGACATAATTTTGCACGGAAAAAAGGAATTCTGTTCTCGGAGGATAGAAAATATACAGGAGGATAGAAAGTGGTGCATTTGTATGTATTTCAGTGTTTATATATGTGTATCACGTTTATATAAATTAAAAATAAACTATTGGTCACGGGCAATATCGAAAGAAAGAAACGCCATAGAGTAGACGATGGACGGACCAAATAAAGGTTGCAATAGCCGAACTCGTGTTCAAATAGAGAGAAATGGCGAAATAGTAACACCGTAAAGAAATTCATGTCGTTGGAATGCTGTGATACTCAAAGTTAAGGAAACGACTCACGAAGAAGAAGATGACATTATTTAGCAAACTTTACAGCACCGTTGAAGGATTTCCACAAATGAGATGTCAAAAAACCCGCGTCAGTTGTAAAACTGACTTATATATTATTTCGAACCATAGATTAAAGACTAATAGATGGAGTCATAACGCGGCTGTAGGTTCAAGAGCGTGACAGACTTATTTCATTCAGCCTTTATTAGAAAGTGACACAAGATTATTTTTTGTCCCTTTCAGCGTGTTCGTTTTTATTATTTGTTAAGAATGAAGTTGGTGACAAGCAAAGGACATATCTGAGTAATTAGTAGCTTTTTGTTAAATTTGCTGATAAATAATACAACTTTGCGGTTACGATATTAATTTAAACGTTATCGTGCTATGGTGGGTTGTAATATTTTCGGCTGCAACAGTCGCAGCGAACAGAAAATCGAAGGAATTACTTTTCATACGTAAGTAGGCATAAACTTCATTGATTGATGATTTAAAGCTTAGATATGTTATTTTTTAGCAAATTTCATGTATTATGCGTTTACTAAACTATATTATATAAAGTAATATTTCGTATTTTACGATATTTTAAAACATAACGTTTTATGATGTACTTTAAATGTTGACATGTCATGTCAATAAGGCTGATTTGCTGTCTCACGAGTGGACACGCTATGGGCTCTATCTATTAGTCTTTAATCTATGTTTCGAACGTTTTTACGCAGTCTGATTTCTGTTTTTTTTAATTAATTGAACTATAGGACAATACTGTGCGCAGGTAGTGAGGCCTGTGTAGCAACGCAGCAGAAGGTTTGATGCAATTTGCATATCTTAATCCCGCCGCCGGCCGGTGATGGACGGCGGATCGGAGCGGGATTTCTGGCCTTTCCCAAGCGTCATTGCTTTGATTCTGATTCGTGAATTATTACTGATCTCTGCGGATTCATATTATTTTTATTTAACAACATCTTAGATATTTACTACTGTCTTATCTGAATTAGATTTTTAAAGTAGATATTTGTGTAATGTATAATGTTTATCATCGCCTATTGTTTATTAGTCTCATTGACACTTTTTATAAATAGTCTTAAATGGTACATTATTAGATAGGGTACACAATTTTCTTTCATTTCTACAGTAATCTCTTACTTTTATTTTTTCAAATTGATATGTTTCACACCTTTATTTCAAATACTATACGAAAATATTATTATTTACATATACTTACATAATCGACTAAGTACTCTTATTCATACTTTTACTAGCTGTTCGAACTAACCCTAGAAGTTATTAGTTCTAAAAAAATTAAATACGCAAGAGCATAATCGCGAATGCCTGCTAGTTTAATTAAATATGTATTTTGTTACCCAAACATCAAAAGACAGGAATACAAAAAAAAAGTACTATAAGAAGAAAATTTCCTAAGATTATCCTCCGAAAGCTGTTGATTAAAAATCACTTTCGCCTCCCGCCCGTCGTACCGTCGATGCTCTTCATTAGACTGAATACCTCACTGAGATTAGATATTCAGCGGCTAATGATCGTGACTGCCGCTATCTCTCATCTCCGATACAATGGATGCTGGAGGAGACCGGGACGATTGAACTTTTTTTGTCAGAACAGAAAGGACAAAGTAACACAAGCCGATAAATAAATATATAATAATCAAAATTCATTTATTTCAAATATAAAAAGAAATCCGAAAATTCTGAGATACGTGCTGAAAAACGCTTGCAATCTTCCCGAAAACGGGGCTTATCTATAAATACACTTTAATATTGCTTTTTAACCGACTTAAAAAAAGAGGTTATCAATTCGACCCGTATGTATGTAATCTTTCCAGAACTGCTCAGTTTTTACATATGTTTGTCTATATCAGCGTCTGAACAAAGATTGTATGTTTGTGTTTGCATATCTCCGGAATTACAAGTCCGATTTAAGTGATTATTTTGAAATAGCGAATAACCTCAACTTCGTTTGCGTAGAAATAAAAATTAAATAAATGAAATTATTAATTAAATTTCGCCTAAGTTACTTCTTATAACATTATCTTTTTATATATTCTCTGCGAGCCCTGTCAGGTTCAGTCGTATCAGAAATTGTCCGGATCAAACTAACAGGCTGATTACACTTTAATAACCATTTAGTGAAGCTGAAATTTGAAATTACGTACTTCTTCAACTTTATTTGTTCGTAACTATCTTAACATGTAAAGGCGAAAGTTTGTATGGATGTTTGTTACCCTTTCACTAAACTCTACTTTTAATACTACTTTTAATACTGGACAGTAAGCGCCGCTCGCTCGCCGATAACGCGCGCTTCTAATAACATCTGCATATCAAACTCTTATGATATATAATATCCTTGTTAATTTTTATTATTTGTATTTATGTATTCTGGTTTATGTATCAGTATGAAATTATTCCAATGAATGTAAGTTACCTGCAGTTAAGTTTTTTCTAATCCTTAGATTGCCTGGAACGAATCGCTACAAAGCGATAAGGTCGCTTTACAGCTAGTCGCTCTACAGAACTGGTTAGTAAGCATCTGCGTCGCGCCACTCGCTCGCCGATATCGAGCGCTTCTAATAACATTTGCATATCTTAATGCGAACTCAGCGCCTCTCAAACACCGCCGGATGACACAGCTCACACTGCGACGCTAGCGCTCGATGAACGCCAAATATCATCGCGGGAATAGTAATTACGGATTAATTATAATGGATCGCGTTAATTGACTGCGGCCGGCGCGGATACCGGAGTAGCGCCGAATTATCCGACGAAATCCGACAAATTAATGTTTATCGACGTAATAAATGCTATAATAAGTCTATAAACATGATATCCCGTGATCGCCGATCATCGTAATGTTGTTATTAAATGGATAATTTTGATTAGTTACCTTGTTAAAATCACAGTTAGCGGATAATTTTAAAATATTATTTGCAAGGCACTCGCAGCAAAAATGTTATTTGCTGCGAGTGTGACTGTAATTGTGACCGAGCAAGCAATAAATTTTAAGATTGAATCACAAGCAAAGTGATAGGTCCAAAAAATCCTAAGCATTGCTAGAAATTTACAAGAGGTAAATTTTACTGCAGTACATTCATAAAATTATTCATCTGACTACAGGAAAATCAAGTATTAATTAAAATCTCTGTAGATACTAAATACATATTTTTTTCAGTAACTGTCTATCTTTGTTCATTTTATTGTACACACTATAAACAGTAATAATAGTAGTAAATTGGTCCAAATAAATACAATAGTAATAATTGTTTTTTAAATTAATTGTAATTGCAAGTATGTACAATGTTTTGTGTTTGTACTTAAGCAACAGTTTAACAATACCACATTGACCTTACCAAACAGTCTTAATACTGAGCCAAAACTATTGTTGTAAAATGGCTCCTTTATACCACCGCTTAGAAACATCGCTTTATTGGAACTTCTCTGAGTGTTGCGGGTATTCATTAATAATATGAAATGTTCTTCTAGTTTAAATTATGTTTTATAGTTTCCAATAAAGGTTATCCTACTGAGACCGTAGTCTTAGTTCGAATTTACTTGTCTAACACGATACGATACTTAGAGAAGTATAGAGATGAATTAACAGAGACTCTTCGAGTTATAAACACATTGTTACAAAGTAGCGCTACGACAGCAGTGACGAGTATGGCAGATATGATATTTTTGTTTCGAATTGAAATAATCTGCTAGATCATACAAACGTCAACCTATAAAACTTTACCAAGTATCACTTATAAAATTGATAAACAACTAGTTTTGAACCCATACCGGACCAAGCAGGTCATGACCCCGCATGGGTTCGAAACTAGTCGGGCATACTCCGACAACCGTGACGTGAGTTTCAGCCGTTATATTTTCATAATATGGATAACAATCGCGATAGTTTAAATTCTAATATTGATAAACAACATTCATAATTTGCCATGATTGGATGACCAATCAGACCATGGAAACCTACCAGAGGTACATCGTGCAGAATGAAGTGGTCAGCACAGCAGCAGATATTATTGAGGTTCTAAAGCACGAAGTTTCGTATTTGTAGTGAATTCATACAATTCCGACGATTTTATAAAGAACAGTACAAAGTTACATAAGCTTCAAGATCTTTATTTATTTATTTTTATATTATTAATTAATTTACAACAGAATTTTTATGGTAAAAAATGGGGGCTTCTGTCTCTCCCTGGTAATGTTATTGCAATAATTAAAGTTGAACAAGTGAGAGGAATAAATATAATAGAAATTATAGTTACCGTGGACCGTCTGTTGTAATGGATCGCGTTAACTGATAATTGAGTGCGGTCGCGGCGGACGGCACGGTAACGCGCGGAATTATCTAATTAAATCCTGTCAAATTTATCGATGTAATAAATGTGATTAATTTATGATACATATCCTAATACGTATCACACCTGTAGGTAAATCATAGGTCGGTATAGATCGTACCAATATCCGAGTACACTCTGAACACGAGGAATATGCCAGTGCAGTAAACTTCATTTTGTAGAACAAAAAGTTTTCACCGCGACATCTACGTAGTCGACGTGTTGCAACTTCAGACGGAACTGAAAATTAGGCACAAGGTGTAATATATTTTTCATCTCACTTGCTTCGGAAAAGTTGTTTTTGCTTAGCCAAATTAGGACACAAAACCGTTTTTGCTGCCTAGGCAGGCAAAGTAACTTTTTAAAAAATGAAAATTTAAGCTCGGAGTTCCTAATTAAAGTAAGTATTGATATGTTTATTATATAGTTATATGACATATAGTATATATATAGTTTTTTGACATTTTCAATAATTTCAATTTCATACAATGGATTAATCATGTAGCAATTTATTTCTATTTTTAATGATAAAAAAAACATGAATTATATATTGATAGGTGATAGTGATGGGTACTGGGTGTTAGGTGATGATGGGTGTTGGTGTTGGCTGATTATGATAGGTGTTGCGTGACGGGTGATGACGATGGGTACTGGGTTATGATGATAGGTGTAGAGTGAAAGCGATGGGTGTTCGGTGGTAATGATGGATATTGTGATGGGTGTAGGGTGAAAGCGGTGGGTGTTCAGTGTCGGCTGTTGGTAATATGTGTTTGTGTAGTAATTTTCCTCGCTGTAGTGAAATGAAAAGTTGTGTGTTGCGCACGGCAACGGCACGGCTTACTTCTCGTGCATTGAATAACTCGCGACGCACAAGATTCTTTTTTAAACTCCTCGCTTTGCTCGGAGTTCAACCTTAGAATCCTTCGCTTGCTCGGTATCCAATACGTGATATGGTAAAACCAATTTTTCTGCCAAGCATAACGAATAACTATTTCATCTCACTTGCTCGAAAAAGTGGCTTTTGTCGGGCGAAATCAACAAACAAAACTCGTTTTTGCTGCCTATTTAGACTACATTCATTGATTCAACGATAAAACATGATAAGACATGAACAGTAGTAGTAAATAGTACAAAGTTTACGTAAGTATAAAAATAAAAGTAACTTTCATTTTTTTCAAAGTTACTGAATTTTCATTAAAAAATAAAAGTACATATAGTTAGTACTTACAATCTTTAAATTATGTTATTTCACCAGACCAAAATTTACAGTAAAATTCAAAGTCTGGAAGTTGTAGGTGTTACATCTTGCAGAGCATGTTAAGCCGACGTAAGTAAACAATACCAATTCGTCGTAAACAATACCAACATTAGCGCATTGGAAAAAATTGGTGGGTGAATGCTCTATTTTCCCTCTCCTACAAGGGTAGAAGCTTAAGGAATGTAGTTAGCCGTTAATATGCTGATAATGATGATGAAACATAGCACTGACACTGTGTCAGACAAGCTATACATAAACAATCAGGCTACAGTTATTAGATTTTTTCATTAAATTCAAGTGACTTCCAACCATACGCAAATGATCTCGCTGATTGGTTAAACTGTTAACTCATTGAACAGAACGAATGATTTCATTGGAGAGTTGGCTCACTTATTGTAATTAGCAGTGATTGTGTCGCTCATACTTTCAAATGAGGGAATTTGCATTCGAATGAAATTAAACCGACCCCGGGGAAATTAAGGCGAGCGAATCTGTCAATACTGTGTGTTTCATTGCGGAATTACGAATTAGGGATTATAGTTGCGGAATTTAGGAATATTAGTTACTGGTTACAATATTTTGTAAAATATAATAATAATAATAATAAAAACTCTTTATTACACCAAAAATATAAATATAAAAATGAGAACATAAAAAAGGTATAAACAATAGTATATCGGTGTAACGGCGGCCTTATTACTAAAAGCAATCTCTTCCAGGCAACCGTCATACGAATAGAGAATAGCGAATACAGAGGTGGTTGGTGCACAAATGACAATTCAATAAAAACAAGCATATTTATAATATACATACATACGATTACATATTATATTACACATTAAGATACACAAATATGAATATAATATACATATATAAACTAAATAAAATACATATATAAATTATTATAAACATACTTAAACAGAGCATACACACATACTTAATACAATACTTACATAGACAGGTAGTGGTTTTTAAGACGACGTTTAAATATAAAGAGAGATTTTGAATGCCTGATCTCCCGTGGCACTTCATTCCACAATTTTACGGCCTTAACAGTGAATGATTCACTATATCGATGAGTCCGACTGAGAGGAATTGATAGTTTATTATCGTTGCGGGATCGATGGTTGAGAAGATGGCCAGAACCAAGAAACTGAAACCTTTCTTTTAGATAAGGAGGAGAGTGATGATGAAATAGAATAGAGTAAAGAAGTGAAAGCATGTGGAAATTTCGGCGCTGAGGTATAGTGAGCCATTTAAGGCGGACACGATATTGCGAAATGTGATCAAATTTCTTTAACCCAAATATGAATCTTATGACCAGATTTTGCAATCGTTCAAGTTTGTTGACAAGATTTTGTGGAAGGTCGCAGTAACAAGAATCTGCATAATCAAGTAAAGGGAGAAGGAGGGACTTAGCAAGAGAAATTTTAGTTTTAACCGGCAACAAGTTTTTCCATCTTCTCAACCTACCGATAACCGCAAAAATCTTTTGGCTAACAGCGCCAACCTGGGGAACCCATGAAAAAGACTCGTCTAAAACAAGACCCAGGTTTTTAACGGAGCTACTAAAGTTCAATTCAATTCAATATATTACTTTTCTACCCCTAAACAATACCTATCGATTTCAATTTGATTAATTCAGTCAAAGGACAGAGCGTAGAAACCACTGGAATCTTAGCAACTCTTTGCAGGACATTCCTACGAAGTGTGAAGCTACATTTAAACTATAAAACGTATTTGTCAAATTTGACGTATTTGACTTCGATCGTCGATTGTAATGTCCTTACAAGAGGCATATATCCAGCAGTAGACGTCTATCAGCGGATAATAGTTTTGATTATGAGCTATTTATAAAGTGATAACTTCTTATAAACGCTTCTTTACGTACCGAGTTACGCCTTCGATATGTAGAAACCGAAACGGGTGTAGATTTCGTCTTACTCCTAACAAGTTAGCCCGCTTCTATCTTAGATTGCACCATCACTTAACATCAGATGTGGTAGCAGTCAAGGGCCAACTTGTAGTCGATAAAAAAATATACTTGAAATGTACGCCAGTCCTAGTGTGTTTAACCAAAGTACCTACTGTAACATAGTGGCAGTTACCCCAGTAGATACTCGTAGATACATGTAAAAAGTTATAAATATATTTTATGTAAATTGGATTCGCTAGTGCCCGCAGGGGCCAAGGCGACCGGCACGGTACGGAATACTACAACGTCCCATGAATTTCGATTTCAGTAGAGATTAGGCGAAGTTCCAAATGAAATATAACATCGTAGCCCAGAATACAATTATTATTGTAATACGAAATGGACTAAAAGCCCTTACGTACGGAGCAATACGTAATAACTTCTTAAACGAGTAACTGAGGCTAGTGTAATGTTTTAGTGATTACAAGCAGTTTAGGGTTCCGTAGCTATATGGTAAAAAACGGAACCCGTACAGATTCGTTGTCTGTCTTATTATGTAGATATCATAGTCACTTTTTTCCGCGTTAAGATTTTCACACAAAAATAGAATTAAAACAATAAGTTTTGTGGTTCTCCATATTTAGAACTGGAACTCGAAATATTTTTCATCAAACCCATATATGCGGGATATTTATGACTAGGTTTTCAAATATAATATTGAGGTTTCTAATATAATTTTTTTCTGAACTGATTTGTTTGCGCAAGAGATACTTCCAAAGAGTTACAAAATGTGTCCCCCTAACGATATCTTATAAGTAGTTTTTTTATACGTCATAAATCGTACACAAACGTCACAAAAATATAGATACTTTTATTAAAAGACCGATCAAAGTTACAACAACTACCAGATCTTTTATATGATGCTACTTATTGCTACGGAACCCTTCATTCAACTGCAACTCGCACTTGGCCGCTTATTACTAGCTTTTAATTGCCTTGTCTGGTTCGTTTACATTAAACTTTTTACAAAGCTATAAAAGCTGATGTGTACCTATTTAATACCTAAATTATCAAAAACAAAATTAAGATGACATTTTGTTTTTAGTTAAAGTTCTTCTGTATTATAGTTATTTAGTTGTAATAATGTGCAATTTCTATTTGATTGCCTTGTTGGTGTAGTGGTTAGCCTGTGGCTTTAGGCGGTGGCTTTTTGCCGCGTTACGCAGGATTCTCGGTTCGAATTCTGGAATATTTCTGAGCTTTTCTTTATTCTGAGAATTTTTTAGTGTATTATAACCCGAATTATCATACTAAGCCTGCCGATCCGCATTGTAGCAGCGTAGTGGGTCTATGCTACATATCCCCTCTCCTACAAGAAAGGAGGTCTGACGCTGCAATAAGCCGAAAATGATAAACTCTCCTACACTCTTTAACCATATTTAAAAAGGAAAAAGGTATAGATTAAAATCTTTTATTTGTTTTTATTTTTTTTTTATTTTAACTAAGTTATTAGACATCTTTAACATTACATGTACTTATAACGTGCGCAGGACCAACGACTTATAAATGAAGCGTATCGGCGTACCATAGTTGTGTCACCGGCTACTTGCTAACTATTTTAATCTAAGTTGCAGGCCCTTTCTGCACGCGGGCATACCCGGAACTTGTTTCACGGTTAATAAGTTTACAAGGCAAAGTTTGGCCTTTTATAGCTCGGGAGTTTTTTGGGTGGAACTTTTTAACATATTTCGGGCATGTTGCAATCTTTTTGCCTTAAGATTATCACATAGATACGAATTATCCTTAAGACAAACTAGGTGTCTAGGGACGCAATGCTCAGTTGACCGGGCGGGACAGTAGGAACGCAGGGCTCGACCATAGATTAATCATAAGTGGTTGAGTATAGCCAGAATAATGTCTAATCTGTGGGTGAGATTAGTTGGACATTTTTATACATTAAAACCCCATAAAGAAGAATTGAATTGAATTGAATTAAAATTTGACATTTAATTTATTATTAATTATTTGACATTTAATTTATTATTTTTGTTAGATTAATAAATTAAATGTCAATGTCAATCTTACGATATGCGTGCATTCCGAGTTCGCTGCTATTTGGAGACATTTCTTGTTGTCTCTACTCTATATAATATTTACTAACTTTTATTGATATCTGATTGTAGGTATTTACCTAACGTTTAAAAAAAGCGCCATCTGCTTGTAAAATTATAAAAAAAAAGTAGTTGCTCATTTGAAGTATATTCTGTATTCAACTAACTATAGCGGATAGCGGTTTTGTAACAGTGTTTCATCAGAAAATTCACGTAGAAAATCAAAAAATAGGCATTCATACGACAACAATGCATGCATCGTGCATGCACGTCAATGGCGTTACGACGCAGTCAATGGAGCGCGCGCTTTATATAAATTCGAACATGGAATGCATGTAGGCGAGAAGAAAGCCCGCGTTGTATACTCGGTAGATATTCCATATTCCGCTATTTTGTTGTGAAATTTACAATGGAGACTTCCCGAACATAAAATCTTTACAAAAACAGTGAACTAGGCATACATATTACCTACTTGATAATGTATTTTCAATCTTACTCATGTTATTAATGTTAATGTTCGCAGGTAGGTATGTGCCGATATTTGTAATGAATCCATGCAAAAATGGCTAAACAAATAAATATCTAAATTTTAAAGTATTTTTTAAAGTGTTATTTGACCCTGAAATTTTAAACGGAACTGCACGGTTGAAAAAGCGGGCGTCTTATAGTTAGGACATATAAAACAGTAAACGAATGTCCCTTTAAGCAGTAGCCTAATATTTTGGCCGTATGGAGATGGAGTCATAACGCGGCTGTAGGTTCAAGAGCGTGACAGACTTATTTCATTCAGCCTTTATTAGAAAGTGACACAAGATTATTTTTTGTCCCTTTCAGCGTGTTCGTTTTTATTATTTGTCAAGAATGAAGTTGGTGACAAGCAAATGACATATCTGAGTAATTAGTAGCTTTTTATTAAATTTGCTGATAAATAATATAACTTTGCGGTTACTATATTAATTTAAACGTTATCGTGCTATGGTGGGTTGTAATATTTTCGGCTGCAACAGTCGCAGCGAACAGAAATCGAAGGAATTACGTTTCATACGTAAGTAGGCATAAACTTCATTGATTGATGATTTAAAGCTTAGATATGTTTTTTTTAGCAAATTTCATGTATTATGCGTTTACTAAACTATATTATATAAAAATATTTCGTATTTTACGATATTTTAAAACATAACGTTTTATGATGTACTTTAAATGTTGACATGTCATGTCAATAAGGCTGATTTGCTGTCTCACGAGTGGACACGCTATGGGCTCTATCTATTAGTCTTTAATCTATGGCCAGTGCAGTAAACTTCATTTCGTAAAACAAAAAGTTTTCAGCACCACGGCGACATCTACATAGTCGGCGTGTTGCAACTTCAGACGGAACTGAAAATTAGGCTCAAGGTGTAATATATTTTTCATCTCACAAATTACGACACAAAACCGATTTTCCTTTTTAAAGTAAGTATTGATATGTTTATTTAGTTTTTTGACATTTTCAATAATATCAATTTCTTACAATGGATTAATCAGGTAGCAATTTATTTCTATTATACTATAGTGATGGGTACTGGGTGTTAGGTGATGGGTGTTGGGTGTTGGTGTTGGCTGATTATGATAGGTGTTGCGTGACGGGTGATGACGATGGGTACTGAATAATTTATTGTGAAATTTGATAATTTAGGTGTAGGATTCCATAAACGAAAGTGAAATGATTCACTATATCGATTCCGACATATGTATCTTTCTTTTAGATAAGGAGGAGAGTGATAAAGTGAAAGCATGTGGATTTCGTAGTGAGCTATATTGCATTTTCTTTAACCCAAATATGAATCTTATGACCAGATTTTGCAATCGTTCAAGTTTGTTGACAAGATTTTGTGGAAGGTCGCAGTAACAAGAATCTGCATAATCAAGTAAAGGGAGAAGGAGGGACTTAGCAAGAGAAATTTTAGTTTTAACCGGCAACAAGTTTTTCCATCTTCTCAACCTACCGATAACCGCAAAAATCTTTTGGCTAACAGCGCCAACCTGGGGAACCCATGAAAAAGACTCGTCTAAAACAAGACCCAGGTTTTTAACGGAGCTACTAAAGTTCAATTCAATTCAATATATTACTTTTCTACCCCTAAACAATACCTATCGATTTCAATTTGATTAATTCAGTCAAAGGACAGAGCGTAGAAACCACTGGAATCTTAGCAACTCTTTGCAGGACATTCCTACGAAGTGTGAAGCTACATTTAAACTATAAAACGTATTTGTCAAATTTGACGTATTTGACTTCGATCGTCGATTGTAATGTCCTTACAAGAGGCATATATCCAGCAGTAGACGTCTATCAGCGGATAATAGTTTTGATTATGAGCTATTTATAAAGTGATAACTTCTTATAAACGCTTCTTTACGTACCGAGTTACGCCTTCGATATGTAGAAACCGAAACGGGTGTAGATTTCGTCTTACTCCTAACAAGTTAGCCCGCTTCTATCTTAGATTGCACCATCACTTAACATCAGATGTGGTAGCAGTCAAGGGCCAACTTGTAGTCGATAAAAAAATATACTTGAAATGTACGCCAGTCCTAGTGTGTTTAACCAAAGTACCTACTGTAACATAGTGGCAGTTACCCCAGTAGATACTCGTAGATACATGTAAAAAGTTATAAATATATTTTATGTAAATTGGATTCGCTAGTGCCCGCAGGGGCCAAGGCGACCGGCACGGTACGGAATACTACAACGTCCCATGAATTTCGATTTCAGTAGAGATTAGGCGAAGTTCCAAATGAAATATAACATCGTAGCCCAGAATACAATTATTATTGTAATACGAAATGGACTAAAAGCCCTTACGTACGGAGCAATACGTAATAACTTCTTAAACGAGTAACTGAGGCTAGTGTAATGTTTTAGTGATTACAAGCAGTTTAGGGTTCCGTAGCTATATGGTAAAAAACGGAACCCGTACAGATTCGTTGTCTGTCTTATTATGTAGATATCATAGTCACTTTTTTCCGCGTTAAGATTTTCACACAAAAATAGAATTAAAACAATAAGTTTTGTGGTTCTCCATATTTAGAACTGGAACTCGAAATATTTTTCATCAAACCCATATATGCGGGATATTTATGACTAGGTTTTCAAATATAATATTGAGGTTTCTAATATAATTTTTTTCTGAACTGATTTGTTTGCGCAAGAGATACTTCCAAAGAGTTACAAAATGTGTCCCCCTAACGATATCTTATAAGTAGTTTTTTTATACGTCATAAATCGTACACAAACGTCACAAAAATATAGATACTTTTATTAAAAGACCGATCAAAGTTACAACAACTACCAGATCTTTTATATGATGCTACTTATTGCTACGGAACCCTTCATTCAACTGCAACTCGCACTTGGCCGCTTATTACTAGCTTTTAATTGCCTTGTCTGGTTCGTTTACATTAAACTTTTTACAAAGCTATAAAAGCTGATGTGTACCTATTTAATACCTAAATTATCAAAAACAAAATTAAGATGACATTTTGTTTTTAGTTAAAGTTCTTCTGTATTATAGTTATTTAGTTGTAATAATGTGCAATTTCTATTTGATTGCCTTGTTGGTGTAGTGGTTAGCCTGTGGCTTTAGGCGGTGGCTTTTTGCCGCGTTACGCAGGATTCTCGGTTCGAATTCTGGAATATTTCTGAGCTTTTCTTTATTCTGAGAATTTTTTAGTGTATTATAACCCGAATTATCATACTAAGCCTGCCGATCCGCATTGTAGCAGCGTAGTGGGTCTATGCTACATATCCCCTCTCCTACAAGAAAGGAGGTCTGACGCTGCAATAAGCCGAAAATGATAAACTCTCCTACACTCTTTAACCATATTTAAAAAGGAAAAAGGTATAGATTAAAATCTTTTATTTGTTTTTATTTTTTTTTTATTTTAACTAAGTTATTAGACATCTTTAACATTACATGTACTTATAACGTGCGCAGGACCAACGACTTATAAATGAAGCGTATCGGCGTACCATAGTTGTGTCACCGGCTACTTGCTAACTATTTTAATCTAAGTTGCAGGCCCTTTCTGCACGCGGGCATACCCGGAACTTGTTTCACGGTTAATAAGTTTACAAGGCAAAGTTTGGCCTTTTATAGCTCGGGAGTTTTTTGGGTGGAACTTTTTAACATATTTCGGGCATGTTGCAATCTTTTTGCCTTAAGATTATCACATAGATACGAATTATCCTTAAGACAAACTAGGTGTCTAGGGACGCAATGCTCAGTTGACCGGGCGGGACAGTAGGAACGCAGGGCTCGACCATAGATTAATCATAAGTGGTTGAGTATAGCCAGAATAATGTCTAATCTGTGGGTGAGATTAGTTGGACATTTTTATACATTAAAACCCCATAAAGAAGAATTGAATTGAATTGAATTAAAATTTGACATTTAATTTATTATTAATTATTTGACATTTAATTTATTATTTTTGTTAGATTAATAAATTAAATGTCAATGTCAATCTTACGATATGCGTGCATTCCGAGTTCGCTGCTATTTGGAGACATTTCTTGTTGTCTCTACTCTATATAATATTTACTAACTTTTATTGATATCTGATTGTAGGTATTTACCTAACGTTTAAAAAAAGCGCCATCTGCTTGTAAAATTATAAAAAAAAAGTAGTTGCTCATTTGAAGTATATTCTGTATTCAACTAACTATAGCGGATAGCGGTTTTGTAACAGTGTTTCATCAGAAAATTCACGTAGAAAATCAAAAAATAGGCATTCATACGACAACAATGCATGCATCGTGCATGCACGTCAATGGCGTTACGACGCAGTCAATGGAGCGCGCGCTTTATATAAATTCGAACATGGAATGCATGTAGGCGAGAAGAAAGCCCGCGTTGTATACTCGGTAGATATTCCATATTCCGCTATTTTGTTGTGAAATTTACAATGGAGACTTCCCGAACATAAAATCTTTACAAAAACAGTGAACTAGGCATACATATTACCTACTTGATAATGTATTTTCAATCTTACTCATGTTATTAATGTTAATGTTCGCAGGTAGGTATGTGCCGATATTTGTAATGAATCCATGCAAAAATGGCTAAACAAATAAATATCTAAATTTTAAAGTATTTTTTAAAGTGTTATTTGACCCTGAAATTTTAAACGGAACTGCACGGTTGAAAAAGCGGGCGTCTTATAGTTAGGACATATAAAACAGTAAACGAATGTCCCTTTAAGCAGTAGCCTAATATTTTGGCCGTATGGAGATGGAGTCATAACGCGGCTGTAGGTTCAAGAGCGTGACAGACTTATTTCATTCAGCCTTTATTAGAAAGTGACACAAGATTATTTTTTGTCCCTTTCAGCGTGTTCGTTTTTATTATTTGTCAAGAATGAAGTTGGTGACAAGCAAATGACATATCTGAGTAATTAGTAGCTTTTTATTAAATTTGCTGATAAATAATATAACTTTGCGGTTACTATATTAATTTAAACGTTATCGTGCTATGGTGGGTTGTAATATTTTCGGCTGCAACAGTCGCAGCGAACAGAAATCGAAGGAATTACGTTTCATACGTAAGTAGGCATAAACTTCATTGATTGATGATTTAAAGCTTAGATATGTTTTTTTTAGCAAATTTCATGTATTATGCGTTTACTAAACTATATTATATAAAAATATTTCGTATTTTACGATATTTTAAAACATAACGTTTTATGATGTACTTTAAATGTTGACATGTCATGTCAATAAGGCTGATTTGCTGTCTCACGAGTGGACACGCTATGGGCTCTATCTATTAGTCTTTAATCTATGGCCAGTGCAGTAAACTTCATTTCGTAAAACAAAAAGTTTTCAGCACCACGGCGACATCTACATAGTCGGCGTGTTGCAACTTCAGACGGAACTGAAAATTAGGCTCAAGGTGTAATATATTTTTCATCTCACAAATTACGACACAAAACCGATTTTCCTTTTTAAAGTAAGTATTGATATGTTTATTTAGTTTTTTGACATTTTCAATAATATCAATTTCTTACAATGGATTAATCAGGTAGCAATTTATTTCTATTATACTATAGTGATGGGTACTGGGTGTTAGGTGATGGGTGTTGGGTGTTGGTGTTGGCTGATTATGATAGGTGTTGCGTGACGGGTGATGACGATGGGTACTGGGTTATGATGATAGGTGTAGAGTGAAAGCGATGGGTGTTCGGTGGTAATGATGGATATTGTGATGGGTGTAGGATGAAAGCGATGGGTGTTCAGTGTCGGCTGTTGGTAATATGTGTTTTTGTAGTAATTTTCCTCGCTGTAGTGAAATGAAAAGTTGTGTGTTGCGCACGGCAACGGCACGGCTTACTTCTCGTGCATTGACTACCTCGCGACGCTCAAGATTCTTTTTTTAAACTCTTCCCTTTGCTCGGAGTTCAAGCTTAGAATCCTTCGCTTGCTCGGTATCCAATACGTGATACGGTAAAAACAATTTTACTGCCAAGCATAACAAATAACTATTTCATCTCACTTGCTCGAAAAAGTGGCTTTTGTCGGGCGATATTTAGACTACATTGATTGATTCAACGATAAAACATGACGCAGTAGCAGTAAATAGTACAAAGCTTACGTAAGTATAAAATTATTATTATAAAAACAAAAACCCAACTGCTTAGAAGTTATGAACTGAAAAGAGAAAAACGAGGATCACTATATCTATATAAAATTCTAAATACTTTATGGTACTGCAGGTGTGGACAAAATAGTTTACTACCTGGGAAAGAAAGACCTACCAAAACTACGGTTTTTTGTTTTTATAATAATAATTTTATTTTAGACTTTTTTGTTTTAGTTTATGGTATAGAAATAACACGGTACATTTTATGCCATTTTTTGTTAAAACGGCAATATAAACATGATATTTATATTTTTGAAATGGTCTTATAACAACCATTCATTTGATACCCATATTGATAAGATAGAAGAAAGAAATACACACGTCCCCCCTTTTTCCCCCACTTACTAATTTTTATTTTTGACAATTTATACAGCCGTTCTGAAAATTTATATAGCCTATGTCACTACCACAGTTTTTACAAATTCAACGACACCTCATTGTAGCGCGTGCCGAAGAAATGGGCATACATACATACATACGCTCGAAAAACATAACCCTCCTTCTGACGCAGTCGGGTAAAAATAAAAGTAACTTTCATTTTTTTCAAAGTTACTGAATTTTCATTAAAAAATAAAAGTACATATAGTTAGTACTTACAATCTTCAAATTATGTTATTTAACCAGACCAAAATTTACAGTAAAATTCAAAGTGCTCTGCAAGGTGTTACATCTTGCAGAGCACGTTAAGCCAAGCAAGCATTGGAAAAAATTGGTGGGTGAATGCTCCATTTTCCCTCTCCTACAAGGGTAGAAGCTTAAAGAATGTAGTTGTAATATGCTGATAATGATGATGAAACATAGCACTGACACTGTGTCAGACAAGCTATACATAAACAATCAGCCTACAGTTATTAGATTTTTTCATTAAATTCAAGTGACTTCCAACCATACGCAAATGATCTCGCTGATTGGTTAAACTGTTAACTCATTGAACAGAACGAATGATTTCATTGGAGAGTTGGCTCACTTATTGTAATTAGCAGTGATTGTGTCGCTCATACTTTCAAATGAGGGAATTTGCATTCGAATGAAATTAAACCGACCCCGGGGAAATTAAGGCGAGCGAATCTGTCAATACTGTGTGTTTCATTGCGGAATTACGAATTAGGGATTATAGTTGCGGAATTTAGGAATATTGGTTACTGGTTACAATATTTTGTAAAATATATTACTTTTCTACCCCTAAACAATACCTATCGATTTCAATTTGATTAATTCAGTCAAAGGACAGAGCGTAGAAACCACTGGAATCTTAGCAACTCTTTGCAGGACATTCCTACGAAGTGTGAAGCTACATTTAAACTATAAAACGTATTTGTCAAATTTGACGTATTTGACTTCGATCGTCGATTGTAATGTCCTTACAAGAGGCATATATCCAGCAGTAGACGTCTATCAGCGGATAATAGTTTTGATTATGAGCTATTTATAAAGTGATAACTTCTTATAAACGCTTCTTTACGTACCGAGTTACGCCTTCAGTCTGGAGAAACCGAAAGGAGTGTGGATTTCGTCTTACTCCTAACAAGTTAGCCCGCTTCCATCTTAGATTGCACCATCACTTAACATCAGGTGCGGTAGCAGTCAAGAGCCAACTTGTAGTCGATGAAAAAATATACATGAAATGTACGCTAGTCCTAGTTTGTTTAACCAAAGTACCTACTGTAACAAAGTGGCAGTTACCCTAGTAGATACTCGTAGATACATGTAAAAAGTTATAAATATATTTTATGTAAATTGGATTCGCTAGTGCCCGCAGGGGCCAAGGCGACCGGCACGGTACGGAATACTACAACGTCCCATGAATTTCGATTTCAGTAGAGATTAGGCGAAGTTCCAAATGAAATATAACATCGTAGCCCAGAATACAATTATTATTGTAATACGAAATGGACTAAAAGCCCTTACGTACGGAGCAATAAGTAATAACTTCTTAAACGAGTAACTGAGGCAAGTGTATTGTTTTAGTGATTACAAGCAGTTTAGAGTTCCGTAGCGATATGGCAAAAAACGTAACCCGAACAGATTCGAACAGTCTATTTATATAGATATCACAGACACTTTTTTCCGAAACTATAAGAACTATACTGAAACTTGGTAACTACCTACATGTATTGTGTGAACCGCATTAAAATTTTCACACAAAAATAGAATTAAATCAATAAGTTTTGGGGTTCCCCATATTTAGAACTGGAACTCGAAATATTTTTTATCAAACCCATATATTCGTGATATTTATGAATAGGTTTTCAAATATGATATTAAGGTTTCTAATATCATTTTTTTTAACTGAATTGTTTGCGCGAGAGATACTTCCAAAGAGTTACAAAATGTGTCCCCCTAACGAGATCTTATAAGTAGTTTTTTTTATACGTCATAAATCGTAACACATACGTCACAAATATATACTATTATTAAGAGACCGATCAAAGTTACAACGAACCACCAGATCTTTTACATTATGCTACTTGCTGCTACGGAACCCTTTATTCAACTCCAACTCGCACTTATTACTACCTTTTAATTGCCTTGTCTGGTTCGTTTACATTAAGCTTTTTACAAAGCTATAAAAAAGCTGATGTGTTAAAAAAATGTAATGCCTATTATCAAATACAACCTAATCTAAATTATCAAATACAAAATTCATCTTATGATGACATTTTGGTTTTAGTTAAAGTTATTCTGTATTATAGTTATTTAGTTGTAATAATGTGCTATTTGATTGCCTTGTTTGTGTAGTGGTTAGCCTGTGGCTTTTTGGCGCGTTACGTGGGATTCTCGGTTCGAATTCTAAAATATTTCTGAGCTTTTCTTTATTCTGAGAAATTTTTAGTGTATTATAACCCATCATACCACCACCATATCATACTAAGCCTGCCGATCCGCATTGTAGCAGCGTAGTGGGTCTATGCTACATATCTCCTCTCCTACAAGAAAGGAGGTCTGACGCTGCAATAAGCCGAAAATGATAAACTCTCCTACACTCTTTAACCATATTTAAAAAGGAAAAAAGGTATAGATTAAAATCTTTTATTTGTTTATATTTTTTTATTTTATTTTAACTAAGTTATTAGACATCTTTAACATTACATGTACTTATAACGTGCGCAGGACCAACGACATATAAATGAAGCGTATCGGCGTACCATAGTTGTGTCACCGGCTACTTGCTAACTATTTTAATCTAAGTTGCAGGCCCTTTCTGCACGCGGGCATACCCGGAACTTGTTTCACGGTTAATAAGTTTACAAGGCAAAGTTTGGCCTTTTATAGCTCGGGAGTTTTTTGGGTGGAACTTTTTAACATATTTCGGGCATGTTGCAATCTTTTTGCCATAAGATTATCACATAGATACGATATAATTATCCATAAGACAAACTAGGTTTCTAGGGCCACAATGCTCAGTTGACCGAGCGTGACAGTAGGAACAAAGGGCTCGACCATAGATTAATCATAAGTGGTTGAGTATAGCCAAAATAATGTCTTATCTGTGGGTGAGATTAGTTGGACATTTTTATACATTAACACAAACCCCATAAAGAAGAATTGAATTGAATTGAATTAAAATTTGACATTTAATTTATTATTAATTATTTGACATTTAATTTATTATTTTTGTTAGATTAATAAATTAAATGTCAATGTCAATCTTACGATATGCGTGCATTCAGAGTTCGCTGCTATTTGGAGACATTTCTGGTTGTCTCTACTCGATATAATATTTACTAACTTTTATTGATATCTGATTGTAGGTATTTACCTAACGTTTAAAAAAAGCGCCATCTGCTTGTAAAATTATAAAAAAAAAGTAGTTGCTCATTTGAAGTATATTCTGTATTCAACTAACTATAGCGGATAGCGGTTTTGTAACAGTGTTTCATCAGAAAATTCACGTAGAAAATCAAAAAATAGGCATTCATACGACAACAATGCATGCATCGTGCATGCACGTCAATGGCGTTACGACGCAGTCAATGGAGCGCGCGCTTTATATAAATTCGAACATGGAATGCATGTAGGCGAGAAGAAAGCCCGCGTTGTATACTCGGTAGATATTCCATATTCCGCTATTTTGTTGTGAAATTTACAATGGAGACTTCCCGAACATAAAATCTTTACAAAAACAGTGACTAGGCATACATATTACCTACTTGATAATGTATTTTCAATCTTACTCATGTTATTAATGTTAATGTTCGCAGGTAGGTATGTGCCGATATTTGTAATGAATCCATGCAAAAATGGCTAAACAAATAAATATCTAAATTTTAAAGTATTTGTACATAAGTTGAAAAAAACTAAATGTATTAATAATGTAGTTTTGATTAGCCAAATCTCTGAATTCACTTTTATTTGGGCGAAATATTATTTATTCTCTCCAAAACAATGCAATACCTTACGTATAATCATGGCGGATCTTAGATAAGTTATATTATCTATAGTTTTGACTTTTGCTAAAATGTGTTATAGCCAAAAACAAAGCCCGAAACACGAAAGAACAGATTTGTCTAAAATGACATATTTTTGAGTTTTACAAATCAATGTCACCGTATCTTTATCACCTACAGACTAATATTACGAAACGTAACTACGCGGTTAAAAAAGCGGGCGTCCTATAGTAAGGACATATAAAACAGTAAACGAATGTCCCTTTAAGCAGTACCCTTATATTTTGGCACCTAGCTTAAAAAATAAACAACACACAACACCTATGCTTTATGTCTGTCTTGTTTTAAGTTTTCGTGTTAAGTATATACCTACCCAAGACCTTAATAAGTTTTGATTTCATTAGATTTGATATAATCTGATACGCTAAATATCCAATGAACGCCTACAGTTTATCTAAAATCTTCATGTATGTAGTTACCAATCCGTAAGTGCTCAATAAATTTTGATTTAATTAGGTCTGATAGAATCTGATATATATATATATATATATTTCATATTAGTCGCGCTTAACGCAGCGTGTCACGTCCACCTCGCGTTCATGGCAGACGTTTACTGTATTTGCAGTACAGGTAATTGAGGGTAGTTTTAAAATGAAACACTAATCAATACACAATTATTTTATTCGGTGAGAATAGATATCACAAATGAAATAGGACTGAAATACTTAAATAGTAGACACAAATAGAATAATATCTTACGTAAAAGTAATGCAATTAATAAAACTTAAATTGCCTAACGTGACTTCTTAAGTTTAAATGAGATCACAATATACCTACTGAATATATTTGTAAAAAAAATATTACATAAATAAGTTTAATAAAGTTTTTTTTTTATTTTAATAATAATTTAAATATACTTTGTGTGATATGAGATGGTTTATTTAGGTATATTCATTTTATAGTCGTCAACCTTAAAAGCAACATGGAAAAATATTAGGGCGCAAATCTCTTATCAGTTTACCTAACGTATTAGATAATATTAACTGTCCAATTGTACTAATTCTGTTGTAGACAAATATCTAAATTACATGTAATGAAAAATAATGTTAATTATTTCCTCTGAAACTTTCCTTTGTAAGCAAATGACACTATACTTCCTGCGTCAAGAATGCAGTGAGTCATCATTGTCTGCGCACGCGTCGCGTGGTCGGGGCTAGGCCGGCTTTCACTGTATTCTTAAAACGGACGAACTATAGAATAGCGCGCTGTTTAATTTAGCTTTGTGTAGCTTAGATTTCTTCGTTTGTGTTTGCTTTATCTAAAAATAAACTGTCCAAATAAATTAATTAAATGAAGTAAACCCATTAAATTATATAAAAAATGTGCGTGGCTATTTACATTAAAAATAATACTTAAATAACCTAAATATATTTTTTTTAATGCAAAGGAACAAATCAATGGCGTTGTCTTAACTATAAAATATTTTAAGCCATAATTGATTAAATACGTAAAAAAGCACCAATAAAAAATACGAGACTAACATTGGAACTTTTGAAGAATAATAATAATTTTTTAGAATCCTTTGCAAGTATTTATTTTTTCCATTTAAACAGAGATCGTTCAATTTCACTCACAATGTATTGTCCAAGATTCCATTAAATGTAGTCATTATAAACTACAATTTATTAGGTCCATAATTATATAATTCAATAGTAGGTATAGCCTGTGCGCGATAGGTTGAGACTGGAATGCAACCTTCCGCCCGCTTCCCCTGTAACTTCCCCTCAAGCTCCCGTGTTGTAGACGACATTTTTGACGCCACGCGCATGTGGCGCCAGTGCCCCCAGGTCTCAACTTGTTGTAGGTACCTAATTATATTTCAAAATAAATAATAGCCTGATTTAACATGGCCTAACTTTAAAAATTTTTGTTGATCCACCTCGATTTAATTGTCAGGCGCCGTGATACGTCTTTTATTCGAACCATGTAGATTGGCAATAAAGGGCGTTGACCCCTCGAATATATGTAAGTGACAGATATTTAATAGTTTGTCTAATACTTCTCTCTTAGCGACTTTCGGAGATTATTGCTTTTTCGCTCTTTATTACAAATCTATATGATTTCGAGTATATATTATTTTTGGTAATTAAGATGTACCCAAATCTCTAACCTAAATTCACAGATGGAATACTTAGTATTAGGACAAAATACACAATAGTACAAATTTTAGTACATTTTATTTTTGTTCCCAATGAAGATATTTTGGATAATTTAAAATATCAAATTAGTTTACCTTAGAGATTTTGGTACAACAAAAATATCATCAGTATTAATTTATATAAAAACTAAATTGACAGAAATACAGTCATCTTAATAGGACGGCTCGACTTTGTTTTGTCTTATTAAAAATATAAAATACGAGTCATATTAGAATCTATCTTGAGTATTTTCCATATTAATAAAATATAAACGGCTGAAACTCACGTCACTGTCTCAAACCTATACGGGGTCCTTAGTTTGCTTCACACCGCGTTGCATGAACAAACGAGCTTATGACTAAGGATGGGTTCAAAACTATACTAAAGCCAAACTTGATTGAGAATGCTTGTCAACAAACAAATTAAAAATGAAGGTAGAAAATGCAACACATTTTATGCCTAATAAATTTAAAATTATGTTTTGTTAGTTTAAAAATCTTATTTAAAAGACTTTGAATATATTAATTAGTTTTAAGCTTACTAATCGAATTTAATGTCATGAATTCGTCATTAACTAGTTATTTAAAAAAATAGGTGTGAAATGACTAGTGATTTCTACCTTCATTTTATAATTTGTTTGTTGACAAGCATTCTCAATCGAGTTTGGCTTTAGTATAGTTTTGAACCCATCCTTAATCATGAGCCCGTTTGTTCATGCAACGCGGTGTAAAGCAAACTAACGTATAGGTTTGAAACTGTGAGGTGAGTTTCAGCCGTTTATATTTTTATAATACGAGTCTTAATGAAAACTTATTACAGGATTTTTTCTCTATCACACTATTTCTGTAAAAAAATGAAGCATTATTATGCCTGTCAATTTAGTTTAACTGAGACATTTCAATACTACAAACTGAGCATCAAACAAAATATTTTTTATACATATTAATAAACATACTTTTTTAACTACAACAAAAAAACAACTAAAAGCTATACTAAAGCCAAACTCGATTGAGAATGCTTGTCAACAAACAAATTAAAAATAAAGATAGAAATCACTAGTCATTTTACACCTAATTTTTTAAATTAATTTGTTAATGACGAATTTATGACAATAAATTCGATTAGTAAGCTTAAAACTAATTAATATATTCAATATCTTTTAAATAAGATTTTATAAAAAAAACAAAACATTATTTTAAATTTATTAGGCATAAAATGTGTATTTTTACCTTCATTTTTTAATTTTTTTAATTGACAAACATTCTCAATCGAGTTTGGCTTTAGCATAGATACATTATAATACATATTAATAAAAATTATTTATCAACTAAATGCTATATTGTAGGAAACCTTTAATAGTTTTACTATTATTCATTTGTTGTTATTACAATAATATAATAGTGAGAAATATAAGAGAAGTATAAACAATGAGTCATTTACTTTACATAATATATGCATAGGGAGTGGGCACGAGTGGGTAGCTAAAATATAGTTGGGATGATATTTTTTTTTATATATATTTTTTCTTTAATCTTAATTTTAACTTACATACTACGTCTTAATGGCTTGGCTATCGCCTTAATAAATATGTCGAAGGAAACAAATATGGCGTGTTAAGACACTGCCTAAACTACCAAACTAATCCATTTAATATCATTTTTTTTTTGTTCTTTTTTCTTGCCTGTGTCACCTACGATTGTGCAAATCATGTCCATGTGATGCTTGATTGTTTATTTTGCTCAGTAAACCTGTATAATTACCTCTTAGTCTAATAATTAATACTATATTAGTTTTAAAACTTTGCTCACCAATTTTAATGTAACTGTAACACAAGTTACGTCAATGTATTTAGCAAGTAAGTCATGTACCTAATTAACATTTAGAATATATGAGTGCCACAAGTGGGACGTTTCTATTTTATAAGTGGCAACAATAGTATCTTGGCCAAGGAGACATATATTCTGCCCATTAACAAATATCTTGCCTTTACGTTAACTAAAACTGATTTTTGAAACTGGTAATCTCTAGAATTATTGTTTTAAAATTATGTATATAATTTTAAAACAAATAAGATAAGATACCGACAAAGACGTACCACCAAGCGATTTAACGTTCCGGTACGATGTCGTGTAGAAACCGAAAGAGGGTGTGGAATTACAACCAACTCCTAACTAGTTAGCCCGCTTCCATCTTAGATTGCATCATCACTATACATCAGGTGTGATAGCAGTCAAGGGCCAACTTTTAGTTGATAAAAAAAAAAGATAAGAAAAGATAAGACAAGTGCGTCCGCTTGTATAAATTCAAGTTTACCTTTACGCGATCGCATAGGTACAAAATCGCACTCGATTTAGCATTGGCAAACTTTTCGCTGAGCAAAACAGCAAAATAATTCTATTATTCACTGCTATTAAACACAACGTTATGTAAATAATATAAAAAAAATATAAATAATAATAGTTTGAAACGTAAACAATATATCAGCTAAGGAAAAATGATCAATAATAATGTGTATAAAACGTGACCAAAAGTACATTTTAGCAGTCTATACATATAATAGAATGTTAGTAAAAGAAATAGTTCCTTTTTTCCGAAATATGACGAGGATTTTTAAATTTCTGCTCAGGCTATAATTTTGAAGATCTTAAGAATTCTTATTTAATAAAAAAAATACATTAAAAAGTCATCAATATCAGTACTGGTTAACGTAAAACTCATTCTATCGAACCCTTGATTACCGTTTACTTGCTGTTAATTTTTTTTCTCGTTCTCGAGCAGCTCCGGCAGGTTGTCGATCTTCAGCTCGAGCACGTGCTTGCCTGAGAAGTGGATGTAGTCAGGGTCCGGCTCGTCCACGGATCGCTTGCGGACTGAAACGGGATTTATTAATATTTGTTAATAAATAAACCAGATAAACCCGAAAATGGGCCTAACGTTACAGAAATGAAAAATGTTTTTCACTAAAAATTTTGTACTATAGTTCGTTCGCGTTAAAAACGCAGTGAACACCAGCCTTACCCCGCCCCCTAACCAATCAAATCTTTTCAAATTGCAAAGACAAGTTCACAGTGAGCAATTAAAGGGATAGTTTCGTACGTGACGCGCAAGTTTTATTGTTAGAGGGCAGGGATGTGCTGGCGAACAATGATGACTTACTGCTTTCGAATGCTATGTCGACGTTGACGGCTAGTAGTATTGTATTAGTTTTATATACAGAGTTTCCCATAATTAACGGATCAAATGAAAATGGGATATACGTCCCCTCCGAGTCGTGCAGCTTGTAGACCGGTTTGTTGTTGCACTCCACGCCCATCTCTTGCGCCATACGCGCGAGATCCTCCCCGCCAGCTCGCCCTGCATTATCATGCACGACACGTCGAACTTGCTGCCGTTCTGCAGCCCGGCCTCTGACAATAGTTGTATACTCACTGACGCTGCCCTCCGAGTCGTGCAGCTTGTAGACCGGTTTGTTGTTGCACTCCACGCCCATCTCTTGCGCCATACGCGCGAGATCCTCCGGGGCCGCCAGCTCGCCCTGCATGTTGATGCGCATGGGTGACACGTCGCGTCGAACTTGCTGCCCCTCCGAGTCGTGCAGCTTGTAGACCTCACGCCCATCTCTTGCGCCATACGCGCGAGATCCTCCTCCCCTGCATGTTGATGCGCATGGGTGACACGTCGAACTTGCTGCCGTTCTGCAGCCCGGCCTCTGACAATAGTTGTATACTCACTGACGCTGCCCTCCGAGTCGCCGCTCGCCCTGCATGTTGATGCGCATGGGTGACACGTCGAACTTGCTGCCGTTCTGCAGCCCGGCCTCTGACAATAGTTGTATACTCACTGACGCTGCCCTCCGAGTCGTGCAGCTTTACCGGTTTGTTGTTGCACTCCACGCCCATCTCTTGCGCCATACGCGCGAGATCCTCCGGGGCCGCCAGCTCGCCCTGCATGTTGATGCGCATGGGTGACACGTCGAACTTGCTGCCGTTCTGCAGCCCGGCCTCTGACAATAGTTGTATACTCACTGACGCTGCCCTCCGAGTCGTGCAGCTTGTAGACCGGTTTGTTGTTGCACTCCAGGCCCATCTCTTGCGCCATACGCGCGAGATCCTCCGGGGCCGCCAGCTCGCCCTGCATGTTGATGCGCATGGGTGACACGTCGAACTTGCTGCCGTTCTGCAGCCCGGCCTCTGACAATAGTTGTATACTCACTGACGCTGCCCTCCGAGTCGTGCAGCTTGTAAACCGGTTTGTTGTTGCACTCCAGGCCCATCTCTTGCGCCATACGCGCGAGATCCTCCGGGGCCGCCAGCTCGCCCTGCATGTTGATGCGCATGGGTGACACGTCGAACTTGCTGCCGTCCTGCAGCCCGGCCGCGAATTCCTCCGGGGACATCACCACGTCATAGTTCAGCGGCGTTACGAAGCATCGCTTGTCATCAATGATTCCTGGTTTACAAATAAAGTAAAAAAATCTTCAGTCGTTAAAATATATGAAAGATTATTTTAAGTAACTTAAAATTTTAATATTCTTAACTAGTAGACGTCAGCGCATTGAATTAAAATGAATTTATGCCGGAACTAACAGATAGACAGAAAGATAGAATTTTTTTAAAAAAGTTTGGTTGTTGTTGTAAGTAGATTGTAAAATATTTATATTTTATAACCCTTTAGGGTAGAATTTGAAAAATCCATCAAGCACATTTTATTCAATATTTGTCTCTATTAAGTCATCATTTATAAATCGCGGTAACTTTCCAGCGTGAAACGTAACGTTACTGAAACTGTCATCCGCACCATGCTACAGCGCATAGATTATAGGTCAAGCAATTACATTTTTAAATTAATAATTTAAAATTTTGTATCAAATTTTCTTACTAAAAATAATTATTTTATATACTGAATTGCTTCAACAATGTCGAAATATATTAGTACCCGTATACAGTCTGACATCCATGCCGACCTACGCCGGCTGCTTAGCGGAAGCTTACGCTAAAAGTACTGTAAATCAACTCAATAAATGAACTTCTGAACACTCATGGCTGCCATCTATACTTATAATAAATCTGTAGAGAGGTGAATTCTGTACATTGAATATATATTCAAAATTAATATTGGAAGATGATTGGTGATCGATACTAATGCCGAAAATGCTATCAGTAATTTTTTGACTGTCTGTCTGTCTGTCTATCCGTCTGTATGTGCACGCATGGATCAAAAACTACAGAACGGTTTTTAACCTAACTTGGTACGATTGTAGCCCAAACTCCTGGGCAGGTCATAGGCTATATAACATTACGCTAAAATACATAGGAGCCGAGCATGACTATAAATTTGAAGCATGTCGGATGGAAATTCTGATCGGAGTCACTTTCGAGTTCCTAGCTTTGCATACATTGATCATACAGAAAAGTATGTATTACAAATATGCTGGTCTCCAAAAGATCTACAAAAAAATCTCAGAAGCATATATCGATCTATATAACGTTTAATCGTTAGGCATTTCTTCAAAGTATAGATGTACTATATACATGATACAAATCTCAAAACAACTATTTTTAAAAATTTTGTCTGTATGTATTGCGCATCATTTAAAAACCAGTGGACTGTCTCTTTAGTTGCTTTATAGTCATCAGCGTTAGGATCTTGATTTTACGTAGTAATGCAGATCCTGGGTTTTAGGTAACGTCCTTGAAAGTAGAAACCTTGGCTGGCACCGACTCCCAGAACTCTTCAAATTTCATAGGCACACTTGCCGTACGATGTTCTATACTGCATAGTAGGTACTTATGTCGCTGAAGTGCTCCAAATTTGAAGAGTTCCTTCAGCTTTCCCCAGGATATTGCGCTTACATGTGCCATGTGGTATAAGGTACGTGAAGGTTATGAGGAAGGTAGTATAACCAGTGCGTTTTATACGGTTCTAAGGTGGATAACTAACTTGGCCAAAGGTAAGTTAAAAATATTTAAATAAAAATTTGGTCTTCAAATTTTATAGACTTCAAAACGCACTCAAAAATAAAAATAATTGCATCATTCAGTCGCTTTTTTTTATTAATATTTTATTTAATCTTCTTTTGTTATAAAAAGAGCATTTCAGAGACTGTTCCAGAGAAATTTTATACAGCAATTACAGCAATAAAAAAAAATTAAAATGTTTTATCTATCACTCTATTTGACCTAATCTCTGAAACAACTGCACCGATGTAAACGAGACTTTCACTCGCAGACGGCTTATACTTAAAGAGTAACTTCTATAAATTTTATTTATTTTTATTTTAATCCCACGGTTGCGGTTTTAGGGGGAGGATTTAATTATTTTTAAGAATATATACCTTGGTTTTAAGTTACTTAAAATACATACATACATACATACATACATAGCATCACGCCTCGTTCCCATAGGGGTAGGCAGAGACAACATCCTCCCATTTGCCACGGTCCTTGCATACTTCCTTAGCTTCTTCTACTCACATTAATCCTTTCATACAAGATCGTCGATTTAGGGTACTCTTGACCTGGCCATTTTTTAAAATGTCCTGAATTTGGTCCAGGAACATTCGCCTAGGTCTTACCCTTCCAACATTTCCATTCACTCTCGCCTCATAAATCTCTTTTGTTAATCTTCTTTCATCTATTCTCTCTGCAAGTCCAAACCATCTAAGCATCCCTGTACCTATTTTAGTCACTACATCTTCTTTTACACCACACTGTTCTCTTATTATAGTATTGTTAACTCTGTCACTCAGTTTTATTCCGCTCATACTCCTCAATGCTCTCATCTCTAATTCATTTATTTTATTTTTATGCTTCTTCTGCCATACCCAACTTTCACTACCATACATAAGTGTGGGCACCAGCACACTTCTATACACAGCCAGTCTTGCCTTCTGGGACACTTTCAGGCTATTCATAAATACATGTAGAGCACTATTCACCATGTTTCCAGCATTTACTCTTCTTTCAATATCATGTTCCATCTTTCGTGAATTTACTACCCAGGTATACAAACTCTTTTACTTCTTCCACTTTCTCTCCATCTATCAAAATATTACAATCCGTCACATGTTTATCTCTTTCAAAAATCATTACTTTTGTTTTGCTGACATTCACTTTCATTCCTTTCCTTTTCAAATCTACATTCATAATAGTTACCATTTCTTGTAGCTCATTAGCAGACGATGCAAGTAATACTTGATCATCTGCGCAGAGAAGACATTTAAGCAACTGTCCATGAACAAGTTGAACAACCATGGCGACGCTACACATCCCTGTCGTACGCCCCTCTCCACTGGGAACCACTCAGTGTATGTTCCATTTATTCCGATACAAGCACTAGAATTGTCATAAAGAGATTTCAGTGCTCGGACCAGACTGCTGCTCACCCCATACGTGGACAATGTTGACCATAGTTCATTCCTCACCACACGGTCACAGGCCTTTTTCAAGTCAATAAAAGCACAGTACAGTTTTGGTGTTTAGCCAAAAAATTTTCAGCTATACACCGCAAGGAAAAGACCTGAACTGCACATCCCATTCCTTTCCTAAATCCTGCTTGTACATCCCACATTTTTCCATTAGTTTCATTTATCAACCTTTCAATCAGCACCTTTGCATACAGTTTGCCGACAACACTGAGAAGGCTGATCCCTCGGTAATCTTGCAATCTTGCTATGATCCTTTTCCCTTATATAGTGGAACAATTAAGGCCTTTGTCCAGTCTTATGGGGCCCTTCACCCAACAAAAGTTGAAAAGGCAGTACAACTGACCTGCAACAATACCACGTCCAGCCTTCAACAATTCGACTGATTCTCTATCATACCCAGCAGCCTTACCTGATTTCATACATTTCAACGCTTTTATAATCTCTTTCAAACTAATCTCAATGTTATTAATCTCACTTTCATTAATTTCTACAGAGGATATGTCTGTACCTGCTTCATCTTTTACAAATAAACTTTCAAAATGTTGCTTCCATCTCTACAACATCCATTCTTCAACTTTTATTATACTACCATCTAAATTTCTGATTATACTACGATCAAATGTAGTGGACCTTCCTCGAGCATTCCGTATAGATTTCCAGAAAAACTTAATGTTAGACTGAAAATCATCGGTAAGTGTCCTATCATACATATCTTTACATTCTTCTCTCTTCTTTCTAACAGCTTCCTTAACGCTCACTTTCACTCTTTTGTATTTCATTCTAGTTTTCAAAATATCATAATTTGTTGCTCTTTTCATTCTTTGGTTAGCTTTTGTAGCCAACCAGTCTAACCAAGCTTTCTTTTTCTTACATACAACATCCTGTATACTTTTATCCATTCACAGATTCTTTTCTTTTTTACTTTTTCTCTATTTAGACATCCCGCATGCATCAATGTCAGCACCGACCACTCCATCTTTAAAATTACTCCAAAAACATTCAACCTCTTGCACTTCAACAGCATTCTTATCACGCTCATTCAAATTTTTCACGTATTCCTCTCTTTCATCCGTTCTAGAATGCTCGTCATTTCTTTTGCTCGATGTCGCCATCGATTAAAAAGACCACTAACTCGGCAAATAACCAGATAGTGGTCAGTATCGATTTCGACACCGCGATGTACTCGAGCATCCAGAATGTTTTTCTTCAATCTTTCATCCACTACCACAAAATCAATCATACTTCTTGCAATCCCTTCTTCCCTTGTATACATATGAATCTTTTTGTGGTCAAACATAGTATCAGACATAATTCATGCAAAGTTTCCCCGTTTCCATTCAATCTTTTGTTACCAAACATACCAAGTACTCTCTCATACCCATCACGTCTCATACACATCATCCTAACATAATTACTCTCCCATTCTGTCCACATTTATTCAAAGTATCACCCAGGCTTTCCCAAAACTCATTAATTTCTTTTCCTAAAGTTTTGATCCTTCTTGAAACTTCTTCTGGTCCTTTAAGTTATTTAAAATTCTATGACTATAATATACATAAAAAAACAATATACATATATTTTTATTTATTTCATATAAATTATTTACAATATACGAGTATATGAAAATATCGAATTTAGAAAATACTGTCGTCGGTGGTTAAATCATTGCGTCGCGACCCAGGCGGCGCGCGACACTATTGTGTCTGTCAGTGTTTCATACGGTGTGTACACGTCGGACCACCTGCCACTACAAGTTGAGTGCAAGATTGATCTCTGTTCTGGTCTACACACGGGCGAGACCAGGGCGCTGTCTATTGATGATAAGATACGTTGGGGTAGTAGAGATGCTAGTCAAATAGATAGTTACCACTAATATTGTAAGCGCGAGCTTGAAAATGTAAGTTTGTCTGTTAGTTGTATAGGTAGCGATTGTGACGACTGTTTTAAAGTTATTGACGAATATTACGATAGGATTATTAATATTTTACAAGCTGGTGCAGTCGAGTGTTCAAACGTGCGTCTTTCTAGAAAGGAAGAACGTGGACCTGTGACTGGATGGAATCTCCATGTCATCCTTGACATGGAGATTCCATCCAGTCACCGCCACCAACATGCTCGTCTCGACTACAAGTGCTGGTTGATTGCTGGCAGACCGTCCACAGGTGCTATTTATGACAGTATGGTAGGCAGTAGAAAAATATTTAAAAATAAAGTAAAATGGTGTATGCTTAATGAAGAAATGAATAAATTGGATATATTAGCTATGTACAGAAAAGAGAAAAATTTTGTAAATTTTTGGAACGCAACAAAAAAGTTGCAATATAAACAAAGTCAGCCTGTATCTGTGGATGCCTTGCAGGAGCCCAGGGAAATAGCAGAATTGTTTGCATCGAAATTCAAAACGAATTCTTTGCCAACAAGTAATTCTGAGTGTATAAAGTGCCCCCGGGAGACGGATGGCGTGCAACCAGAGGTTGCATTCACAATTGACGATGTGTCCAAGGCAGTGCGCAATGTTAGACGAGGCAAGTCTCCTGGACATGACAATCTTAGTATTGAACACCTATTATATGCAGGTGAAGTCTTGTGGTCCAAGTTGTGTGTGTTTTACAATTTATGTGTGAAACATGCATACCTTCCTGATCGGCTGATGAAAACAATAGTTGTTCCTATTGTCAAGTGTAAAACAGGGGACTTGAGCTCGTCTAGTAACTATAGGCCTATTTCTCTGGGCACTGTAGTGGGCAAGGTGTTTGAGCGGCTGCTGCAACCTGATTTACTGAAGAATGTGTGTGAAGATGATGCACAGTTTGGCTTTCGTACCGGTGTCTCAACTGATTCGGCCATCGTCAGCCTTAAGCATGCGTTTGACTATTACGTTAACCGTAACACTTCAGCTTATGCTTGCTTCCTGGATCTGAGCCGCGCATTTGATCTAGTGAATTATGAAATAGTCTGGAACAAACTGCGCGGCTCAGGAGTCCCTGAATCAGTGGTAAAGGTGTTGAGTTTCTGGTACGGCGGCCAAACAAATCATGTAAGGTGGGTCGACACGACATCTGACGCGTATAGGTCAGAGTGCGGAGTTCGTCAAGGTGGACTAAATTCTCCTGACCTTTTCGACGTGTACATCAACGACTTGATCGGCGTAAAATAAATAATAAAAAAATGGTTGTTGTGCCTCACTCGACATAGATAGGTATAGTGTGTCGCGGACTTTTTTGTAGATATTTATAAGATCTCCAATTAATTAGAACATTTTATGGTTCTATCTTTTATAGTTTAGGCAGCGTACGCAAAATAAGTAACTTTTCTGGTTGATTTTTTACACCTTGTGTCCGAAAAACCCAAATATTTTACGGAACTTTATTTTTTTCCAAAATAAAATTTAGCCTATGTTACTCGTGGATAATGTAGCTTTCGAATGGTGAAAGAATTTTTAAAAACGGTCCAGTAGTTTTTGAGCCTATTCATTACAACCAAACAAACAAACAAACAAACAAAGTTTTCCTCTTTATAATATTAGTACAGATGATGAATTAAGAATTCGATCTTTGTTCAAATATCTATTTAGTACATGGAAGAGTTTGTTCGTTTGTTTAAACGGGCTAATCTCTATCTGCGTGTCGGATTGTAAAATTATTTTTGTTTATTCTGAAGGTTAGACTCAAGAGTGAAATATACTATTTAATATCAATTTATACCCATCAGCTTGCCATAAATATATATTTTTAATGTTAATGTACTGAAATGTCATACAATGTTTAACAAAAATGTAGACCTTTAGTACACGGGACGGGACGGAGGATATTGCTTCACGGGAAACTATAAAAAAATTAAATTGAGAGGGGGAGCGGGGAATGAGCACACTATATGTGCCTTTACACATTTTGTATGAAAGTCTGTCTTTAAAATTAGAAGGGTACCTAAGAGGTTTTCACGCGGACGAAGTCGCGGGCGACTGCTAGTTAGTTATATAGTTTAGGATATATTACAAAATTTCTAATAACACTGCCGCTATATCATCCAAATTAAGTTGACCTCCTCCGTCCTATGTTATACGTACTGAATAGAGGTCAACATTTTGTTATTGATATTATTTGAGAATCGATCTTTGATCTTTTCTTTCAATTTATTTAGCATGGCAGACCATATTTATATAATATACGAATAAGTTTGTTCGTTTGTTTAAACGGGCTAATCTCTAGATCTACATGTCGGATTGTAAATTATTTTGTTTATTATGAAAGCTAGAGTCAAAAGTGAAATAGACTATTTAATACAAGCTATACACATCAGCTTGCCATAAATATATATTGTTAATGTTAATGTACTGTAATATCGTACAATGTTTAACAAAAATATAGATCTTTAGTACACAGGACGGGACAGAGGATATCGCTTGACGGGAAAGTATAAAAAAATTAAATTGAGAGGGGTAGCGGGGAAAGAGCACACTTTATATGAAAGTCTGTCTATAAACTGAAAAGGGTACCTAAGAAGTATTCACGCGGACGAACCCGCGGGCGACTGCTATATAGCTATAATGACGTAGGCGAGCGCTAATTTTTCTAATGCTCACCTCCTTAAGGGGTCAAACGGGAGTTTAAGTCTACACCAAGTTTCACGCGGACGAAGTCGCGGGCGACTGCTATATAGCTATAATGACGTAGGCGAGCGCTAAGAAACGTTTTTTCTAATGCTCACCTCCTCAAGGAGTCAATCGGGAGTTTAAGTCTACACCAAGTTTCACGCGGATGAAGTCGCGGGCGTCCGCTAGTCGTTAATATTATGATAAGATATGGAGCGGTGTGGGTATAAGCTACACATCCGTGATGTTCTCATTGAAGTCGTGTATGCAGTAGTTCTCACCAGTGGTGTTCTCATTGAAGTCGTGTATGTAGTAGACTTGGTGCCCATCCATGACAACGGCTATCCTCTCCGTCGATAGCGCATAGCGCATCTCAAGCTCCTCTATGATCGACCTGATTAAGTTTTTTTCTTCGTCCATTATCGTGTCCACATACTGCGTCTCGGTTACCAGAGGCAGCACGCGATAGCTCTGAAATTATTTAAGTCAACTTCAAACATTTTCAGAATGCAATCAGTGCCGGATTAACCATGTAGCAAGTGTAGCAATTGCTACGGGCCCCGCGCGAACGGGGGCCCCGCATATTTAAATCCACTCATGTCTGCCTGCTGAATCCACGGAAACTGAAGCAGAAAATAAAGAAGGTTCATCTTATTATACATATAAAAGTGAAACTGAAACTTTTACCTCTGCAGGTACTTTATCGACAAGTGATTTTGAAATTGAAAAGACAACAAGTCCTCCTAGTTCTCCCATATCATGTTTTAGCCAAAGAAAATCTGAAAACCTTGAAAATCCCCTTGACTCAAAGTCGTCTTACTTGAACCAAACGAAAGTCGATAGTATATTAGATGATTCAACTGCTACCGTTTCTTCTAGCAAAAAATTAAATGAAAGTAAAATATACTCCAACGATATTGGTGAATGGCCGAGCAACTTTGACAGAGATTATTGGATTGCGAAAGGAAGCAGCGAACTGCAACATATTAACAGTGACTTTTTAAGTTCAAAGAAAATGTATGAAAAAGAAATTAGTCCACGATTCTGCCAAAAGTCATTTTTCACTTATAATCATAAACCTACTAATAAAACTCATATCAGAAATTGGTTGTGCTATTCAGAAACTAAAGGGCGACTTTTCTGTTTTGTTTGCAAAGTTATAGATTCAGATACTAATCAGTCAGCGAGGTTTACGAAAGATGGGTTTGATGACGGGAAGAACGCGAACAATTTGTTGAAAAGGCATGAAGAAAGCACTTCGCATAGAAAAGCTATAATTTCGCTGTTAAACCGAAAAAAAAAGAATGCGTGTGTCGATTCTCAACTTGTGAGCCAAATTGAGACTGAACTAAATTATTGGCAGATGCTCTTAAAACGAATTATTGCAGTCATAAAGTTTTTGAAAAGGTTATCGGATACTAGGTGGTCCGCCAGAGCTGATGCTACGAAGGCACTTTTATGTGGTTTTACCAATATCAAGCAAGTTTTGGATACCATTTCCAATAATACAGATCAAAAGGCAGAGTGTCGTAATCAAGCTTACGGACTCGTTTCAAAGATGAATAAGTTGGAAACTGGAATAATGAAAATTACGTGGAATAGAATCTTAGAACGCGTGCAAGCAACTAGTGCGTCGATGCAATCGTCTAAAATAGATCTTAATACGGGCTACACCCTTTATGAATCACTACATGGATATGTCCAAACAATGCGATCTACATTTTCAAATATTGAAGCACAAGCCAAAGAGCTGACAGGCTGTCATGAATATCAGCAACAGACTTCAAGACGACGCAAGCGGAACACAAAGTACGACGATCTTAGCGGTTCTAGTACACTCGACGAATTTGTTGAGAACGTTACACCTGGTAAACAGTTTGAAATTGAGGTCTTTGTTGTCATTATTGATAACACACTATCTGCTTTAGATAAACGCATGAAAGCATATCAAAAACTAACTAGTGTTTTTGAAATATTTCGACAGTTAAAATCTCTTACAGCAGAAGAGATTTTGAAAAAAACACCAATTATAGTCAGTGCTTATGAAAATGATTTGGAAGACAGCCTAGACAACGAATTAGTGCAGTTTGCCGAGCTACTCAAAACAGATGCGGCTGGTGCGATTGACAGTACGAAAAACGAAGCTCTGGAAATTCAATATTATAAATTTCTAATGGACAATTCATTAGAATCATGTTTCCCCAATTTAGAAATTGCTTTGCGCATTTATTTATCTCTCATGATTACTAACTGCAGTGGCGAGCATTCATTTTCGACATTAAAGCGCATAAAAAATGAGTTAAGGAACACTATGAATCAAGAACGTCTGAATTATCTTGCTTTGATGAATATAGAATATGATTTGCTCAGAGAAATTGATACGAATAGTATCATTTCTCAATTTGCCCACATGAAATCTAGAAAAGTTACTTTGTAGAAGTTTAAAAAATAATAAAAGAAACAAGTAAATAAATATAAAACATAAACATTATTTAAAGTACACCATTGATAAAATATAACATTAGCTATTCCTAAAAAAATAATATACTTTGCATTAAATATCAACTTTGAAATATGTATTGAAAAAAATAATTTGTGTAGTATCATCAGTTTTCAATTGTTAGTTTCTTATCAAAATTATTCTATATAGCTAGAAAATCCCATCTCTGGTTTTTTGTACTTGTCAGAGCCTAACAGCGCCTATAGTAATTTACTAAATACCCACAAAATTGTAACCTATAGATGGCAAATAAACGTATAGACTATTGATTTGTTTTTTTACCACTTTATACTTAAGAACCCATAGTAGATCAAGGGCTCTTTGAAATAATTTGCTACGGGCCCCGCGCTTGCTTAATCCGGCACTGAATGCAATGCGATAATAATAAATAAGTAGACAATTTAAATTTATAATTTCGTTATTAATTGGGTACAACAGGCCAACAGCTTAATTTAAAATGGCAAATATTTACGTATGACTTATGGAGGGTAGAGGAAAGGAGGATCATCTGTGTATATGAAAAAGTGTCCGTCAAAATGTATTAAATTAGGATGGCGCCACAGTTGCATCAAAGTAACTCTCAAAAGAAGCGCCAAATATTGTTAGAGTATATTTTTTTTGTTTTGAGATTTACGTCCACTTGGAGAACTTTTCACAACACAAATTTTACCCATAACTGTTCTGTTATTCACTCACTTTTTCATAAAATTAAATGTTTATATATCAATAACCGTACTATTTACTGTTTACGAACTAAAATCACTCTAAACGCACGTTTGGTTATAATTCTGTAAAGTTATATTTACCACAATATTTTGTACAACGTAAGTTGTTGAAGTTCTCAATAATTAACTACTTTAGTCGATAATGACATTAAATTTTTTAACTCGGCATATACTTCAATTCATCTACGATTGCTACATTCATACCATACCCTGTGCATCCACTAGCGCGATTGTGGAGGATTTTTGAACTGTTATTTAACGCATACAACTGGACACTTTTTCAACTTTTCTCCCATATAAGATGACTCTCCTTTCCTCTACCCTCCATAGTATGACTGCAATAAATAAGAGCACCGGGGGGAGGGGTTGCACGACACCACGGTGTACTCACATCTTCCACGTTTTTGAGGATCGGCACGGCCACGGAGCAAACGCCGCGGTGGCGCTGCGGGGGGGCTGTGTACGTGAGCCGCTGGTACAAGAACATTGCCATTCCGACCATAATGACCGCCATTATCACAAAACCGAGGAACAAGCAGAACACGTTCGTATAATAAGTTGTTTTTGAGATATTCTTCCCCAAATAATCGGGCTTGATCGCAATCTTCGCCTGCAATTATCAATTCCAATCATTGATATCTTATTCTATCTATGTATTTATCTATTTACTATTGTGTCTATTATATTGTAGTGATCTTTTGAAGAATCATATTGCTATACTGAGCCCGCCAAAAAATGATTATCCTGATATACTATCTAAACTTGCTAACTTTTTTTGTAATCAACATACATTCACTAGGACATAAAACAGTAGAAATTAATTAAAATGGAACTTACATAAATCGCTGTGTGGCAACACCGCATTAACAATTACTTTTTTAAACGACTTCAAAAAAAAAAGGAGTTTCTCAATTCGACCGTATATATTTTTTTTTATGTGTGTTCGCGCATAACTTCGTCGTTTATGAACCAATTTTAATAATTCTTTTTTTGTTGGAAAGTAGATAGTCCGGTGGTGATACCATGACAAGGAAACCAGGATTTGATGATGGGATCCTGGAGAAAACGAAGAGAACTTTCAAAAATTGTAGGGACAACAAGTACGTTTGTTAATTTTTCCGGTAAGTATTTAAAAGCACTACAATTTGATGAAGGTCTGGAGTCGATCTGATGATGGGGCAGATCTACATATAAGAGAACTCCTTGACGATTTACTGCAGTTACCTTGTGTTTGGGCTCGATTCATGTGTCTTGATAAGAACTTTACATATAGATGAGCTGTGACTGTCATTGAAGGTCTGCAGATAAAGACAAAGGACAGTTAAGGGAGCTCTTTAACGGTTTATAGTAGCTATCTTGTGTTTGGGCTCAATCAATTTGTCTCAATGAGAACTTTACATTTAGATGGGCTGTGACTGTCATCAAGGGTCTGGCGATGAAGACGAAGGACAGCTGAAGGAGCTCTTTAACGGTTTACAGTAGCTACTTTGTGATTGGGCTCGATTTATATGTCTCAATGAGAAGTTTGAAAGGTTATAGTTTCCAGTTGGTTTAATGTTTACTAAGTCATAATCCGATAATGAGATCTACGCAAACTCGAGGAAACTCTTCAAACTTTATAGGCACATTTGAAGGGATGTCGGAATGTTATAACTACCTAGTGAATATTGGTACTTATGGTTTAGTTTAGTAGAGAAGGTTCTTTAGTATGTTCGTTGTTGATAAATCACTAAAAACTATGAAATAAAAAATTTTAACAAAAAATAAAAACGCCTTCAAAACGCACTAAAAAGTAAAAAATAACTACGTCATTTACTTACTTTAATTTACTTAATCACATCTATGAAGTCGGTGCCACCCGAGCTTTGTGCAAATTACAATTTTCATTATAATTTTAAAATATCTGTTTAGTGCGTTTTGAAGGCGTTTTTATTTTTATAAAATATAGTGCAACCAATTGTAGTTGATAATTTTAACAGATATTTTAAAATTATAATGAAAATTGTAATTTGCTAGACAAATAAATGAATATATACCTAATATAGTAAAGTACAGGAAGTGAGTTCGCCTTCTGAAAACAGGTGGCACTATACAAAGTAAAAAAGAAAATGAATGTGTCATTTAGTTGCTTTAATTTATTTAAGCACATCTATGAAGTCGGTTCTATTTTTTGCCAAAAAATTTTATACCTATTTTACTTTTTAGTGATTTATCACCACATAACGTACTCGTACTATACTGTCATAGTATATTATACGGCACTTGTAGCCAAAAAGCTATACCGATACTTACACTAAAACCGAAATCGCTGCAAGTGTGCCTATAAAATTTGAAGAGTTCCTTCAATTTTCCCAGGATATCATTATCAGATCCTTACATGATAACAATGGGACTACCTTCGAAGTGTGCCCTTTCTAATAAAAAGAATTATCAAAATCGAACAACTCAGTAAAAAGTTATGCGTGGTCATACATTAAAAAAATATAAACGTGTCGAATTGAGAAACCTCCTCCGTTTTTTTCGTCGGTTAAAAAGTACAATATTTTTAGATTGTATTTTTTTATGAAATTTTTTCTTTTTATTGATGTTCTATTTACGTTATGGAAAAATCATCTATTCATACTTACTTTACTTTCTTTTGTAACTGATATACGACATCTTTATAAGTTCCTGATAATAAAAAAAATGGTTTTTATCTTCATTCATTCATCTATGAATGAATAAAACCTTGCCTTGCCTTGATTTCACTAGTGTTTTATCTATAACTCACTCAACGAAGAAATTGCCTATTAATTCTATCAGGCGTATACTTTATCGTCAACAATTTAATTATGTAAAAATACATGCGAATTTTTTTATATATTGTCATATAAAAATTTTATTTAATTATATTCCTTCCTGTTCTTCAAAAATGTAATAAAAGTATTCATCATAAAAAACCATTTTAATTTACAAAAACCATGAAGTTGAAGTCCAATCCCAAACACATTGTAATTGCGCATTAACTACACAGTGTTACCATATGAACGACGCCAGCGCCCTCATTTTTTCTACTATTATGTCTCATTATATTTACAACAATAACTCGAAATTTACAATGAATAAAATTATTGATGAGAAAAGTACTAAGTACTTACTTTTCTCATCAGTAAGTCTTTCCTTATGTTTATTTATATTTACTTGGAACTTCGCAATATCAGTAACTATACTAAATTTCAAGTCATTCGGGTGTATAGATTCTGAGATTTCGTGAGTGAGTGGTATTTTGGTTTTATATAAAAGCGAAATATTTTTCAATTAATAATTTGATTGCCTAAAATATTATATACTGACCTCGGGACATCTTGCTCTTGGCTTTTCATTTGGTTCGTATTCAAGCTGTGGCGATTGGGATTTTATAAAACTTTCTTTAGCAAGTAAATTATTACTTGGTTTCGTTAAAATCGTCATGGTAACTAATGTTATTTTACCACTTGTAACGCGATAATAAATGGATCAGAGAATGTGCGTCGTTGTTATTCCGTGATCAAACTTTATTGATCCCCAAACATTGGACGCCCACTTGCCCCTTTGTCCTCATTCCAACCTGCCGCTTGCGTAGTAAGACTAAGGACAAAACCAAACTATCAACATTTAGTGTATTGAAAATTGAATAGAATAACAAAATCGTATATGCAGAAAATATACTTTATTTTGCATTTACATTAACATATAAATATTGATTTTATATTATCGTCATTAAAATTCATAGACTGTATTGGCTTATAATTGACCATAAACAAAAATTTGTCATTGAAAGAAAAAATATCTCCAATGTCTATGTTTCATAAAAAAAGAAAGAATTTTATAAAGTGAGGAAACGGACGGTATCATTTTGTAGAATATTCTGTTGATATTGGAAAAGGTTAATGAATCAGCAACGCCAATAGTGGTAATAAAACATGTTCGATTAGTTTTCTACAAAGTTATTTTAAGTTATCTCTTTATTTCATTGTGTAATACGTATAATCGTCTGACCACCACGACTACTATCACAATAAAATGGCGACGGACCCAGCGAAACACCGCATGCATGTTTTCAAGAATACGGGCAAGGATGTGGACGTAAGTATAATAATTATTTGTCGCTATTAATTAATTAATTTTATAAAGAATTGAATTCACTGCAACTTATATATGGGCGATGTATTTTAGGAAATGCGCAGGCGGAGGAACGAAGTGACAGTCGAACTGAGAAAAAATAAAAGAGAGGAAACGTTACAAAAGCGTAGAAATGTGCCAGCCAGCTACTCGACAGACGAAGACGACCTGGATAGGAACCTAGCGCCGATCGATCTTGAGGATCTGGTAATGAAAGCGGCGAACATGGAGAATCCCGAGGTGCAAATAACAGCCGTGCAGCAGTGTCGGAAACTGCTGTCGTCCGACAAGAACCCGCCTATCGACGACTTGATAAAGACTGGAATCCTCCCTATACTAGTACAGTGCCTTTCCAGGGTGGACAACCCGACTCTACAGTTCGAAGCTGCCTGGGCGCTCACTAACATCGCATCTGGTACCTCGGCGCAGACCAATAAAGTGGTGCATGCAGGTGCCGTGCCACTGTTCCTGCAACTGTTGATGTCCCCACATGAAAATGTGTGCGAGCAAGCGGTTTGGGCCCTCGGCAACATCATTGGTGATGGCCCAATCCTGCGTGACTTAGTAGTAGAACTGGGAGTAGTTAGACCACTGCTCAGCTTCATAAAACCTGAGATCCCTATATCTTTCTTGCGCAATGTAACATGGGTCATTGTAAACCTCTGTAGGAGCAAGGACCCACCGCCACCAGTTAAAACTATCCAAGAGATTCTGCCAGCACTCAATGTACTCATCACTCACTCTGACCTAAATGTGAGTATTACTTTTTTAAAAAAACCAATCTTATTATAATTTAGATATATATAAATTTGTTCTAGTTTAACCTTCAAGTAGGTATCTGATCATTTACTATGGCAGACCTATAACCCAGAATACATCTAGTTAACAAAAATATTGTATTGTCACATAGTATATTTGCAATAACTTGTTCTTCTGCCACGATGTTGCCCGTTGTACGTGAATTTGCAATAATTTGTTGTTGAATGTTTAAATTTATCATATATATACATACATACTTAACATCACAACTCATTCCTATAGTATCCCAGACAATTAAACAATGAGAGGCCTAAGGAATATATAAATACCTACAGTAAAAATAATAGCATAAGTAAAGATATAGTGAATGTGGACAATTTGACTCTTTAAGTTCTTCAAGGTTAACCAAATCAAGGTTATATAAAGATATATGCTCTTCTCTTTTCTTGAATATATAAAGACAATAGTTATTCTTTTATCTGTAAGGCTAGTTACCAATAATTAACAATTCAAAATACAATTCTTTTTGGAGATTATTGTTGTAGATTTTTCAGCCCTTGCAAATGACATATTTTTTGAGATTCTTTACTGCACTGAGCAGAATTGCCAGCTTAATGAATTAGTGACAAAACTAATTAATTTAATATACCACAAAAATATGTTAATAACATTTTAATCATTACAATTTGAATGGTAAAAACCTTGTATTTGTAGTATATAGAACAAAGAAAAGACACATAACAAAAACATGAATGATTAATGAAACAAAAAGATAAAGATATATATATATACTTAGCCACTTTTTTATTTTATACCATTAGTAGTCTATGAATATATAAAAAAGAATTATAATTTTGACATTTCAGATATTAGTAGACACAGTATGGGCAATAAGTTATTTAACAGATGGTGGCAATGAGCAGATCCAAATGGTCATAGACTCTGGCATTGTCCCCAAGCTGATCCCCCTGCTCTCGCACAAAGAGGTGAAGACACAGACAGCAGCCCTCAGGGCCGTGGGGAACATTGTGACGGGGACAGACGAACAGACACAGGTTGTGCTCAACTGTGATGCACTGTCACACTTCCCTGCACTACTGTCACATCCAGTAAGTAATGCTATCTTAAAAAAATAAAATCTTCCATATATGAAATTTACATGTATTTGATTTTTTGTCCATGGCCTGATATAGGCCCAGGTTGGACTGGAGTATACAATGTATCAAATTACTTAAAATTGAATGACTTGATGAATACTGACCTAGTGTTCATTTGATTATTTCATTGTACAGAAAGAGAAGATCTGCAAAGAAGCAGTCTGGTTCTTATCCAACATCACAGCTGGCAACAAGCAGCAAGTGCAGGCAGTCATCGATGCAGGGCTCCTGCCCAAGATTGTGGAGAACCTCAGCAAGGGAGAGTTCCAGACACAGAAGGAGGCTGCGTGGGCTGTGTCCAACCTGAGCATCAGCGGCACCAAGGAGCAAGTGGCCACACTCATCAACTGTGGAGTCATACCACCCTTCTGTAACCTGCTCGCTTGCAAGGATACACAAGTTATCAATGTAAGTCTTATTTTGTTTAACATACATACTTAACATCACACCTCATTCCCATAGGGTTAGACAGAGACTACATTATTCCATTTGCATACTTTCTGAGCTTCTTCCATTGTTAATCCTTTCATACAAGTTTGCCTATTCAAAGTACTGGCCATACTTTAAAATTGACTTCCCTTATTTCAGTCACTACATCTTATACACCATATATTTTGTTTTTGGATTTGATATTGCGAGTAGTTACTCTCATTTATAGAGGTTAACAAAAATCCAGAAACATGTCAATTCAGGTATCTACATTATTAGCTTGTATTATTTGGGCATATTAATCTTGTCTTTAAAGTCTAATTAAGTTTGTGTCTGGAATGAAAGTTATAGAATAGGCAAATAGATGCAGGGGTAGTCCAAGAAAGTAGATGCCCATAGACGTGGATACATTTTATGTCATTGAATATCTTCATCAAGTATAGTCCTTTATATTAGGGGAGAAATTTAGAAAAATTTATTAAACTTTTAAAAAATGTTGATCATCAGAAATACTTAAATACGTCAGATTAAGACAGGGTCAGTTAGTTACTGGCTTAAATAGTGCATTTCGAAAATCTGATGTTAGTTTGATGCTAACTGTTGTTTGTTGATGGCAGGTGGTGTTGGATGGCCTCAGTAACATGCTGAAGATGGCCGGAGACAATGTAGACCAAGTTGCGAACATGATCGAGCAGTGCGGCGGCATCGACAAGATAGAGGAGCTGCAGGGCCACGAGAAGGTGGAGATCTACAAGATGGCCTACGACATCATTGAGCAATACTTCGCTGATGAGGTAATGTAATCATTATGAGTCATTGTTTCTTTGACAACCTCTATGGCGCAGTGGGTTCAATGTCTGGGAGGCGCTATGGCCGTAGCTAGTTGCCGCTCTGACGGACGTACTGCCCAGCAATTTTATTAAAATTGATACAGATGTAGGTTTTTCCTTAATCACTGTCAAACATAAATTTTATGTTTGATGGAATGTAGGGGTTTGGTCATTTTTTTAGAAGAAATGTATAGTTGTGTGAATTAGAAACCCCAGGGCAGCTAGTAATGTAGTGTTTTGCGTTGTTTGCAGGAGGAAGACGCGACGCTGGTGCCGGCCGCCGCTGACGCCGGCTTCCAGTTCGAGCCGGCGGCCGCGCAGCGCGACCCCTTCCGCTTCTGAGCCGCGACCCCGTACCGCGCGCACCCCCACGCCCTGTGCTACTGAGCGACACTACACGGACGGACCATGTGGACTATTCACGAACTGTTGGAGCACCCATCGGCTGACTGGAATATGGAATAATGTTGCAGACATTGAGGAGTTTGTTGACTATACATGGACTGTTGAACGTTCGACTGACTGCACTATGCAAGTGTTGATTGGGTAAATATTGGTTATTACACTGTAATGATGTGGGCTATTGCAAAGTTCTCCAAATGTGTGACTAACTCGACAACTAAGATGACTATAGATATAATAGGAAAGATCGAGACTACAGACAACAAACTATTGGCAACTGAATGTACATGAAATCATAACTTTTAAGTTAAGAAGCTTATACATTAGCAATAATTTTTCTTGATGAACTATTATATATTTCCATAATGTGGACATAATTTTAAAGAGCTTCCAAATATTTCAATTTGTTACTAATATCTTTGTGAATTTATACAATTAATGGTTAAAAATAGTTGGCTGTCTTAATAATCAGCTAACCAATTTAATTTCACGAACAAGATTCTGTTAAAGCTTTTTTCTAAATCTTGTTCTTGGGACAAAAATTGTTGATTTTAATTCTGTCTGCTGAGAAACGTACAAGTTGTACATATGTTATTATAAAAAATAAAAGTTTTGTAATGAAATGAACAAACAGTCAAAAAAGTGCACCAAAGTTTGAGTAGACTTTGGTAAAGCCCCGTGCAGACTATGCGAACTATCGTTATATATATAATAGGCGATTCATGTTTGAAGTTTTTTTATTATTAATCGATTGCTCCTTTCTACGGTTCGCGTACTTTGCACTCGGCTTGTGTTGTTACATTGAAATATTTTCCATTATTCATTGACATTAACTGAATATCAATTTGATTTGGTATAACATTATTGTCACGAGTACATAATCAATGCCATTGAAGTGTATGTACAGGCTTGTCTGCAATCATGCATAAGATTGTTGCAAACAGATTGACTTTTGTCTGTCCGTGAGTGTTTATCGTTATGTGGTGGTGTTTAAGGAATCATTATCTTAGGACCCGATGGATTGACGAACGAATATTGTTTTAAATGTAATTGATATATATCATTTGATGTGAGGTGTTCACATTTTGATTGTTGATCGTTCGTCGGTCGACGGGGGACGTTAAGCAAAAAGGCTGCAGCACTAACCGGGGACTGGAACGAGTCTTCAAACACTGATCCGATGATTGGATAGGTTTTACAAATAAAATTGTATCAAATAAGATATATAAAATGTATTTAGAGAGTACGGAATGCGTACTCGGGATAAACTGCGGATCATTGTATGTTATGTACATAATGTATCTAGGTGCTGCGGTTTCGTTGTGATGCAACTCTATTGTGATGTTTGAATATTTCATTTGTTTTTCGATTTCGTATAATAATTATAACGGACGAAACAAAAATTTGATAGCTTTAAAGTTAAGTGCCGCGAGATCCGTGACTAGTGTACCGGGGCCCTTATGTCACTTGCGTGAAGTCGTGTCTACCCCCGAGTCGCGTTCCGACGTAAGCGCGTGACGTCATCGTTCGGACTGTGACGTGTCTCGGTTGCGTCAGCTACAGAGGGCCCAGCTTTCGATTGAAATGCTTTTTGATATAACATTATGATAATAGTATTTATGTTTGATTTTAACCGAAAGCGCCCTTCGCCGCGCGAGCGACGGGCGCCTTTTTAGAAAATTATGTTTTACAATTAAACACGATGATTATTATATATCAGTAAACAATAAATTCTGTCCAAACATTACAATGTAATAGTATTTTATTTCATTTCCCTAGCCTATTAAGATGCCTTTAGAACGTTACTTTGCAAGTAGGCCATTATAATTTTGAAGTATATTTTATTTAAAAAAAAAGCTTAAATTAAACTTCCCAATCTCACTGTGCCAGTATGGTGAGTGCTAGGTACTAAACGGTTGATTTTTCTTTAATATTAACTAAAACGGTTCCTGTTGAAATGGCTCTAGTATTGCCCATGATGTCTACACCGATTAACAGTGTTTATCTTTGCCTCAAAGGTAAAGGAAAATAACTAAAACGAAACTTAATACATATTTATTGGTGGTAAATCTATAACGGCGTCGTCGTTTTCATATGACAACTCGAAGGCTTGTTTGCTTTTCTGCAACAAGAAAACTAACGGTAACTTAGCAAGCATGAACAAATTCATTTTTATGATAACCCGATATAAACAGGCATGGGATGCGTCGTTAATATATAACATTGTCGACCAATAGCAGAAAAATGAAAAATATTGCTATCTCGGTTCCATCGCAACGAGAGACAGGTCTATTTTAGATTAGTGGACGCCCTCGTTCCCCGTCCTCGTGGGAATACCAGTATGTTGATTCTTGAAAAAAATACATCGTACGAACATCTCGTCTATTGTGTCACTTTCAGTTCGACTGTCAGTTTAATATGGCAAAATGTCATTGGAGAATACCGATTTCTGTTACATCCGCTTCGCAATCGTGGTACATCGGCTTTAAAACTGATGTTTTTTTCAAGAATCGACATACTGGCCATGAATTCTCTCTTGCGACTATCAAATAGAAAAATATTTTTTAAAATCCGACTGGTTTTTTCACAGATTAGCCAGAGTAAACATGATAAGACTAAGAAATGATGAATAAATTGAAATGAGAATAAAAAAAATATTTTCATATCCTAGTGAAAAGTTGTTAATTTTAAATTACAAACGTACACTTAAATTTTATTATTTTGTATAATTATATTTCGCCGCCATTGGTCATCTTTTTCACACGAGATGGCTCCTGACTCATCCCGGGCTTGCTGGGCTTGCTGTTTTAACAACAGCTGACACGTTTAGTAACAGTAAGTCCATACCCTATATACATAAGTAACTTATATACATCCTACTCTACGAGTGAGTCTCACCATCTTGCGGTATTCGCACGCATAGCACCGGACGCTGCCGAAGAAGACCGGCGGCGAGAGCGGCGCGCGCGGCGACGGCTCACGCTGTCGCAGGGACTTGCAGTCGAAGAACTGTCCCACTTTCTTGTGGAAACTATAAATTATAATGATTATTATATATTTATCAATTTATTTATAAGGTTAAGTTATATTTATAAAAACTTATAGAAATTATTTGAAGCCATGCACTGCTAGAACCACCCAAAAAGATTTTTAAGTTTCTTTTTATATAATTTTTTTTAGTAAAAATTGAAAATTATCCTTAATGCAACCTTAGATTACGTGGTAAAAGAACATACGTGGGCAAGGGTTTCTGCCAGTGGTTGTCGAGCCGGTTGACCTTCATGATGGCTCCGAGGCGCTGCAGCAGGCTGAAGTTGTCGCTCTGGATCTTGTTCTTGCGATCCAACTCCTTCTGCCACTTCTTGAGTTTGAGCGCCACGTGCGGGCGGGCAGCGGGAGCGCGGTCGTCGATGCAAGGCAAAGCTGATTTTACCTATTTTAAAATTTAATTAATTATTGAAATTAAAATGGAAATCGACTAAACTCGCTTAATTCTATGAATTGTCTGAATTTTCACGCACTCGACAACAGCCGCGCGCAGCATGCGATTTTGAATAAAAAAAAGGGGTGTCATGGAACGAAGTTCCTTTCGATTAATAGTGCACCGTAATAAAATTTTATTTTTTTTAAGTAATAATAATGTTGCTGTACACCGAAGCCAGAGGGGCATACACGCGGGCGCCCCCCGCCGCTCACGCGCACACACATCAAAGGCGGCGACAAGATCTTAGTGTCGTGACAACTTTTTTATATTAATTTTGATATTACTGATTTTAACTTATTAATTGAGTAGGACTAGTAATAGGTATTTAAAGGAAAAAATATAAATACCAACAATCTTATTAGAATGTAATATAGATACCTATTGACTTTTTCAATTAAATTCTCTAACAGTTTAGAAAATTGACGGTATTACACCCCTTTTCCTCGGTGAGCAAATTGAATCGTTGGTCCTACACAGTCATACTTAACAAAAAAAGTAGTGGTTACAGTGGTCAAAACCACAAACAAATTGTGCTATAACACGATAATTTTAGCTTTAGATATTATTATGTAGTCAAAACAATCGCCCAAAACCGGTAAACCCCAACCCAAATAAATGACGAGCAGTAGGTACTTAGGTATTGTATGACGAGCAGTACTGTAGTCTAAGCTTCGAAAATACACACTCTCCCATTAGCAGGGAACCCTAAATACCTTGTAGGGAACCATTAAACTAGTATGATAATAATGAGGTAGATAGATACTTAACTATCTAGTATTATAGGTAGGTATAAAGAATGATTGACAGTCTTAAGATTTTCCAATAGAAAATGAAAAAATCCGGTTATTCTTGAAAGGTTTTCAGTAGGTAACTAATATCTGTGTAGGTAGGCACATAAGTAAATAATATTGTTTGAAAAAAGGACGTTAACAAAATACTACATATTTCGAGATTCAATTTAACTAGGTAATTTTCTACTCACCTTAGATCTATGATCTTTAAACCTACGATCTTCCCAAGGTTGAATGAGTAACTTCTCTCTTCTAGATAACATAATAAAATTTAAATTATTATTTTAAATCATTAAACCAGAGCCCGATTCAGTATTTAAGTAAACGCCTAAACAGTAAACACATAGAAACGCTCCGTGTTTGACCAATCAATGCAAAGCCGTTGCTAGGTACGTGCACGTCTTTAAGAACTTACCTATAGCATTTTTTTGATACAACAAAATAAATATTTTCCTAGCAACAGAAACCTTGTTGTATCCGATACTAAACCAATACATACGTAGGTACTTGTAGATGCACTGAAAGGTAATAAATAATAAGGAATAGGAAATGAATAAAAAATAATAACGAAATAGGAGTCCATGAAGTCAATCGTACTGGACATCATTGTCCCCTCGTTGCTAATACTTTCCCAGTTAATCGAACACTGCTAAAAGTGCGTATCACAATAACTTAAGCGTTAACAGACGAGGATGTTCGAGTCTTCCTGAGGATTACGTATGATTTAAGGCCAGCTCCACAACCGTGGAACTATTGAGGCTATTTTAGTTCTCAGCCTCATTTTGGAGATTCCATAGTAAAGCAAGGGCATTGTAAATACAATGAATTACAAGTCTGAGCAATTACACTATAATTTAAAATAGCAAAATCATCAAAATTAAATTTCGTTTCATTCCAAGAGGATTAGTTTGCAAGCACTTTAGAAACGTGAAATTTTATTCATTAAATAATCTCTTTGTAGTAGTCAGAAATGTTTTTCACAATACCACCAGGTCCAATAATAGGTTGGTTTTTAAGACAGCCATTTGAATATTGTTTTTTATGTATGAACTCTTTTTACAAATTGATTTTGATAATTCTTTTTTTATTAGGCACCATCCAGTTATAATGTTAGGATCTTGCAGCGATTTCGGTTTTTGTGCAAGTATCGGTAGCTTTTTGGCTACTAGTGCCGTATAATATACTATGAGAGTATAGTACGAGTAGGTTACGTGTCGATAAATCACTAAAAAGTAAGAAATAATTTTTTTTAACAAAAAATAGAACTACTTTAAGGACGTTACCCAAAAACTGCTTTTCTACGTTAAATACTTAAATGTTCCTTAAACTTGGCTGGCACCGACTTCATAGATATGCTTAAGTAAATTAAACGAACTAAATGACGCAGTTTTTTTTTACTTTTTAGTACGTTTTGAGACGGTTCTATTTTTTGTTAAAAAATTTAATATGATATTAAGAAAGAAATAAAGAGTTTTTATGGAAGGACAAATAAAAACCACAAGTTTGCAAATTAATAAATAAATTATAATGTTAAATATTATACACTGCCCTTACATTGGTATCATAATATGCTCGTTACATCAGATATATATCTATAATTATAATTATACACCAAAAACATACAAACGCATTGATTATACAAACAAATACAAAATATACCTCGTTGAGCAATATAAAAAATAAAAAACTCAATCACTCTTTTAAAATTAAACCTATATTACATGTTCGAGTTGCATCAAAAACTGTGTAGCCTTGAGTTAGTGGAAACTGGAAATTAACATAATTGCATAAGAATATTACAGTAGTCAGCATCATACAATTGAAAATATTTGGCTAAGTGACAATTTCATTATAAACATACCTTCAAGTTAGAAAATTTTTGTAATTTTAGATAAATTTAAAGAAAACATATTGCACCAAGATCAGTTCACAGTTTCACATAAAAGACCTTAAGCTGACACTTCTGGTACCTATTTTTTTTTATAAACAATCACATACCATGTTGTCTGGACAAATAAAGCGTAGGAATGTTTAATCACCGTTAATTTCTCATTACTTTGTCGATGCTTCCATTATAAAATAATAAAAAATCAAATCATTAAATTTAGTGCATACTAGTTCTTTCATATCATATATTCTAGCAAATGTATCCAGCGTCGTAAACAACACGAACCAAAAGTTTTAATCAACGCAAAATCCACACACACAAAGTACAATTAAATTTATACTATTTTGTATATTTTATATTAATAGTTTCCAATCATTTTATTATGTACACAAACTAAACGTCTCATCCACTGACCTCGCTTAGGGACATAGGATATATCCTGTGACGTCTCACCCTAAAGACGCAGCCGGGTGCCGCTGGGTTTTAGTGGGTATTCTGGTTTAACTGGTGAGTCCCACACACCCTTCAGAAAGAATCTTTCCGGAGGAATGCGTAAATGCATTTCCCAGCGTAAAAAAAAGGGACATAGGATATGGCGAATGTACAAAAAAAACCTGTATTTACGCAATTTGCTGAGTAGGTACTATTGCACGTTATGTTCATCCCCAGCTTACAATGTTATTGAGTTGTGCGTAGTTTCGTCAGCGAAATGCAGGTAATGTAAACTTTGACCTCTTTTCAAAAAGAGAACGCCCAATCATAAAATTCATCAAAAAAATTTACTTGAAAACTGGCCACTTTTTTGTTTCGGCACTTTTAGAATACTTAAAAATAAAAAAACTTAAAGTAAAACGCCTTAGCTTAAAGTTCAATATTAAAGCTGTTCCGTAACCTTAGACATAGACGGATCAGTTTAGGGTTAAATTTGCAATGCGAAATTAGTCCACCCAAAACCTGTTTTTGGTTCTAATTTAGTAAGGACGCTTTTGGTCGCTGAATGTGCATTCCTTTTTAGTAAGAGATCAATGAATATAAACTACAAAAAACAGTCTGTCTTTATGTATCAAGCAAGTTAAGCTAGCCTACTTACAGTCGAAACTGATTTTCTTAGTTATAAAGGTTATGTAGGACACTAACTGACATAAAAGGTTGAGAAATCGGGCTAATTACATTATGGCGTAACTACAGTCATATTGAACAGATAATACAATATGAGTTTAACAATATGGGTTAGTTTTTAAACTTGCAAAATTAAAAAGCCGAACGCGAGGTCAGTGGCCTTGTCCCATATTCATTTTCATCTCACTACTTCGAAAAGGCGTAAAAAATGACATACATGGGAATTTTTAAATTTTTTCCTTACTAGTGAGATGAAAATTCAAGATCCAAATTTTGAATTTCAAGAATCCTTCCCTTGCTCGGTAAATAGACAAAAAAGACCTTTGCAGCCTAAAACAAGAAATAAATACATATTATTACATTATCGGGAAGACTGACTGGATGAGAAGCTATAATATAAATGTGGTGGAGAGTTGCAACGGAAGATGGGTGCATTACACGACGTCGGCGGAGCGATAATGGTGTGGTTTGTAAAAATGTTTTTAGAAAACTTAGTTTTAATAATTGTAATACATTTCTTGAAAAAAATAGTAGCATTAGACTCGATTATTAAAAAATTAAGAAAATCGGCGCTTTTCGAAATTACAAAATGTATTTCTATAAAAATATAAAAACAACACAACTCGACCATTAGAGTCGATTTTCATTGACTCAATCTTTTTTCTATTTTTGTGTAATATCAATTTACATCATAACTATCGGAGATAGTTAAAAATCAATGAAAAAATTCATAGATATAAAAAAATTACAAAAATAATATCCGCTCCGCTACCGCTTCCGCGAACAGTGTGGCTCCGCGTGTATGTGTATCTCGAGTTTACCCTATACTACTATTTTGTTCCTAAAAGGTCTAAATTACGTGAGTTTTTGTCTCGCTTTAAGGTGACCGCACACTATGACGGACTGCTATCGTATTGTAATCAGAAAATGATTTAAAACCATATCAGTCTATTATTAATCTATAGAGCTCAGGATTAATATCTCCTATTCAGGTTTGGAGCTAAGACGTTTGCGTGCGTGCAATTGTACTCAAATGCGTAGCGACACGCCCGTCGCCAGTGTGCGCTTACCTTTATTTACAACACTAATTACAATATCGAGTATAAAACGTATTAAATACATCCAAAAGATCTAGTAACTTACGCTCCCTCCGCTTGGGATATGACTTTGAAACTACAATCAGGCGAATTGCGCCATGTAATTGCAATCAATACAATTTGCTATACGATGGTTTCCCGGAACTAAAGTTCGGCAAGTCGTTTCTGAAACGAAATTCGACTGTGCAAATCTCGACTTCGTCACTATCTCTCTGTCTAACACGACATATAGATAGAGATAGAGAAACGAAGTCGAGACTTGCTCTATTGAGTTTCGTTACAGAATAAACGTGCACAATAAAGAAAGCATTGAGCCATGTCGTACTAGATGCAATAAGACTCTTCGTTCGACTAGATTTTTATATTAAATTAAAATGGAATATTTTCTTTTCTTTGTTTAAAAAGAAAACATTATTACATTACCCACTTTAGGATATTTATTCTATTTTCCTGTTAAAACCACCTTTGAGCTCTAGGCTACAATAAAACTAACTACATACTTATTATAACAAATATACATGTCAAATATTGAATGCGATTGTGACTACATTGCGCAATTAACTTATATTATGTAAACTCAAATCATATCTCAAATCTATCACATATTTTAATTAATTAATTAAAGCCTCTCCCAGGCACGTGCGGAAATTCCGTCGAAAATCGCAATCACGACAATAGGTCAACAACAAAATATGCCATCAAAATTTAAAAAAAACAATTTTTTTATATCGACTACAAGTTGGCCCTTGACTGCTATCACACCTCATGTCAAGTGATGATGCAGTCTAAGATGGAAGCGAGCTAACTTGTTAGGAGTGGGACGAAAATCCACACCCCTTTCGGTTTCTACACGACATCGTACCGGAACGCTTAATCGCTTGGCGGTACACCTTTGTCGGTAGGGTGGTAACTAGCCACGGCGAAAGCCTCCTACCAGTCAGACCAAGACAAATTAAGAAAAATCTCAATCTGCCCCGCTGGGAATCGAACCCAAGACCTCAGTCTTATAAATCCACCGCGCATACCACTGCACCACAGAGGTCGTCATAACACCATCGAAGTCAAGCACGACCGCCTATTCTGTAACCGTTACTAGACATGTGACTGCCGAATTCGTCTGTCTCTGTCTAACGCGATACTATAGGCACAAAGAGAGATAATGATAATTATATTCTATCTCTCTCTATCTAGATTATCCCGTTAGATGAAGAGACAGGAATTCGATAATCAAATGTAATAAAAACATAGTTACATAATAAGGGGGTAGTTCTTACTTTTAAATACTAAAATTATTAATGCTTTTTATTGCGTGTATGCTCGTCGAAGCATATAAAAATATAAATTTAAAAAATATAATAGCAGTTTTTTCGACCGAAATTACGCATGCGCCTGGAAAATGTATCCAAGACCGTCTAGACGACGCAAAAAATAAAAGTGTACAAAAAAATATAATTTCTTCATCTGTAAATGCTTGCCCAGTGTTAATGCTCGTATCACAAAATAAATGTGGATAACCCTACGGACTATTGTACAGTGGTTCCATCTTTTAACGCTATATCGCATACAAAACGTCTAAACAGCATTGCTTCAGGGTGTATTCAGATATATCAGAGTCAGTGCGTTGAAGGTGTGTGCACGCGTATAACGATCGATGTTTAGACACGCGTACGGTTACAGGAGTCATTCGTTTGCTATTGAAAGTTAATATCCAGATATTTCAACGCTAGTGGTTTGATGTTTGTCAAAACTGTTTGATATTTTAAAAAATAATAGCGAAATAAAAAAGTCGTTGTTTAATTCAATTCCTAAGCTTATCTATGGCTTTGTCTGTTGAAAAGGTACGTATTTAAATTAATTAGCATAAATAAAAAATAATGAAATGTTAATAATAAAAAGAAAAATTAATTACTACAGAAAATAATAAAAATATAGGTCTAAAATGTAGGTTTGCTTGAATCACAAAACTAAAATAGTTTCCTGCGCTGGACAGGTCAGGGACGAATGTCTTGACACTGATATATTTGAACAGACCCTTAGGGTAGCCACTAACAAAAGATTGTAATAATAAACTGACTTACTTCAGTTAAAACAATAAGTTTTATTATACTTCTCATGTCCTAAATACAGTAATTACACATTGGAGCCTATGCTATATTAGCCTGTATATCATTATTTACATAAAATTCAAATTTCTCACACTATTTTTCAGAAAATCTAATTGTACGCTTCAAAAACCGTCAAAGAGTAAGCTTAAATTTTGAAACAATGTACAAAAGGCCTATTTTTTTTTCTAATGTTAACGTTTGCAACAATAATGTGTCAAGTAAGTTATAGGTTCTATAAAAATCCTATTCTGTAATAATGAAAATTAAAAAGTGGCTACCCTAATTACATTTATAACAATCGCAAAAAAAGGTATTGTAGAAAAATAAACTGTCCCGTTTTCATAATACTCTTGTATACGGGCGTCAGTCAATTTGAGATTTTTAATTATTTTTGGACGAGTTCCATTTGGAATATTTTTGGAATCAATTAAAGGCAAATTATTAATGAGACGGTTTCTTAAGTTTAACAAAAACCTAGCTAAAGGGATCAGGGAGTACATGTTACAAGAATAAAAAAAACACAACCTGTATAGACCAAGAGCTGGTGACGCATTTATCCAAGTGTTTATACATCATTGAATTTTACATAATTATGTTTGTATACCTAAACATTGACCATTGTTTTCACCAACTCTTTAAAAAAAATAACAAAATACTGTATGACTTTTAAGTAGTTTAGGATAAATAGGGCGAGAATAACCTAATATAAAATATGTATAACAAACAAAAACAACACAAAAGCTGCCACGGGTAAATGTAAAAATGTACAGTTAAATTAATAAAAGCAATATTTCGTATTTTACGCTTATGTGTAGCTTCTATATACAAAACGTCAGCAATGCTTCACTCAACCATTGAATGCAAATTGGAAGCCGACCACAGACGACAACAGACAAGTCGCAGTGATACTACTGATTTATATGTATGTATTTATATGAAAACGACATGTCGTCACAGAACGACTAAGTCATAGAAATTCATACAAGCATAGTGTTGCTAGGACATGTCGTCGTCTGTGGTCGGCTTCGAACTCGCACCTTTAAGTTGCGCAGGCAGAAGCATCTATGAACTGACGCAACTGTGGGTTTCATAATTGCAATAAAACTATGTCTTAAATAATTCAAATTTTAGAACACATTGGAAGATTACACATGTTAAATAAAACGTTTCGATTAATTATGGCCGATTGAAAACTTATTAAATAAAAATAAATGTTTTGCAACTAGCTCTTAAACTATAGAAATTACGTACATCCGATAATATATTCAATCGGTGGCTAAAACAACGGTTATATATTATTTATATACAAATTGTTGGAAAATGTATGTTTGTGTGTGCATGTAAACTTTTGGATTATCGTCAGGAGAATGAAGAGATGTTGGTAAATTTTGAAGAAGTGTTTAATAATAATACTGATGTCCAGCTGGTGGATATTTTCTGCAGATTCACACGTACTTGATATTTATTTTAATATTTTTAATTATAATTCAAAAAATTTTCTTATTGTCAGGTCAATAAGTCAACAATGTCTAAAATGCAATACGGAATGTATTTTTTTATTACAATCAAAGTTTATCAAGCACCTATTCAAGATTTTCCAGCAGCTCTTGTACTAGTTATAAATAATAAATTATGTATAAAGAAGGGAAGGTAGTTTTGGAAAAGCGAAGTTTGTGATGCATGTTGACTAGCATCAGTCACGTGTCGAGGCTGATCCGAGATTCCGACCTGGCGACAAGTTCAAACTACCCTCATTTAGTTAAAAATAAAAAATTGTAAGAACTTAATGAAAAAATTATAAATTAGTGAATATCAGGCTGATAATAAAAAATATTTTTTTTATAATTTTTAATATTATATTATTATATAATAATAATGATGATAAAATTGTAAATAAATAAATAAGAGAATAATAAAAATAGAAAAACGCATTTTAGTTTATCTTGTTAATTTATGTCACAAAAAAAATTCTGTAAAGTCGTGATCAAAATTACCTGTAACATTTAATTAAAGTTACCTGTAACATTTAATTAAAGTTACCTGTGACATTGATCAGGTATTAATGATCAAAAAAGCGTATAATATACTTTCAAAGGATAATTTAAACTTGCGCCATACATTCAACAACGGGAATACCCAATACTCGTTGTAAAATCACTACAATACATAAGTACTTACGAGTACAAAATAAATTGTAAATTCATAAAGTCAAAAATTAACATTATCTAATAAAAATCTGCCAATTGTTTTAGTACTTAAAAAGGAATAAAAAACCCATCGAAGGTAACTAAATACCATAATAAAGTAAGTATTTACTTGAGAAATCAATAAAATTATCAATTTTAGAAACTAGATAATGTTTTGTTAATAATAGTTATAACAAAATTTATTATTTTATTGAAGTATCAAAGTAAACATAATAACAGCATGATGTGTTGCAACATAATGTCATTGTGTTGAAAGTGTGTGACCCATGATATTCTACACAACAACATGAAAATAAGTCTGATTTTATTATTTTTTTACACCTTTTACTTTCAAAATAAGCCCAAACTTTTTAAGAACAAACTTTTAAACCTATCGTAACAAAATCGAGCAAAATTTGAATGAATTTCTTTTAATAACAGCTATATTCAATAAATATGCGTTTCCATTCACTTAAACTTTTATACCATACACTCATTTTCATGCAATTCTGTGAATAACCTAAAATCATCCGAGTGTGGAGTTTTTGTAATATAAAATCATACTTTGAAATTCATGTCATAGTTTGTTCGTATTTTACTTATTAAGGGTTCCCATTTCCTATCTGCTTTCCTTGAGTGACATTGAAATTGCAGCCAAACATCACATTGCATTTTCACAATTACCTGTATCCTACCTTCATTATTTGAGTATAATTTTAAGGACTTAAGCCCAAGCGTTCATGATCAATCCAAATATTGGCTTATATGCTCCCACAAAACACAATATCAGGTATTTACGAGCACTATTAGGTTAATTTGGTTTTTCTAAAAAGCGTACTATGGTGCATTATGCATACTAACATATTGAGGAACACATTTCGTTCACATTATTAAGGTAACAGGTAAAATCAATAGCTTTTTGATAAATATTGGAATAGAAAATGCAATACCATTACCTCAATTATTTATTTTATTTCTAATTCGACAAAACTGTGTGTAATATTATGAATTGTAAGTTGTTTAACCTATTGCACAACTCATCAAAGAGCCATTAAACATTTAATAATTTGTGGGACCTCTAATTATTATTACTACATAAAAAAGTGTGTAAATCAGCCAATTCAGCCTTACAAATTTTATTTGTCACATTTCATTATCAACAGATATGCATCTGCTGTTATTATGGAATAGATCATGTACGCTCAGAAATTTGTGTTCAATACCCGATTTATAAAATAAAATATTTTGTGATTGTGCAATTGAATACAAAATTGCAATCGAGATTTATAAATATGTGCTAATTCAGTAGTACTATCCTAATGACAATAAAAAGTCACTTTAGAATTTGTTCAAGTACTGATTTAGCATTGTTTTTGTTTGATACTCTATATCGTGTATGTTTTATGAGTTTGATATATTTGTCTTGTGATGTGGTAATTATTAAATATTTTGTATCATTGTGTACATCAGTTACATTATGGGACCGTGAGTACATTACACAAAACGCAGATTATCTATAAAAAATCATTTAAAAATTACACTACATTACTTATCAAATTATATGATATAGAAATTGTCCTTATTATTAATAATAATTATAATAGAGAATGCAAAGCAGATTTTTGGTTTATTATTATTATATTTATTATATTTTCGGCATTGCATCAACACCGCATTAAACTACGTATATAACTATACAGGGATTCCAGCTGAATATATCCCACATGATGAACATTTTTTATTAGTAACAACTTTAAATATATTTCAATGTTACCTGCAAGTTAAGAACATGTTACATATTACCTTAAACATGTAACAACATAGTCATTGTTACCTGTTCCATTATTCACTTTTACCTGTAACTTAGAATTGCAATGTCAAAACTTTCGTTGTTATTACAATGTTTCATGTAATATAATTGACATTAAATAACAGGTAACATTATCTGTCACAATGTTCATCACCGCATCATATGTATGTTTTAACCATAACTTGTTTTTCGTTGTTTGTCAAGTTCATTTACCTAATGTAAATCACTGGTTCTCTATACTGGTTATACAAGTTTTGACAAAATGAATATCAGCAAATTGTGACATACATGTCAAAGTTCTGTTTATAAAGTTACAGTCCTGTGATAGTGTTTCTTTACCCCTACAAAATCTAAAGATTTACGGATTATCCATTTATTACTTGGCGGCGAACCACTCTAAGTTCTACAAAAGTAGCAAACTTAAATGGACAAAATGAAATGAATACATTGTTTCACATTTAAATACGCGTTTCCTCAAAAATTGTAGGTATATTCAATTTTAACATTAGGCCTAACTAAATTTAAATTATATATTATTACCTAACAGTAGTTTGATTGAGTATCTTTAAACAGAATTTTAATCTTTATACTTATTATCTAAATATAATATAAATTGTAAAAAAATCCATGAAAGACTAGAAACAATGTATTCGATTCCATTAAACCAGCATTCACTATAATTTCTTGGACAAACTTAATAAGTACCTATTTCTATAGGAAACAAAGCGCTTAGCTCTCGGTTCAATATTCTATTTCATTTCCAAGAAATTGGAGCAACTGCCTAATGAACTGTATGTGTAAAGCCCGACTGAGTCACACGCAGAGAGTGCAGTCAGCACAAGAACAGCTCGCGACTCGCTTCCTGTCACTCCACCGGATCACACACTCGGGCCTTAGCTTTAGACTAGACGCGCACTGGTGATTTATTTTAACACTAAACATTTTTTCACAGTATCCACACATTTTGAGCTTCACATGATCACGCATACGATGTCACCGGTTCACAATCGTATCACGAGTGTGCGAGAGGTCTAACGCATCCGTTCGTCGTGCAGGAGGTTATGTATAAAGCCTCGCACGGTTTCCGCTCAGCAGTTCGCCGCCGCGCGTGGCAGCGGACGCACTAAATAGAGTTTCTCCCCTTGTTTATTCGTATAAATTGGCGCTCGTTGATAATGTGCCACTAGCTGATCTAACGTCGTGAATTTCCGCTGGCCGATGCAGTATAAATTACCTTCGACTTGCACGCGGAAATGCTTGTTACGGCCTGGAGCTTTTAACGATACGGAGAAGTCACCCACCTAGAATTACAGAAAGTATATGTTGATATTTCGTTTAGCATTTCCTCAGGTGTAAAACAAGCAGAAACGTCAAAGTTTCTAGTGACAGGTAACAATGAACATGTTTTTACCTAAGACAGGTAATAACATAGTCATTGTTACCTGTTCTTTAATTTATTTAAATTACATATGCCTAATAGATGACAAAGGTGCTTGATAAATAATATACGATGCCATTACAGCGTGTCAAATAAATCAAGACTACAAATTAGTCTTGCATTCTGTCATGAGTAATTTACATGAATTTTAAACATTTTTTAAAAATTTTTCCATAATTTCACAAAACAAATGTCAAAACATCACTCACGTTAGTCTCGGAGTCCCGTATAAGGAAGTCCCCGTCGTGGCCGTGCTGGTTGAGCAGCGCGTCGCAATGCGTGCGCGTGATGGCGCCGTAGTACCACGCGCGCCCCACCGCACCTCCGCCCCGCGGCGCGCCGCCACCACCCGCCCCGCCGCTTGACCCACCACCCTCCGTCGCCTCGCTGCAACAGTAGAACGTGCATATCAACCAACAGCTGCAAGCAGTTGCATGGTACGATTTCAATTGTGCAGGGGTAGATTGATGGAGAAGTACCAGGGCTGAGGGCTGCGCGAGGTAGTCGGCCATCTCTTGCAACAGTTACGCGGCACGAGCCCGATCTATTCAGTGTGCGGGAGTACATAGCTAGAGAGGTACCTGCAGGGTTGCATGAAGTAGTCGGCCAGTTCCTGAAGGAAGTTGCGGGGCACTAGCTCGATCTGTTCAGTGCTGTTCAGGGATAGCTAGCTGGAGACTGCACGGCAGATATCTACCTCTGGGCGGGTACGGCAACGTGAGCTAATCGGCCAGCTCCTGCAGGTAATTGCGCGGTCTGTTCAGTATTCAGGGGTACATAGCTGGAGAGGTACCTGTAGGGCTGCGTGAGGTAGTCGGCCAGCTCCTGCAGGTAGTTGCGCGGTACGAGCCCGATCTGGCCGCGGTTGTCGCGTGCGCGGTACCACTCGGGGTCGGAGGGCGGCCGCTCGATAATTTCGAGCCGGTCGCCCTTCTCGAACGACAGCTCCTGCTCGTTGTTGGAGGTGAACGAGTACAACGCCACCTGCGGTGTAGATTCGATATTCGAACTTATAACGTCACCCAGCCGCCATACTGTGCGTGTGACGTAACAGACATCATATGGACGACATATTAAAAATAAAATAAAAAGCCATTTATTCTCAAATCTCTTTAAATAAAAGCTTAAGTAATAATAAAAATTAACCAAAAAAACCCCACAATTTATTATGGCATTGTGCATGTGTATTTAATATACAATATAAAATTGTGACAATCTTCAATGCGACGTCACACTGACTCTAGAAAAATACAATGCGTGAATGTACTGAGTTGCAATGGCAGGTAAAAATAATTTACCAATTGCTAATCAAATGTCACTTACCACAATGTCGAGAACATTTTCCGCCATCGCGTACGTATGAACAGTATCCTCGCTGTCTCCTTCTTCGCTGGTGTAGTTCGACGGGAACCTTATAAAATGTAAAATAAAAAATTGACTGATATGTTAAAAAACATATACATAGACTACCTCTGCCAAGTAAAACAAACTAGCAGAATTATGATATAAAAGCCATACGATTTTACACTTTTCTATAAAAATCAGCTTCTATATTACTCACCACCCAGTATGGCCCTGGTACTGCCCTCGCCACCAGCCATCGTTGCTCTTCTCCAGAATCAATATACGGGTGCCCTTGGTAAGCGACAGCTCGTCGGGCTGCTGTGCCTGGTAGTTGTACTTCACGACGGCGGTGCCCAGCGCCTCGGTGGGCTCCACACGCCGCGCCCCTGGTGATTCAGGTCCAGCCCCGCCGCGCACCGGGGAACTGTTTGACGGGAGCGTCTTCGAACCAGACCCCTTTTTCACCTTCTTTTTGATACTGGTGGACAATCAACGGACACTTGCATTAAAGTGGATCGTAATTTGATGGTGAGCTTTATTAGTATCAGGATTTATTTATTTAAGGATTTTAAGTCTCTCTTTATATTTGACCAGGTTTAGAAAGATTATTCTTACTTAGGTCTTTTTGTTACTTAAAAAATTGAAATGCTACTTTTTGCCTTAACATAATCGACTGCATGTGTACTAACTAGTGCTTGCACAGGCACAGTTCTTATAAGGATTTCCCTCATGCACAAACTCATCTACTAAACCGAAGCGACTTCTACTTCTTGACATAGTTGCGGGGCATGTAGCTGGATTGACGGCATGCAAATCTACTGCTCGTTCTTGCACAGTTCCAGCTCTTGCAGAGGACTAACTTATACACAAGCTCACCTATCGAACAGAGATGGTTTCTCCTTCTTGACATAGTTGCTGGGCACGTAGCCAGACTGACTGCGCGCGTTTTGCACGCGCCACCAGTGCTTGGAGTCGTCGAGCAGTAGATACCGCTCGTTCTTGCGCAGATCCAACTCTTGCGCTCCCTGGGCCGCATAGTCGTACTTCGCCACTACGTAGCAGACGTCGTCCTGGTGAAAAATAAATAAAAACTATTTTTTATCTTAAACTAAAAACTTTGGATTGTTGCTCATTTTTAATGTGAAGGTCTTTAAATTGGCTGGTGCTGTAATAGAAGGCAATTCAGAAAACTAATAATTATAAATTGAATATGTTGAAGAAGCTTTAGTATCATTTGATGCTTCAAGGACCCAAGAATTCCTTTGAATAAGGCCAATGACATTGCTCAAGTCAAAGAGGGAGTGTTGTCAAATGATCATGTTGTATTTTCATGACTTTTACATTTAAAAGCTTTATATAAGCATCAGCAGAAAGCAACTTTTCAATCTATATTTTTTAAATAGCAATCCTTTCCAAGAAGTGACATAGACTATATTAAGAGTGGGTAAGACAAGAGTCCAACTGTAAGGTTTCAAATTCAAACCCATATTCAGTCCACCCACCCCTTTACAGTGGTGCTATCGAAGCTAAAATGTTATGGAACATCCATTCTTATTTGCAAAAACAGTGATGGACAAATGAAATTATTATCATGAAATTATAAATTGCACAAGAACGGTAAAACCATTCATAATACCTATCACTAATTCATAACAATATGTATGACTAATTTGTTTAACAATAAATTATTTATTAAGTTACAAGCAGTCACCGTCCAATCTAACCAATGACTTTTAACCCTCATTCATCTTATTTCCTTATTCATGTTTATTTTAAGTTTAAAAGCGATGCAATGCAATTAATAAATCAAAGGACCCATTCCCAAGGCTAGGATCCAAGTGGTCCTTAAATACTAAAGTACTTAAATATAATAGCTACTCCTATACTTGCAACCATATAGATTGGCAATAAAGGGTATTGAACCCACATTAAAGCTTTCAAGTTGCTAAGAGAGCATATGTGGAAAAACTACAATCTATCTCTTTCTTACATAAGTATATATATTCAAGGAGACATTGCCCTATTTTGCAAATATTTTAGCTCAGTTTTGTTTTTTAACCAACGAAAAAATATTTTTTTTTTTATATGTATGACCAACCATAACTTTTTACAGAGTTGTCCGATTTTGATAATTCTTTTTTTATTAGAAAGGGCATACTTCCAAGGTGGTCCCATTGTCACCATGTTAGGATCTGATGATGATATCCTGGGGAAATTAAAGGAACTCTTCGAATTTTGGAGGCAAGCTTACAGAGACTTCAGTTTTTGTCTCGTTATCGGTAGCCTTTTGGCTACTAGTGCCGTATAATATACTATAACAGTATAGTACGAGTACGTTACGTGGCAATAAATCACTAAAAAGTAAGAAATAAAAATTTTTAACAAAAAATAGAACCGACTCAAAACGCACTTAGTTGCTTTAATTTACTTAAGCATATTTTATACTTTAAGGATGTTACCTAGAACCCACAAACTGCTTCACTACGTAAAATAAATGTTCCTTAAACTTGGCTGGCACCTACTTCATAGATATGCTTAAGTAAATTAAAGCAACTAAATGACACAGATATTTTTTACTTTTTAGTGTGTTTTGAGTCGGTTCTATTTTTTGTTAAAAATTTTTATGATCAATGTTCTAGTTTTCCTAACTAAGCAAAAAATTAACTCAACTCTTGAATTTGACACTTATGTGAAAAGAAGTAGTAGTTTTGTTATAAAATTAATAAAACCGAATCAAAATCTGTTCACAGATTAACAATAGTTAAAGAGGCATATCTAAAAATATGTTATAGAACCTTCATACTCCACCCACTGCAATATAAATGTTGTACGCAGAGTGCAAGGAAGTAAGGAAGGTTACTACCAAGTGAGAGCAGAGGAAGTGACGCCAATTAACATTTACATTCATTGTATAATTAAACACATACATCTGTGTATCTTGTCTGCTTTACACAACATTCATTCATTCACATTAAACTGTAATGTAATTAATTGAAAGTTTCATGAATGAAGTGGTGTAACTATACTTAAATACCTCATTGGTCTATTGATTAGCCTGTATGGTTTTGATCATGAGTTCCTGGGTTTGAATCCTGGGTCAGATTGTAAAAAAATGTTAGTAAATTTTATGCCCAGAAGTGGGAAGTTGATGGTGTTACACCCCTGTATTTTAAGAGCTATCCATTATTTATACTTTAAAGTCTAAATAATTACCATTGATTTTATAGCTGAAATTTTTTCAGCTATAAAATCAATGGTAATTATTGGAAGTAATTTTAATAAAGTATGTACTTGATTTTGGCTGAAACTGGCCATATTCTAAATATTTTTCACTCAATTTTCTACACTTCTGTTCAATAAAGGAATATTAGCTTATATTAAAATAGCCACCAGATTTGACAGACTAAAATTTATTTCAATAAATATGGTGATACTATGTATTTATTTTCTTTAAAAAAATCAGAAATATTTACAAATTTTACTTTTAAGAGATTATATACTAAGCTGATTTATATGTCCATATACTTAAATATAAAATTACTGTAATGCAAATGTGTGAAATATGAGGTTATGTGTGGCAGTAAAATATTAAAATAACTAATTTAAATTATGACAAACTTTGTACAAGTTACATATTGCTGGATTAGTGCCAAGAATGCTGACTGCATTTCCACCCTGTAACAGCAATCTTTGATACAAAAAAGACCCCAATACTTGCTAGGTGATTGATTTCAGATGATAGTGATTATTTTATGTAGCTAAAATGTTTTCATAGTCCAAATAATAGTTGTAACTTTTATGAAAATTTTTATAAGACATGAAGTTGGTAAATTTTCCAATAGGAAATTTTTGTATAGATTTTTCCCATTATTTTTAATAAGCAATTAGCTTTTAAAAAGTATAGTAATATATTTAAATACGAAACTATATTATTTTTTGTGCTTTACAAAAGTATTGAAAAGCATCTATAACTACTAACTACTAAATATACTGGTTTTACCATAATGTGAATCAGATAAGGCAGAAATGTGGCTATCCACTGAGGGATAGGAACCCAGATGTATAGTAAACATTACCTGGGTGTTCTTTCCGTGCCTGGAGTTGGCCATCGCGTGCGGCGCCGGCAGCGGCTTGTTCGCCCACACCGAGTCAGCGGCTCGGACAGACCGCGTCTCCAACATGACCAAACCCTGGGGCCTGGCCTCACTGGTACATATCGCGACGGGCCCCGCACCGCACTGCAGCACTGTCCCCGCAACTCGCAACACCCGGTGCACTTGCACAACAACACTGATCGACAATCCTGCAGCAAAAACTCCCTATTGTTTGTCTGCAGGACGTGCGAAAATACGATCGAAAGCTATTTCACGTCCGACGAGAAACGATGGTTGTCACTCCATCGCGCCGCACAAATTAACGATCTTTGATAAAATGGAGACTATATAAACACACTATTTTTACACGTTCTGCGATTTTTATGTAATATTCAGGCAATTTTATCACATTTGTAATTTTTACAAAAAAAATCACATCAGTCGGTGGGGCAGCAACGAATCAATAGACAAAAGAAAGAAATGAATAGATTTATTTTTATTGGCTGTTCCAATCATAGACAACAAGATACATTGCTTTTATTTTCTTATGAATACAAAAAATTACTAAAATATCAATAGGCAAGCTTGGTGTATATATTATATATTGAAATATAAATAATTGCCACGTTCTTTGATTATTTATTTAGTTTCTTTTAAATAAACAACAGTAAAAGTTTATTAATTATCTATGTATCAGTTTGACAGTGAAAATCATGATTATATAGAGTGAAGGGTCTATGATAAAAATACCTACATGTCAATATGTCGAAAAACAGATTATAAGCTATGGCAATTGATAGTGGTGTAACTGATCTCCAATTAGAATCGACTAAATGTAAAATCTATCTGTGTTCTTTTTTCAATATTCAATAACTTATTACTCCCTTGACAGTACGTTTTTAGACGACCTCCGTGACGCAGTGGTATGCGCGGTGGATATATAAGGCGGAGGTCCTGGGTTCGATTTCCGGCGGAGCAGATTGAGATTCTTCTTAATTTGTCCAGGTCTGGCTGATGGGAGGCTTTCGCCGTAGCTAGTTACCACCCTACCGATAAAGACGTACCGCCAAGCGATTTAACGTTCCGGTACGATGTCGTGTAGAAACCAATAGGTGTGTGGATTTTTATCCTTCTCCTAACAAGTTAGCTCGCTTCCATCTCAGATTGCATCGTCACTTAACATCAGGTGTGATAGCAGTCAAGGCCAACTTGTAGTCATTAAAAAAAAACAGTAACAATAAAACCAGATGTGAACAAAACCAAACTGAAACTCTAGGCCATTAGTAATAATTTAAATAATTGTAATAAACGCTTCTTTTTCAATAATTTGACATGATAACGCCTTGTTCCACGTTCCCACTTTCACACGGATCGTGGCAATGAGTCATGCTTTTTCGTGTGTGCAGTATTCATCAGATTTATAAGTTTAAAATAAAAATCGCAATATTAAAATTATTAATATTTAAATACATATAAACTAAATAATTTATCCTTTTATTATTTAGAAGTATACATGCTGGCATAGCCCAAGGTCGAATCGGATTATTTGACTACCCTTTACAAGTCGAATACATACAACACTATTTAATCATTTGTCACGTTTGCTTTCTTTCACGAATTTTTTTTCTATCGTGAATTTTATTTCGGTGAAAATTATTAATTGGTTTTAATTTTTATATAATATTGCTTGTAATTACATAATAAATACTTATGGTATCTTAAGTGCAGTGAAGTGATCATGTCTGACTCGGAAGGCAGCGTGTATTCGGGCAGCGGCTCGGACGCTGGCAGTGTTGTTTCAAATCGCTCGAGACGGAGTGCTGGTTCGAACCGCTCGGTCAGGTCAGGCTCCCGTTCCCGATCCAGGTCTCAGTCTGGCAGTCGAAGTCGAAGCCCTTCAAAGTCACCCTCTAGGTCGCGATCGCGATCTAGATCACGATCGAAGTCACGATCTCGATCACGTTCCAGGTATGAACTTTAAAAAAAATCATTTAAATTGGGTTGGTTTTGTTGTGCTAAAGATGGTACTTAGTCAGGATATAAATCCACAATACCTGCAACTGATGTTCGATGTACATCTGTCAGCAATTTGTAAACAGTACTCATACTGCTACCTCCTAACTTGAAGCATGCTACTAGTAATATTTGAAATAAAACACATCCGCCACTGTCGGATAGCACAACATAACATAGTATATAAAAGAATAACAGGGAAAAACAGAAGCATCATTGATATTTCAATTGTAAGGGCTAGATGGCCTAGAAGTAATTGATTTCAGTAATTGTATTATTAGTTCCATAATCATAGAGCTGAACTTAAACCTAAAAGGTCTTGGATTAAACTCATGTCTGTCTAAATTATATCAAGAGAAATATCGACTATTGCAAAAATAGAGTGAGTGAAAAAGAACTTGCTGGTGTAACATAAAAAAAAAATACTAAAATCCTAAGACATACTCAATGTTTACTTGTAAAGTGTTGCTTTTCTATTTTTTCCCAAATTTAATTTTTTTCATTTTACAGAAACTTCTTCCATTTAGCAATTCATTTTTATTTCCATAGATAGACTAGATGTGCCCAGAATTTTTTCTCGGGACCTTAAAATATAGGGATATTCTGATTGATTGTGAACAGGAGCCAGTCTGTTGCGTCTGATGCCAGTCGAACCAACGGGAAGGATGATGAAGCTAAAGAAGCATCTGGGGATGAAGAAGTTGAGGTATTTCTTTAATTAAATCTTAACTGCCTCGTTGATCACTATACTAAAGCCAAACTCGGTTGAGAATGCTTGTCAACAAACAAATTTAAAATGAAGGTAGAAAATGCAACACATTTTATGCCTAATAAATTTAGAATAATGTTTTGTTATTTTAAAAAATCTTATTTAAAAGATATTGAATATATTAATTAGTTTTAAGCTTATTAATCTATTTTATTGTCATGAATTCGTCATTAACTAGTTAATTTTAAAAAATAGGAGTAAAATGACTATTGATTTCTACCTTCATTTTTAATTTGTTTGTTGACAAGCATTCTCAATCGAGTTTGGCTTTAGTATTGATTGTCCTATGTAGTTTCAAATCATAAGATCCTGGGTTAGAATATTGTGTAGAGCTTTTGAATAATGTTGAGTTTTTCTTTCCTCTAAGAAATTATCTGTATAATTAATTACTCACATTAATGCACGCTTGTGGCATATTACAATAAGACTTAAATTTGTAAGTGGAAGGTCACCAGATGTATATTTGTCAGCAAATGATGATTTGATGCATGACAGAATTGATTGGAAAAAAATAGCATGTTTTGCAGACTCCTGAATTCTAAGAGAAGTTTGTAGAGTTACAACCTTGTACCTCAGAGATGGCTTTCTGCATTGGTCCCAAGAATATCATCAATATCTGATAGTGATAGTTTAAATAATCAAATGTTATTACCCTTAGACTAGAGCTACATCAGCAGTTACTTCTCTTTTACTTTGTTATTGATTTTTTACTTTTACTAAAACATTAATGTGGATTTTTATCAAAAAGATGTTAAGACTAGTCACTACATATTATAAAACAAACCCTGCTGCATGTCTATCTGTGTTTGCAAAAAACTCAAAGATTACGAATAGATAGTGTGTTTCCTGAGGAAGATTTTAGTATAGTAAGTTTTAAACAAAAATCCACAGGATGAACAGGAGCCAGAAGGTGAAGATCTAGTGGACTCGGAGGAATATGATGAAGATGAGGAGGAAGAACGCAGAAGGAAGAAGCGCAAGAAAGACAGCCGCTATGGAGGCTTTATTATTGACGAAGCTGAGGTAATGTGCCCATAGTGTCAGTAACCAATATTAAGTTATTAACAAACAATTCAATAAAGTACTGTCCGAATCACAAATTTTGTGCAGTCCGGACTATATTTGATGGTTTGTCCAGAGATCCTTCGCACATTTATTTATAATAGGGGTTAAAGAATGAAATTGCTGTTTTATTGTAATAGGTACTTTGAATTGACAGGAACCTTCATGGTTTAAGATTTTAAAGTGAAACTTTTTTCATACAGTACCTGTGTAGTTCTTCTTTTAAAAAATGTGCAACATTCAATTATCAACTTTCAGTTGTTTTTTTTTATTCAGCTTAGACAATAAAGATGGATACTTCGAAAATTCGTGTGATTTTTGAATACTACTTCTGACGCGGAACTAACGCGGCAGAAACAGCTCGCATTATTATTGTTGCGTTTGAAGAGGAGACTGCTTATTAACGAACTGTGCGATTTTGGTTTAAACGCTTTCGTGATGGAAACTTCGATTTGAAGAACGAACTACATGGAAGACCGCCTACACTGGTGAATAACAATGATTTGAAAGAGATGGTGGAAGCTGATCCGAGGCAAACTACCCAGGAATTAGCGACATGGTTTAACGTTACTTTACCAACAATATTGACTCATTTGCCTCATGATTTGACTGATCTGCAGAAAGAAATGCGTGTTGAAACTTGCGTTGCCTTGTTGAATCGATACAGAAATGAAGGAATATTGGATCATATTATGTCCAAATAATACGAGTTTATACTGTAGATACGTTTATTGAGCTAGGTAGCAAAACATGACAGTAAGTGTAATTATTTAGTACTACCCACTTAATTTAACTTTGTTAAGAAAAGTTAAAGAAATGATGTAGATTATAAATATATTATACATGACAGATCGAATTGTGACATGTGGTGAAAAATGGATTCTTTACGATAATCGTAAGCGGAAAATGCAATGCAAACCCCAGGTCAAACACCGCAACAGTGTCCTAAAGCAAAGCTTACCAATAAAAAGGTAAACAGCCCGGACTTATGAATCGATCTTCACCATTATTGCTCCATGATAACGTGAGACGAATATCTTAGCATTCCATGGATTCACCGTGCGGTTGCCGGGTCCATCGCGTGGCTGAGAGAAAAACTCCGAACAGAGCCCGAGACTTGTGACACGGGTGTAGGTTTAAGGGTACCCTTAGTGACGCGCGTCAACACTCACCTCCTCTGTTCAAGTTATTCTCCCTGCCCAACCAAATTCGGAAGGACCCTACTAGAGCAGCTTTGGACACTCGTTCCAATATGGAGCTTACTGCACTTCTAGTAAGGCCAAGGTCTTTTAGCAGGTTGTAGAGAGACTTCGCTGGTATACCCCTCGCACCCACTTCTACCGCGTATAAACTAACCACATAACCATTTTTGGTTAGTTCATTAGTAAGGTCATAATATTTATTCACTTTGAATACATGGTCTTTAGGGATGTTTGTTTCCCACGGCACTGTAAGCTCAACAAGTACTATACGTTTGATTTGTTTGGAAAAAAGAAATATGTCCGGTCTAGATGTCGTAATAGCTAAGTCTTCCGGGATTTTATAGTGCTTTTCATACTTGTCCATTAATATAGTCCAATCAGGAGCAGAGCCCAGAATTGAATAAGGCTTGCTGGTGGAATTTGTACTTGAGCCTGCTTTAACGAAGTTAGTTTGTCTTTTATTCGTCGTCAACCCTTTTTGAGCCCTAGCTACTGAAAGGCTTATAGCTTCACGTATGATTTCTAGTACTCTGTCGTGGCGGCGTGAGTAGACCCCTGTCCAGGAGCACCTTGCATCCTACCAATAAGTGCCTTGCAGTGCCCACTGCCTCACCACAGGTATAGCAAGATTTTTCCGAGGCTTTTCCCCATCTTACTAGGTTACTCTGATCTGGGAGAGTCAGTTGAAAGGCATTAAGATAAAATTTCAATAAGGCAGGAGACCAATCGTACAGCAAGGCGCGCCACTTCAGAGCCAGAGGGATGCAGAACTCGCCTAAGTTTAACCACTCGTTTTGCATTTCTAGGTTCATGGCATGCACTTTGTAGTTGTCGTCCTCATCTTGTTTAAGAAAAGATTTTATTATGTCTTGGTCTTCCTTTTTACGTCTTGCACCCAACCCGGTCCTATTTACCTGAGCCCCTGCCATAAATTGTTTGTAAAATTGAAGCCTAGAGTCAAGTTTTCCGGCACCCTCGTCTTTAGGAAGTGATGCAACTAGTTCGTCCTGGGACTTAACTAGAATGTGCGTTCTGGTAACCCTGAGGTGTTTATAGAGTTCCGATACAGCACTAGAAACCGTTTTAACTCTACAGGAACTGCAATTAGAAACCATTTGTCACCCTCCATATTCGCCAGACCTTGCTCCAACGGACTACCATTTTTTTCGTGATTTGGACAATTTTCTATGTGATAAAAAGTTTTCTTCTCAAGAGGTAGTGCAAAATGCTTTTAGACAGTTTGTCAAATCTAGATCACCAGAGTTCTATTGCAAAGGCATAAATGAGCTTCCTGTTAGGTGGCATGTATAGGTAATAATGGTAATTATTTTGATTAAATAAATATGTTAAATTTAAAATAAACTAATTTTTATTTTTCAGTACAAATCGGCAATTTCATACTTTAACCCCTGATATTATTATAAAATGTCATATGTAAATGTTAATAGTGTCAAAAAAATAATAATAGTGGAAGTATTACAAAATTACAAGAATTTTCAATATTTATGGTATATGTACTTCCCAGTCCATTCATTCGGTTGTCTGTTAACACCATTAGAATCCACTGACAATGTATAGGCTGTAGCATTAGAGGTACTATAATTATTATTTGAGAATTTTTTATATTCTTGGCTAATTTTTAAGTTTTCAGTACCAGCAGTGAATATCTTAACATTCCCAAGTGGGGATAGCCAGGTCTATTATTTAGCAGGGAGAAATACTGAACAGATTTTGATGCTTATGACACAGGTGTTGGTTTAAGGAGACCTATTAAGATATGCGTTCGACGCTCACTTCCAGTGTGTTATTCTTCATGCCCATTTAAGTTTAGGATCCACTAGAGTAACATTGGTTATCATATGTATGTAAATAAATATAAAACAATCAAAAACCAGTCTTGAAAGTTTCATGTTAATTTTAAGATATTACTCTATATTACTTTATTTTCTTATATCAAGGTTGATGATGAAGTTGACGAAGATGACGAATGGGAAGAGGGCGCCCAGGAAATGGGTATCGTGGGCAATGAGGTTGATGAGATTGGACCTACAGCGCGGGAAATCGAGGGCCGACGGAGAGGTACAAACTTGTGGGACTCGCAGAAAGAAGAAGAAATTGAGGAGTATCTCAGAAACAAGTATGCAGATGAATCGGCTGCACTAAGACACTTCGGAGAGGGGGGAGAGGAAATGTCGGACGAAATCACCCAGCAGACCCTCCTCCCCGGAATAAAAGATCCCAATCTATGGATGGTTAAATGCAGAATTGGAGAAGAGAAAGCCACCGTCCTCCTTCTCATGAGAAAGTTTATCACTTACCAGAATTCTGAAAATCCTTTCCAAATCAAATCCGTAGTAGCTCCCGAGGGAGTCAAAGGCTACATATACATCGAAGCTTACAAACAGACACACGTTAAAAGTATCATAGACAACGTGGGGAATTTAAGAATGGGAACTTGGAAACAAGAAATGGTGCCAATAAAAGAAATGACAGATGTCCTGAGGGTCGTCAAGGAACAATCGGGGTTGAAGCCGAAGCAATGGGTCCGATTAAAGAGAGGTCTCTACAAGGACGACATAGCTCAGGTCGATTACGTGGACCTGGCTCAGAACCAAGTACATCTGAAGTTACTGCCGCGAATCGATTACACGAGATTGAGAGGAGCTCTGAGAACCGTTCAGAGCGAAAGCGAAGCCGCTAAACGAAAGAAGAAGCGTCGGCCCGCGGCCAAACCCTTCGACCCCGAAGCGATCCGAGCGATCGGTGGCGAGGTCACTTCCGATGGTGATTTCTTAATCTTTGAGGGCAATAGGTACTCTAGGAAAGGTTTCTTATACAAAAACTTTACAATGTCAGCCATTTTAGCCGAAGGAGTAAAGCCCACCCTGACGGAATTAGAAAGATTCGAGGAGCAACCCGAAGGGATCGACATCGAGCTCGCCGCGCCCGCCAAGGACGACCCGACAAGTTTACATTCGTTTTCCATGGGAGACAACGTCGAAGTGTGCTCCGGTGATCTGGCGAACTTGCAGGCGAGGATCATTGCGATAGACGGCTCCATGATCACGGTGATGCCGAAACACGACGCCCTGAAAGACGCCCTCGTGTTCAAACCCAACGAATTACGAAAATACTTTAAGCAGGGCGATCACGTAAAGGTGCTAGCGGGCCGATACGAGGGCGACACCGGCCTCATAGTACGCGTCGAGCCGCACCGCGTCGTGCTCGTCTCCGACATGACGATGCACGAGCTCGAGGTGCTGCCGAGAGACCTGCAGCTGTGCTCCGACATGGCGACCGGCGTGGACTCGCTGGGACAGTTCCAGTGGGGGGACATGGTGCAGCTCGACCCTCAGACGGTCGGCGTGATCGTGCGCCTCGAAAAGGAAAACTTCCACGTCCTGGGCATGCAAGGAAAAGTCATCGAGTGCAAACCGCAAGCTCTACAGAAACGCCGCGAGAACCGTTTCACGATGGCGCTGGACTCCGAGCAGAACACCATTCAGAAGAAGGACATAGTGAAGGTGATCGACGGACCCCACGCGGGGCGCGAGGGCGAGATCAAGCACCTGTATCGAAACTTCGCGTTCCTACAATCGAGGATGTACTTAGACAACGGGGGAATATTCGTGTGCAAGACTCGCCACTTGCAACTGGCCGGAGGCGCTAAAAATGCAGCGACCACGAACGGGCTGGCGTTAGGATTCATGTCGCCGCGGATCCAGTCCCCGATGCACCACGCGGGGCGGGGCGGGCCGCGGGGCCGCGGGCGGGGCGGGCGCGGCGGCGCCGTGTCGCGCGACCGGGAGTTCATCGGGCAGACCATCAAGATCACGGGCGGGCCGTACAAGGGCAACGTGGGCATCGTGCGCGACGCCAACGTGAGCACGGCGCGCATCGAGCTGCACACGGGCTGCCAGACCATCTCCGTGGCGCGCGAGCACATCGCCGCCGCGGCCGGCGCCGCCGGGGCCGCGAGGGGCGGAGCCTCCAGGTACTCTTACACTTGTATCGTATTACGTTATGAAATTTTAAGTTTACAGAAAACCAAGTTGTCTTGCAAAATCGTACACCCTGAATGTTTGAAACGCAAATGAAGTCCTATTTAGATAGATTTTTCAATTTTAACCACGGTTATTCAATATTTATGCAAAAGAGATGAAATTCAAACTCTCGTTATTACAATTGTGGAATAGTTTCTGTGTGTCAAGCATGTTCCTCGGTTGCAGCTACGGGCGCACGCCCAACCCGCGCGCGGGCGCCAACACGCCCACGTACCGCGAGGCGGGCTTCAAGACGCCGCTGCAGGGCGCCGCCACGCCCGTGTACGAGGCGGGCAGCCGCACGCCGCACTACGGCTCGTCCACGCCCGCGCACGACGGCGGCCGCACGCCCGCGCACCCCGCCTGGGACGCGGCCGCGCACACGCCGCGCCCCGACCTGGAGGCGCTGGGGCTGCCCAGCTCGCCCGGCTACGACGCGCCCTACGCGCAGGGCCCCTTCACGCCGCAGACGCCGGGCACCATGTACGGCTCCGACCACACGTACTCCCCGTACCGGCCCAGCCCCAGCCCCGGCTACGGGCCGGGCTACCTGGGCACGCCGTCGCCCGCGCCCTACTCGCCGCGCTCGCCCTACGCGGAGGAGGAGGCCGACTGGCACACGCCGGAGCTGGAGGTGCGCGTGCGCTCCAACGCCGAGCCGGCGCTGCGCGGCCAGACGGGCGCGCTGCGCGGCGTGGCGGGCGGCAGCTGCACCGTGCTGCTGGCGCAGGAGGACCGCGTGCTCAACATCCCCTCGCACCTGCTGGAGCCCGTGGTTCCGCAGAGCGGCGACCGCGTCAAGGTACGGACCGTTGTCGCCGTCCGCTCTCGGCCGTGGAGGCCTGCCGCCCTGACCGACTTCTGCGTTATGTTTCAGGTGATAGCGGGCGAGGACCGCGAGGCGGTGGGGCAGCTCATCTCCATAGAGAACCAGGAGGGGCTCGTGAAGTTCGGCACCGACGACATCAAGATCATGCAGCTGCGACATCTCTGCAAGATGGCTTCCACGTAGTCGCTGCGACACCCTCCTCTCGAGCGCACGGATGACGTGCACCAGCGCCTGCGAGTGGACCTTCGAGACTATCCGTAGCGTCGGCGGAGCCACGTCTGTGATCGGGAATGGCAGTGCCGCGTTTTTGGGTTTATTTACCGATCAACTGTCTTAGAGATATCATTAAGTGCAATAGCACCACGCGCGTCGGAACATATCAACTGTTTGTACCCACAACAAATACCTACATGAAAATCAGTGTCTCGGTAATTCACGCTTTCTTATCTTGTTACAGCATTACAGAAGTCGAAGGTCCACACTTTCTTGTAATATTTTACAGCTAGATCTTGACCCTGGATAATGGTTTTTTTAATTCAGTTTATTAACTTTTCACAATCATTTCGAACGGCCGAGTGGCGCAGTGGGTAGTGATCCTGCTTCTACATCCTAGGCCGTGCCGTGGGTTCGATTCCCACATCTGGAAAATGTATGTAATGAGCATGAATGTTTTCCAGTGTCTGGGTGTTTATCTTTATATTATAAGTATTTATGTATAATATATATATATAAATATTCATCAGTTATTATAGTACCTATAACTCAGGCTACCTAAGCTAACTTTTTAATTTATTTTTAATGAAGTGTTATGGGGAGATAGACCGCTTCGTTACGTAACGCCGTATGGCGCCAGTCTGGCTGGCTTTCATTTCCCTCACGCATACGGCAGCAGTAGGAAAGCTCTTCCTTTCACTCTAACCGTATTTAAATTACCGTGAGTAAAGAATTTGCATCTTTCATTCCTTATGTATTTTAATATATAGGGAATATTATATTATAATTTGTTCCGATATTATATTTTGAAATATTGACTGGAGACATCTGATAGTTTTTTCTCAGTGGCATGTACACAATGAAAGTAAGTAGTTGATTTTAGTTTTAATTTTGCGTACTGCACGAGATAGACCTATTGAGAGTAATAGCTTGCAGCAATATAATCTGGTTCGATCAATGGATGACAAGTGTTCTTATTTACCCAAATGAATAAAATTATTTTATTTTACGACATTTTGTATTATTTGTAGCTCCTTAGATTTTCGATGACCTATCATTAATTTTTCAGTGACGTATTTATAATCATGTTATTTTATTTGCATAGTTTGAGAACTATATTACTTTGAATGTTTAAAATATACAATTTTTTGAAATTCCAAGCCAAGGTAATAAGTAATAAACCCAATAATTGGTAGGAATTGTATACATACATATTGTAAGGTAATAACAAAAATGACATTCTGATTTTATTAACATTTATTTGAATAAATAATACAAAAATGTTTATTTTTATTTCAGTTGAAATTTTTAACAATTTCAAACACAAAACAAACTGAGCAATTAATGTCTCCTACTTACAATAATAACTATTATAATTATGAAACATCCAAATTGTATTCGATTCAAAATGTTTTAACATCAAAAATATGACGTTGACTGTGACATCAAGTGGCATTCTGTTTTTGCCGTCACTACGTCTAACGTACACTTGCTTGCAGCTACAAAAACTAACTGCGGTTTAACATTTGATTTGTTGGACATGTCATAGAAATGAGAGAATTTTCTGCACGCAAGTGTAGATGAAACGTATAGGACGACAGTATGAAACAACCTTTATTTAGGCTTCAATACGAAGGTATTTATTTTTTGATTTCATCAATATTCTATTGGGACTGATGTCCATTGTTGTCATGAAGAAATAACGCGTTTTATAATAATCAAAGAGGTTTTAGAAAATCAGAGGTTTTTTTAAATTAAAAAAAAATAGCTTAATTATCGTTTGGCATGTAGTTTATTTCAAATTAAGCGAATAAAAAATAGTTTCTGCGTACGGCATTTATTTGCCCAATAAAAAAGGCCGGTATAAGCACAATAACCGTTTAGCTATCACATAATTTACCTTTACGACTCCAGATTCACAACAGCAACGGACAAACAGTCTTTAGATTGTAAGTTAAATATATTACAATATGGTAATGGATAATATCGGGGTTTAAATGCGTGGCCAAATGCGACAAGCGCAACTTAAATGCCATAAGACAGTCGACTGCCACTGCACTGCTGTACCGCCACCGGCTCCCGTACTACGAGGATCTATTGTTTATTTCTTCGTTCGAATATCGCATTACGGGCAACTGGTGTATATTTTGCAGACATTGGTTAAATTAGCCAGCTAATTTTGGACTCCTTGGACTTCATCTACTTAGCGTCTAGATATTGTAAGACCTTTGAACAGGGTTGCCATCCATCCTGGCTTCATTTGCAGTCCGGGTCTAAAATTTTAAAGTCATGGACCGACACACGCAATGTGTGTAGCACATTAATTAAGTGTTTAATTTTAAGAATAATAAATCTCTAATAAAAAAACCAATTTGAAATAAGATTGTTTTGTTAGGTACATTTGAAATGATGACAAAATATGACTGAATTAAATTTCAAGTTCTGACAACAAATAAAAAGGTGATTTATGACATTTGCAACTGTTTTTTTATTACACTGACTATATTTAAAAATCCTGTTGACATGTCCGGGTTCTTGACTCAAAAATCCGGGGTTTTCATGCGTCTTGCCCTTTCCAAATTTTAGAGATGGCAACCCTACTTGAACATGATACGTAAGACTGAAGGCCTAGACGTCCAATAAGATGTCTAGTTCAACCAGCGCACTGTGAGAATTATAAACAGGGCAGTTGCATTATAACACCCAGTGAGACTACAGTACAGTTACTAATAACAATTTCTCTCGCTCGCTCATCATAAACATATCGCAACACAACTAGTTTCTATCGTATTCTCTAAGCGCTCGTCCTCCTCATCAACGCTGATTCGGCGACGAAGTAAAACAAATATAAAATCAAAAATAATATTGAAATGCTTCTACAATTTAGATGTAGTTAAAAAGGTCTTGTACGAACTATTTTTCTTTTAACTTTTTATCCCAAATTTTGACACGCGTTTGCTTTTATTGATTTTCAAAACGAAAGGTCATCATCAAATTTACCAACAACTCTGTAAATAAACTAAAATCTTTTAATTTATTTACAAAGCCTGTTTATTTACAGAATCATTATTCAATTTATTATATAATAAGATATAAGAATAGTGCATTATTATGTAATCTAAAAGTGAAGCCTGATTACCAGAATATTGACAAAGGTGTCGCCGACGAGCGCAACGGCGAGCACAGCGCTGAGAATACATAGATCGACGACATATACAGATACGAACTAAAACAGTTTGGTAAACCGATTGCGCGTGAATAGCCACGTACTAGTAAATACAATATAACATTATAATATAATAAAAGCATAATTGCGGAATAGTTTACAACAGTGGCGCCCTCCCCCTCTAAGTACTAAAACAATAACTTAGTCTAAACAATGTTCCAATTTGTTACATATTCGCGCCACGGAACCGACTTTTAGTCCTTATTTCGTTGCCGCCTCACACTTACTAAAGTGTAGTATACTAGACGACATTTTTGTCATCTCGAAAAGAATTAGTCTAATTCTATCAATGAATGTTATCTGTCGATTTCATTTATAAATTTAAAAGATAAAAAAAAATAGTAAAAATACTAGATACGATATAAAGAAAAGGCATTTTTTTACTTTATCACAGAGTATATTTTTTTCGAGATGACGAAATACGAGAAGTCATCTAGTACAACTCTTTTACTTGTATAATTATCATTATATACACCGCGAACACGACACGTATAATCCACGCGAGGCTCAAATAAGCGTTCCGTAACGCGAATACCGCTGCCGTTCCTATCTACAAGTGTGACATTCAATTTGACAGATAATACGCTATCTGCGTTAATTAAGACGAATTTTATACAAAATTTGTCCACTAATAAAAATATAAATTAACATTATTGACAATTAATATTTTAATGTATATAATAAGGCTGGCCGCACATTTGTGATAGCGCGACAGACGTCGCTCGCGCTACTAGCAGCTGTGTTAAATGTGTTAGTTATATGAAGGCGTAGACACTGAAAGGAAGACACCTAAACATAAAATGGTTCGCGTTTGAAGATGAAGCCGGCCTCTATCGCGGATGATCATTCAAGTTTAAACTTGTGTGCACTTTTAGAAGCTGATTTCTCATTGGAAAATGCCCTCAGTTATAGCAATAATGACCTCGTCAAATTATTGTACTTTTATTGCTGTAAGACAAAAAGATTGGGACCACATTTGTACGTTTCGCAAATGATTATTGACTAGAATCAAGCGACTAGCGATCTAACAATGTGCGGTCAGCCTTAAAACATATCAATGCTAATCGAACAGCGTGTTATACATTTAATATAACGATTCAAATATCGCTTGAACGACTGATCGATATCAGATCTAATTACATATAATATTCATTTATTCATAATTCCATTCTAAATTCTGACAAGATAAGCAACGTTCACGACGTTACAGGGATACATGACTATCGAGAAATAACTGCTAATTATTTAAAAATTAAAATAGTTGTAATATAAAAAGCAATTATGATTATGACGCCATGTATATTGCATATAAAATTGCGCTCATGTGTGCTCTGCCTTATTGTAACTGAATGAATGAAGGTGATCCCCTCTCCTGTAAGGAGGGAGGCCTGGCCCTGTAGTGGGCCGTTAATAGACTGATAATGATGATTTTTTTGTATGTTTGTAATATACTAGTCACGTACCCCAAACAGTAAAATTACACGTAAAATATGATACATACTACAAATTTTAATATAAACATAAATAAATATGTACAAGACTTATCAAAAATTTAACAAATAGAAACTGTGGACCGAACGTAAATGGTGTTTAAAATTTTTAATTTCTTTTATATTTAAGTTTCAAACTAACTATTATTTAAAACTAAAGGTCCGTTAGTTATGGTCAGGTTAAAAATTGCATGGAGTAACTGAAATGTTATTGTAATTCAAATAGCAATTAATATTTTTATGATAAATTATTATTATTAGATATTTTTATTAATTGTTATTTATTTTTTAAATACATATTATTATCATAGACAGACACGACAGAAAATATTGTACTTGATTTTTAACAGAAACAAAATGTCAACATTAAACTGTTTATAAGATTTAAAAAAATAGCTTGACATATTTAAATTCTTTTTTGTTTAGTTTAAATTACTACGACAGACAAATACACAAACAAATAATAATTCTACTGTCGGTTTACTCCACACAATTTTAAACCGGACATATTAATATTAAATCTAGGAATTCTCAAATGTTGGCATGACAGGATATTCCATAATTTCTTTATACAATCTCCTAGTTACATACGATGTGATGTGCACAATATACAAATAACTCTAACAAAGTGTAAACTCATAGAATAATCTCGACGTTTAGTTCGGAGAAGCTAACATTTACAGAAACATCTATACACAAGGGACATGCAAAAATAATTACACGCGTGATACTTCACCGTTAGTTAATAATTAATTGTTCAAACAACAATTATTCACGATTTTAAATACAACAATGAAGTTTCAAACGCACTTCGTATACATCGAGTCACGTAAAAAGAGTACCATCTATTGAACAATGCAAAGTATTGAGAATCACGCGAATTGACGAGACCGTTTTTGTTTTACGAAATGTCGTAAATCTATACATAATATAAGGAGATTGGTTATACAATACAACCACACGATTTATTTATAAGTTTATAAAAATAAAATTAATATTTTTTAGTTAAAATTTAAAATAGCATGTCGTGATATTTACTGACAACGTTTGGTTAATTTGATTTTTTTAATTCATGATATCCATGTCTTTTTTTTAATTGAATAATATTTTCCAATAAATAAGTTAATAATAATTTAAAAAATACACATTAAATTCATCAATTTCATTTTGACAACTCATCAATATTAGGTGCAGTGAAAACGACACTAATTATATTTATCATTATCACAACCTCGTAAAATAATTTTACAAAACAACACGAATCATACATAAAACAATATAATTAAATAAATGACTCAGGACAACACGACGCTCTTTTTACGCGACACGACCTACACAGACACATTCGCATCGTTTTTTTTTCAATCAAACAGAAATGTAAATGATTTAGGGCGCGACCTCACGGAGGGCGGCGCGTGTGCGGAGTCGGGGGCAGATCACGAGGCGTACATGCGCTTGATGTCCTCCTTGTACCGCTCCTGGATGTCCTTGCGCTTGATCTTGAAGGCGGCCGTGACCAGCCCCATGTCAGGCGACCACACCTCCGTGCACAGCTTCACCGCCGCCGGCACCTCGAACTTCTCCAGCCCACCTGCGACATCACAACTTATCAATAACATATTTTAAATACTGTGTGCCTAGTGAGAGTTTGTTGCGTGAAAACGTATTTGTATGCAATTGAAGCAGAGCCATCAAGTTGTAATGTGTGTAAACAATTTTTTTCTATATAATATGACGTTAGGAGTGATTACATTTTTATACAGTCACTCGGTGAAAACCTCACACTTGCCAGTCTTCAGCCTTTTGATATTTTGGTATACTACTTTTGTCACAAAATTCCCATTCTACTAATTATTGTATGATTAAAAAAGTATAACTATATAATGTGACCATCATTTTGTTAATTATGAGTCAAAAATTAAGTAAAAAATGTATTTTATAAAATGTACAGAACTGTTAGTGGATATTCGATCTATTAATAATATAAAGTACAAACAAAGAGTATCCGCATTTAAATAAAAATCATCCTGTATACATAAAATAATTTACGGTATTTCATTAGTGTATAATCAGCGCGGTGCCGCGGGTTGGCCACCAGCAGCGCCACGGTGTCTCGGAGCTATCAATTGTCAACACTCACATTTGCGCGCGTGGTCGGCCAGCTCCTTGACGACGGCCTTTTCGACGGCGCTGTCCTGGCACAGCTGGTCGAAGTCCATGGCGGGTCGGCCGATGCGCGCCGCCAACTCGGCTAGGTGCCGCGGGTTGGGCACCAGCAGCGCCACGGTGTACGTCTTGGAGCTGTCGCCGTACACGCAGATGTTCTCCACGATGGGGCACGTCTTCAGTTCCGCCTCCACCTTGCCCAGCGATACGTACTCGCCCGCTTGCAGCTTCACGAGGTCCTTCTTGCGGTCTGCAACATGAAACAATCAATCAATGTCACATATCTGTGTAAAAGCATTGGTAGTGCGTCTGTCGCGTCGCACCGCGTTTGTCGCGTTCGCTCACCTATGATCTTGATGCAGCCGTCGTGGTGCAGCTCGGCGATGTCCCCGGAGCGGAACCAGCGCCGGCCGGCGAGGTCGATGAACTCGTCGCGCGTCTTCTCTGGGTTCTTGTAGTAGCCCTCCGCCACACTGTCGCCTCCTATCACCACTTCACCCTGCCAACGTATACAACATTGTTAACATTGCCAACCGACGAAACTTATTATGTAGGAGAGAGGCTCACACACTAGATAGCAGAGGAGACAAAACTTTAGTGGAAGTATCTATAGATAGCTTGCCTACTTTTTTGCTCTCGAGGGTTTAATGCGCATTATTGCCAATTTTCATGTTTCAGGCTATAAATTAAGACACTGGTTTTATGATTTAGAGAAAATATCTTCTGTTGAAATACAATTATTTATACCTTCTTGAGATTTAAAAGATGTCTCACGTAAAAAACCTAACGGCATAACTTGTAAAGCCAATCAAAATCATTCGGGTCAATGATGAAGGCCCGAATGATTTTGATTAATCAACATTAATCGCATAGTTTATATGGCAGTATAACGCAAACTTATTTTTAAATGAATAGTTGTGTACAGTACCTGCGGGTAGGGCTTGTTGTTGACGCGGTAGTTGCCCTCCACCCAGTTCACCAGCTTGATGTCCGTGCCCGTGGTGGGCGCGCCCACGCGACCCGTCGACCTGATCACAAACTTATTATTAGACGACACGTTTCAACCATTAATGCTTGGTTTTTCAAGAAAACGTTTTTATACTTAATAGCATTTAAATAGGCTTAAGTAATGGTTCTATCAAATTTTTAAAGTTCGTTCGCTTTAAAATGCACTGAGTAACCTAACCGATCAAATCTAAGCAAATTACAAGGTTAAGTTCACAGAGACCACTTGAAAGCATGGCTTCAAACCTGTAATTTGATTGGTTATGGGGTGGGGCGAACAATGATGATTCACTGCATTCTTAACGCGAACGAAGTATAAAAGTATCATGACGTGACAACCAGTCGTTAGGGGAGTACTGCACATACCTGTCCAGCGGGTCCATGACGGTGGCGCAGGAGGTGGTCTCGGTGAGCCCGTAGCCCGCCACCACGTCGCAGCACAGGCACAGGCGCACCTGCGTGTGCGTGTCCGGCGCCAGGGGAGCCTGTCGCCTCACGTACTGCACGTACCTGTCCAGCGGGTCCATGACGGTGGCGCAGGAGGTGGTCTCGGTGAGCCCGTAGCCCGCCACCACGTCGCAGCACAGGCTACAGGCGCACCTGCGCATGTCGCGTGTCGCAAAACGGCGCAGGGGAGCCTGTCGTAACCTCACTACTGCACGTACCTGTCCAGCGGGTCCATGTTACGGGTGGCGCAGGAGGTGGTCTCGGTGAGCCCGTAGCCCGCCACCACGTCGCAGCACAGGCACGCGCACCTGGTGTGCGTGTCCGGCGCCAGGGGAGCCTGTCGCCTCACGTACTGCACGTACCTGTCCAGCGGGTCCATGACGGTGGCGCAGGAGTGGTCTTCGGTGAGCGTAGCCCGCCACCACGTCGCAGCACAGGCACAGGCGCACCTGCGTGTGCGTGTCCGGCGCCAGGGGAGCCTGTCGCCTCACGTACTGCACGTACCTGTCCAGCGGGTCCATGACGGTGGCGCAGGAGGTGGTCTCGTTGAGCCCGTAGCCCGCCACCACGTCGCAGCACAGGCACAGGCGCACCTGCGTGTGCGTGTCCGGCGCCAGGGGAGCCTGTCGCCTCACGTACTGCACGTACCTGTCCAGCGGGTCCATGACGGTGGCGCAGGAGGTGGTCTCGGTGAGCCCGTAGCCCGCCACCACGTCGCAGCACAGGCACAGGCGCACCTGCGTGTGCGTGTCCGGCGCCAGGGGAGCCTGTCGCCTCACGTACTGCACGTACCTGTCCAGCGGGTCCATGACGGTGGCGCAGGAGGTGGTCTCGGTGAGCCCGTAGCCCGCCACCACGTCGCAGCACAGGCACAGGCGCACCTGCGTGTGCGTGTCCGGCGCCAGGGGAGCCTGTCGCCTCACGTACTGCACGTACCTGTCCAGCGGGTCCATGACGGTGGCGCAGGAGGTGGTCTCGTTGAGCCCGTAGCCCGCCACCACGTCGCAGCACAGGCACAGGCGCACCTGCGTGTGCGTGTCCGGCGCCAGGGGAGCCTGTCGCCTCACGTACTGCACGTACCTGTCCAGCGGGTCCATGACGGTGGCGCAGGAGGTGGTCTCGGTGAGCCCGTAGCCCGCCACCACGTCGCAGCACAGGCACAGGCGCACCTGCGTGTGCGTGTCCGGCGCCAGGGGAGCCTGTCGCCTCACGTACTGCACGTACCTGTCCAGCGGGTCCATGACGGTGGCGCAGGAGGTGGTCTCGGTGAGCCCGTAGCCCGCCACCACGTCGCAGCACAGGCACAGGCGCACCTGCGTGTGCGTGTCCGGCGCCAGGGGAGCCTGTCGCCTCACGTACTGCACGTACCTGTCCAGCGGGTCCATGACGGTGGCGCAGGAGGTGGTCTCGGTGAGCCCGTAGCCCGCCACCACGTCGCAGCACAGGCACAGGCGCACCTGCGTGTGCGTGTCCGGCGCTAGGGGAGCTCCGCCTGAGATCATCAGCCGCACGCGGCCGCCCAGCAGCGCGCGCACCTTCTTGAACACCTAGTACACAGGTACACATCAAGAAATTACATCCACCAAAAATCCAAATAAAATAAATAGTTTTCATAGAGGGTAGATCACTCACAACTCGGTTGAGCACGGGCGTGTCGTAGCCGCGTCGCATCCAGCCCTGCTTGTATGCGTACGCCCACTTGAAGAACGCGCTCGCGAATGGCCCGCTGCGCGACACTTTGTCCGTTATGCCCTTGCTGATACGGTCCATTATCAACTGCAAATATACACGTTAACTAACAATGTTTAAAAAAGTTACTGCATGACCCGAATGAGACTGTTGACGGGTGCGTATGGACGCTAATAGTTCAAGTGTACGAAGACGCCCTTGCGATGTAACAACATTTGAACTACACGCACCCGCCGGGCGCCGGCACTTTCGATCAATCTATATTTATTATCGTGTTGACGTAATGAAGATAATAAATAATTTATTTACTTTGCTACTTTTCGCATAAAAATGACGAACCCTCGCGATAAACGCAGAACGCTTGAGACATTACCTTGTGTAATGTATTTTATGATAGCTAAGTTAATGACGTGATGACAGCAATTAATTCAATGATGAAACTGATTGCAATAAATTACAACCACTGTCATCATTTTAATAAAAGACTTGCTATAGAATTATATATTATTTTACGACCCGCTATAACTTTTACCACTTTAATAAAAATTAAATACAAAATATCCCACTTCTGATCCATATACTGTAGACCCCATACGAATATTTTACCCCATACGATTACAAATTGAACCCGGTATATAGTTCAAATATTATTCATTAAAATTGAAGTAGATCAAGCTTACTTTAAAAATGTCAAAGATTCTATACATATAAACCTGATGGTTGGACCAACTTACCGGTACAGTGGTGATGCAGGTCGGCCTCAGTATAGTGGCGTCACCCATCGTTCCCTTCATGATCTTACTGGAGGAGTCCAACATGGTCAGCGGTGTGGAGTAGCCGATCGGGACGCCTGAAATATTGATAAAAAGTTGAACTTTGTGCTGAAGTTGCAACAAAATGGAATACTTTATACTATTATTAGCTCATGAGGATGTACCCCTCGCAATTGGGCATGGCGTTAGCAAATGCATCGAGCGGTACGACTGTAAGGCGTCACTGTAACAGCACTAACCTCCGATGAGGCAAAGGCTCTCGGCGAGCAGCTCGAACACGTGCGCCAGCGGTAGGAAGCCCATGAGGATATCCCCCTCGCAGATGGGCATGGCGTTAGCAAATGCATTCACGGTAACAGCACTAACCTCCGATGAGGCAAAGGCTCTCGGCGAGCAGCTCGAACACGTGCGCCAGCGGTAGGAAGCCCATGAGGATATCCCCCTCGCAGATGGGCATGGCGTTAGCAAACGCAACTGTAAGGCGTCACTGTAACAGCACTAACCTCCGATGAGGCAAAGGCTCTCGGCGAGCAGCTCGAACACGTGCGCCAGCGGTAGGAAGCCCATGAGGATATCCCCCTCGCAGATGGGCATGGCGTTAGCAAACGCATCGAGCGGTACGACTGTAAGGCGTCACTGTAACAGCACTAACCTCCGATGAGGCAAAGGCTCTCGGCGAGCAGCTCGAACACGTGCGCCAGCGGTAGGAAGCCCATGAGGATATCCCCCTCGCAGATGGGCATGGCGTTAGCAAACGCATCGAGCGGTACGACTGTAAGGCGTCACTGTAACAGCACTAACCTCCGATGAGGCAAAGGCTCTCGGCGAGCAGCTCGAACACGTGCGCCAGCGGTAGGAAGCCCATGAGGATATCCCCCTCGCAGATGGGCATGGCGTTAGCAAACGCATCGAGCGGTACGACTGTAAGGCGTCACTGTAACAGCACTAACCTCCGATGAGGCAAAGGCTCTCGGCGAGCAGCTCGAACACGTGCGCCAGCGGTAGGAAGCCCATGAGGATATCCCCCTCGCAGATGGGCATGGCGTTAGCAAATGCATTGAGCGGTGCGACTGTAAGGCGTCACTGTAACAGCACTAACCTCCGATGAGGCAAAGGCTCTCGGCGAGCAGCTCGAACACGTGCGCCAGCGGTAGGAAGCCCATGAGGATATCCCCCTCGCAGATGGGCATGGCGTCGGCGAAGGCCTTGAGCGTGGCCACCATGTTGCGGTGCGACAGGATCACGCCCTTGGGCACGCCCGTGGAGCCCGACGTGTACATGATGATGGCCGTGTCGCTCGGCGCCGGCGGTACCGACTCTGTGGATGGGTGACATTTGTATTCATATTTCTTCATGCCAATTACTCTAAAAACTCTTTATATTTGATCACAGAACATTCAGGCTCATCTTTGGGCCTTTTCTGAAAGTGCCGGGCAACAAAAAATATGGTACATATTTTTAGAAATAGCTACTTTTTTTTTACAATACTTAAAAAAGCAGCAAAGTTGTAGAAGTGCACCGAGCCAAGATTCATAATTTACATATATGTCATTGATTTTTAAAACTATCCGCCGACAATATTGAATGATACGTACCGTGAGAACAACTCATTGAACAATAGTTAATACAGCACAAATATCGTAGAATTGCTGTGGGCTAAGTTATAGACAGTCTATTTTTTGGATCTTTTCTTTCTCGAGCCTCAATATCGGAACTGTGCTGTGTGAGGAAGTCTTTTAGATTAGAAAAAGATTAATCTAGACTCGATTGTTATAACTGAAACTTAACTCACCAATCTTGGACTGTTTGCCCAGCTCCAGCACTTCCTTGTAGGCCACAATACGTATGCCCTCTTTAAAGCCATCTCGGGGTGTACTCTTGAGCTGGTCCTCCATGAAGATGATGGTGTCGACACGAGGCGTGCGCGCCAGGATCTGCTTGAACTTGGGCAGCAGCTCGTGCGTGGTGATGACAGTGGACACCTCCGTCTCGTTGATGCCGTGCGCAATGGCCTCGTCGCCCAGCGTCGCGTAGATCGTCACCACTGCAGACCATGAGAATAGTTAATGCTATAATTTGTAGTGAAAAATGAAAATAGATTGTTTAAACACATCCAATATTGGAGCGTGAGCGTGACCAAACATATGGAATTACTGATTTCCTTTTGAGGTGACATCTTATTTTAATCTCCCTGAAATTATCAATCAATCCTTCGCAGAGGCAGTTTTCGTATGACTAGACCCCTAAACTAGCCTGAAAACGCTTTAAATCCTTGTATAAGCATGTATAAGCCTTTAACACGTAAACTGGTAAACACCGTTAACGCCTGAACATTGCTATGATGTCCGAACTTATTTTTGGTAGCAGATGGAAATCAGAAAATATGTCCGATATATTTGACAAGATATCAGGAGGTTTAAAGGACACAGGAATCTCCTAAATACATAAGCGTGATTCCCACGCACTGCAATTACTGCACGATAGGTTAGGTGCATCTTATTAGATAATCTATCGCCAAAATTTCCTATAAAAATAAACGTCAATCCGCTCGCATTCAGGGCATTTAATGACATGTTCAGAGATGATTCCGTGTGCGGTGTGCCGTCACTCAGGGTCACGGATATCAGTGTTTACTTCTAGCGCAGAACATCAGTGCTCACCGGGTATGCTCTGCGTGAAACATCCGTGCGCGGCCAGCATCCACTCGGCGCGCGTCTCTGCGAACATGACGACGTTCCTGCGCGGCGCCGCGCCCAGTGCCCGCAGCCCCGCGCCGAACTGTCGTGCCTCGCGCTCCACGTCAATATACGTCCGCCACACGTAGTCGCCCATTCTGTACTGCAACAATCACATTGCCCATTTATTTATACTGAAACTGATGAACCTGCGATAAAAAGCAAGGAAAGAGAGGAAGGAGCAAAACAAAATTCCTTACATTGCTTACAACCCCGTAATTTATTTTGTCTAGATAAACAAGGTCTTCCAAAGTATGCTGTTTTGCAGACTCCAATTTTGACTGTGTTCAAAATTGCTGGAGAAAATAATTATACTCTCCAAGACAAATGTAGGGGGAGGTTGAAACAGCGTGGGGACACAAATCTGAAATTTCTCTGCTTACCTTTTTAAATACGCGTCCGTTGGGCTGTGGCTCATCCTCCTCGCTGAGCACGGTGCGCGTGCCGAGACAGCGACGCTCCTGCCAGCGCGCGGCGGCGGCGCGCAGCATGCTCTCCATGCTGGTGACGCCGTCACGCACCAGACGCAGGTGCAGGTCGCAGGGTGTGGAGATCGAGCGCACTGTGATGCTGTCCGCATTCGACTCTATGATGCGGGCCTGAAATGACCGTCGTGACATTAATAACAATATTAACTGACTTGCTAATGGACAAGAACCTCTTATAATTTGCGAAGTTCCATGAACAGGATATAGATGTTTCTAGATCCGGAATCCTATCATGTTGTTTACCTTGATGCGGCGCGACTGCGCACGCTTCCTCCAGGGCCGCTGCATCAGCAGGTGCAGCGGGAAGGTGAGCACGTCGAACACCAGCACCACGGCGCGGATGGTGCGCAGCGCCGCCGATACCCACCACGCGTCCGGTCTGTAACAACGTCAGACAAGCTTATAGTTGCCATTTTGACTTAACCGTAAGTTGCCAAAAAACCAATGGCAAAACATTTATTTCGACGCTAGATGACGATAATTCCTTATGAGGCGATACTTCCAACATTTGTTTACACTAGGCGAAAAGCTAACAAACTGCTTGAAATGGGCGGGAAAATATATGCAGAAGTCACAAGAGTGATTGTGAGTGAAGTGAAGTCACGGGTGGAAACACCTCGTTTTGTTTTTGTTATCACACACTCAGAAGTAGGAAAACTCGATCGAAGTGACAAGGATGACGAATAAATAACATATAGGAAACACCCCCAAGAACAAGTACCAGGTTTGCCCTCCCACGATTCAAAAGCCCATATGATTGCGAGGTAGTGGGTTTTTCTAATATCTTATCCTAAGATGATGTATGTATACACATACATACATTCATCATCGATATACTTGCGAAAGAAAATTTACAATTAAGACAATTTTAAAATGCAATATCACGTAATGTCACTGCGTAACCATTTATCTAAATAACATACATTATACTGCCATGGATGAGTCACATGGCTGTGTTGCATCAAATAGTCGTACAAAAACGTAATGTTTGTAACCGTGCAACGGATCAACAGATTGGCTAAGCCTGCAGAGGTCATTGATTTACGCAGTAAATTCTGATCGAAGTATATTACGATATTAGTAGATCTAATCACCCAAGTGCGTTATCGGCAATAGTCGTCGAGTGTCCATGTAACTACTCGATGTTTGACAACAAGCAGCGTGATACTCAATGAACGCAGATAGCTTTATCATTTTCACTTGTTATCTATCTACACTTTAATATCAATTTTATATAGATAAATAGATTTGTGACGGGGTGAAAGAACTTGACTTTTGACGGCCTCCGTGACAGTGGTATGCGCGGTAGATTTACAAGACGGAGATCCAAGTTTCAATTCTCGACTGGGTCGATTGAGACGTTTGTAGTCGTGATTCATCCAAGTCCGGCTGCTGGAAGGCTTTGGCGGCTTAAAGATTTAGCGACTTAGCGTCCTACTCCGAACAAGTTAGCCTTCTCATCTTAAAACGCATCATTACTTACCATGACGTGTAATTGCAGTCAAGGTCTAACTTGTAATGAATTAAAAAAACTTCATAGTTTATTTCTGGTGCTTATGCTTTTTCATGATTGTTTACTTCGTTCATCGTTACCAACTTGTTAACGGTGTACTACAGGGCCTGGCCGTCCACCTTTCAGAGAAGTAGAATCGGACCTTAGAGCCACCATGTTGTTGTATTATCATCACCCTGTCGCGATTTAGACAATGGCAATGGCCGATAGTTTAACGTGTTCTTCGAGACTGGGAGGTGTGTAAAACACCAACATCACAATTTCATAGGCCATTTTCTTAGTAAAACATTTCATAGCCCGTTCCATAACCTAACGACTGCGCTAACGAGGTACTTATATGCCAGTCCGCAGCTTTCCTTATGAAAGGCTCCCGCATCAATATTTGACATTATCACAATCCCCACACGCGTGACGCGACCTTTTAAACCAGTTTTCACTGCAAGTGTGCTAGCTAATACAGAATAGGTGCACATTATTCAGATCTTTTTTGTGTGAATAGGTACCACAAAAACGCTTGGCTGTTCTCAATTCTATTTTTTCCTTATATACCTACATAACATAATTATCGATCTCATTAGGTTAGGCATATGTACTGTTGGCAGCATTGCAAACCATAGACTATAGAGGTGCCGATTTACTGTATTGTTGTGGCAGACTGTAGCTAAAAGTAGCGGTTACGGGCTATACAAAAGAAGCCCTAATGGTGAAGTGTTCTCTTTGTGTGCAGTTATGCTGCCAGTTAATTTTGTTAAAAGCTAAAGTGTAATAAAATGTAAATAAGTGCTCGTTAAGTAAATTATCTGATTACCGTAAGATTGTTTCATTTTGATTTGATTTTAGAAAGTTTGTAATTAAAATGTGTTGATATTTTGATTTCCTGCTCGTGCCCTTTGACCCCTTCTGATGATGTTGCTCAAAGTACATAATATACACTTCTACAACTTTCCTGTTATTTAAAATACTAATATAAGCTACCTGTATATTTTTTAATATTGAGACATTCGAAATGATCCAGAATGATGTTATCCAGTCCAATCCATTATTAATTATTATTATCACCCCTTCTGATGAAGTTGCTAAAAGTACATAATATACACTTCTACAATTTTCCTGTTATTTAAAATACTAATATAAGCTACCTGTATATTTTTTAATATTTAGACATTCGAAATGATCCAGAATGATGTTATCCAGTCCAATCCATTATTAATTATTATTATCACCCCTTCTGATGATGTTGCTAAAAGTACATAATATACACTTCTACAACTTTCCTGTTATTTAAAATACTAATATAACCTACCTGTATATTTTTTAATATTTAGACATTCGAAATGATCCAGAATGATGTTATCCAGTCCAATCCATTATTAATTATTATTATCAGTCTAATTTTAATAGCCCACGAGGTACAGCCAAGTTTTAAAGCTCAAACCCAACACTTAGGACGGAGGATATTAGTGTCTATACTAAAGTATTACTAAATTAGATTAGTAAGCTTATATCTATTTAATGTATTCATTATCTTTTAAATGAGATTTTTAAAATAACAAAACATAATTTTAAATGTATTAGGCATAAAATGTGTTGCATTTTCTACCTTCATTTTAAACTTGCTTGTTGACAAGCGTTCTCGATTGAGTTTGGCTTTAATATAGGGTTGGGACCGTCTAACCGTGATTTCCGAGGCAGTGATTGGCACACTGTAAGTGTACGGTTAAAATGACAACCTCGTTGGGTTAGTGGTTAGACTATATAGCTTCGATCACGAGGTTTGAATCCTGACTCGGGCTGTGAAATAATTCGAATTTTTATTTCTTCTAAGACATTTTCAGTTAAATTTCAAGTCAAGAAGTTGGTCGTATTACATCCCCGTGCCTCGGAGAGCACGTTAAGCCATTGGTCCCGGTCACTAACATCAACATCTGATAGTGAGCAATGATGAAAAAAACATTAAATTAAAAAAAACCCTGACCCGAATTAGAAGCATGAAAAGAACCAGTCAAGACAAATTCAACGAGCCCAAACTCGATGGGTTTACTAAAAAGGTAGACCAGTGTTACGTCTCCTACCTTCGAGCCTTATCATCAGATCAGTTCAGTGGTTCCAGAAGACATTAGTGTTTCAAATGTCAGATCACACACATGCTTTCAAGCAAACTGAGCGTGTAACATTTCTATCACACCTAACAAACGACCTGATGACGTTGAAGACCTGAACCGATTTCCACCAAACATAGCTAAGAACACTGTCGACTGATATACCTTTCAAACAAAAAAAAAACCGCATTAAAATCGGATCATCCGTTTGGGAGTTACGATGCCACCGACACATACACATTAACACAGACACGTCAAACTTATAACACCCCGTCGTTTTTGCGTCGGGTGTTAAAAAACAAACCCGCCAAGCCGTATCGGAGCTGCGTGGTGAGTCCAAGTTCTATATTCCCTCTCCTACAAGAAAGGAGCTTGACAATGATAGTCGTAACTGTTAAGTTAAGGTGTCAGATAGATAGTTAAGTTACAATTCCTAAGCGATCAATAGCGTAACATTGGATGCACTCGGCGAATCCCACGGGCGACCGTGACCCAATTCACTTCCACTTTGCAAAATTGCAATGGCTGTTACAACGAAGATGCAGCCAAAGCAACCCTCTTCTACTTTATTCTAATCCCTGTCCATTGAACATGAATATTTTTGTATAGTAATAGTTGACAATTGACGGCCTCCCTGGCGCAGTGGTATAAGATTAGGTGGATTTTTAAGACAGTGGTCATGGGTTGAGTTTTTCTTAATAGGAAGGGCCATCCTTGCCTGGGGTGAGGTTTCGGCCAACAAAAAGATACCGTTATGCGATTTTGCTTTCGGTTACGATGTCGTGTAGAAACCAAAAGAGATGTGGATTTCATCCTACTCCTGACAAGTCAGCCCGCTACCATCTTAGATTGCATCATCACTTACCATCAGGTGTGATAGCAGTCAAATAACTGACCAAACAAGCAAATGGACCTGAAGTTAAGAGGAAGGCATGCCCTACAAATACTCTACTACTCATTTTTAACCGACGAAAAAAAAACGAAGGAGGTTTTTATGACCACGCATAATTTTTTACAGAGTTGTCAAATTTTGATAATTCTTTTTTTATTAGAAAGGGCATACTTCCAAGGTGGTCCCATTGTCATCATATTAGGATGTAATGATGATATCCTGGGAAAATTGAAGGAACTCTTCAAATTGTATAGACACACTTGCAGCGATTTCGGTTTTTGTGTAAGTATCGGTAGCTTTTTGGTTACAAGTGCCGTATAATATACTATGACAGTATAGTACGAGTACGTTACTTGGCGATAACTCACTAAAAAGTAAGAAATAAAAATTTTTAACAAAAAATAGAACCGACTCAAAATGCACTAAGTAATTTAAAGTAAAAAATAACTGTGTCAATTAGTTGCTTTAACTTACTTAAGCATAGAACCCACAAACTACTTTACTACGTTAAATAAATGTTCCTTAAACTTGCTGGCACCGACTTCATAGATATACTTAAGAAAATAAACCAACTAAATGACACAGTTATTTTTTACTTTTTAGTGCATTTTGAGTCGGTTCTATTTTTTGTTAAAAATTTTGTTTCTCATTGTCTCACAATGCTCTACACTGTTAAACGCATAGATATAATGGCCGTAGGTAAGTACAACATGTCGGAAGTAAAGATTGTCTAATCTACTAAAAATGACTGAATTCTAGGATGTAATACGTTTTTATTTATACTAACTTGTTATAATCAGTAACAGAAACCGAGAGAAGCACTATACAGCTGCTTCAATATCCTATATAATTTAAAACATGTGTAACTTGTGACATTGCGTTAATAATTGATGTTATTTAGTCCTACATAGTTGTACGATCGACTTATAATTACATTACAAAGTCTTACCTAGGCATGTTATAGATAGGCAACCTCCGTGGCGCAGTGGTATGGTATGGTATGGTGGTGGATTTATAAGACGGAGGTCCTGGGTTCTATTCCCGGCGGGGCAGATTGAGATTTTTCTTAATTTGTCTTGGTCTGGCTGGTGGAAGGCTTTCATCGTGGCTAGTTACCACCCGACCGACAAAGGCGTTCCAGTACGATGTCGTGTAGAAACCGAAAGAGGTGTGGATTTCATCATACTCCTAACAAGTTTGCCTGCTTTCATCTTAGACTTCATCGTCACTTAACATAAGGTGTGATAGCAGGCAAGGGCTAACTTGTGATCGATACAAAAAGGACAGGTGCTTATATGGGTAAATATGTTACAGAAGGCTTATTTACAAGTGTTTATTTTCCGATGGAATCATCTTATTCAGTTCTATATAAGGAATAGCACATCTGCACCAGGTGTTACTAGAATATCGTGACAACAACCTTTGAAAATGTCAACAAAAGAAAAACTTTAGTGGGATCCCACTCGGGTTAAAAATAAATAAATTAAAAATCAATTAACAAATTCTTGGATATATATATATCAGACAGAGTTGTCCAATTTTGATAATTCTTTTTTTATTAGAAAGGGCATACTTTCAAGGTGGTCCCATTGTTATCATGTTAGTATCTGATGATGATATCCTGGGGATGGGGAAATTGAAGGAACTCTTCAAATTTTGGAGGCACGCTTACAGTGATTTCGGTCTTTGTCTCGGTATCGGTAGCTTTTTGGCTACTAGCGCCGTATAATATACTATGACAGCATAGTACGAGTACGTTACGTGGTAATAAATCACTAAAAAGTAAAAAATATCTGTGTAACATTTAGTTGCTTTAATTTACTACCTAAAACCCACAAACTGCTTTACTACGTAAAATAAATGTTCCTTAAACTTGGCTGGCACCGACTTTATAGATATGCTTAAACCAATTAAAGCAACTAAATGACACAGTTATTTTTTACTTTTTAGTGCGTTTGGAGTCGGTTCTATTTTTTGTTAAAAATTTTTCTATTCTTTTCTAGCGGACGCCCCCGTGCCTCGGAGAGCACGTTAAGCCGTCTGTCCCGGTCACTATCATCAACGTCTGATAGTGATCGTTAATAAATGACACATTATCACCCTAAGCCCGCCAACCCGCACTGGAGCAGCGTGGTGGGTGTACGCTCCATATCCCCTCTCCTACTGGGAGGGAGGCCTGGCCCCGCAGTGGGCCGTTAATAGGCTGATATTGATGATGATGAACATTTTATTTGATATCCCACTTAAAATTAAAAATAAATAACTACGAGTAGGTAATCGACTTAAATACGAGTATATTATTGAATGATAGCATCGTACGATTCAGTTGTTTGCACATAAACTTGATTGAATCAGTGATTTAATTATACAATTTGATAATATTTATAATTATCCAGAGATTAACGGATTATTAGTCATAATCAGATTATCATAATCGTATATTTCGTAGTCATACATAAATCTGGTGGATATCGGAGGGGGGATAGGGGTAGATTAAGGTGGATAATGCATGCCAAGCCGTCAAAAGAAAAGATAAATATGATTTAACGAAGCCCAAAAATCCATATAATTGATTTAAGTAGTTATATCTTAGGAACACTTGATTTAAATAGTTTAATCCCTTAATAGCTATCACTAGGCGCCTGCAGTATTTTGTCAAAAATAAACTATGATAGAGGCAACCGCCGCGCAGAAGCGAAACCATTTTTTTTTTATCGACTACAAGTTGGCCCTTGACTACTATCACACCTGATGTTAAGTGATGATGCAGTCTAAGACATTGTTTTTCTCTCCCCTTTCGGTTTCTAAACATCTACCGGAACGCTAAATCGCTTGGCGATACGTCTTTGTCGGTAGGGTGGTTTCGCCATAATCATTTGCCCCGCCGGGAATTTTATTTGACTGCGCTACGGAGGTTGTCAAAAACCATCTTTTGTGCGCCCTGTGCTGTGTTAACTGCGCCCTACAGATTTCTTACTGACGCTAAATCTACATAAGGTATTGTTTTTTTATGGTCTGATAATTTCTGCTCCTCTACAGGGTCTGCGCCCTGTGCCTGGGCACCGCTGGCATTGTTCTAGTTACGGCACTGCTGCTAAATTTCTTGCCGGTTTTTCTGACGCAGTGATATACAAACAAAACTGAATATGATGTTTTAAACACATTTTAGTGAATAAAAATGTCCAATTTGTGAATGACCATCTTGAACGGTATGTGAAATGCAATTATTGCTAAAATAAGTCATTTTGCAATTGTGCTGGGGATCCTGAAAAGTTTTAAAAACCTGTGTCCAGGATTCCTCCTTCCTCCTTAGACACATCTGTATTATTTTAAAATTTATAAAAAATTAGCCTAACATGCAAACAAATAACAGTATGTGTGTAAATGGGTGTGGGTGTGTATTTATGTGTGAGTGTATGTGTGTGTGTAACGAATGAATGAATAAAAAATGAATATATAAATAAATAACCTATATATGCTCGAGAGTCATAACCCATTGTTATGACCTAGCAGCATACTTATTATGCTAACTAGTAATTTAAATTTAACCTAAACTTATAACATATTCTTATGTTCTTAAAAGTCGTCCAATAACGCATATCTTAGAGTTTTCTGTTATTTTGAGTCAACTGCTGTATTTTTAGTTCGTGTGATCTGTAATGAATGAGGTGACAATCAATTTGTTATTTAAACATAATATTTCCAATATTTATCGTGTATTTACGTTATTACATATTGCTACCGATGACCCCTCGGAGGAAATAGAAAGTAAAATAGTTTATAGTTGGAAACCTCATTTGGATTAAAAGTAAATGCAATTTTAAAAAAAGGAATAACTTAAAAGAATGGAACAGTTCAAATGATTTCGTGTGAAAAACGAAGACAAGATTCAGAGAGTTCAAAGCGAGTTGTCGTTGAATCAAGACGGTTGAAGGAATGTAGGGAGATGTTCCCTAAGAGTGTGCGTGTAAGGACGATGGATCTGCAGTGGTCCCCCAGTGTGATTGGGGTGTGTGTGATGGATTCCTTCAGGCTTAGAAGCGTGAAATGACGGCGTCGCAGCGTGCTGCATCGAAACTTTTATACCTATCTATGTATTGGTATTTGTTAATAAAGTCTAATTCTCCCTTGTTGTGTGGTTGTTCTTCCACTCCCCGACCCCTAGGTCGTAACAATATTATTTACACAAGGAAAATATTATATATTTCTTAACGAGTTAAGTATCTAATAGTAGGTACATGTATGTAACAAACACGGTGGTTACTCGACCATGGTTTTTGTTGTTACACAAATCATAGCGTATCCAAGGTCGGCAATTTGTATCGCAGAAGCGGTCCTGAGGATATTAATATAGGGCAAAGTCCGTCTCGATACAACACCCGCAAGGCCTTTGCCAGTAAATTTAATAATAATAATTCATACTCGCATGGCAGGTAAACTGTAATTATTGTTTTGTTGTATTCGAGTAATTTACTACTTGTTGTTTATGTCAAACTAGCGTTTTCGCTTAGTGTTGGTCGCGTTAAAGGTAAATTTTATATTCATCGGATTTAATAATCTTTTTCCTTTAGATCTAGATTAAAGGTACCCTATACTCTTTTCCTGGGTCTATTCCTGGGTCGGGTCACGGAATAATTCTGAACTTTTGCATTTTTTTATGAAATGTTTAGCACACTCCAGACCACTGCCCGTTCCGGTCACTGTCATCAACATCTGATTGTGATCGTTAATAAATGAAACATTATCACCCTAAGACCACCTACCCGCATTGGTGCAGCGTGGTAGGTCTACGCTCCATATCCACTCTCCTATTTGGAGGGAGGCCTGGCCCTGTAGTGGGTCGTTAATAGACTGATAATAATAATGATGATGATGATGATACTCTTTTCTGTCCCACTCATACTTATATCAATGTAAAATTTCATGATGATAAATGATAATGATTTCATGATGAACTAACACACTTATGCTTTTATAATATCAGCAGGTATGGTTAGTAAATGTATTGATTTGTCGTAATAACCGGCAAGATATTTATTTTTATACACATCGAAAGACTTAATACCACTATGTAGTGCTGGTTCTATCAATTTTTATGCAATAAAAAATACCTAGAATTATTTTACATACATAGTAACGTACATAATTTAAAAGTAGTTGAACGCTGTGTTCTGTGTGTGCAGAAAAACGCATTAAATCCACCTATTACTGGTATATCGTGTACGATTATTTATTGTGGTTATACGCATTGTCCAATAGCACACTAGGTATATGGAGCTATCGGGAATAAGATCAGGAATAAGACCGAAGCTTCATGTACTCTTATACACAAATTAGCTACTCAGAATATCAGATAAAAAAATGAATGATTCAATAACAATTTTGAACTCTGCCTCTCTAAATAAATGACTTCCCCTTTCAATTTCTTGTAATGCCACATGTTTTGCCTAATAAATTTAAAATTATGTTTTGTTATTTTATATAAACAAAAAATAAAAACTGAACGAAGTAAAAAATTAGACACTTAGGAAGTCGGGCCTCCAAGTTTAGGTAAAGTGCACCACTTCATGATGTGATTATGTTAATTAAAGTTGTTAACATTTTTTTATTTCATACTTTTTAGTGCTTTATCAACAACGAACATACTAATAAACCTACTCGAACTAAACCATAAGTACCAATATTCACTACCTACTTATAACATTCCGACGTCCCTGCAAAAGTGAATATAAAGTTTGAAGAGTTTCTTCGAGTTTCTCATCATTGGATCATGACATAGTAAACATTAAACTAACTGGAAACTATAACCTTTCAAACTTCTTATTGAGACATAAATTAATCAAGCCCAATCACAAAGTAGCTACTGTAAACCGTTAAATAGCTCCCTCAACTGTCCTTCTTCTTCATCGCCAGACCCTCAATGACAGTCACAGCCCATCAAAATATAAAGTTCTCATTGACACAAATTAATCGAGCCCAAACACAAGGTAGCTACTGTAAACCGTTAAAGAGCTCCCTCAGCTGTCCCTCGTCTTCATCGCCAGACCCTTAATGACAGTCACAGCCCATCTAAATGTAAAGTTCTCGTTGAGACAAATTAAAGGTAGTCTGTAAACCGTTAAGTCCCTCGTGCCCTGTCTTCATGCCAGACCCTTAATGACAGTCACAGCCCAACTAAATATAAAGTTCTCATTGACACAAATTAATCGAGCCCAAACACAAGGTAGCTACTGTAAACCGTTAAAGAGCTCCCTCAGCTGTCCCTCGTCTTCATCGCCAGACCCTTAATGACAGTCACAGCCCATCTAAATGTAAAGTTCTCATTGAAACAAATTAATCTAGCCCAAACGCAAGGTAGCTACTGTAAAACGTTACGGAGCTCCCTTAACTGTACGTCGTCTTCATCACCAGACCCTCAATGACAGTCACAGCCCATCTAAATGTAAAGTTCTCATTGAGACAAATTAATCGAACTGTAAAACGTTACGGAGTTCTCTTATATATAGATTCGCTCCATCATCAGATTTTATCAAATTGTAGTGCTTTTAAATACTTACCGGAAAACATTTTATGCCTCTCAGATCCTGGTTTCCTTGTCATCCAACAAAAATAGAATTTCAAAATTATGTTTATGTGAGAAACGCCTTTTTTTTTGAAGTCGTTTAAAAATCTTCTTTAAAAGATATTGAATGTATTAATTATTTTTAAGCTTACTAATCTAATTTATTGTCATGAATTCGTCATTAACAAGTTAATTAAAAAATAGGTGTAAAACGACTAGTGATTTCTACCTTAATTTTTAATTTGTTTGTTGACAAGGATTCTCAATCGAGTTTGGCTATAGTAGGTATATATATATATCTTTATCTCATAGTATCGTGTTAGACTAAGAGTTCTCTCACAGACGACATCGGCACAAGCACTGTCGAGTTTTATTACAGAATCGACTTGCAGGAGTCATATTGCAAATCGTCAATGGCAATTGGCAGTACACGAGTGCTCTGTGTCAGTGGTCCGTGGTCGCAGTGAAAGTAGCGCGGTGATGGCCGGCCGTTCCGCCCGAGCGCGCGCTGACCACGCTGCATCGGTTGCATTGCGGCCAGCGGCACCCACGTGGCACTGTGGTTGACATGTACACTGTTTAATGTTTACATGACACCGTGTTAAACTATACATGCCAAGAAAAAACGCCGGAGGTTTTTATTCTTAACAAGAAGTTCCCAGTAACAGTTCTGAGTTAAAAAGCTGTACTACAGAGTCATTTAATGATCTTCCTATGATAGAGCGGTTTTTTGTAGTTTAGTTCACCATACTACACAGGTTCGTGGGTTTAGGACCACTTAGATGGTGAGTTCATGACCGGTAACGATAACTTAACGTGCTTTTCGAGGCACGAGGGTGTCACACCACACCCTTTAATTTTGTTAGACATGGAATTTCTTAGAAAAATCTTTAAAAATCATAAAGTTACCCAGGACTCTGATTTAAGATTTTATGATCAATCGGACCAATCACAAGGTTGAATATACATATTCCATATCCATGATGCGAATCTAGGTTTAGACAGGAATTGACGTAGAAGTCTAACTATATTCACGATATGGATGCCCTCGACATTAATAGTAACGTTATTATTTCACAATTAGTCTAGACCGTTATCTGGCCAGACGTGGCTTAAAGGGCTTAACAGTCTGATTGTGGCCACTGCGTACTGTCCGGCGAGTTTCGACACACACATTAAATAAATACCGATAATGACAACGTATTGCATCAATCGTATATATTTATTGATATATTCACGATTGCACAATACACATAAATGAACAACATAAAACTAATCCTTGCAGTTCTTGTAAAAATTTTAGTAATCGAAAACTGATGTGCATGAATATTTTGAAGTTAAGTATTGCAAAAATTTCGATATATGTACATACTTTTACAGTCTAAAATTCTAAGAAGTGCAAGATCAACATACGTCATTTTTGTGAATTCTCATCAGCCTTTTTAACAGATGAAACGAAACGGAGGAGGTTCTCAATTCGACACGTAATATATATATATATATATATATATATATATATATACGCATAACTATTTACAGAGTTGTCCGATTTTGATAATTCTATCCTGGGGAAATTGAAGGAACTCTTCAAATTTTGGAGGCACGCTTACAGCGATTTCGGTTTTTGTCTCGGTATCGGTAGCTTTTTGGCTACTAGTGCCGTATAATATACTATGACAGTATAGTACGACTACGTTACGTGGCGATAAATCACTAAAAAGTAAGAAATAAAATTTAGTTGCTTTTATTTATTTAAGCATATCTAGGAGTCGGTGCCAGCCAAGGTTTCTACTTTAAGGACGTTACCTAGAACCCACAAACTGCTTTACTACGTAAAATAAATGTTACTTAAACTTGGCTGGCACCAAATTCATAGATATGCTTAAGTAAATTAAAGGAACTAAATGTCAGTTATTTTTTACTTTTTAGTGCGTTTTGAATCGGCTCTATTTTTTACCCGACTGCGTCAGAAGGAGGGTTATGTTTTTCGAGCGTATGTATGTATGTATGTATGTCCATTTCTTCGGCACGCGCTACAGCCTAAACGACTGAACGGATTTTGACAGGTGAGGTGTCGTTGAATTCGTTAAAATTGTGGTAGTGACATAGGCTATATAAATTTTCAAAATGGTGGCTGTAAATGGGGGAAAAAAGGGGGGATGTGTGTATTTCTTTCTCTTATCTTAGCAATATGGGTATCAAATAAAAGGTCGTAAAAAGACCATTTCAAAAATATAAATATCATGTTTATATTGCCGTTTTAACAAAAAATGGCAAAAAGTGTACCGTACCATTTCTATACCAAAACGCACCAAAAAGTAAAAAATAACTGTATCATTTAGTTGCTTTAATTTATCTATATAAAATTTTAAATACTTTAAGCATATCTAATCTAGGAAATAAAGTATTTTGTCCCGGTGCCAGCCAAGGTATTTAAAATTTTATATAGATATAGTGATCCTTGTTTTTCTACGTTTTGAGTCTGTTCTATTTTTTGTTAAAAAATTTTATAACATACAGAAACATACAGAGCCAGGCTTTTAGGGACTTTCCGTTAAATCCCTAAAAAATTACAATCTTTTCTACCCCACATTTACATTGGTCCGATCTGCGCCGTTTTCTCATTCAGAGAAAATACATTTTTACGGCAATTGAAGAGGACATTTTCGGAGAATATCTCCTTATTTTTACAACAACTCCAGAGCGTATTTCTTCGGATTTTCATCTTATTCGCAAGAATATAAACACTGTACTGTTACAAGGATGTTAACATAACCTCTATAACCTATAACTAGATGTGCCCGCACTTTCACTTGCGTAGATACCGTTCCTGTAGGGATATCTGGACAAATATAGCGTATTATCTTACAAATTCTATTTTCCCTCTATGTAATCTCTGTGCCCAAAACCCAGGACCGGCGAGCTTAGCCTGATTATTGAACATACACCAGGCCAAACCTTTGTATTTACAATATTATTTTAAGAAAAAGGTTTCATTTGATCAGAACAGAACGAATAACTACCCCCACTAGGCAGACAAAGGACATCAAACGTGTCGAAAGGAACCGCTGCCCAAAAGCGGTTCAGGATCGTTGTGTTAGGAACAGAGATGTGATTTATTTGAAATACTTCTATTTAAAATGCATATACAAAATGCAAAATATCTATTTTGTATTTTGCATTTAAATGCTTTTTAACAAAAACATTTTGTATTTTATTTGAAATACCTTTCGAGAAGTATTTTGCATTTTTAAAATTCATTTCAAAATGCAAAATACTTTCTGATTCAGTTTAGCCAGCAATAAAAATGAAATGAACATACCGCTTGTATGGCCGAATATGATTTTTGTCGGCCGCGGTTCAAGCTAAAACACTAAATGTATTAAAATGAAACTTCGTAGTTCATATTTTGAGGTATTGCATAGCATACTTTTTGTCGCGAAATTAAAGTAGAAGGGCTTGAAAATTTCGATGTAAAGTCTTTAATTTTTAAAGTTATGTTAATGAAAATTTGTTTACTAACTACTAAATAAGATTGTTATTCAAGGATTTTTCAAAATTTCATCCATCATATAGGGTTATATTGGGGTTGACTACACCAACAATCAATTTTTTGTCAATCTGTTTGTTCCGGCTAATCTCTGAAACAACTGGACTGGACGAGTCTTTCGACACTTATTTGCTAATGTTATAAGTAACTTAGGTTGAACTTATTTTAGTAATGATTTAAGTGACTATTCTAAAATAAATAAAAATATCATACAATTTGGTCAAAAGGCATTTTATTTTGAAAAAGCATTTTGAAAATACCTATTTTGCATTTTGCATTTGAAATACAAAACGCAAAAGTATTTGGTATTTTGCATTTGAAATAGTAAATCTGAAAAGTATTTTGCATTTTGTATTTAAATGCTTTTATGGAACCATTTTGTACATCTCTGGTTAGGAAATAGGCCTATGTCCAGCATGCACCAGGCCAAACCTTTGTATTTACAATATTATTTTAAGAAAAAGGTTTCATTTGATCAGAACAGAAGAATAACTACCCCCACTAGATGGCCAAACGACGTCAAACGTGTCACCGGAAACCGCTGCTTAGAAGCGGTTCAGGATCGTGAGTTGGCAAGCCTATGTAAAGCAGTGGGCGTCCATCGGCAGATGTGAAGATGATGATGAAGAAAGGAGATAAACAGACGCAGACCACACGTAGCCGCAGCGCCGATTCATATTAAAATATCGCAAAGCAATACACTTACATCTTAAAAGTGTACACTCCCATATCGCAGAGGTTGTTAACTTTTTATAACTTTTACAACACACGCCAATCGCCACGTGTGGAAACAAATACACCGATCGCTCACAGCGGTGAGACATCACTGACAACTGATGGTTATCATTTAAGTTATATACATTCTGATAAGCTGATAAGTGAACAGGATCAAACGAACACTGTATGTGGGTTAAAATAAGTTAAACTTGACAACTATTGTTTTTGTTGTTTGACAATTATTGACTGCCTCATTGGTCTGACTGCCTCGTTGGTCTGACTGCCTCGTTGGTCTAGCGGTTAGCCTATCTGGCTTCGATCACGAGGTCCTGGGTTCGATTCCTGGGTCGGGTCACGGAATAATTCTGAACTTATTCATTCTTCTATGAAATTTTAAGTACTGATGATAGAATGATGATAGTCTTTAAACTCAAACATTTTAAAATTGCAATTCTGTGAATAATTGCACATTGGTTGGTTGGCACTGGTTTTAAAGCGATTACCCTAAAAGGATCTACCCTAATGATGTGGTCTAAGATACACTCATGCTTGTTGTTTACAAATGGGACATAAACACAACAGTCTTTGAAAGGGAATTGTAGATCCTTATTAGGCCTTTGAAATAACAGACGGAAAATTTGTCCTCAATAATAAAAAGGTGCTGTAGTTCCTAGTACTCATGTTGTAATATAATATGAATTAAAATAAAGGCATACAAACCTATACTGTACATTTCTAAGTGAGCCTTATAATCGTTTGAAATGTACACAATATATCATATCTACAAAATATAGTATTCATGTACATATATTAGTCATAAATAAAATATTATGTATTTGCTAACTAGCAACAATTTCAGAGTAAAATATATTTTTTTTAAGTTTTATATTAGTGTCTACATACTAAACTCAATTTAATCCATCACGTAGAGGCACTAAATCCCCACCAACCCTACCCATATTTTAATAAAAAAAAAACAAAAGAAAAATGAACTTACGTATCATTCTCGTCTATAAACATGTCTATTCGCCTTTAACCTGTAACAAAATAATCCCTCGTTAAAAGTTATGTACTTACATTTGAATACAGCCTTTGAAGAGATCCTTCAAAGATACTCGTAAAACTACATCAAATTAAAGTTAAACGAAGTGAATCTTTAACATTTGATTACTTGGCATATTTGGTATTGCTTTGGCTAAGAGATATCCTGTGTTCGATTCCTACGGGTTTACGGTGAATTTAGGATTTTATATTTTCTAAATAGGTTCCTATCTGGTCTGGTGGTAAGCTTTCAGTGGCTGGTTACCATAGTTACCAATACCAGCCTACCGGCAAATATGTACCTACGGCTAAGCGTATTTGGATGTAACGTTTGAAAATGGAACCTCTTCCAAGTTAGCCGGCTACCATCTTAAGACTGCATCGTCACCTAACATCAGGTGAGATGGCAGTGTCAACTTGATAGTTAAAATAAATCACGTGGACAGGTGACAAGTCAACAAAATAGACTTTGCCCTAGGTAAGTGATTCACGTCTTATCACTTTCAGTAACATCCTGCGATCAACTGATTGAAAAAAATTAATGTCATTAGTTATAGGGCGACATTTTCGACATGGTAATAAGATTTTATCTATAATTTAATGATTATCATGTACTAACATGATAATAATTTATTATTATATTCCGAAAAGTTCTTGTGATAATTATGTTTACTAAGAACTTCCTTCTGGAAGCGTTTATAAAATAAACATGAATTGGACATTCACGTTCGACGTCTAAAGGCGAAAAATAAGTGATGAAATTTTATATTTAAGGTCTTCATTTTCAAGTTAGTTAATTCTGAAAGCTGAAACAACGGGTGGAGCAAAGGCTATGAGTTAAATTTTAATACCCATTTCATTTACATAATATATAGGAAAACGATTAACAGGGCGTCTGTCGGTTTAAATAATAAAACACATTGTAATGTGTCAAATGTAAGCCGATTTTCATTGCACCCAAGCATCTTTGTGATTAATTTTGTTTTAATTTATTTGTCCGTAAGTTTACTACTTAATTAAAGTTATTAAGTTACACTGGAGTTGGTAATCTTCATCGGCAACAACAATTCACAAAGCAAAGAGTTAGTGTGGTCAGTTATGATGTCCCATTAAAGATGCGTTTAAGCTTAGGAGCCGAGAATAAGCGGCGCTGCTTTGATCTACATTGTTGGCGACGTCAAGTATGGCAGTCCAACGAGCCTCCAACGAACACTGTCCTCAGACGCCTTTGTTTATCAGAATTGATAGTTGGCACAGTCGAGCACGAGATGAACGTCAGACCGTACTACACGCACCTTATAGAATGCTCATAAATCGTCAACTCCTTATTCATAAGATATCTATGCCTATCCATTGACTTGCAACAACATTGTCGGTTGGCGCATCTCTTCCGGCCAACTTGCTGCCATGCGGGCATGCTGGCAACATTCGCCATGCATGCGTGTTGTCTATAATTAGACGGGGGCTCGGCGAGGCGTGTAGCAAGGCGTCCGAACACTCATGGCGTAATGATGCCATCGACCTACAAGTGCTAATCTAACTTTGTACGCTGCACACGTTTAATGTTTATTTTGTGCCGCTACTCGATTCCTATCAAAGCTATTATTATAAATCTTTAAACACGCGGCGACCGAGGGCTGCTAAGGTTTTTGGGGGGACGATAATTGCTTTCTAGAAGCGAACATTTGTTTACATAACCAATAAAAGATAATTCTATGCCTGTTTTAATGAAATCCAGGGCAATAATACATTCATAATATGTACTACCAGTCGCCCGCGGTTTTGCCCGCGTAATTCCTGTTCTGGGTAGTTGGGAATTTCTGTATACAAATTACCCTATGTCACTTCTCATGAATCTGGCTATAATATTTAAAAATTTTTAACAATCCGACTGGTAGTTTCAGAGATTAGTCAGAACAAATAAAAAGACAGACAGACAAAAATTGTAAAAAATGTTTATTTTGGTTTATGTACATTTTATGCATATGCATGTAGTAAAAGGTTATTTCAATATTACAAACAGACACTCAAATTTAAATATACTCGTATGTATAGATTGAATACTTCCGTGTCCCGTATCCGTCTGGATTTAAATGTAAGGCAAGCTAAGATAAGCAGCGATGTAAGATTTTCAAAATTTTCGCTATAAGTACCCTAAATCTGGATGCACGAAGGCAATTTTTTGCGATTTTATTGTCTTCTAGCTTTTGCCCGCGACTTCGTCCGCGTGGAATTAGTAATTACGGCAGCCTAATTTTTCTAAGCCTTGAATGTCATATTTATAATATATCTAATCAACTGCCTAAGAAATAGGTCTTAACCTTTCAAAATGACGATACTTTCATACAATTTTTTCGCAATTAAAAGTAGCCTATGTCCTTTTTCAGGCTCTAGACTTACTGTGTACCAAATTTCATTTAAATCGGTTTAGCAGTTGTAGAGTGAAAGCAAGACAGACAGACAGACAGACAGTGTCACTATCGCATTTATAATATTAGTTAGGATTAAGATAAACTAAATACCAGTTAACTAAAAAACTATTTTCGAAATGATAGTCCACAGCTGAGAATAGAACGCCGGAACATTACAGAGATAAGCACTTTGTTAACGCAGTGTACATATATGTATACAACATGATCAATGTGCGCCTAAAATACCGATTTCAGTATTTTTAAGTACTGTTATCAGATAAGAGGCGTTATCGGTCGGAACTAGATTGAAAGAGATTGAAACCAACAAATGCTTTGTCTGGGAGGTTGTAAATGTTGAAACGAACATAAAGTCCACTTCAGATTACATGCTATTGTGACACAATTGGAATATAATAAACATTGTAGCTAATAACATTTTGTTTCATATATAAAAAAAATAGTGTCCGTTCGTCTCGTTAAAGTTGAGAATTGTTTAACCGATTTTGAAATTATAAATCTTCTTAAGCTCAACGGTAAGGACCGGAATAACATGGAGAGCTTGTTCAATTCCGCCCGTTGCATTTGTCGTACCCATTCCTACCTCTAAAAACATTTTTTTATTCAATACAAGTACGCCATTGACACACCTGATGGTAAGTGATGGAAGCGGACTAACCACGTTACTTCACGACATTCTACGGGAACGCTAAATCGCTTGGCGGTACGTGTTTGTCGGTAGGGTGTTAACTAGCCACGGCGAAAGCCTTCCACCGGCCAGACCAAGACAAATTATGAAAAATATCAAACGCTCTCCGGGAATCAAACCCAGGACCTCCGTCTTATAAATCCATTTTGCCCGTTGCATTTATCGTATCAATTCCTGCCTAAAAATATTTATGAAAGCGTGTATTCACACTGGATTTAACTTTTTTATAACTTTAAACACGTTTTATTTAATGTTAAAAATTAAAAAATGTGTGTGTAAATAATTTAAATAATTATATTTTTATAACAAAGAAAGATACGTCAAGATGTATGACACAGATGTCTCGCAAGTGTAACGACCTGGATGAGCAAAGGGCGAAATACGAAGAGTTAACGCGCAGAACAAAAGACACTCCGTTGTACTAACTTGACCTATAAAGTGTAAACACGTTATACTGGTTATTGGGGGTAGTCTGAAATACTGCCTTAGTTAATGTAGGTTGACCTAGATTCTAGTCAGTAATGGGACGTTTTCTAGATATTGGAAAACCATTTTTCTTTGTTCGTATGTGTTGTGTGCCAAGCCAAATTAATTGTTTTTATAAATACGTTGATAACAAGATCGATTTGACTTAGTACGGAACACACTTGTCTAATAAATTGGTTTTATAAACACGTTGAATACTCTCACCCGATAGTGAGTGTCGATTTGACCTGAGACAGGATACTCCAATTGATAAAAGATGTCTAATCTCTCTCTTATAAACTTACTAATACAATATAAACTAATGAAAACCGGCGCTCTAGCTAGCTGTAACTTTACATATATTTATATCTTTATTCTGATTAAATAAAAAAAATCACTCTGCATAGTCACAATATAAAAAAGGCAAAATTACCTCTATTGAAAGTGAATAACTTCCTCCGTGGGGTAGTGGTAATTTTATTTGAGACGGTTTAGATTTAGTTTATGGTATAGAAATGGAGGTCCTTAGTTCGCTTTTGGCCAGTTTTTGTTAAAAAAGTAATATGAACATGATATGATATTTATATTTTTGAAAGGGTCTTTTTACGACCTTTCAATTAGTACCCATATTGCTAAGATAAGAGAAAAAAATACACAAATCCCCCCTTTTTTCCCCATTTACAGCCGCCATTTTGAAAATTTATATAGCCTATGTCACTACCACAATTTTGACAAATTAACGAACCTCACATGTCGAATCCGTTCAGCCGTTCCGGCTGTAGCGCTGCCGAAGAAATGGACATACATACTACATACTGTCGATTTTCAAACCCTCCTTCTGACGCAGTCGGGTAAAAACCGGCGCTATAGCTTGCTGTAACTTTACATATATTTATATCTTTATTCTGATTAAATAAAAAAAATCACTCCGCATACTCAGTCACGATATAAAAAAGGCAAAAATACCTCAAATGAAAATGAAACAAACAACGTTGAAAAACAAAAACCTTTACATAACTTCTTTTATACGGAATAAACATACTAGATCAATCAAAAAATCCCAGCTTAACCTAGTATCCTATTCTACAAACATCATCTAAGAAAAACACATTCGAATGACACATCGAAGTCCTCTGGACTTTAACCTATGAGTGTAAGGATGACAGTGTCACAGGAAAAATACAATTGTCAATCACGTTAACACCGTCACGTTTGCCAGTGGACCTTTGCTTCTACCCACCAATCGTCCGTAAATTAATTTTGTAATTATAAACCAATACACCTAAGTTATTAAAGGTAACTATAACGTAAAATCGTCACTCCAATAAACACTATTTGATAAGATCCAATTCCAATTGACCGTATTCATTTTAAACGGTAAATTCATTTATCATGTTTCGACAATATTATGTTAAAGCAATATAAACAACATAATTATGTCCGAAAACTGAAATGTCACTCAATTAAAAATCTCTAATAATACTGAGCATATGCTAAACTCCAAATTCATATAGGTGCACAATTACGACTCAGCCATAAAGCGGTACTGAAATTTAGGTGAGCTACAAGCGACTGGTGGATTTGAGTGACGTTTCAATATTCGAGCAATAGAGAATTATTTCTCGGAAAGCAACTATCATACATTACCACAAATCACTACTGGAATGTACGTGTTATGAACGATCAAAGGATAATTCCACACAAATACGTCACTTGCAAATGACGCTGTGAAAATACGGGAGATCAAATGCAATGAGAAAACAAGGAAAATGTACTAACTACCTGCCAATGTCAAAATAAAAATATAGACAAGGAAAATTAAAAAGTTATCCTCATAGATCAACTTTGCTTCCAATATTTGTCAACATTGTATAAAATAGACGTTAACGCTTATTCGCTTAGTATAGATCTTTTAAACGAGATAAACAACAAGTTTGATGAGGTTTTTACCAATAGACAGAGTGATTCAAGAGAAGGATTTATAGATAATAGTTCAATAAAGAATTTTGTTGCAGCGTTTCCACGCCCGAAAAAGATATGACGAGTAGAGAAAACGAGAAACGTCGGCTAATAGCGGCGACGTTTATATAAATACATAAATATTTATTTCATAATTCATCATCATAATCATTGATAACTTTACTCTACTATGTCTAACAGAGATTGGAACTATCCCAGTAAGTTTATACAGTATTACTTCTGTAACTTGATGAATGATGAACTTGAATATAGCTCTTCCTTTCGCCCCAACGCAACGAAATGTTCAGGACTTAAATTCGTAAATACGCGTCGTTCCTTACTTAAAAAAAATTTTAACAAAAAATAGAACCGACTCAAATCGCACAAAAAATAAAAAAATAACTGTGTCATTTAGTTGCTTTAATTTACTTAAGCATATCTATGAAGTCGGTGCCAGCAAGTTTAAAGAACATTTATCTAACGTAGTAAGTTGTGGGTTCTAGGTTTATTTCTTACTTTTTAGTGATTTATCGCCACGTAACGTACTCGTACTATACTGTCATAGAATATTATACGGCACTTGTAGTCAAAATGCTTCCGATACTTACACAAAAACCGAAATCGCTACAAGTGTGCCTGTACAATTTGAAGAGTTCCTTCAATTTTCCCAGGATATCATCATCAGATCCTAACATGATGACAATGGGACCACCTTGGAAGTGTGATCTTTCTAATAAAAATTATCTTCCAATTCGAATTATCAAAATCAGACAACACTGTAAAAAGTTATGCGTGGTCATATATAAAAAAAAAAGTATACGTGTCGAATTGAGAACCTCCTCCCTTTTTTTTCGTCGGTTTAAAATAATCAAGTATTTTACAATAAGACTCAAATATAACAGACAAAGCAGCTCAACAAATGTTAATTTGTTAACGCGAGCGACACTTCTGTAATGAGTCTGATAAGTCTCAATTAGCAGCGGAGTCTGAAACTCGCCACAAATTGTAACGATTGTAACAACCACCAATGTTAATTAGTGGATAGCCGGTGACGGTGACGTAACGCCCCGAAACAACGCTGACCGTGAATGACAAACGACTTGAAATGGGTCAGAAGTGTGTGGCACGGAGTTTCTAAACCATGTAGACATCTAGGATTAATTAAGGTTGGTGCGAAAGAGAAACAACAGCAATTTGAGTTCAAATTCATTTCGTGTATTTCAAGTAAGACTTAGTTTAGAAGAACTTTTAAAATGTCATATTAGACTTTTTGTCGTAATTCTACCACCAGGCGACTGGAATTTAAAAATATTGCTTGTGTCATTAAATAATCTTTCAAGTTGCACAGAGGAGACAGGTGGATCGCGGAAATTGGGAATAGTAACAATTAAATTTAAATACAGCACTACCATCAGCTATACTAGGTCTTTTCTGCCACGCACTTCTAAGATATGTAACGAGCTTCCATCCTCGGTGTGTTCCCACATTCTTACAATTTGGGGATTTTCAAGGGGAGAGTTAATAAACATCTCAAAGGCCGGCGGTGACGCCTCTGGTGTCGCAGTTGTTTATGGGCGGCGGTAGTCACTTATCATCAGGTGATCCGCTTGCTTGTTTGCTCGCTATTTTTATAAAAAAAAATGTTTGAAGAGTCATTGGATGTTTAGGATTCCAAAGTGTTGGAATGGCAATCTCGGATCTAAAAAGCGCAGTATGCCTCAACCCCACCAGCAGATGGACTTCACATATAAAAATTCACAAAAAGGGGCATCAAACACGTGACCTCACTTTGTTCAATTTGGAATTGAATTGGACCGACCAAACTCTTTATCTTTTTGTAGTAGGTAGTTTTATTTAGGACATATTTTGAATTTGAGAGTAATTCCGTGAATAAATTAGAGGCAGGCGTGCAGAAAGAACATGATATTGGAACGAGGCCAACGTACAGCATTATTGGAGTAGGTACCAAGAGCCGGCGCTGAATCACCCGCGGAAATCGAACAAAAGCCTTATCGGCGCATTTAAATGTATTAACAAAGAACCATCTTCTACCAGGTTTACTTTATCAACGCTCCGCAGTTTACTCACCTTGCTTTGTTAAAGTTTCTAACATAACAAAAAGTAAACCTTTATCTGAACTTTGTTGTTATTGTATATTAATATTGGAATTAAGTGGGAAAGTAAAGAAAAGAGCAACATCTCCTGGGTTTACTGATAGTAATTATTAATATTATCCGAAGAAAATTTTGTATTATTTACAAGATCAAATATTTTAATGTCCCTGATTTCAATCGCGTACTAAATAACGTGTACACATAGCCTACTGTAAGTCTATTGCTTTCCTCTATTAATGGGTTATCCAAGCATTGAAATATATTTCCATTCTGGTCCATTCGAACCAGGCACTATGGCAACCATAACGTTCAAGCGAAAATGCGGCGAATTTGATAATTACTGGCAAAATGTACTTTTCTGGACAAGCTGTGTTATAAAATTTACTACTCCACGTCTACTAAACAAGCACTTCTTAATATAGGAATAATTATTTTATTTCAATAATTACATTAATAGTGCGTGCATATAAATCCGATTCCGATTAACCGTCCATCAAAGTGTACCAAACGGTATTTCTAAACAAAGTCCATGGGTACGCGTTGATTCACCTCGTGTCAGCCCACTACACCGCGCGCCGGATGAATGGCGGTGTTTAATCAATAGAGTACAAACACTCGCGGTGCAAAGTCCGTCTTATCGTTTCAAGACCGCCTGTTCCGTGTAATCGTCAGGGTTGCCAACGCACGGAAAAATAAAGGTCTTAAAAAAAAACTGATTGTATTTAGTACATTTGTGGAATCAATTAAACATTAATAGTGATTGTTAATATTATGAAATTACTATATGCACATCGATATAATAAAATATCTTAGCTTTCCATGCCGGTGCATTTCCACCCCGTGCCGGTGCCGCCACGTCCATCGCGTGGCTAAGAGAAAATCTCCGAGACTTGTGACACGAGTGTAGGTTTAAGGGTACCCTTAGTGACGCGCGTCAACACTCACCTCCTCTGTTCAAGTTATTCTCCCTGCAAAGCCAAATTCGGAAGGATCCTACTAGAGCAGCTTTGGACACTCGTTCCAATATGGAGCTTACTGCAATTCTAGTAAGGCCAAGGTCTTTTAGCAGGTTGTAGAGAGACTTCGCTGGTATACCCCTCGCACCCAAATAAGGAATATTTGACGATCGACAAAATTTGGTCGCAAAAATAACAATTATTATCCTCAGCAGCAGGGAGCGTTGGTAGCAAGGAATACTCAAACTTGTATAAATTCACTTTATTACATTACAGAAATTACACAAACAGTTACGTTACGATTCGATTCCTTTAAAATTAGAAAACACAATGAGCGCGCCACGTAGCCAAAAACCTTACAAAATCTCTTTTTGACGTGCAAGGGAAAGTGGTTGGTTGCCGCCTTTATGCGTTAACCAATCATAAAATGACAGTTGACTATTCTGTACGAAGAATTATGTTGCCAACTTAAAAAATAAAACGATATAATTTTTCGATTATGATACGATTAACGCTAATTAAATTATGATCCTAACACGATATGTCAAAGTCTAGAAAATTTCATCATGGAAAACAAGAGAAACGTATACGTTAATTTTCGTTATGTGCTACAACGATTTAACTTTATTGCGCAGTTTATATCGAACACAAAGTTCTGATACCGAGATAATAATACACAACCGCAACTAGTTTGTCGTAGTTATTAGAATTTGCAATTCAATTTGTCAATTTGTACCAGGGTAATTTGATCTAACCATGAAACAACAAAAAATTAAAAACTGTAATAATAATACTTGGTATACAAGCACGGTTGAAATTCAAGTTTGATTGTTTGTACTACTCTACAACCTGATCCGATGGTAGAAATCTTCTAAGAAGGCCGACAGAAAAACCAGCACTTACTATTTTCGTTTTCTTTGAGTGCCTCTCCAAGTAGCGAAGGTTGAAAATCAGCTTTGTAAACTGGTCAGTAATTCTTTAAAACTATTGTATTTTACAATGATGTGTATTATTTTAAACCTTATTATTGCTTCTATTTATATAGGCCTCAACAAGATAATGGCCGATCGTACGACTACCGTTACTAACCAATCTATCAATACTAAGAAAAGAATCAGCTAGTAAAGGATTGTACAAAATTAACTAATCGGGGCTCCATAGTTTGTAAAAAGGAATAAGATTAACAGACTTATCTTTCGAAACTACAATGAAGTTTTTTAAGAATTTCACGCTCACGAAGTCCGTTAGTTACTCCTCAGTAACGTGTGAACCCTACAGTAACACCGGTCGGAGCGGTGTATCCGTGATACGACAATTGGCCGCTGGACTTCGGACCGCATTGTCTGTAACTCTGTAGTAAGTACGACTGCCGGCTATCGGAGCCGCAATTATGCAACTATTACCATTACACCTTGTTATCTGGTGCTCTACTCGTGTAAACTACATGCGGGCTCTTATTATCGATAAACGTAAATAGTTAACTTTGTGTTGCCTTGGATTGCGAGGAATTTTATTAATGTCGCGCCGGTTTGACTTAAGCAGGTTATTCATTATATTCTACTTTATTATCTTTGTCTATGTTTCATCTATGAATCTCAGAGGATTATTTATGGCGCAAAAGTAAGGTTAAATATTTATCCCTATGATTCTAGTTATTAATGTACGAAAAGCGTGAAATTTAATGATTTCTCTACAAGGTGGTTATGGTTGGTTTCTTGTGCCTAAGTTAGGATTCCACTAAATTAAGATAAAGATTGAAAAACAAACAAATGAATGCATTATGCATATTTCTTTGGTTTTCAAGCTCTATAACAGTTTGACGGATTTTGACTTACAAGTAGGTGTATAGTAAGGTGGATGTGTCGTTTATATTACTGGAAAACTTAGGCACAAGAAACCGACAATAAACCTTTTACGCGTTTAATTTCTTTGACATGCCATAGATGATAGAGTCAGAGCGAAATTTATTGTTAAAAAATCAAAATAGTTGTTTTAAGTGTTTCCAAGCATTCAAGTCAAGTCATGTTAGACTATTTAAAGTGACCGCCGGCTCCATATCCTCGGAAGGCAGGTTAAAGTAAAGGATGTCTCGTAATCGGTTAATGTCAAATATATAATCGTAGCAGGTAGTATATTGGCAAACTAGCAAATAAATAATGATATGAGTAACGGAAATCGGCAACGCAATCCATCATGATAGTAGGGCAAAGGTTTATTGTTGTTGTGTTGGGCGTCCTTGGGCGACGAACTTTAGACGACCTTTATTGATTTAGTACAACGAAATCGACACCGAACTATCAGTGATAAACATATGTTTGAACCACGTGTTGTTGAAAGTATTTAATTATTTATTTATTCATTATTTGTGCTCAATGAAAAGTCAATAAAGAAAGTGATATATGATCATGCCGATTTTTATTTGGAACTGTTTGTGGCGATGTACATCGCTTGCAAAGCGGTTGTGTCAGAAATCGGAATTCTCCAATAACGTTTTGGGATGACAGCCGAACTGAAGGTGGGATGATTGACAAGATCAAGAATCTACACATACTGGATACAACGACGACCTTTTCAGTTTTCACTTAGTAGCGATCTCTACCCAATGTCTACTAGGCAAATTACTACTAAGTTATTAATATAGGTGCACTTAATATTTATTTGTGAGTTTGTCTGTTGTTACAAAACTGTACTCCGAAACCGATAGACATACATACACGCTTTTTTTTTAATTATCACGCTGTTGAAATGTGGATTAGCAGGCTTGGGGTAATGCTTAACTATATAACTATTAACGTCGGATTTTAATTATAATGACCAAGCTTAATGTGACCTCTAAGAAACGGGGGGTGTAATACCATCGTCCCTCCTCATCATCCGTCCACTACAGGGCGAGGCCTCCCTCCTTATAGGAGAGGGGATATGGAGCGTACACCCACCATGCTGCTCCAATGTAGGTTGGCGGGCTTAGGGTGATAATGTTTCATTTATTAACGATTATTATCAGATGTTGATGATAGTGACCGGGACCGACGGCTTAACGTGCTATCCGAGGCACGGGGGTGTAACACCACCAACTTCCAAACTCCGGGCTTGTAATGTACTGAACATTTCATAGAAGAATGAAAAAAGCTCAGAATTATTCCATGACCTTATAACCCGAGGCGGCACAAACAGTGACTAATAAGGACTGGGCTGACGATCACCTCTTTAGATAACACTGTGTCATAGAGCCTCTTTTGTTACTGTCAGACAGAACATTTATTTATTGTTGACACCTATGTTTCGTCAAGGTTTAGTTCAAATCAACACTAATATTAGTTCGGTAGTAAGTCATATATATGTACGTCGGCCCTTATAATTGGACTTTGACAGCCGCGTTGCTGCAATGTAGGTCGCACGTTATTAAAGGAAGATATTCAGTTTATCGCCTTTTTCTTTTATACTGGGTCAAGTACAACTCTACTTAATAATCTAGACAAGCCGTGTCTATCAGTTTTACCCGCTACGCTGTAATAAAAAATGAAAAAAATATGGGAAAATTTTGTACCCTTTACTAATATAGCTGCCTCGTTGGTCTAATGGTTAGCCTATGTGGCTTCGATCACGAGGTCCTGGGTTCGATTCCTGGGTCAGGTCATGGAATAATTCTGAACTTTTTCATTCTACTATAAAATGGTCAGTACATTCCGAGCCCGAAATTTGGAAGTTGGTGGTGTTACACCCCCGTGCCTCGGAGAGCACGTTAAGCCGTCGGTCCCGGTCACTGTCATCAACATCTGATAGTGATCGTTAATAAATGAAACATTATCACCCTATGCCCGCCAACCCACATTAAAGCCGAGTGGTGGGTGTACGCTCCATATCCCCTCTTCTATAAGGAGGGAGATCTGGCCCTGTAGTGGACCGTTAATAGGCTGATAATGATAACTTTATATTTATTGAGATAAATGATCGACACCGAAAAATAGCTCAAGTAAACATCGGATTTTAGACACACAATTTCGAGGTTAACATTCAGTATGTCTGATCTTAAAGTAATTCGAAACAAGTAATGGTGTTTTCTGAAAGAAAAAAACTCGATTTTACTAAAAAAAACTAATAAGCCACACACACACACCCGCACCTAGGTATTTACGTGTAATTGGTCACAGTAATTGTTAGGCTAGACTCCTGAGACGCGACGTAACTCGCCTGCTGAAGGCCGCCGCCTGCCTCGCATCTAATTAGTCCCAAGATCGATTTACATCTTATTAACTCGACGCGCAATTATGTGAAAATTAATTGCAATTTGTTCTGAAGCAGTGGTGCGATATCATTTCTATTTAGAGAATTTTAAAGTTTGGTGTGGTGTAAAAGATGTGGAGAGAAAAAGATTCTTAGGTTTGGGCAGAGATTATGAGGCGTGGGTGAATGGAAATGTTTGAAGGGGAAGGCCTAGACGAATGTTCCTGGACCAAATTCATGACATACTCTTAACGAAAATCTATCAGCAACAAACCTGAACTACTACAACTTTAATTTATTCTTTAATTCCAACAATGTTCATCATAGTTATCGATTTCGATCAAATATGTTGAAGTGAGATTCCTCCTGGGAATTACTACCGCCGTGTTTATTTCTGCCGATAACTGATACCGCTATGTACCTATGGGTCTAAAGAATATGGTTTTTTGGAGAAAGCACAGGCACCTGAGGATTAATAACTTGCGCTTGGTAATCACTATAGGAAATGTTACTTGCTAAATTTTTTCCACACAACATCGACCTCCATTGTGAGCCGAGCAGAATACGTGAAAAAATAATGGTGCTTATTTTTTCACGTTTTACTACAAAACGTGAAAAACAAGCACCTATAAAAAAAAAGTTATTCAAACTTATAAAAACTCATTTTAAAACCAAGAGCCAACCATTTGACTGGCGCCTAATTTGTTTTGTCTTCTGTTGACAACAGAACGAGTAACAACATATGACAGAAAAGAAAAGCGATCAAATTATGCAACAAGTCCTGATTGTGTAACAGTAAATAAAAACAAATCCATTTTAAAAGCAAACAAGCATGTTCAGCCACGGAAAATATATTTATTATTTATCTGCAAGTACCCTCCACTCGACCCGTCTCTGAACTTTCGGGTTATCGCCATAGATAGTGGCGACACAAGTCCAATACATCACCTACAAATGCCCGATAACCTAAGGACTATGGAAGCAAGCATATCCTATACAGAATGCGTTACAGAACTAGCAACACGTCCGGTTTAACTGCTTAGTATAAAGACAATTATAATCCATATAATTTAGTAAAGGAAAAACGAATTTCATCAATAAGTGATTCAAGCGGCAGGTTTATCTATACGTATTAAAAAAGAATATCGTAGTTTAGGGGTTTCCTTCGGACATGTTCGCAAGCAATATAATGTAAATGACTAAGCAGCTACATTCGTTAAAGTTAGAGTTCGGTCATTTACATTGTTTTTCTCAAATAAAACCTGGTAAAAAATATAAAACAGGAAAATGACAGCCTAACAGAAAAACCGAAACAATCGTCGTAAACATACATAAGAACATTGGATTTTTTATTGGTTGATACGAAGTTCACATAGCAAGCTAAAGATTATATAAAAGTTACACCAATACCTGAATTTCTTTTTTTTTAAAGAATACAATTTAATATTGAATAGAAAAATATTACGTATAAAAAGTTTCTTTACCGAGACTTGGATAAAACGTAAAGTGCTACAGTCTAGATGAGAAAAGACATTGAAGCATCTGAAAGTGAACTGAACCACCACTATTTGCATAGTTGGAGAGGAAAAAGAAGAAATTGAAAACAAATGTCAATAAAAAAAAATAAAAATAAAGAAGAATATTCGAAGCTGTCTACTAACATTTGCTAGTTGTTGCTAGTACGTACGAGACAGCTGAAGTTTTACATCTTCCGTGCACCATTTGTTTCCCCGACTTGTTGGGATGTCTATATAAGCTTTATGACATCGAACACAAAACATCCTATTCAGTTAAGTGAGATGTCGCATTAATGACACGTTATCAAATAATTGATGTTTAGTCTAAGTTTATTGTACATTATCACTTATCATCGGCTGCACCAATAAATATACGAGTAGGTACGAGTTACTAATTATTAAATAGAATTCGTTATAGAATAAACGTTCTTACACTGTTGTTACGCATATTAATATAGGTATTTTTTATTTATTTTAAGTCCATTTAAAACATAATAAATTAATATAAATAATGCAATAAATCAAAAACTATACTAAAGTCAAACTCGATTGAGAATGCTTGTCAACAAACAAATTTAAAATGAAGGTAGAAATCACTAGTCATTTTACACCTATTTTTTTTAATTAACTTGTTAATGACAAATTCATGACAATAAATTAGATTAATAAGCTTAAAACAAATTAATATATTCAATATCTTTTAAATAAGATTTTTTAAAATAACAAAACATAATTTTAAATTGATTAGGCATAAAATATGTTGAATTTTATACCTACATTTTAAATTTGTTTGTTGACAAGCATTCTCAATCGAGTTTGGCTTTAGTATAGTTATTGCAACTTGCATACTAAATGTCTTATTTATTTGAGATAAAATAAAATATTATAAAACAGATAGGCACATATATTGGATAGGCACAGATATTTTGGACTATAAGTTAAATTATGTTGGCCTGTGTGACTAGCCTTAACTTGAAGCGCGCTCAAGTCTGACCTCAAGAATCCTTTTAAGGTAAACAAGTACCTACGTTATTACGTTTTATAATGAAAGAAAGGATTTAACGATCTTGAATAAATTGTTTATATTCTTTTAAAAATACTTGCAGTTGGTAAACTAACTGCATCGTATATCGATGTATGGAAACAACATTTCCGCCTCCTTATGACAAAATTAAGTTTGCCTCTCAATGTTTTATCAATTCGTTACAGCAATACGCAGAGCTTTGTTGCTTGTTGCTTAATAGTTTTAAGTTTCTAAGTGTTGTAGAATCGTCAATTTTGAAGCGCCAATAGTTCCACGGTACGGGTAGCGCTCTCAACAACGAGAGGCTATGGGTTTCAAACCAGCCTGTTTGACTATTGTCGTACCTAATTCTAACACAGTCTATATATTTTAAGACACATTCATACGATCTATACTATTATATTTATATATACTATTTTTACCCGACTGCGTCAGAAGGAGGGTTATGTTTTTCGAGCGTATGTATGTATGTCCATTTCTTCGGCACGCGCTACAGCCTAAACGGCTGAACGGATTTTGACATGTTAGGTGTCGTTGAATTTGTCAAAATTGTGGTAGTGACATAGGCTATATAAATTTTCAAAATGGCGGCTGTAAATGGGGGAAAAAGGGAGGGGGTGTATTTTTTTCTCATATCTTAGCAATATGGGTACCAATTGAAAGTTCGTATAAAGACCATTTCAAAAATATAAATATCATATCATGTTCATATTACTATTTAACAAAAAATGCCAAAAAGTGTACTAACTTTACCGTCTCATTTCTATACCATAAACTAAAAGTAAAAAGTCTCAAATAAAATTATTATTATGAAAACAAAAAACCCGACTGCTTAGAAGTTATGCTTGTTTTTATCTTTTCAGTTCATAACTTCTAAGCAGTCGGGTTCTTTGTTTTCATAATAATAATTTTTATTTATTCATTACAGATTATGTATGACTAGGTAGTAACGCAAGGATAAGAAAAAATAGCAAATTGGTGATATTAAAAAAAATCCTCAGTACGTCACTTCCATATACGGACAAATTTTTTAAACTGTCATCAAACAAAGGCAAAATTAATGTAGATATCAACGAAAATCAAACCCGTGACACGTAACCGAAGCGACCAATACGCCAACACGGTTGACTAGTCGTTATAACAGCTAGCTAGGCATAATGAACGCAGTGGAGCGAACACGTAGAATTGGATCACGTGAACGTAACGAGCGAGCTACTTGTTGTATTATACTTTGACTAGTTCTCACTTTGATAAGCGCTTTTATCAACTTTTACGATATTAGATTTACGGTAACACCTAATAAATCGTTTTTTTGAAGAGGCGTACCATCGATTTGTTGACTGGTTCAGAAGGAGGGTAATGTTTTTCGAGCGTATGTATGCATGTACAAACTTCATAGATATGGTTAAGTAATCATCATTATCATTATCAGCCTATTAACGGCCCACTACAGGGCCAGGCCTTCCTCCTTACAGGAGAGGGGATATAGAGCGTAGACCACACCGCGCTGCTCCAATGCGGTTGTCGGGCTTAGTGTGATAATGTTTCATTTATTAACAATCACTATCAGATGTTGATGACAGTGACCGGGACCGACGGCTTAACGTGCTCTCCGAGGTACGGGGGTGTAACACCACCAACTTCCCGACTCCGGGCTTGGAATGTACTGAGAAGTTCATAGAAGAATAATAATCAGAATTATTCCGTGACCCGACCCAGGATTCGAACCCAGGACCTCATGATCGAAGCCAGATAGGCTAATGACTACACCAACGAGGCAGAGGAGAGGTATAGTTAAGTAAATTAATGTAACTATACTAAAGCCAAACTTTAAAATGAAGGTAGAAAATTTTATGCTTAATAAATTTAAACCATGATTGTTTTTTTATAAAATCTTATTTAAAAGATAAAGAATATATTTATTAGTTTTAAGCTTACTAATCTAATTTATTGTCATTAGTCCATCATTAACTAGTAAATTAATTTCTACCTTCATTTTTAATTTGTTAGTTGACAAGCATTCTCAATCGAGTTTGGCTTTAGTATAAATGACGCAATTATTTTTTACTTTTTTGTGCGTTTTGAAGTCGGTTGAAGTCAATTTTTTAACCGACGAAAAAAAACGGAGGAGGTTCTCAATTCGACACGTATATTTGTTTTTTTTTTTTTTTTTTTATGTATGACCACGCATAACTTTTTACAGTGTTGTCCGATTTTGATAATTCTTTTTTTATTAGAAAGGGCAAGCATCCAAGGTGGTCCCATTGTCCTCATGTCAGGATCTGCTGATGATATCCTGGGGAAATTGAAGGAACTCTTCAAATTTTGGAGGCACGCCTACAGCGATTTCGGTTTTTGACTCGGTATCGGTAGCTTTTTGGCTACTAGTGCCATATAATATACTATGACAGTATAGTACGAGTACGGTACGTGGCGATAAATCACTAAAAAGCAAGAAATAAAATTTTTTAACAAAAAATAGAACCGACTCCAAACGCACTAAAAAGTAAAAAATAACTGTGTCATTTAGTTCCTTTAATTTACTTAAGCATATCTAGGAGTCGGTGCCAGCCAAGGTTTCTACTTTCAAGGACGTTACCTAGAACCCACAAACTGCTTTACTACGTAAAATAAATGTTCCTTAAACTTGGCTGGCACCGACTTCATAGATATGCTTAAGTAAATTAAAGCAACTAAATGACACAGTTATTTTTTACTTTTTAGTGCGTTTTGAGTCGGTTCTATTTTTTGTTAAAAAATTTTTTAACCGACGAAAAAAACCGGAGGAGGTTCTCAATTCGACACGTATATTTGGTTTTTTTTTTTTTTTTATGTATGACCACGCATAACTTTTTACAGTGTTGTCCGATTTTGATAATTATTTTTTTATAAGAAAGGGCATATATCCAAGGTGGTCCCATTGTCCTCATGTTAGGATCTGCTGATGATATCCTGGGGAAATTGAAGGAACTCTTCAAATTTTGGAGGCACGCTTACAGCGATTTCTGTTTTTGACTCGGTATCGGTAGCTTTTTGGCTACTTGTGCCATATAATATAGTATGACAGTATAGTACGAGTACGTTACGTGGCGATAAATCACTAAAAAGTAAGAAATAAAATTTTTTAACAAAAAAAAACCACCAAAAGCCACTAAAAAGTAAAAAAAACCTTCATTTAGTTGTTTTAATTTACTTAAGCATATCTAGGAGTCGGTGCCAGCCAAGGTTTCTACTTTCAAGAACGTTACCTAGAACCCACAAACTGCTTTACTACGTAAAATGTTCCTTAAACTTGGCTGGCACCGACTTCATAGATATGCTTAATTAAATTAAAGCAACTAAAGGACACGGTTATTTTTTACTTTTTAGTGCCTTTTGAGTCGGTTCTATTTTTTGTTAAAAAATTTTATATTAATTTGTTTTTACAAAAATTGTTTGAATGCTACTCGTAAGTCGTAACATGCATACATAACATCACGCCCTAGTTCCATAGGGGAAGAAAAATATCTAACTATATTTAGGTATTCCTTTTTTTGATTTAGTGTCTTAGACTCCATAGGGGACCTCAGCGGCGTCAGTAGGTTTGACTAAGCTTAGAAGCAGCGCCAGAAGGTGCCCAAAGACAAGATAAGAGTGCAGAATGACCCTGAGGGCGTCTCCTGTGAGACACTGACCTCGGTTTTGGGTGACTCGGATTACCTGTGACTTTAAAATCAGAAAAATATAATGATTTCTACGTTTTTCCTTTATGATTGAAAAAATTCTAACATCCGACCCATGACCTTTTGGTATTGAATCTGACCCCTTAATGGCACTTTATATAATATCTATTCTTAAAAAATGCGTAGTAATTTACACATGTTTACACTTCCCCACTAAAGCTTAACATAAATAACTTAACATATAATTTAACATAGTAGGTATATAATATAATATTAACATACGATTCGCGGAAGTGAACGACCTGCGTGTACGGCTGATTCATACTTGAAACTGGAAATTATCAAAATACAACCTACAATGTCAACCCAAAGGCCACGTCAGGATTTTGTTTAATACGCAATTATTGATTTTTTTACAAACTCATACATTTATAAATTTTTGTAATATATCACACGCTAGCTGTGCGCCGCGGTTTTTCTCACATATAAGTATTACATGTAGATAGACATATACGAATGTTATGTCAATTTGCTCAATTTAAAACTATCTACAGTAGTTCTAACCTGAGCTTAGCTTAGTTAAAACTTACAAACTTTATTATCACTCTAAGACCACCAACTATCATTGGCGAGCTTGGTGGTTCTGAGCTCCATAACATCACTACTATATGGAGGAAAGCCTGACCCTATACGATGAAATAGGCTGATAATGACAATGTACGAAAAAGGTGTGAATGTATGCAAATGCATCTTTAAATTGGTCGATCAGTTTAGGAGTTAGGATGCCACAGTCAGACTCACTGACACAAATATACAATTCAAAATTATAACACCGGTACGGTTTTAAACGTTGTAGTCATTGACATATTAATACTATGGACTTCGGGTCAGCGATAAAAAGTGTCCGAACCAAAAGTAAGCCAAAACGCGAAATGATTTCCAATCGCAATTCAGTCTCATATTAGCTGACTGACAGAATACACGTCAATAATGCCGTAATGTGTTATAAAAAACTTGTAAGAACTACCCGAGTAAAGTGAGAAAAGAAGACGGTGTACCATATTTTCAGTAAGTAAATATTTACTGATGATTTTAAAGTATTATTTTGCTTAGAAACAGGCAATTTTATTAAAATTTTAATAAACTATAAAACAATTGCATAACCAACCAAAATGAACAAAAGTATCTATCTATCCTTTTCCCATACGCTACCCGCGTATAGGATAGAAGGAGTGCAATATGTTTATCTAATTAACCACATTTAGTTCGGATCTGCCGTGAGCAATAGAATGTTTTAGAACAACGACTGCATAGAGTTATTTTGTTGTTTAACATTTAAATTATTTCATTACTTAATTTTTGAATGAAAATAATTTGATTATTTTCAATTCAAAAATTTTTATTTTTTATGTCAACTTTTATTTTTTATGTCATGAATATTAATCAAATAACTTTTACCATAATGGTATATTAATTTGATAACTATAAGAATTATCTACATGAAATTAGGAACAGTTATTTAAAAAAGTGATCTAACGTCATTGAAGTAAAAAATATATTCTCAGTTTAATTAAAAAGAGGAAAATATCGAGAATTAAAATTTAAAGTAAAGAACTATGTCGAGTGGCATATCATTTTGTACATTAGTGGATTTGGTTTGTAATTAATTATTATTATAACTAATTATTATTTTATACAAGATAATTACAACAATTATTATTTGGTACAAGATTTATCCCAGCATATAGAGGTCAGGGATATGTAAATATAAATTAGAATTTGCAATAAATATAACATATAAATATAAGATGCCAAAAAAATTTGAAAGCTACCGACTCCACACCATTTATGTTGTCCTATTTTCACGAAAAGCTGTCATGTCAAAAAAAAATTAGACCGTTGCAAATTAGACTGTATAACAATACGATAAGACATACATTACAATGTTATTTTGTTTATAAAAACATAAATACATCCTAGTGTGTATAAAATATCTTGGGACACTTTTGACGTAAATTTTGCATTAGACCCGAAGTCCATAGTATTAATATGTCAATGGTTGTAGTAGTTACTGTAAAACTCAATAATAGGCTCTTTGACTATACGTGCCGTAGTTTCCACTTGTTATGTTGCTTTGCTTCACTGTACCTACCTTCCTACTTTCAAATTCGTCGTTGATCTTTTGTTGCCTTTATAACTCTGTGGTTAAAGGAATCAAAGGTCATGGAGATCGACCCCTTACTTTTGTAGTTACTACTATCACTACAAGTTTTTTTAAAGGAAACAGGACAAGTGGACATGTTAAAAAAAAACATTGCTAATATTTTTAAATACTTACGAATAACTAAAAATATGTCTGTTTATCTGTCTTTGACCTTTTCACGGCTCCGACAAGTCACACAACTCTTAACGAATTTAATCAATTTAATTTAAGAATACAGATAAATCAGACGTAGGAAAAGAACAAAGGCTACTTTTTATTGCCAAAAATAGTAGATCACGTCAAGTTTTAAACATAAAAGACCACATCAAAAATACTCCATTTGTTTCAAAACTACGATACGACAGACAGAAATCCCGGAAAACCCCGTCTAAGGCTTTCGGTTGTCATAACTTTACTATAAATTTACTGTTCAAGACAACCCGTAGATACGCTGGTTAAGAAGGTAAGCTCGGTTAAGGTAACCGCCCGGTTTACGTCCTTAACCGGCGTACGGGTTGTTGTGAACAGTAAATTTATAGTATAGTTATGTTAACCGTTAGTTATGATAACCGAAATCTTGGCGCACACAGGCCTAAGTTATAACTACCCTCTTTTTATGTCATTATTCAAAAATGCTAATATTATTTTCTGAATAGGAAGACCATGATGTTTTAAAAACGAGGACACGTCCTTGAATTTTTATGTATACTGTAAAGTTAAGTATGCTAATATACAAGAATGTACAACTTCAATTTATAAAATGATCAAACAAATTACGATTAACCATTATACCAATTATTTAACATTATACCAATGGAGATATTTATTATATTATTTTTAACGCATTTAAACATAAAATAATGATAATAAATAAATATACCCATTCAAGTAATGGTCAATGCAGACTTTGCCGGAGTATAAGTTACTTCTAAAAAATTCTTAAATTAAAAATTTTTAAAGTATTTTAAAAAGTAACTTTAAAACAAATACATTTGTATTTTATAAGGAAATACAATTGACAAGTTTTGAAACATAAATTTCATGCTCTATTTCAATTTTTAGGAACAAAAATATAGGGCTTGTTTTTGTACAAAAAATTATCAAAATTAGTTAAGCGCTTTAAACGGCAGACAAAGTTAAGTTCTATCGCTTATAATGTACAATTAATGGTTAGAAATGTACACTTCAAACTGACTAACTTTAACTGTTACCTAACAGTATTATGTGATATTAGTATTTACCGAGTCAATGACCTATCGCTACTAACGTTATTTGTTTGAGATTTATATTTTTATTTGTGTAAGGGTCTCTACACACTGACTGGGTTTCGACTACAAACTTTAATAACCTAACGAAATCCTTACTAATATTATAAACGCTAAAGTTTGTATATTTGTTACTCTTTTACGTAAAAACTACAAATGGATTTTGATGAAATTTCGCAATAATATAGCTAAACATATCAGAATAACACATTTTATCCTGAAATTCCCACGGGAAAGAGAACTACGCGGGTGAACCCTGGGCGTCCTCTAGTAAGTTATAATTTTAAGATAATCGATGACTACACCTTTCCAATACTAAAAGTATTTGTCCGCTTCAACAAAAAACGTTGATAATTTACAAAACACGTGTTGATGTTTAAGTTTTCGGTAAAACAAATGTTTGCAAATCGGTGATCTTATGTACATACTGCCTTGCCTCATTTTTTAAAAAGTGTCTACTTCTACTTTAAAAATCCTCTTAACTGATGAAATTATATTGAAGAAAAAAGTTATTAAACTAAACGTTAAATCTAACTAAAATATAATTGGCACTAAACTGTAATAATTAAAAGACTATAAACGTCAAATATCAAATTAAGTAAGTTTGCTCTTTAAGCCTCAAAACACCTTAAAAACCTATGTAATTGGTAAAGAAGCAACCGAATGTTTTTTTGCTAACAATGCATGCAGTCATCTGGTTTTTAAATCGTCTCAATTTATCGCGTCGCGTCGTCAAGTTTATTTTTAAAACGTGCTCTTTTAAACCAGATACAGCTTTTTTGCACACTTGTGTGTATAAATCAAATTACGGAAGAGTAACCACAGTAGTGGGTACCACGTAATAGGCCGGTTAAACTTTGCACCTCACGTGGTCGTGAAAGGAAATTAAAAAAAAGAAAACACGACTCACCAAAACGGCTCGCAGTAGCGTAACTAAACTAACACCTTATAATATATCACAGACACTTGGTAATATTTTGATAAATGAAAATAAAATTTAAATGAAAAAAATTAAAAAACGCCCGTAACACGCCCGACCGTTACGACGGCCGTTCGGAAACTGAATACCGATTTGGAAATTTCGTTCCCGCCGTTGCTCGTTTGCTCCGTGGCCGTGATCCACGTCTAGGGTTGACACGTCATCGAAAGAAACCAATTTGCATTTTACAGACAGTTCGTCTACTCTTGGTCAACTAATAATGCCACACGTCAACTTTCGACTAGGAAATTCCCAGGTCGAGTGGGACTATACCCTAACATCTACAATCTTCCGTATTATCCACACTTAGAATTATAGAGAAGTAAGTTGTTCGTTTACACTTGGTCAAATAATAAGACCACATGTCAAGTTTCGACTAAGAAATTCCTAGGTCAGGTGACTTTTTTTAAGCATATGGGAACAACTTAATATAGAAAAAATAATAAGAAATGTTATGGAAGAAGTAACTATATACTGAAATAGCGTAATTAAGCTATGGAATATTATAATGTATCAGATTTCATAGCGGACAATGTGAATGGTACGGGTTAGTTTCACTTCAATGATATTTTTCCATAAATAATATTATTGTTTCTCTTGGAATTTTTACGTAAAATTCTTAAAAGTTACGTATTTGAGTTTTAAGTTTCCAACATTCAAAACTGTCAGTCATTTCGAAGATTATTTACATTTCAGTTATATTAAAAAAAACAACAGTAAAATACTAAGTTTTATTTTAGAAAAGCCTTGAAACATTTATGTCCTATAGTTCCAAACAAATTATCGATTTAAGTAATGGCTGCATATTTAAGAAACATTACGAGCTTTTTCCATGTACATATTACACTACAATAAGAGTTGACGGAACTAGTAGATATGATGTGGAAAACCATCTCTAACAAATAAAAACTTTACAAGGCAAACAAGAAAAACAAAATACGATCTCCGCGCCTGTCTACCTTATAGGTATAGATATGCAGTCCAAGACTGCAAATAATTCTGAGCTACAGGAAAGCATATGGACGTAATAATTCCCTAGAATTGCTGTGCCATAGAGCTAAACTACTATAACGTATCCGCAGTAAACTTTCATCGAATGCGACAGCGATGACACGCATCCTTCGTACATCGATTAAGTGTAATTAGGTTAATATATTTTTTTTATTAAACAGCGACAACCTTGTCGATTAATTGACATAAGCGGAGTGAGTAGTCTATTATGTGCAGAAAAACGACAAAGTAGATAAACCTGTCCAAGGTGGAACAGCTGAAGCAAAAACAAAGGATGTTGCCCTCCAGTGCCTCTGTTTAAATGGCACTTTGTTTTGCAACAATCTAATAACATAATAAATTATATATATCTACAGAGAAATATGGCAGACAAAGGTATTTAAGTAAATAAACAATTTTATTTTAGTTCTTACACAAAAAATTAATGCATTATGCACTCATTTACGGATTTATAATAAAATGTTGAATTATCCGATCTTCAACGTAAATAAATATATCAAGTGTATTGTACGGTCGGCTTTCTATAAGAATAACTGCGTTCGAGATCGGCCCATTCGTTGGGCAAATTGCGAGAGAGAAGTTATCTACAAATAAACTTACTGATTGCACATACCCCTACCAATATCGTTGGCGTTTACAAAACCTTCGTAGGACCCCCATACCTTAATGTACAAGTGAGATACATCCATTTCCAATGTATATACCATTTATTATAAATACATATACATGAGCTTGCAAACATACCCCTTTTCCTTTAGGTAGTCTGGCCTATAAAACAAAACAAAATGTTTTCAATTTATTGCTGGTCCTCCACAGTCAGCCCTGTGTTCCCGGAGGAATTCAGGCTAAAATAGAACGATCTCGGTGCACTTGCACTCGTGTGACCGCGGCGTCAAACGTCAGGCGTCATGCGTCAGGCGTCACGGAATGTGGAGCGGGACCCAAAATCGAATCACGCCCTCGGCGCAATGCAAAATGAATTAAGGAAGGTTATGTACGGGATATCGATGTACGGATGAAAGCGTATAAGAGAACACAAGATTGATTGTGAATGTTTCAACGTGAATGTTTAACGATCGCTCGGCTGCAGTTGAAAATTGCTTAATGCCATGAAAATATTCTAGAGAGTAAAATTTCCATCAAGCTAAACTAAAAGTTCAACCGAGTAACTAGACGATGATCAGAAAGCATAGAATATGCCTAACTTCTCAAAAGTGGGTGCATCCCAGTAGTACCCCATACCGTAGTTCTATAGAACTTGGGATATTTTCCGACCTGTCAAATTATATCCCAATAGTTCTATATAGTACTGTAGTATAGTTTTTGCTCTTGACTTTACTTATAGCATGGTAAATATAAACTTTATATTATTTTGATTGATATTTCATTTTGTTTTGAACAAAAAAATGTCCCTTGCGATAAAAGCTAAGTTATGAAAACCAAGTAGTAGTTGTGTCTAAAAAAAATATTCTCTTATTTTAAAAGTTACAGGGGGGGGGGGCGGACATTTCACCACTTTGGAAGTATCTTTCGTGCAAACTATTCAGTTTAGAAAAAAATTATATTAAAAACCTCAATACCATTTTAAAGACGTTTTGTGCAATTTAAGCAAAGCTGTATTCGATATAGTATGTTTATAGATACTCTCAAATATAAGTAAACATTTATTATTGCAATCAAAAGAGATTCCATATTATACTTATAAAAAACTATACATATTTTATATGTAACGTACAAACAATATGTTGATATCGACATTTATTTAATTTTGTCCCATTAGTTCTATATAGAACTAATGGGACACTAAGCATATGGTGTATCAACAGTTCTATAGAACTAAAATTAGGGGGTACTACTGGGATGCACCCAAAAGAAGTTAACTAAGGAAGGGTGGTTCGAACGACTAGACTAGAAGGACTAGTCCGTCCCTATTCCTTTAGTGTGAACTTAGCTAACTAAACCAAATTAAACAATTACTACTATGAACACTTTAAGTATAAAACTTCCTCAGAAGCAAAAGTTTTAAAATATCTAATAACCGTAAGTGGCTATGAATTTTGAGATTTTGGAAGGGCTGATCACATTCAACTAAATTTTGTTAACAGACAGAATAGTAAACGAGTTATATATTGATTTTTAGCGACAAATGCATTCAAATAGAATACTTATAGAACTAAAGTAACATTACTCGACGGAAGCGATTTGCTCGAACAAGTAAATTGACGAATACAGGGATGGAGAAATTTAAATTGGTAATGCCGCCCGCATTACCATTCGTAAATAAAAACCAATAAAGAAATACTTAAACAACTAATAATATGCAGCATTTCGAAACGTCAAAAGACAATATTCAGAAAGAAACATTTTCAGTTGACGCTAAATCACGATAGCTTATAACATCAATTTTGTGCGCTAATTCGTTAGAGATATCCGCAAATATTTTGGCTAGCTTGGAGTTATAGCCATAAATATTTCTTTTTTTTATCAACGAAAGAGACTAAAAGTTATTTGTAATGTGAGAAATAACCTTCTGGAAAATTAGATTTGTTTACATTTATTATACGATAAAACTATTAGAGACGGTATTTTGAAAATAAGTTTATTTTAAAATGTGAAATTATATTTTATAGATTGTTTTGATTGGTTGTTTCACTAAGAAAATAACTATATGTAGTAACACTTTAAATAATAACGAAAAGTAACTAAAAATACGAATCAAAATCAGAATTTCCATCAAATAAAGAATAACGAAGTATTTGAAAAAGACATCTTTGGATAAGCGTATACATTGTATTTTCAACAGACAAATAGACAGACACTATTGGATTCCTCAGACTTTGAAAAACTTCGGACTTAAGCTGCCTGGATCCAGTGGCAGTGTAAGATCCCTTATTTTAAAGTTTTACCCAATTTCCAAACTTAAGACTTTTGAAACGTGTTAAGAAATGCATAATATTTTGTTATTTTCTTAGTATTCCTACTCTTTGTTTCGTTTAGTAATATCCATCAGCATTTCGACAATTGACTTCGGAAAAATTCTTGGCTGTAAGCCAATTCATGGTGATTCACATCTGATGCAATAAATACTTTGTGTTAATGACCTATCAATTATTAAAGCCAGACGGATTAACGCCAACATTGAGTGACAAAATCCAAAAATGATAGATATATCCATCATGATAACATATAGGAAGGTTTATTAGGTAGATAAACAATTGTGAGAATCTACAAATCTTATTAATCCCAATATTCCTATCCATATTACTAGCGGAGCTCCACGACTATGAGCGTGTTAAAATTGAATTTTTGAATTAACTTTATTATATTTTATAGCAATGATCAAACTAGCATTCAACCGATCGAAAATTGCCAATAGAGAAGCAGATTTTTTACAAAATATTTTTGTATTCATCTTCTTCTTCTTCTTCTTTGAGTGCCTCTCCGAATAACGAAGATTGGTAGTCAGTTTCGCAAATTCCTCTCTATTTTCGCGAGGCGAAATAATTGTGAAGCACTCGTGATTCCGGTCCACTCCCTCATATTTCTCAGCCAAGACTTCTTTCTGCGACCAACGCTTCTTCTACCGGCAATTTTTCCCATCAAAATCAGTTGTAGAAGCTCGTATCTCTCTCTCTATTATATACAACATATATAACAAAAAAATGCAAATAAAAATAAATGACTCCACAAATTACTATTATTTTATAGTATTCATCTGAATGAATACTATAAAATAATAATTTTTATGGTTGCTAAATATATCTGAATATATTTAGCAACCATAAAAATTATATTTTCTACTATACATAGTAACACACCATATTCATAAAGTTGGGCTGTTTATCGATTCATTAATACGGAAGCCACTCGGGATTAGAATGAACAAATTTAATAAAGCTTAAGATGACCAATAACTTCACCAGTGCTTCACCTAATACCGGGTCGCTATCAAAACTTACGACCTTTAATATTGTCTGCCATACAAATGCTCTGTAGGTATTAAACTCCCACGGTACAGTAAGCTACAAAATCACGGACAAAGACTAATGACATAAAACAGCATAAATACCAATAATCGCAGACAGTACACGCTACGGATACGGCAATCTAAGAGCAGAGTATTGTATCAAAGCAAAACGAACTCTGTATCAACCAAATAAGATCTAAAAAGTGAGAACAGTGAATAGGTCTTTTTTTATCTGGCAGACTCCTACACGCGTAAGACAATAGTGAAGAGTCTGAGGAATGACCTAAGCAAGGAACGTCGTGACAGGGCAACCATCATACTTTAAGTTTATAGACGAGAAGCTCAAAAGAGCAAGCTATATAGAAGAGAAGAGATATTTAGCTCTAAAATAGCTTGTTTTAGACAATTTCTTAAGGAAAAAATTAACAACAAGTTATAAGCCTACTCCGTAAAATCTTCTTTTTGAAAACCAACTGGACTTCAAATTATTGATCCTGTTGTTTGCCGTACGACTTTTTAAATTTACGTAAAATGAAGCAAACAAATATCAAGACAGGTATACCGTATCGTGTATAAAAAATGCATAAGTAAGCAGGTATCTACATAGTAAGCCTGAGAAATAAGTTCCGGTGATAATTCAGTGGGCGATAAATAACATAATGCGTCTGCTGTATAATTAATTTATTATCTTTCAGTAATTAATGAGTTGTTTGTATTCGCGCTTGCAATTATATTTCATAAACATTATTATAATCTGATATAAGACACTTTTACAAGACCTATAATTAAGTTAAAGATCCTCCTTCTGTATTACAATGAGTAACTTTATTTTAGTAATTATATATGAAGGGTTACCCAAGCGTTCCGCGATACTAATTTCAAAGTATCAAAAACCTTCTAGGTATTTTGATACTCGAAACGAAAATGTATTGTGATTTATTAGTCAAATATCAAAACATTCATAGACGTGACATTTTTTAATTTTTAATTTGGCGACATTTCGGCACTCTACTCGATGTCATTTTCATGCCTTAAACAAAGAGAACAAAGCATTCCTCAAACTAGTTTACAAATTTTCAATGTAAATAAACAAATAAATAAAAAAATTATAAATTTAAAACAGTTACATACCGAAGTTCGCTTAAAAACATTCATCATTATTCGTTATAACTTTATTTGTAACCGACGAAAAAAACGGAGTATGTTCTCAATTCGACACGTATATTTTTTTGTCTGAGTCTGAAGTCTGATTCGACAAATAAGTTTCAAAGCACGTTTCACTCTGATGCTCATATGTACATATATATATTGAACAAAATTAAATTTAAATTTTCACATATTCAAATTAAATATTTATTTTAAAATTAAGCTAAATTAGTATTAGTAGCGTCTGATCTGAGATAAGCCAAAATTTAATATTAATTTTATTTCAGAGTTCATTGCCATGATCAAGTATGCCAAATTGAAACCTAATGGAATCAGCTTATGGTTCTAATTTAACTTCCAAGATGTGACATATCTTTGACTAAGGGGCCGTTCAAATATTACATAAGCAGATTTTTTACAATTATTCGTGTAAAAAAATAAATAACTACCGATGACGTAATCATCATCTAGACTCCCCTACCCCCATTGTCATCCAAAATAAGCAAAACAAACACTCTCCCACCCCCCTATAGTGCTTACGTAATACCTGAACGGCGCCTAACTAGTAAATAGGACTGTCCATTAAAGCCGGACAGCGTGGTGTCAGTAGGAGCGGATGGTGAAACGGAAGGCGGCACTCGGTTGCGTGGAGCGTCGGGAGATCGGGACGCGGTGGGATAATGGACCGGGCCAAAGTCCAATGTTCCGGACGGGAATACACCGAACCTACCCACTAACGAACCGACTTGTTACTTTTAGACTTATGGAGTTTTTTTTATATTTATTATTACAACTATCTTGATTGCAAGCACACTTGATAAGATCGAAATGAACTAGCTTGTAACCCACACCCTATTCGGTTTCTACATGACATCGTACCGACACGGTAAATCGCTTGGCGGTACATATTTGCCGGTAAGGTAACTAGCAACTGGTCACACTTGGCTCAGGAGTCAGGAAGAAAATCTCAATCGGCCCAGCTGGGAATCGAACACCGGACCAGAATGTATAAATACACCGTGCACACCGCCGTATCTCAATCGACCTAGATGGAAACGGATTCCAGAACTTTCGTTTTACAATTTACAATTTACTCTAATTCCTAATAGTTTAATTACTGTACAAAATAATAAGTATCGGCTTTAGTTATATTAATTTATTTTATATTAATATTAAGCTAAATATAATTTAAATAATATTATATTACGCTTCCTTTTTCAAATTTATTGTCTGAGGTTTAGATAATTAAGTAATAAATCAATTAAACCTCATCTAATGTAACAAAATGTGAAAAACTTTAAAGAACTGTAAAACAGGCTCAATAGTGAAATATATATGCAATTTATTAATAATAATTATCACCGTGCAAATAAGATAATTATATTAAAAGGAATAAATTGTTGTCTGCACTTTAACCGCCGCCCTTGCTCTGATAAGCAATAAAAAAGTTCGTATCGCCTTCCCTTGCAGTGACAAGATTACCGTATCACTCCAGACGCCCCTTCCAGCCTCCCGATAACCTATCTATTGACCTTCAACTGATAACAGGGCTGAAGTTCACGTACAGTAGATGTCAATACTGATCATTACTTATACCCATAGCTTGTGAAATAGTGGTATCGAAAAAAAGAAACCTATACTAAAGCCAAACTCGATTAAGAATGCTTGTCAACAAACAAATTTAAAATGAAGGTAGAAAATACAACACTTTTTATGTCTAATAAATTTAAAATTATATTTTGTTTTTTTATTGAATCTTATTATAAAAGATATTGAATATATTAATTAGTTTTAAGCTTACTGATCTAATTTATTGCCATGAATTCGTCATTAACAAGTTAACTAAAAAAATTAGGTGTAAAATGACTAGTGATTTCTACCTCCATTTTTAGTTTGTTTATTATTTGTTTTGACAAGCGTTCGTAATCTAGTTTGGCTTTAGTATAGATTGAGTTTCTTGTAAACACTTTCACGTGTGAAGGACGAAGATGCATTTAAAACTCTCATACTTTTATCGTAAGTTTGCAACTTTATCTGCTTTTTATAAAAATGTAAATACGAATTTCTTTGCATGTTGTGTGTTATACTCCGAAAAGAGCCCGAAAATTATAACACGAGTGTAGGTTTAAAAAGGATCCCTAATTGACGGCACCAGTCAAAGGAGGTATCCTACGAGAGCTTTGGATAACTGGCCAACTTTCATATAATCAATAACGAAATTATTGAAGAAAATAAAATTCAAAATAAACGGTTTTCGACTATGAGTTTGATATAATAAATTGTCTGATTGGTCCTGTGGTTTCAGCAGTATGGCTATGGTTAATTGGGTCCAGGATTTGAAGTACCTATTTAGAACGATAGTCCATTGCAGTTTGGAACCATAAACTTACATTTAGTAGGTAGCAAAAGATTCAATGGTAGATATTCAAATCCAACATTACCAATTATTTTCTACATACAATTGATATGACAAGAGTTGTTTAATTATAAGCAAATAATTAAATTCATTCCAAAAGCCGCGCCCATTATAAGAGACGAATATCTTAGCATTCCATGGATTCACCGTGCGGGTGCCGGGTCCATCGCGTGGCTGAGAGAAAAACTCCGAACAGAGTCCGAGACTTGTGACACGGGTGTAGGTTTAAGGGTACCCTTAGTGACGCGCGTCTACACTCACCTCCTCTGTTCAAGTTATTCTCCCTGCCCAGTCAAATTCGAAAGGACCCTACTAGAGCAGCTTTCAACTGGTAGATTTTTATTGAAATCCAACATTACCAATTATTTTCTACATACAATTGATATGACGGGAATTGTTTAATTATAAGCAAATAATTAAAGTCATTCCAAAAGCCGCACTCATTATAAGGAATGAATAATTTATAAAAAAGATGTAGTTGCTCGACATCTAGCAAATATGAAACTACGAAATTATATTTTGTTTCTTTTGAAGGCATATTGTGACCATTAAATGTTTTGCCCTATAATGAGAGATAAATATGAAGAATAGTCTTTAAAGTTCTATCTGCCACATGTAGGACCCAGCAACACATTGTGAATCCATGGATTGCTAAGATATTCTTTTTTACTATTACTATGCTGTAAACAAGGTCACCTAAAAAACCATTATTGATCTTAGTGTTGTCTTATTTTTTGCATGTACTTGTAATTAATTACATGCAAATAAGTAATCTTGTGTATTGTTTTATATACACATGGGCTTAATGTTTATTTAAAAAACATGTTAATTAATATTCATTGACTAATTAACTGTAATTAATTAAGCACTTGTTACTTCTTTACTTTAATTGAACAGACAAGAATTTCTTTACTTTGCTTATTAATTCCAATTTGAACAAACATTCTTTTCAAGTTGTGGAGATTTTCAACTTTCCTATGTTCAACTTATAGAAGTATGACTGTAATAGCAAATCTCTCCATTAACTGCTTACAGGATGAAGAACTGCAGTAAGTTCTTTATTAGAAAAATTATCATAATCATCTATTATATTATCTGCTCTAGTACGATTGTACTAAAGTCTGGACAGGGAGAACAAAACTAGAGAAGACGAGTGTGATCATTGTCAATAAAACTCTACCCCAAGTTGTGGGATCCAAGGCTGTTTGCCACACAATAGAACTTAGACACTTAGTTATAACTAGAAGCAATTTTAAAGTTATTTTTGGTGTTCCACCGATTGAAGAAACTAAACTCCAAAATTTAAAATATATTTTTATTTAATTTTAGGTAAAATCTATATTATACCAATTAGCATACTATTTTCATAAACTATAATGAACACTAAATGTAATTAAGTGTTAATTTATTATTCATTAAAATCTTCATTTATAATTAAAGAGATAATTCAAAATTAATAGAATATAATTCATAATTCAGATGTAATAAATTTATTTATATGAATATACTTAGTAGATAACCGAAAAAAATTGAACGACTCTTATAAAACTAGGTTCGTCTTTGGACCAATGCTATAAAAATATTTGTTTCTCATTAACAGGTAACCTACTTAGTTAAGATTTTTTTATTCCCATTCCAAATGCACATAGTATTACAAACTTACGTACATAGTCTCATACATTAATGTATGAGACCATGTATTCAAAGTGAATAAATATTATGACCTTACTAACGAACTAACCAAAAATGGCTATGTGGTTAGTTTATACGCGGTAGAAGTGGGTGCGAGGGGTATACCAGCGAAGTCTCGCTACAACCTGCTAAAAGACCTTGGCCTTACTAGAAGTGCAGTAAGCTCCATATTGGAACAAGTGTCCAAAGCCCGGCACCTGCACTGTGAATCAGTGGAATGCTAAGATATTCGTCTCGTCTCATTTATATAACTGCATAATTGTTTAGTGAGTACACCAATCAATTTTGGAGCATCTAAGTGATCCAAACACTACATCCATCACCTATATTTTAGAGAAAACTATTTTCAGTGCGACCATGTAAATTAAGATGATGAAAATTTACTGCTAGAATGACATGCTAATAAACATTCGAGTCGTCTGATGTTAAGTGTCTACTAGAGAGTTTTGAAGGATTTGTTTGTTTAAACCCTAAATTAACCATGTTCCATGTGGAAACATTAGAAAGCTTGCAATATTTTTACATCTTTTCATATTTTTATTATTAAAATAATAACTGTCCATAATGTAAGGCCGTATCATATTTTTACAAAAAGTGGGTAGATATTTGGAAATCAAATTAATAGGATAACTATTTGAGCCATTTTCTTGCAAACGAATAACCTATTGTATTTAATGCGGCATTTTCTCTATTCCTAACGATCCGCACGTTCATTTAAGTCTCAATTCAGCTTAATATTCACAGGAAACATCAAAATTATTAACATTTTAACGCAATAATAGAGGTTAGAGAAAATCTTACGTGTAAGCCGCCCGCATTATTAGTAGTATTTTAGAAAATATGAAATTATAAAGAGTCAACTTACTGTATGGTTCGTTTCTGTCTTCGCGGAGTAAATATCACTTGTAAATTATCACCGATTTTTAAATTAAACTTGATAAACACTGGTACAAATCTTCCGCAAACCTATTCTAACCAATCCGGACAGTTAGTGATGTTCATTGACTGACATGTTATAAAACGTCAAAATTTGATTTCCGATGAATCGATTTACTTCTTTATCTCGTCAACTTTCTTATAGTTTTTGTTTTCCAAAAGAAATAAGAATATTTTCTCTCGGTCTCTCTCGCTCGGACACAAGTTTGTTGATAAGTATCATAGATTACATATTTTACATTTAAATGGTTAATTATTTGTAAGATACGAAGTGTAAAATTTATGTTTATTGAAGTGATAACTTCTCATGGAAGCTTCAATGGCATCAAGACGTACACGTTTTTTATTTATATCTCGTTTTAAAGGAAAATGCTTGTACAAATTTAATAGTTATATTGTTACCAATGTCATATATATTACAATAGATATTTAAAGGATATAGGAATGTACTGTAATAACAACATTAATAAGAAACAAAGTTTTTGCCATTTCATAAACTCACTCTGCTTAATAATTTCGAGAACGGCCTTTTTTACTCGATTAAGTTCGCATTGTACTATCGATTGTAAGGGACATCACTGAACATGTTGAATGTGCTGTGTTTTCATTCGGGGTGGGGAAATCCGCCAATCAGCGAGCGGCAAGCAGTCTGAAAAGGTGGCGTGATCACTACGTCACTTTCAACATACATATAAACTTATTACACATTCGAGTATTGATCAATACCGTGCAAATATATAGTGAAACTAATTTAGAATATTCTAGTGACTGTTTATTTGAATTTTAGTGCTAATAATAAAAAAATCTACACATTAACATTATTGTATCATTTTAATAAGCAAAATAGTCTTAATCTAATTTTTTGCAAGAAGAGAGACATCTACCGTTAGCTATAGTAATTAAAAAAAATAATAGTAATTAATAAAAATAAGCCTGGCCTTATCCGTGGTTCATCAACGATAAAAATGAATGATTTTGAAATCATCTTGCCGTTCTTGTCACTTTTGTGAGAATTTAATGAATTAATGTAGGAAAGTTTGAAGGGGAGGCCTCGGCCATGGCAAGCGACCCTACCGACAAAGACGTACTTATCACTAAGCTATTAGCGTTCCGGTATGATGTCGAGTAGACACCGAAGGTGTGTGGATATTATCCTTCTATCATTGATTGCATGATCACTTACCATCAGGTGTTATAGCATTGAAGGGCTAACTTGTGATAAATATAGTGCAGTTTCAATGGCGTAGACCTCATTCCCGTGGGAGCATCAAGAAATCAGTTCTTAGTAAGCGTCGTACATCGCGAAATGAATAAGTAACTATGCTAAATTTCAAATCGAGTGTATACCTAGATTTAAAGATATCGCGATTTATATGTAGATTCTGAGCACACTATATTATATATACTACATACTACATTATGTACAAGCTGACACGGCAAACTTCGTACAAGTTGCATGCAATTTTCATGTTTTCTCATCTTCTGAACCTTCCGTAAATTATTTAAAACTATAATAATGTTTCGCCGTTTTCGATGTTTTTTGAATGTATGTTGTATTTTTGGTTATAACGCTTTAATAGTGTTTGGGACTAGAGTCCAAAAACAAAACCTGAATAGTCGTATGTATCCAGAAACTGAAAGCAAGGAAATTTTAAGTAATTTAAGCAGAGATATACTCGTAGATACATAGAAAATACACTATAGTTCAACTCAGGTTGGAAATGACGACTGATCATCTCTAATTTCAAATGATTAGTAGGTACTGTTTTATTCAAATAACGGAACGACGCGCTTGATTCAATTTTTTTATAATACTATAATGAAGACGCGAGGTTTCAGTATGCTACTTCGCTGTTTTACTTAAGGCTTAATTTATTTAAAGTGTAAAATGCAAAAAGGAGTCAAGTTTTCTACTGCAGTTGGTGTTAGGAAGTTTTTGCGTCTTCCTGCATTGCTTGAGACTGTGAACCGTTACTTAGTTCCCAGAGAATCAATGGACCGCGAGCGAGTTTGTTAACTCAGAACAAGTGGCATCATCGCATTCGCATGTGCAGCTACCCCAGCTAAAGCCGCGCGAACGGGCAAAGAGATTTACAGCAGCTCTCCGCATATACTGCTTTACTGAGTAGAAACGGACTCCCGATCGATGGACACGAAACTCTTTTTAACTGACGAAAAAAAAACGGATCTCAATTCGACACGTATATTTTTTTTTTTATGTATGACCACGCATAACTTTTTACAGTGTTGTCCGATTTTGATAATTCTTTTTTTATTAGAAAGGGCATACATCCAAGGTGGTCCCATTGTCATCATGTTTGGATCTAATGATGATATCCTGGGGAAATTGAAGAAACTTCAAATTTTTGAGGCACGCTTGCAGTGATTTCAGTTTTTGTTTTT